>CM061544.1:177464209-178204209 GCA_030864215.1 Capsicum pubescens
TGAATCAAAACTAACATCCAATCAACACTTGTCCACAAAAGCCTCTAAAACCAGAAATGCTAAATAGGCTGGGAATGCCCCCGACTATGACCAAAAAGCATCCAAAATAAAATAATTAGAAGTAAAGGAAACAGATGAAATGACCGGGACTTTTGAAAAATGAAGGATCACCACTTTACAGAAATGCAACAGATTGTAACAACCCGAGACTACCCCTAGTTGTCACACTGTGCTTACGACCCCAAAGGACCATAAGCTAACACATGACTGATATCTGCTATGAGCACTGAAAAATAATGTTGAATAAATGCAAAAAAATAGGTTAAAATGCCATAAGGTTCAAAATCTGAGATAATGATAAATAACATCTGATAAAACACCTGTATCTAAAATACTATCTAAACTAGTCTAGTCTGAAAGCCTTTAACTAAACTATCTGAATATGGAGTTGATGGGACAAGCCCCCAACTAACTCTAACTATTACAATACTGAAAATACTAAATGCTGAAATAAAAGCATATCATCGATAGATGAGGAGTCACTACTAAATCTGTGACTGCTGACTGGATCTATCTAAGCGCGGTTGAGAAACCTGAGCGTCCAAACCTATGATATGAAACATCATAGCGCCAAGAAAGAGTATGATTTAGTATGTGGAATGTACTGGTATGCTAGATGAGGTAAGGCTGAATGCAAGGGATCATATGCATGAACAGTAAGTGACTGAATAATATTGAGTAAATATATTTAAGAGTACGTGAATAACTGATACTTCTGAAATCACTGAGTACGCAATATTATGGACATACATAGACGTATACTGTCTCTGAACTTTTCTGAAGCTAAGTACTAAGTCCTGATGACTTAGTAACTAATATTTGAAGTTACAGATAACTAAATTACTGATACTGATTGACTGCGTCTGATAGTATTGATTCTATAAAACTAAATTGAGTTCTAAACTGAAGATTAAAACTAAAACTGTGGGACATAATCATCTAACCGATGTACCCCTCTCTGAACTGATTAGGATCCAACCTATAACCCCAGATGGAATGGTGCTAATACCGTGCTAGGGGTACTAACTCTAGAAAACCAGAATGCCAAGCCTAACTAATGGGTGACACCTGGGCGGAGCCAAGCCTAATCTGACGGGTGAACCCTGGGAGGTAGTCAAGCCAAGCCTGATGGGTGAATCCTCATCCTGCGTTGGCTATACAGTTCTGGAGTACAGGGACTGATGCTAACAACTCTACCTATCTGACGGGGAAGCCGTCATCCCTTCACTTGCTCGGTGCTAAATCCTACTCCCAACTGAATAGACACTGAACGGTTATACTGGACTAAATTGGACTGAATTCACTGAGTTTCCTAAGTTCTATAACTACTTGATTTCTACTGAGTTCTATATCTAACTGAGGGTACTATTGATCGTGACAAGACTGACACTATTCTGTAACTGACACTGGCTCTAAATAAATAGCTAAATTATTGGGTATAAAATACTCTTAGGACTCGATAGGATGAAAAGTAAAGCATCACATGATCTCGCAAAGCATAACAATATATACATGTTCATATATCATCTGTAGAGACATTTTATCAAACACTTGTAGGGCATAAGCTTGTTCATATGCTAACATGTCATGATTTCATCACTTTATTCACATGGATATTCTATCAAACACTTGGGGAGCACAACTCCATGAACATAATCATGGATAACATATAAACATGGCAACTACAATGCCCAACTTACAATTCTATGGGTTTAGCATGAAATTCATATAATTCCACATAAAATACTAATCTAATTTCATGAATCATATAATAATCATAGATTAAAACCCAATTAACATCATAGACATATTAATCACTTTGTAAATTCAAGGGTTTATTAAGATAATCACATATTCATCACACATGCTATTCAATTTCATAAAACTTGCACTTAAATCATGGATTGAAACCTAACTACTATCATGAACATGAATTCAATCTAATTCAAACATGGAAATCATAAATCTGAGATCTTGTATATTTAAAAAGGGATTCTCGGACTCTATGCGTGAAAGCAACCCATATATGAACACCTAACATACCTGACAAGAAGAGTTCTTGAAGGTTCTTGGAGAGATTCTTGAGGATTGACTGTGATCCTTGAACTAGGGTTTTTGCATCTTGAGAGAGAATGATTTAATTTGGGGACAAACTGAATGAATAATAGTTTAACTAGGTTTATTAGGGTTCAATGTCATGTTAAAGGATAACAAGGGTCATGGGAAAAAACTCAAATACCCCTGGAATGATTTAAAAACTCAGAATTTAAAATTGGAAATTAACTAAAAGAAATCCTAATCTGGGCCCTTGGCGCGATGCGGCGCTATAGCGCCATGTCACTGGAAAGTGGAAAACTGGGAATTGGAACTTCAACGTGAAATAGTGGAATCGCGTTACTCCATGGATGCGACTTGGAAGTTCACCGCTACGCGGTGGAATCGCGTTGGTGTACTGGAAACTAGCAAATGTAATAAGTTGTGGCACAATACACCGGTATCGCGGTACCTCAATGGAAACTTAAAATTGTCCTTTTGACATGCCCTGTGATACTCTACTGGCTTGAATGACGGTGTTTAACGATTGAAACTTAAAATAGCCAAAACTTCTCACTCAGTTATCAGATTTAGGCAAATTTTATATCATTGGAAAGCTAATTGAATTTCCTACGCACTGGCAGGATCTACACTGAAAAATAATGAGTGTTTCGAAAATTTTATATACAAATACTCATGTTCTTAGACTTAGATTATGCTAAAGAAATACGGGGTGTTACATTATCTCCCCCTTGGGATCATTCATCCTCGAATAAAACTGGTTAAGCTGAGATGCTGATAGACTGAGTTTACATACTGAACATGCATATCGGATGCATGACTACATAACTGAGCTATTGACAAACAAATCTTTTACACTAAACATGCATGAAAGAGAATATGAGAACATGATTGAATTTGAAACATGATACATGGACTGACTATTATAAATGGGACTTGGCCCTTGAATACATATCATGACTTGGGAATAGTTATTCTACTAATATTAGAATGAGAGGGTCAACTTATAAGTACCTATTACTCCAAACTGGATATGTTACGTGAAGATAAACTGAAAGGTTTAGGACCTGAAGGCTCAGTGGTTATAGTGCATCTCCCTCTTAGGACATTATGTCCCTCGAAGAATGCTGACTTGGCTGGGATACTGAGGAAAGGCTAAGACGGTGCACAGGGCACCTACAAACTAAATTGTGACTAAATATCTGAGATCTGAAACTGAGATATGATACATGGACTGGGCTGAATTCATAACTACTAGGATTGTTCCATGTTGGGATAGGACGGCTAGATGGAAAGATGGAAAGATGGAAAACCATCCAAAGTTATCCGTCTGACTGCTAAACTAAATTGTTGTCTTTACAGACCAAATCATACTGAAAACTTATACTTAACTGGAGCATCTCTTGACACTCTTTCTATAAAGTTCAATTGTCTTTAGGGAGCAAGGAAATCTTGGCATGGCCTGAATGAGACATAAAAAATTATAACATGGCTAAAATTCTTTAATATGAGGCGAGGCCTACGAAACATCACCTAAAATAGAGTGACTAAGCCTTATGTACTGCCGCTACAAATGTTCAAGCTTAAATATATTTCTCGAATACTCTCTTAACTATACCCTCCACCTAAACACAATTCTTCACCTGAGACTACTGAAAATATTCACATGGGCACCGAGCACGAATGCGTAAACATACTTACCTATTTAATTAACTGGATGACTGATAGTTGAATACTGGTCATGTAAGATTGAACTGTACTTAACCTGAATAAATGGATTGAAACTATAAAGTACGATGACTATGAGGTAAGGACTGACTGAGGAGCATGAGGTAACTGAGCATGAATTCATGGGAATGGTATTATCTAGGAATACAAGACTAAGCTCATAACATGATTCTGAAATACTGAGATACTGATAAATGAATAACTGGTAATCGTACGCTTTGGTCAAGAAAACCTGAAATGGGACTGAGTTTGGAACCGAATGCTGACTGAGACAGTGACTGAGTTCTGATAGCTACATGATGGGGACTGTCAAAAATTAAGGATCTAAATATACACTCACATTCCGCATTTTCTCAACTTCTTATCTCATGAAGAATTCTATTTTTTCCTCTAATAACTAAATTAAACCTCTTGCTAGCTATTTACACACAAACTAATATGACTTTCAAGCCTATCTTCATAACTACAGCTTTAGGTAAAACACCCATTATAATGCCCTGAATCTGGTACCCTAAATGCTACACGATTCTCATGACCCCGAAGGACCACAAGCTAACCCATGACTGATATATGTACCTGTATACTGCATAATATATTGTATGATTGTAGAAATATGAACTAAAATTCCATAAGGTTCAAGGATATAACATAACTGATAAAGATATAACATTTAAATTGGGTATGAAATACCCTGAACAAAATTGAAATAACATGATAGTCTAAAAATGATAGTCTAGAAATCCTCTAACTGACTAAACTATCTGAATGAGGAGTTGATGGGACATGTCCCCAACTAACGCTAACTAATAAATTACTTAATGAGATAATAAATAAATTATCATGTCCTCGAGAGATAAGGACTCACTGCTAACTCTGACTACTAAACTGGAATGCTACTGATGCTCTGGAGCTCCTGCTTCTGAACCTATGGTATAAGATACCATAGCGCAAATGTGTCAGTACTTTGAATGTACCGGTATGCATTAGAGGTGGCTAAATGCATGGGGTTCATATGCATGAACAATACTAGCTAACTGACTAATATGAATGTGAGAATATATGCATGAATACATAGTAACTATATCTGAAATCGTCATAACATGAGTTTACTGATAACTAACATGATTGATAACTGAGTTCTGATGGCTGATATAACTAATAACATGAGTGATTGTATCTGATAGTCCTGAATCTGAAAGAACTAGCTGAGTTATGTAGTATTCTGAGTTGACTGTATCTGATAGTCCTGAATTTTGTAGAACTATATGAGTTTTAATACTGAGACTGATTGACTATATCTGATAGTCCTGATTCTGTAACTAAAACTGTAAGTAGTTATCTAACCGACATGCCCCAAATAACACATTATAGCTAAGTTAGGGTCCAATTTGTAACCCCAATAGAAAGGGTGTCAATATTGTGCCACCGATAAGGAAAAGATGTGAGTGACCCTCATCTGACAGTGTCCCCAAAAGAGAATGGTGGGGCCCTCATCTGACAGTGCTTATCCACTTCATCAACCCTCATCAGAAAGTGTTGATATCTCAACCTATGCTGGCTACATAGTTCTGGAATGCAAGTATGACTTCTAAGAATCACACCCTCATCTGATAGTGTGTGTTCCCATCCTTTGGTTCTCTCAGTGCTAATTTCTACTCCCATCTGTATAGACGCTGAACATGGATTACTGAACTGAGCTGGACTGATTTACTGAGTTCTATTGACAGGTGGAATAGTACCGAGATTACTGTATTACTGAGTTTTCCTGAGTCATATGACTGACTGAGTTCTATGGATCATGGCTTGACTGAGGATATCATGAAAATATGACCCTAAAGATAGGCACAAAGCTATATTTTTTGGGTACAAGTACCCCCAGGGCTCGATGGAAGGAAACTGACAAGGCATGATATTCTTAAATACAATACTAACATCAACAATCCATAATAGAATAATTAAAGATATTTCATGGGCATTTGATTATCATAGCTTGGTACGTGAATAAGATAGCATGTATACATAGCATAATTTCATATGGCTAACTCATGAGAAATCCGACAAACAATTTCAATACATAAGAATAGCATGGAAGTCATTTTGGATCATAACTAAGCTATAGTGCATAATTTCTATCCTCCTAGGCATTTTATCAAACACCTTGCATGCACCCTTAGGGCATAGGCCTAATCATCAAATTGACATATTATAAATAATTCAATTTATAGATTTCACTCACTTTCTAATGTAGTTTCATGAAGAACACATAAATATTCCAACTTGGGAATCATATAGGAAGATAAACATGGTTAAAACCAACCCAAAATATAAATATCATGATTCATAATTTAAAATAGGGTTCTTGAGCTTTATGGATGAAAGGAATCCATAAATAAACACAACGTATACCTTAGTTCTTGATTTACCAAATATTGATGGAGAGACTTTCTTGAAATTGAATCCCCAAATGAAACCCTAGCTTGTTCTTGAGAGAAAATTGAGAGAAACTAGTATATTTTGGGTTCCAAATAGTTGAATCTTGTGTTAAAGGGCTTAAATAGGAGGGGGAATTGACCCTTTTAACCCTGGATGCATATTTTAATTTCAGTGAAATTTTCCCAAATTGGACCCTTGGCGCGATGCAACGCTCACTGGATTTTGACAACTAGGAAATTGAGGGATGACGCGACGCAGATCCATCGCGTTGACACTTCATTTGCGACCTGGAAGTTTGGCATGAGGCACCACTATCGTGGAAATCTACTGGAATTTTACAATTTCCATTTTCTCCTATGGCTCGGCGCGCCACTGACTAATATGGTGATGTTTTACGATGGAAACTTGAAATAGTCATAACTTCTTACTCGGTTATCGGATTTAGGAGAATTTTATATCGATGGAAAGCTTATTGAATTTCGCACATAACAAAAAGTGAAAATATTGAAATTACTCATGGAATAAACATCATTCAATTTAGAAGCTAATACTTGACATTCTTGAGACAAAATTAGCTAGGAAACTTTGGGGTATTGCAATATCTTCCCCTTGGGAACATTCATCGTCAAATAAGACTGACTGAGAGGGGAGAAATAATAATCCAAAGAACATACTAAACATGAACACTGAAACATGACTACTTAACTAACATTGTTGAGATTCATACAAAGTATGCATATCTGAGGCATGATTTCATGACTGAGCTGATACATGCATGCATGACTGAGATTTCTAATAACTGAGTCTTCTCACAAGGAGAAGGCATGTCTGATGCATGAACGCATGACTAATTTGATGCATGGACATATAATTGGATATGAAATGGTACTTAGTACCAAGTTTAAACAAAATGGAATCCTGAACATGAGGTTGATACCAAGTCAGAACTAAAACTGGACATGAAAACTGAAAAACTTAAGGAGAATTTTTACCTTAAGCTTGATCTGAGTCGGCGGAGAAGAGGTTAGGGTACTTGGTATTCATGTTTGCTTCTGTTTCCTAAGTATCTCCCTCAATGGAGGATTCTGCCAAAGAACCTTGACTAGAGGGACTTCTTTTTTCCTCAGTCTACGAGTCTGGTAGTCTAGAATTTTGACTGGAATCTCCTCATAATAGAGGCTATTCTAAACATCTATGCTCTGAATAGGGACTACAACTACTGGGTCACTTATACACTTCTTGATCAAAGAGACATGGAAGACTGGATGAAGTGGGGCTAGATCTGAAGGCGATTTGAGCTCATAAGCTACCTTGCTGAAGCGACTGAGAATTTTGAAGGGACCGATATATCGGGGACTGATCTTTCTCTTCTTGTCGAACCTATTCACTCCTTTCATAGGAGAGATATTTATATATACATAGTCACCAATCTCGAACTTGAGATCTTTTCTACGCTCATCTGCATAAGACTTCTATCAGCTCTGAGAAGCCCGGAGTCTTTCTCTAATCAATTGGACTTTCTCTAAGGCATCGAATACTAAGTCATGCCCTATAACTGAGGTCTCACTAACTTTGAACCAACCAATTGGAGATCTGCACCTCCTACCATAGAGAGCTTCGAATGGAGCCATCCGAATACTAGAATGATAGCTATTGTTGTATGCAAACTCAATCAAGGTCAAGTGGTCATCCCAACTACCCTTGAAATCAATTGCACACACCCTTGGAATATCTTCTAGGGTCTGAATGGTCCTTTCTTCTTGACCATCTATCTGAGGATTAAAGGTTGTACTGAGATTAATTTGGGTACCATGACCCTTTTGGAATGCTTTCCAGAAATGAAAGGTGAACTGGGTACCTCTGTTTGAGATAATAGATAATGGACCACCGTACAATCTGACCAACTCTCTAATATAGAGTTTGGTGTAATCCTCAGCTAAATAAGAGTATTGAACAGGGAGGAAATGATCTGACTTGGTTATTCTATCTATAATGACCCAAACTGAATCATCCTGATGACGAGTTCGAGGCAAACCCATCACGAAGTCCATGTTCACTTCTTCCCACATCCAAGTAGTAATAATGAACTCTTGCATAGGTCTACTAGGCTTCTAATGCTCTATCTTAACCTACTAACATATAGAGAACTTAGCCACAAACTCTGCAATACCCCTCTTCATCCCACTCTACCAATAGACCTCCCGCAAGTCATGGTACATCTTTGTGGCCCCTGGACGAATAGAGTAGCATGAACCATGCGCTTCTGCAAAAAAATTTTGCCTTAAGTCATCTACAGCTAGAACACACAGACGACCCTGACAACATAGAACACCATCTCCCCCTTGGGAGAAAACCTCCAATTTCTGATCCTTAACTGACTCTTTCAACTTGACTTAACTGGGATTTCTATCTTGTTTTTCTTTAACCTCAGAAAGTAGAGATAATTCTAAAATACTCTGAACCTATATATCACCCTCCTCTATATCGACTAAGCAAACGCCTAGTCTGGCAAGCTGATGGACTTCCTGAGCTAACTTTTTTTTACTGTCCTCAACATAAGAAACACTACCCGTAGACAGTCTACTGAGAGTGTCGACCACTACATTGGTCATGCCTAGATGATAAAGGACACTCATTTCATAATCTTTCAAAAGCTCTAACAACCTTCTTTGACGAAAATTGAGCTCTTTCTGAGAAAACACATACTGAAGGCTCTTATGCTCTGTGAACACATCTACATGAACTCCGTTTAGATAATGCCTCCAAATCTTTAAGGAAAATACTATGGCTGCTCACTCAAGATCATAAGCAGGATAATTCTTCTCATGGGGTTTAAGCTATCTGGAGGCGTTGGCTATGACCTTACCATGCTGCATAAGGACACAACCCAAACCTACTCTGGATACATCACAATACACTACCAAACAATCTGAAAAATCTAGAAGAGCTAGGACTGGAGCTGAGGTGAGTTGAGTTTTCAACTCCTGAAAACTCTTCTCACAAGGATCTGACCACTGAAAATTGACTTTCTTCTGAGTCAATCTGGACATAGGGAATGCAATAGACGAAAATCCTTCAACAAACCATCTGTAATAGCCAACCAAACCCAAGAAACTCCTGATGTCTGATGGAGAGACAGGTCTGGGCTAGTTTTTTACAACATTGATCTTTTGAGGATCTACTTTAATGCCATCACAAAAAATGATATGGCCAAGGAATGCTACTGACCTTAGCCAAAATTTGCACTTACTTAATTTTGCAAACAACTTATGATTTCTAAGAGTTTGAAGTACAATTCTAAGATGGTCTGCATGATCACGCTCACCGGGGGAATAGACCAGAATATCATATATAAAGAATATGACGAACATATCCAAGTACTGCTTGAACACACGGTTTATCAAGTCCATGAGAGCTACTGGGGCATTGGTAAGACCAAAGGACATGACTAGGAATTTGAAGTAACCATACCGAGTATGAAAGGCTATTTTTAAAATGTCACATTCTCTGACTCTGAGCTGATGATAGCCATATCTAAGGTCTATCTTAGAGAAATCACTGGCACCCTAAAGTTGGTCAAACAAGTCATTGATTCTGGGAAGTGGATACTTGTTCTTGATCGTGACTTTATTGAGTTGGTGGTAGTCTATGCACATTCTGAGAAAACTATCTTTCTTTCGCACGAATAAGACTGGTGCACCCTATGGGGACACACTGGGTCTGATGAATCCCTTATCTAAGAGATCCTTCAACTATTCTTTCAATTCTCTGAGTTCCTTCGGTGCCATTCTGTATGGTGGAATAGATATAGGTTGAGTATCTGGAAGAAGATCAATGCCGAAGTCTATTTCCCTTTTTGGAGGAATCCCTGGAAGATCTTCGAGAAAGACATCTAACTATTCACTCACGACTGAGACTGATTCAAGACTGGGAGTTTTGGAACTAGAGTCCTTAACTCGAACAAGATGACAGACATATCCCTTAGCTATCATTTTCCTTGCCCGAAGGTAGAAAATAAATTGTCCTATGAAAGCTGAAGTACTACCTCTCCACTCTAGGATGGGTTCATTCGAAAACTAAAACTGGACTATTTTATTTCTACAATCGACTGTGGCATAGCAAGAATAAAGCCAATCCATGCTGAGAATGACATCAAAATCAGTCATCTCTAATTTGACTAAGTCTACTGAAGTGGATTTCTGAAATATTATAACCGAGCAGTTCCTATATACCCGTCGGGCTATGATGGTTTTACCTACAGGGGTAAAGACTGTGAAGGGACCTGTTAGAATTTTTGGACTGACTCAGAAATCAACTGTTATATAAGGAGTAACAAAATACAAAGAATCTCATGGATCTAGCAAAACATAAACATGCACATGAAAGGTATGTAACATACAGTAATCACATCAGGAGAATTTCCCTGATCTGATCGGGACTGGAGAGCATAGAGTTTGTTTGGGCGTTGCCCACTAGTAGCACTGGAAGTGGCACCCTGCTGAGTTGGGCGACCAGAATAAGCTAAGGAATGGTTCTGCTGACCATGATAACCTGACTAGGGATAATCTCTAACTCTGTGTCCTGGCTTGCCACATTTGAAACAGACATCGCTACCAGCTCTGCAAGCACCCTTGTGGTTCTTACCATAATTCTGACAAAGGGGATTAGTTCGGGCACCGCTGACACTTCCCTGAGACTTAGAGCCTAGCGCCCTATCTCTATTTCCATCCCTAAACTTCGGAGCTAAAGCACTAACTAAAGAAGGATCTGGAACTGATGACTTAGGACGGAACTGAGAATGGTTTCCTCCTAATTTAGGCTGAGCAAAGTTGAAACTACCTATTTGCTCTCTTATTCTGCTTCTCCCTCATCTTAATCTTTTGATCTTCTATCTACTGAGCATGAGTCATAAGCCTGGCTAAAGTTATGTCACTATTCAACATCACAGACCTACACTCATTGACCACACTATCATTGACCCCAGAAACAAACTTACTCATCTTGGCCCTGTTGTTTGCAACCACATGAGGGGCATATCTGGCTAATTGAGTAAACTTAAGTGAATAATCTTTCACCGTCATGCTTCTCTGCCCGAGGTTGATGAATTCTAACACCTTGGCTTCTCTCAGCTCTAGGGGAAAGAACCGCTCTAAGAATGCGGTAACAAACTCCTCCCACTCAATAGGCCCTGCATCAACTGTCTTTTATGACTTTTACTATTTTTACCAAGTGTGAGAAACATCCTACAACTGATATGTAGATAGATATGCACTCTTAACAGTTGACACCCCCATAACGTCTGTAACCTTATGAACCCGATCGATGAATTCCTGAGGGTCCTCATCTGACTTAGACCTGATAAAGAATAGAGGATTCATTCGGGTGAAGTCCCAAATTTTTGTTGCAGTAGAATTGGCCACTGGTTTGGCCAGAACAATAGCTGGTCATTCATTCTGAGCAGTAACTGATCGAGCAAGTGTAGTGAATGCAGCTTTAAACTCTACATAAGAAACATGTTCGCCCAAAGGTTCTTAGGGCTGAGGAGCTGACTGATTCTCGTTTCTTCTTTAAAGAGGCGTATTCTATAGAAGATAGAGAGAAAAGGATTAGACTGAGAGATTGACTTGAGATTATGCTCACTGGTACGACATAAATACTAAAAGAAGGGAAACTATTCTTAAAACAACTCATAGCATCCTATACATAAATGTGGCGCACAACACACCCATGCATAAGACTCTACTAGATACAACTTTTAGACTTCCAAGGAAACTATTGAACCTTAGGATCGAATACTAAGTTTGTAACGCCCCGGATCTGGTACCCGAAATACTATACGGTGCTCATAACCCCAAAGGACCATAAGTTAACCCATGACTGATATTTGTACCTGTATATTGCATAATATACTATATGATTGCAGAAACATAAACTGAAAGGCCATAAGGTTCAAGGATGTAACATAACTGATAAAGATATAACATTTGAATGGGGTATGAAATATCCAAAACAAAACTGAAATAACATGATAGTATGAGCATGATAGTTTGGAAAGCCTCTAACTGACTGAACTGTCGGAATGAGGGTTAATGGGACATGTCCCCAACTAACTCCAACTAATAAATTACTTAATGAGATAATAAATAAATGATCATTTCCTCGAGAGATGAGGACTCACTGCTAACTCTAACTACTGAGACTGGAATGCTACTGATGCTCTGGAGCTCGTCATTTTGAACCTATGGTATAAGATATCATAGCGTAAATACGTCAGTACTTTGAATGTACTGGTACGCATGTGAGGTAGGCTGAATGCATGGGGTTTATATGCAAGAACAATACTAGCTAACTGACTAATATGAACGTGAGAATACATGCATGAATACATAGTAACTATATCTAAGATAATGATAACATGAGCTTACTGATAACTAACATGACTAATAACTGAGTTCTGCTGGCTAATATAACTGATAACATGAGTGATTGTATCTGACAGTCCTATATCTGATGAAACTAGTTGAGTTCTATACTGTTCTAACTTGATTGTATCTGACAGTCCTGAATTCTGTAGAACTATATGAGTTCTAATACTGAGACTAATTAACTATATCTGACAGTCCTGATTTTGTAACTAAAACTATGGGAAGTAGTTATCTAACTGACATTCCCTAAATAATGCATTATAGCTGAGTTGGGGTCCAATCTATAACCCCAATTAGAAGGGTGTCAATACCGCACCACCGGTAAGGACAAGCTGTGAGTAACCCTCATCTGACAGTGTCCCCAAAAGAGAATGGTGGGGCCCTCATCTGAAAGTGGTTATCCACCTCATCAACCCTCATCTGATAGTGTTGATGTCTCAACCTATGCTGGCTACATAGTTCTGGAATGCAAGGATGACTTAAAAGAATCACACCCTCATTTGACAGTGTGTGTTCCAATCCTTGGGTTCACTTGGTGCTAATTTCTACTTCCATCTGAATAGACACTGAACATGGATTACTGAAATGATCTGGGCTAATTTACTGAGTTTCATTGACTGACGAAATAGTACTGAGATTACTGTATTACTGAGTTTTCCTGAGTCACATGACTGACTGAGTTCTATGGATTATGGCTTGATTGAGGATATCGTGAAAACATAACACTAAAGCTAGGCACACAGCTATATTTTTCGGGTACAAGTACCCTCAGGACTCGATGGAAGGAAACTTACAAGGCATGACATTCTTGAATAGATGACTATCATCAGCAATCCATAATACAATAATTGAAGATATTTCATGGGCATTTGATTATCATAGCTTGGTAAGTTAATAAGATAGCATGTATACATAGCATAATTTCATATGGCTAACTCATGAGCAATCCGACAAACCATTTCAATACATAAGAATATTATGGAAGTCATTTTGGATCACAATTAAGCTATAGTGCATAATTTCTATTCTCATAGACATTTTATCAAACACCTTGCATGCACCTTTAGGGCATAGGCCTAATCATCAAATTGACACATTATAAATAATTCAATTTATGGATTTCACTCACTTGCTAATGTAGTTTAATGAAGAACACATAAATATTCCAACTTGGGAATCATATTACAAGATAAACATGGTTACAACCAACCCACAACATAAATATCATAATTCATAATTTAAAATAGGGTTCTTGAGCTCTATGGATGAAAGGAATCCATAAATCAACACAAAGCATACCTTAGTTCTTGATTTAGCTAAGATTGACAGAGAGACTTTCTTGAAATTGAATCCCCAATTTAAACCCTAGCTTGTTCTTAAGAGAAAATTGAGAGAAAGTAGTATATTTGGGGTTCCAAATAGCTGAATCTCGTGTTAAAAGGCTTAAATAGGGGGGAGAGGGGAACTGGCCTTTTTAACCCTGGACACATCTTTTAATATTAGTGAAATTTTCCTGAATTGGACCCCTGGCGCGATGCGATGCTATCGCGTCGTGTCACTGGAATTTGACAACTGGGAAATTGAGGGATGGCGCGATGCGGAGCCATCGCATTGCCACTTCATTTGCGACCTGAAAGTTTGTCGCGATGCACCGCTATCGCGGACCCCTACTATAATTTGACAATTGTCATTTTCTCCTATGGCACGGCGCGCCACTGACTAATATGGCGCTGTTTTACGACGGGAACTTGAAATAGTCATAACTTCTTACCTGGTTATCGGATTTAGGCGAATTTTATATCGATGGAAAGCTTATTAAATTTTTCACATGTAAAAAAGTGAAAATCTTGAAAATTCCTCATTGAATAAATATTATTTAATTTAAAAGCTAATAGTTGACATTCTTGAGACAAAATTAGCTAGAAAACTTTGGGGTATTACATGCATGCACCAATCTTTCCTTAATCATGAAACATCTACCCTACTTTCTCCCTTCTAAGGAATTTCTCATCACTACATCATTTTATAAGGAGAGTTCACTGAAGGGATAAAACATAGGTCCCTGAAGCATGAATGGACAGTATACCTAAACTTGATACTTAACTGAAGCTTGAGGAATAAAATACCTACATCATGGATTTACGAAGAGGTCCAAAATGAAAATATACATGACATAGTCTAAATGTAACAGATCATTAGGAGCATATCATATCATAAGTCATTGGAACTATGTATACTGTAAGGTATGAGAATCTGAGTCATGAGCTGCATGACCTAGGTTTGAGGTTCTATATTCATGGAACATGATTCGTAATACTTAGAAAACTGGAACTCCTTATACTAAAAACTGTACACGTACATGATTTTCGATAATGTCTACGCTATAATCATAGAGCTGACATGTAAGTCATAAATAGATATCATGATAGCTGAAGTATAATACATTGCACTGAGATAAGGACAGGTTGGGCATCAACCTCTCCCACTGCTTCTCTACACATACTAACATTACTACTAAAATCTGAAAGTCTAACTCGGTTACTTGTTCTGCCATCTCCTCCTTAGCTCAAAGCCGTTATTCTAAGTCTGTGAACCCCTTAATAAACTCTAAATCGAGCTGAGACCCCTTTACTCTAGAGTCTGAGATATGATAATGCTCATAAACACTATACTCATTCTAAAGAACAACTCCTAATAATGTAAGGTCCACTGCTAGCACTTCCTTCTGATAGATGATTCTTAGCTTTCTATTGCCCCAACAATCATCATATAGCAGCCTCAACACTGACTAACTTAGAATTCTCAACTTCTCTTTCTACTAGTTCAATCTAGAGATTCATACTTAAATCAACTGAAACTGAGGTACTACCCCTTCATTCAAGGACTGGTTCATCCAGAAACTGAAATGGAATGACTCTATTACTAAAATTAACTCAAGGGATTTTCTGAAATACTGGAACCGAGCAATTCCTGTAAACTCATCTGGATAGAATATATTTTCCCACTGAGGTAAGCACTAAGAAAGGTTCTATTAAGATTTCTAGTCTACTTTAAAGTTGTCTTCTATGCAAGGATTTACACAAGACAAAGAAGCTCCTGGATCTAATAGGGCATAAATATGTAAATAGAAGATCTGTAACGTACCAGTGACCGTATCAGGAGAACTTTCCTGATCTTGTCTGGACTGAAGTGCACAAAGTCTTTTTAGGTGTTGCCCACTAGCAGCACTGGAAGTTGCACCCTGCTGATTCGAGCGACCAAACTGAGATGAAGGACGGTTGTACTGACTCTGTGAACCTGACTAAGGACAATCTCTAATTCTATGGCCTAATTTGCCATACCCAAAATATATGCCGCTGCTAGCCCTACACACACCCTGATGATTTCTATCACATTTCTGGCAAAGTGGGTGAGTACGACCTCTTTTCATGCTACCCTGAGACTTGGAGTCTGTTGTGATATCTCGACTGACATTTCTAAACTTTGGCACTTGAGCTCTAGCTATAGAAGGATTTGGGGCTGAGAATTTCTGACAGAATCAGAATCGGTTACCACTCTCTGACCTTGGCCTAAAACCACTTGTTCTGACTCTCTTATTTTTATTATTTCTATCTTTCTTCCTATGATTCTCCCCCTTGATCTACTGAGTATGAACCCTAAGCCTAGATAGGACAACAACCTATAGGTTGTTCTAAGCAACTACTGAATTTTCTAATGTAGTGAAAGAAGCTCTGAATTTTTCATGAGAGACATGCTCATCCAGGGGATCTACCTGAACGGGCTGAGGTGCTGACTAATTTTCATTACTTCTTTCATTAGCTTCTATGGAAGGCATGTTTTGGAAGCATAAGGAAGAGATGAATTAAACTGAGAGTTTAACTTGAGCTCATGCTAACTGACACAACTTGAATACTGAAAGAAGGGAAACTTTTCCTAAAACATCTCATAGCCTTCTGTCTATAAGTGTGGTGCGCTACACACTCATCCACAAGACTCTACGCGATGAAGCTTTCATAATCCCAAGGACTCTATTGAACCTTAGGCTTTGATACCAAGTTTTTAACGATCCGAAACTACCCCCTAGTCATCACACGGTGCTTACGACCCCAAAGGACCACAACCTAACCCATGAGTAATATCTATTGTGATCACTAAACAATAATAATGAATAAATGCGGAAAAATAGGTTGATATACCATAAGGTTCAAAATATGAAATAATGATAAATAACAACATCTGATAAAACATTTGTATCTAAAATACTGTTTAAACTAGTCTAGTCTGAAAGACTCTAACTTAACTGTCTGAATATGGAGTTGATGGGACAAACCCCCAACTAACTCTAACTACTACAATACTGAAACTACTAAAATGCTGAAATAAAAGCATATCATCAATAGATTAGGACACACTACAAAATCTGTGAATGCTGACTGGATCTGTCTAAGCGCGGTCGGGAAACCTGAGCATCCGAACCTATGATATGAGACATCATAGCGCAAAGAAAGAGTATGCATCAATACGTGGAATGTGTTGGTATGCTAGATGAGGTAAGGCTGAATACAAGGGCTCATATGTATGAACAGTAACTGACTGAATGATATTGAGTAAATATGTATAAGAGTATGTGAATAACTAATACTTCTGAAATCACTGAGTACGTAATATTGTGGACATACATAGATATATACTATATCTGAACTTTTTTGAAGCTAAGTATTGAGTCCTGATGATTGAGTAACTGATATCTGAAGTTATTGATAAATGAATTACTGCTACTGATTGACTGTGTCTAATAGTCTTGATTTTGTAAAACTGAACTGAGTTCTAAACTGAAGACTAAAATAGAAATTGTGGGAGGTAATTATCTAGCTGATATGCCCCTCTCTAAACTGATTGGGGTCTAACCTGTAACCCCAGATGGAAGGGTGATAATACCATACCACGGGTACTAACTCTAGAAAACTAAGATGCCAAGCCTAACTGATGGGTGGCACCTAGGTAGAGCCAAGCCTAATCTGACGGGTGAACCTTAGGAGGTAGTCAAGACTAGTCTAAAGGGTGACTCCTCATCCTGCGCTGGCTATGCAGTTTTCTAGTACAGGGACTGCTGCTAACGACTCTGCCTATCTGATAGGGAAGTCGTCATCCCTGCACTCACTCAGTGCTAAATCCTACTCCTAACTGAATAGACATTGAACTGGTATACTAGACTAAACTGGACTGAATACACTGAGCTTCCTGAGTGCTATAGTTGACTGAGTTCTACTAAGTTCTATAGTATTATTTATCATGAAAAGACTGGTACTATTCTGTAACTGACACTGGCTCTAAATAAATAGCTAAATTATCGGGTATTAAATACCCCCAGGACTCGATAGCATGAAAAGTAAAGCACCACATGATCTCACAAAGCATTACAATGTATACATGTTCATATATAATCTATAGAGACATTTTATCAAACACTTGTCGGGCATATGCCTGTTCATATGCTAACATGTCATGATTTCATCACTTTATTCACATGGACATTCTATCTAACACTTGGGGAGCACAACTTCATGCACATAATCATGGATAACATATAAACATGGAAACTACAATGCCCAACTTACAATTCCATGGGTTTAGCATCCAATTCATATAATTCCTCATAAAATACTAATCTAATTTCATGAATCATAGAATAATCATGGATTAAAACCCAATTAACATCATAGACACATTAATAACTTTGTAAATTTAAGAACATGATTGAAACCCATAAAACTTGCACTTAAATCATGGATTGAAACCCATAATATTCAATTCCATAAAACTTGCACTTAAATCATGGATTGAAACCCAACTACTATCATGAACATGAATTCAATCTAATTCAAACATAGAAATCATAAATCTGAGATCTTGTATATTTAAAAAGGGATTCTCGAAATCTATGGGTGAAAGAAACCCATAGATGAATACCTAACATACCTGAGAAGAAGAGTTCTTGAAGGTTCTTGGAGAGATTCTTGAGGATTGACTTTGATTCTTGAACTAGGGTTTTTGCCTCTTGAGAGAGAATGATTTAGTTTGGGGAAAAAATGAATGAATAATGGTGTAACTAGGTTTATTAGGGTTAAATTTCATGTTAAAGGCTAACTAGGGTCATGAAAAAAGACTCAAATACCCATAGAATGATTTAAAAACTTAGAATTTAAAATTGGAAATTAACTAAAAAAATCCGGATCTGGGGCGCGACGCGGCACTATCGCGTTGTGTCACTGGAAAGTAGACAACTAGGAATTGGACCATCAACTTGATGTAGTGGAATTGCGTTACCCCTTGGATGCGACTTTGAAGTTCACCGCGACGTAGTGGAATCGCTTTGGTGTACTGGAAACTGACAAAAGTGAAAATAAGTTGTGGCGCGATACGCCGGTATCACGGTACCTCACTGGAAACTAACAATTTTCATTTTAACATGCCCCGCAACATGCTACTGGCCTGAATGACGGTGTTTATCGACTGAAACTTAAAATTTCCATAACTTCTCACTCGGTTATCGAATTTAGGCAAATTTTATATCATTGAAAGCTAATTGAATTTCCTACGAAATGGCAGGCTTTACACTGAAAAATAATGAGTGTTTCAAAATTTTTATATATGAATACTCATGCACTGGGACTTTAATTATGCTAGGGAAATATGGGATGTTACACAGATGTACCGAAAACCACCTAACATTGTACAGGAGCAATAGAACACCCTCCGGACCATACATCATGAAACGATGTAGCCTTCAGAGACAATCAGTGGGATAAGCACTGGAATGCAACTCAAAAAAAGTTAAAATAATTTCCCCTAATACTACGTCTTCACGGTGAGCTACACAATTTTCTTTAAGTCCAAATTAAAAATGTTTGCTCATAAACCCAACAATTAACCCAGGACTCTTATATTAAGGAATTTACCACTTGGTATTGTCATACCAATTATGCATGAAAGCTCATATACTCATGTCAAACCAATCCATGAAATGATAGACTCTCAAGTTTCATTTAAAATCCAAACCATGGCCATCGAGAGCCTTTCAAATCCATTTAACCATTTATCCATTAATGCCATGCAATGGTTTCATAAATAAATTAAATTATGCAATTATCCATGTTCAAAAACTAAATTTACAAAGTGGGTTGGGCTAATGTCATTACCAAGCCAAAAAGTCATCAATTTGGGAAAAACCATGTTCCCCATTCCAATTCCTATAACAATGCACCCATTCAGTCCAAAATAATAAATTCAAAACATAAATCATCAATTTAAAACATGGTAAAAGTTATTCAAGTAATATCAATCAAAACCCCTCAACCCAGTTTCAAACCCATCAATTCAAACCTCATGATTAATGAGTAAATAAATCCATAATAAAAAAATTAAAGTTAGGGAATGAGATACTGTCAGAAATACACAAGAAATTAAAGACAATTTGAAGTTTGGTGCCCGAAATAGTGATTTCTTGAAAAACCCTTGAGTTTTCTTGGAGTTTGAGTTTGAGTTTCACAGAGAATGAATGGTGTTTTGATCTTTAAAAAGTGAAAAAAGGGTTGTTTTATGTTTAAAGGTCGTGTAAGGAGTTAAAATATCAAAAGCCCCTCATCCGAAGTGAATAAAATAAAAACTCGAGGAATTTAACAAAGCGGCACGACATGCCAATATCGCGGAGGGTACCCTCCGTGCCATGCTCTTATTTTAGATGCTAACCTCAATGTCACACCAATGTTACAAACTCTCACTGCCTCGGGGTACCAAAATGACCCCAAATGTGTTTCAAAAATTTAAAAACTTTTCCAAAACACCCTCTGAACATTCCTAAATATAATTCAATTCAAAAATCAACACTACACACGTAGAAGGATCAAAAATAAAATGATCAAAATTTTATGGGGTCTCACATTTAAGAAATCTTTTTTGGTAGTAAATGGAATAATTAAAGAGCGGGGAATTTCAATTTTACCTTAACTATTTTTTTTCATTTTCGTTACCAATTCTCCTCAAATAGTCACAAAAGGAAGGATTAGTTTTAATACGCATATTTTCTAATAGTCATAATTTTTTAAGTTGATTCCAAATTTTAGAACACAGTAAATTTTCACGAACAAAATTTTCTCTTTTTCCACTACGAACAACCGGTAGAGTTTGTCTAAAATCACCACTTAATACAAAAACTTTTCCACCAAAGAGAATTTTTATTTTCATTAAGTATTTAAGAAGCAAAATCCAAGGCCTCAATCATTTATTTTTTCTCTATTAAGATTTTATCTTATACTGTTAACTTTGCATCTCAAATTAACGATATCAATGCACTTTGTTTACTAATATTACAACTAAAATTTTCATCAATATCTATCGATAGTTTAAAGAGAGAATGAGCAGTTTAACCTCTCGAAAGAAAAGAAGTTGTAACACCAGAACTTGCAGTTGCTAAATCAATAAATTTATTATGTCTTACAGTAGCTAATAGTGCACGGTATTAAAAGCTTTTGACAGTTCCACCAGGGCTACCAATAAAGAAAACCCTGGTTTATTGGAGAATACTCTATCGAGAATTATAATGTAGGTTGTTTGTTGTTCTTTGTTTAATTTAGTGTGCAAGAATAGATCATTATCTGTAACACTAATATTTTTTTCAAATGCACATCCTTAGATTCTTTTGTTGTTGCAGATGCTTTAATGATTTGTGAAATTAGGTGAAATTCATTAATATCACGTCCCATTGAATAAAGAATATCATTAATATGATTCAGTACTTTATAATGTATTTCTGTGGAAGATAAATTCAAATATTTTATGAAATCTTTTGACATTGGACATTCCCAGAGTTCTTTGGATTATTTGGATTACAACAAATTAATAGTACAATAAACAAATGTTTTAAATTGGATGGCATTTGATAGCTAGATACTTCAAACATACATTCCACTAAGTTATTGTCACAAAGTAGTAATCTTTTTTTTCTGCAGATTCTCTAAATGTACCACAAGGCTCGCCATTAACAGTTAATAAATTATCATATGATTTAGGTCCTCGCACATTCATCAAAAGTAATATTAAGTAGTGCCTTTCACCTCTATTGGGTGACATATAACGACACGACCAATCGCATTTTTTTTGTTGGAAACGTGTGCACATTTTATATATTGTTGACCAAACAAAATATTCGAGAAATTTTCAATATAAAAAATTTAAATTCTTGGTTTCTATATTTGTTCTATTCATTAAAAAATTTTATTAACATAGTTTTTTAATTATTGAATTATTTATGATTGTATTAATGTTCTCTGTATTTTTAAAGAAAACAAATTGTTATCCATCAAGATGCAGCTATAGATAATAGATGCATGGATTCACTTCACTTAAGGAAAAATAAAATATTTGCCATGCAACTTCGGGTGGCGAAATCCATCTAACTCATTGATATTCTTTTATCTCGACTATTTCTATATTTTTATTGTCATCATGTAAACGAAACATAATTTGGTCATGTCCTTTGCAGATGTATTTATAAATGTATTTAACAATTCTAATAACAGAATAAATTTTCACATTTATATGACAACTAAATTTGCAAAGTAGAAATGGATTGTAAGGTATAACCCATTAATTATCAAAAAGGTAATTTTCGACATTTATACATGTTCCTGTGTTTCGTCTTGTATAAATTACATATGAACTTTTTTCTTTACATGTTTGGTCAGAAAATTCTTTAGGATATTTAAATTTACAATAACATTTCTTTTTCATACTAGCACATGTTAGATTTAATTCACTGCAAGGACCATGAATCACGTGTAGAGTGACAAGTTCGAACAGATGGGGATCGGTTTTAAGATTTGGTAGTTCAACACAAATAAATTGACTATATGCCTCAGGTGTTAGTAATTTGTATTTTGCTTCAAGTATAATAACAAAATGGACATGAGGAAGTCCATATTTTTTAAATTCAATTGTATACATAAATTCGGTAAATTTACCAAATGTATGTGTTCTTAGTATATCTTTTTTTAGTTCCTCTAATTTTTCTTGAAATACTCAACAAATTAAATTAATTCTATTTTGAGCTTCATCAGTTAAAAGTTGATTTTGCTTAGTTTCAGGCCAAGAAGGATTACAAGTCGTAGTTAAAGATATATAGGTCTTCCAATACGTTGCACCAAAGCCATAGCATCCATTTATTGGTGTCGCATATCTTTGTGACCTCCTATGAAACTAAGAGGAATTATCCTATTTTTACTTACTTAGATGCTTCTCTTTCACCACGTTTCAATGCATTTAAGATTCCTCTCAACACATCAGTCCTCAGTATGTCTTTGTTGAAAGAGGCCAAATCCAATCTTTGAATTTCAATTTTTATCCAATGATCTATAGTGTACTGTTGAAATAACCTTTCTAAATGTAAAATTATATATTCATCATCTTTTATTTGAAGTTTGTAGTAGTAATATTCACGACAAGAAAAAATATTTCTTTTTTTTTACCTTTTCACATAACTTCATCTTCTAAGCTAAGAAAGTCATCAATTGAAGCCATATTGTTATGCCTGGTAATTGATCATTCACAGTATATTCCTTCTATAAGATAATCAGAGAGCGGTTTAATTTTTTAGATACCACAATGCCATCCATTTTGATCGTAAGAAAATAACATTGGATATTGCAATGGGTCATTCCAACCATAGTAACAGTTTACCAGCTGACTTTTATCTCTCTTTGTATATATTTGAATATGAGGGATAGAAACACAGTTGTTCATATCTAGTTCCACCCATATTCCTGTAGCGTCTGATGTAGTTGGTATATGATAGGTTCATTAATTTAGACCAGCATCACATTTAAGTGCAAATTAAAAATCAGACAACTGTGGAATATTCATTAATGATTTTTAAAATATTGAGTATGGATTAACTTCTAATATTGTCATTAATTTTTTAAAAACATATTCATTTATTTTGTTTGAAAAGCCATCCGATTTCACAACTCATTTTCACTATCAAAATAGTACAACTGTAAAAAAAATCATTTTTGTCGCTTGGCATGAAGTCGTCTACGAAATGATATATTTTCCACTGAACTCAAAATGTGTAAATACCATTGTTTCTTTTTAATAACTCTTTATCATAAGAAAATCTCAGAGACATGAAGGCAAATATGTTACTATATGTTCTTATGTAAGTTCGGAAGTCTTTTGATCCAATAGTATTTTCTAAATAAAAATTTCTTAGTTCTGTTGGAAGTTGATGGGAAATTAGTTTGATCATACCATTGCCACAACATAATGCAGGTGGCTCATATTCAAATTCTTTCACACTCAAAAGTTATTTTTGAAATAGACTTTAACATGATATAATTTGTAGGCATTTTTATAAGTATTGTGTTGCTACTACATTGTTCACCAATACTTGAGTTGACCCTATCATGCAAATATAATCAGTATTATATCAATACCAATGTTATTCAAAAACAATGGCACGATAATATTCTAATCTTACTCAAACTGAATTAGTGCAACATTTGGAGAAAAGGGGTGGTATTCGGTTGAGCTACTTGAGCCGAGAATAAATTTTCGGCAGCTTAAATCAGTTTTTTTAGTTAGCATTGTCTTGAGAAGAGCCTCTTTTTTGTTAGCTTTCATCATTTTATATAATTCGCGACGTCTAGCTTTTTTATCTTCATGTGCTTTTGTAAAGTGCCTGTCCATTTTTTTATTTTTATTTGACATTACAATATGAACTGTGTAAGACAGAGCAATAAATGCACATGCATTTATCACATTAGAAGCGTATAACATACGTTATATAAGTATAAAAATATATAACATTTGAAAAAACAAAACGAACACATTACCTGAGAGTTCGAAATGCACTTAATAGCACGAACACAAAGCGAGAGAGAGCAAAAACTGCAAGGAAAAGAAGGAAAAATTGAGAAAATTACAAAGTATCAATATTGAACCCAGGATACAATGTATTTGACATATTACATCCTACGTTAATAGGACTTCCAAATATCTATCTAAATCTTCTAGGTGAGAAAAAATCAATAAATTTCAACAAATAGAATATTATAGTTTCTGGGAATTGTACGTTAGTAGGTTATATTCTTTCCCATATAAGCCATTCTTGATTTTCAAATGCAAGAAACTTGAGTTATTTAACAATCAGAACCTTTTATTTATCATTTTATTCTTTGAAAAAAATTTCAAAACAATCTAATTTACTCATGATGGTCCTAAAGTGATAGAAGATTAGAGCAAAAGGACCTGTTATACCAGATGAATAGATTGTGTTGTACATGGTTTTTTGGCCTAAAGCAAAAGAATGAAATTCAAACTTTTCAAGCAAAGAGAGACCCTACTGTCTTATTGTGATATATAGTGTTTTATTTGTCTTTTTGACCTCACTTAGTTCTCACATAGTGCCATTGCTTCATATACTAATTTTCTCATTTTAGAAAATGGAACAAATATGTACTTCTATTCTTACAAAAAATTTTGTGTCCAGTTAATGCTCTTGTTCCTCTGTGTCTATGTTTTTGTTCGTTTGATGATATATCGAAAACATACTCCCTATCTTTACAAGGTAGGGGCAATATCTGAGTATACTCTACCCTCTTTAAACCCCACTTATGGGATTACATTTGGCATGTTATTGTTGTTGTGCAAGTGTTTCATTTTGTAGCATTTTGGGTAAATGTATTTAATGCCCTTTACTATACATTTTTGACAAACAAATTGGGAAAAAATAAAAAATAGAATCGATTACGAAGTAATGAGGAGACGTTTCCTAGTCTAAAACTATGTTGCAGTGATCACGAATTTGAAACTTAAGTAAAATAACTGAGACATTTTTCTTTAATGTAGTAGAGAAGAACTACACCATTTTGTGAAAGTTCCTAGTGATCACAGTGCAGGATAACAGCCAAAAGACAGATGCAAACAATATGACATGTACAAAAATTTGAGTTCACTCTTAAACAATATCTTGGAAACTATTAGAGCTAAGGAAATAAGAACTAAACACCATGTACTTATTAGACACGAATAATCAATATTATATACAATACTGAATGATCAATTCTTATAAAAAAAAATGCAAGGAACTATTAGACCTAAGGATATGTAAGAACTGAGCTTCTGGTATGTGGATGTAATATCATATCTCCATTAATTAGTCTTCTACCATATGATACCATCTTATGAAATCCCTGATATATTACATTTCCTTTATTTAGTGGGAGATTAGATAGAAAGTTAGCTACTTTATTCCCTACCATATGGATGTTTGTAATTTTAGACTGTCTCATTGCAAATATATGTTGTATCTTCAACATCAACTGCTCTCTGCCAAGGGAAATTCAAGAACAGGAGGGGAAGAAATTTAAAGAGAAACAAAATTTTGGAAATTCAAGAACAGGAGGGGAAGAAATTTAAAGAGAAACAAAATTTTGTTTTGCATTCTAACTTTCGCACATCTCAACTAATTCTACGAGATTAAAGACAATCAACAGAGATGTTAAATCCAGCTCTTCTAATATACCTAATCTAAGTTATATACAACGTACTATTTTTGAAGCATTTGATGAAAAAAAATTGTAGTTTTTGCGAATAATTAATAATTGGTTGAATCATAAACTATAAACTGAATAACAAAGTAGACGACATTGAGCACTAAAATATTCAAATAGTTCAATCTCTAATCCCCAAACAAATAGCAATGAAACATGAATAACATAAAACTTCTATAAAAGTCAAACAATAATTTGCACCAAAATAAACCTACATACTCACATCGGTGAGGGAAAATAAAAAAGAAACAATGCCACAACCACCAAGCAATTTTTTTCATTAGAAGAAGATTTGTCGAACCCTTGGGGGATGCGCCAGACAGTGAGGGACCAGGTCCCTCAGTATTAATTTTCAAGTGATAGAATAGTAGAGAAGCTATGAGGTGCTAAAAATTATAGCCAATGCAGGAAAAGCAAAAACACAAGTTTTTAACGTGAAAACCCAACAAGGAAAAAACCACGAATTTCCCTCACAAGCACCAAAACAGTCGACTATAACCAACCTCTTAATTACAAAATCGACTGTGAACCTAAATCTAGGTTCCTCCTACTTTCAATACCTCTATTACAAGCACACCTTAACACCTTTACTACGTTTCCCTCAACAGCTGGTTAACTCTAACTAGCGACAAGCTTAGGCAACTCTACCTAAGCACTCTCTTCACAAAGAGAAAAATACTACTCTTATAACATGAGTAGTTCGATTACAAATCATTAATCACTCAAGAACTATCTCAGTTTAAGCACATATAAAGCTAAGAACTTGAGCAGTCTTGAAATAAGGTTTTGTTGCCTCTCTTCATACTTTGTAATTTATGAAAAACCCAATTATTCCAGAGGCATCTCTTTCCTTTTATAGATGGGTGATGATTAGGGCTTGAAAGATAATTGGACTAGCTATCCAAGTCTATACAAAATAGCACAAAATAGCACCTTCAAGTTTGTTACAGAAGATGAAAAAACTATGCAGAAGGCGCGTACCAGCTGTACTGTACCTTTCATACCCAGGGGTCATGTCCCTTATAGTTTAGTTGTTCATCATCAAAACTACATATATAAATCATCATCAAAACTACATATAGTAACTTTCCCCCTTTTTGATGATGACAAACCAAACCATACAATTTGAGCATTAGTACACATTCATTACATTTAATCAGAGTGATTACCACCTAAGGATAAATGTACCCCTATTATCATGATTCCTCTTTCATCATTAAACACAAGGACCTGGTCCCTTGTTGTCATCTTTCATCAAAAACTTCCCTCTATAATTATGCACCTTCATCATTTGGTGCATTATCATACTTCCCCATGTTGAATACTTTCCCCTATCAATATGATTCCATACTTCTACAATTTAGCGCACACACACATTTGGCCCTTACATACGAAGTTAGTATTCCTTCTTTTGGCATCATTGAAAAGGATTGACAGTAAACCACAAATAAAGATAAGTATAGATTAGTTAACTCATTTCCACTGGGCAACACTAACATGAAGATAGCTTTAAAGTCAAGGGAATAAGTGAAGCATACAAAAAAAATTCATTCTTTCATAATAAATGATTAGTACTAGTACATTCATGCCATAAAAATACAAAATATTTGTCTTCAAAATCCAAATATAGGATTAAGATATAAACTGACATTGGATAGGCCTGGGGACAAAGATAATAGGATTTAGGTAGAGGGATAGTTTTGGTAAAAGGACTTGAGCAACATCTCCACACTTGAATTTCCAACATTGTGAGTATCTAACAATTTCTTGGTGAGATCCCTCACTTCTACATTCAGTTCTTAAACTTTATCACTCAATTCAGCCACTCTACCCTAGAGTTTCACATTTTCAGTTGCAAGTTCATTAGAAGCACCTAGTCTTTCAGATGACAACTTCTAAATCTTTGACCTCGGATGTACTATCTCAGCATCTTTGGCACCCAACATAATTCTTAACTCCTTCACTTTCTTTCCCAACCTTTCTTGAACAACTAATAATTTAGATACTTGACACATAGAACCAGTTTTGTTTTCAATACATTCATTCTCTGCAAGAGTTGTTAGGATAATTATTTGTTTTGTTGTTCCAAGTATTCCTTTAATTCCACTTACATTAGAATGTTCGAAGAACTTTTTCAGCAAGTACCCATAGGGCATTCCATGTCTCCTATTTTTCTCAAGAATTACTTTTTTCATATGGTCAATCATAAGAGCAGGCAGACTGATCAACTTAAAATTGCTTAGGAATTCTATCAAGAATAGATCAGAACTAGATGCAAATGTAGTTTTTCCTGATCTCGGCAATAGAACTTTGTTGATGAATTCAAATACAAGTTAAAACTCATATTTCAGGAACTTTTTTTCCACAACTGGTCTAGATATTCCTCCCAATTTTGAGGCATTGATCATAAAATTAGTTGTAGGTTATTGCTTTATAGCAGCATAGAGACCAATAGCTTGTGCATCCAAGATTTTTCCCAGTACTTCTTCATCCAAATAGATAGACTTTCTTTGTAACTGTGCAGACAAGCTTAGCTCATCTTCTAAGAATTCTATGGTATAGGAAATTATCTAGCCTCATTCTCAAAAACCATGGGATTTGATTCTTCAAACAAGTATAACCATCCTTGATACCTGACATATTCAACCAATTCATTCATTTTGGGTTTCTCATAAATTTTGGGATCAAACATTCTTTCGGATACCACCTTTTGTGTTCTCAGGTTCCTAATCCTTCCTTCTCTTGACATGTCATTCTTTTCTTTATTTCTTTTCTTTAATTTAGGCTCACCACTAGTTTTTTCTTTATTATAAGTTGTTCTTTTCATGGGACCTAGTCCCTTAAAATCCTCCTTTTTCTTGACAGTTATAAGTTTCTTCCTCATTCCAGTGGAGCTACCATACTTTGATACGGAGGAACTGGTCTTCTCAATTATAAGATCATTATTTCTTCCCTTTTAAAGGCAACAATACCCCCTGTATTTAATTTCTCTCCTATATCAATCTCCCCACCTTCAGTATTTTTATTTTTGTTTTTTTTATTTCCCCTGAGTTTCTTCACAGACCATCTCAGAGATACTTTTTCCTCAATCCCTTCATTCTCCTTATTTAGAGATAACAACCTATATTTTCTCCCACTCACTTCATTAAAATCATAAGCTTTCTATTCTACTCCGTCAACTGAGTTTTCTATGTTATCACAAGCAAGCAGTACCAGGTTCTCAGTTACCTAGTTCTCACTGGAGAAAAGATCAACTCTTTTAACTATAATTTCTTTGTCAAACAACTGAACAAAAATGTTGTTTGAGTCTGAGTGTGTAGGAGAATCTAGTGTTTGTTGTGTTTCAGAGAATTCAGCTTTTTTGGATTTTTCATATGACACAGGAAATTACAAGTTTTTTGGTGTAAAATTTTCCTATTCTATTGATGTCCTAGACCTTTGATTTGAGAAGTCTGTTATGATTCGTTGAATATTAAATTCAATAGTTAAGGATGGCTTAGTGAAATTTAACTCAACTATAGGTTTTGGAATATTTACAAAGTATGAGGAAGTAATAACATCATCCATTTGATTTGAGAAGGAGTGATGATCTAATTTAGCTTAGGAATGATTTTTGATTTAAGAAGATAAATAGGAATAATAAAGGTACAATTGATGAGAAGGTCCGATTTAGCACTTTTAAAAATGACCAATGTCATTAAAGACAAATCTTTTTGAACTGGCATGTCTGAATCTAATAAGTGTGACTCTTCATTTTACAAGGGATTTGACAGTTTAGAGAAAAAAGGGATATATGGATTTTTCAGACATCATTTTGTGATTACTTAGGCATCATGTATGTACTAAACTAAAAGACAGGACTAGGTCCCTCTTAGTTTGAATGAATTCTATATTTTTACAGCTTCAGTTGTTCTCCTTCTAAGTTATCCCCATGGGTGTATAGCTACAATGGTATGGAGCTAAGCTAGACTAATCATGCATATACATTACTATGGATATTGCTTCCTAATTATATCCAAGTTTTGTGGAGACACTAATTCACATATTGTTCATTCTAGTGAAGCTTCTTTTGAGATGAATTTCCTAGGGACTAGGTCCGTAAGAATCAAGACTTATTTGCATCTTTCATCCTCTTGCTCATCCTTTTTAGCATCACCAAGGATCAATAATTTTTGTGACTAATCAGTAACTACATGCACTCATTTCATAAGCTCTTAGAATTCCTTTTTAGTTCATTCTCCAGAGCATTTTCAGTTATCAAATCTGGAGATCATTCTAGGGCTTTCTTTTGATCATAAGCTTCTCATACGTCAAGTACTAGGTCCTTGAGATCAAATTTTCACAATAAGACACTTTCACCTGAAGTTTCATTGAGGAAGGGAACACAGTCAGACCTTCCATCATTAAACTTTGAATCATTTTAGTCATAATTCATTCCTGACTGCAATCCCTTTTCCAGAAGTCCATCTCCTCTATAGTGAATACTCATGAGTTTGTACTCTTTGTTTCAAACATAATGAGCAGTTCTCATGAATTCTTCAATACCATTTTTGTGACAACCTTCAATCTAACCACTAACCATCCCTTCTTGTAGCTTTAAAAATTTTGTTTCCAAAAAGTACAATATCAGGTCTTCCTTACCTAGATTAGTTTATAGAGTTTTCATAGTCAGGAATCTCTCTCGTATTGCTTCTTTTCTTTCCACCCCTAGTTTATTTAAAGAAGCCACTATGATCAGAATACTCAAGGTTTAAACCTTTTAGAGTGAACCTGCTCTAATACCAATTGTTGAACCTTTGGGGGTTGCACCACACAGTGTTAATTTTAAGGTGATAGAACAGTAGAGCAGCTATGAGGTACTGAAAATTAAAGGCAATACAGGAAGAATAAAAACACAAGTTTATAATGTGGAAACCCAACATGGAAAAAACCACGGCTTATCCTCACAAGCACCAAAATAGTCTATAATAACCAACCTCTTAATTATAGACTCGACTACGAACCTAACTCTCGGTTCCTCCTACTTGTAACACCTCTATTTCAAGCACACCTTGACACCTTTTCTAAGATTTCCTCAATAGTTGGTTAACTCTAACCAGCGACAAACTTAGGCAACTCTACCTAAGCGCTCTTTTCACAAAGAGAAAAATACTACTCTTATAATATGAGTAGTTCGATTACAAATAATTACTCACTCAAGAACTATTTTAGTTTAAGAACAAATAAAGATAAGAACTTGAGCAGTATTAAAATGGAATTTTGCTGCCTCTCTTCCCTCTTTGTAATTTGTGTAAAAATTAGTTGTTGAGAGGCATCTCTTTCCTTTTATAGTTGGGTGATGATTAGGGATTGAAAGATCATTGTACCAGTTGTTCAAGTCAGTAAAAAATAACATAAAATAGCCCCTATAAGTTTTCTACACAAGATGATAAAACTATGCAGAAAGCGCGTGCCAGCTGTACTGTACCTTGCACATCCAGGGACCTGGTCCCTCATAGTTTAGCTGCTCATCATCAAAACTACATATAGAAATCATCATCAAAACTACATATATAAATATTAATAGGTAAAAAAATATTTGTACAACAACATCATACAAATAGCCTTCTGCACAAAGAAGATAACATAGAGTAGTCTTCTTCTAGAAACACAAAATATATGAATTGTAATTAGCAAGAGATAGAATTACATACTCTATAAAATCTTGCAACTTAATCTAGGAGAAAAATCAAATTGAGTGTTCTTTCACTAAAAATTACCAAGGATATATAAAAGCCCTAAACACCCATAAGCAGATTTTTGAAATCAGAAAGTAAAGTAAAGGCTACAAATCTTGTAAACCCAATCTAGAATAGTGAGATGTAAGAATATCAAATTGAATTTTCCTTTCAATCGAAAAAAATAAAACCTAAAAACAAAAACATACCAGTCACTAACACAACATATAAAACAAGGAAACTTCTATGCACAGGAGAAAGAAAGAGCAAGCAACGTGATTTTTTTTCTTAGCTATACAAATTTAAGAGATTTTACCATCAAAGAATTTGTATAAAAGCTAAATTAGGATGCATACGCGTTTATTGGAAGGAGGCAGCGCGTGGTATAGCCTAGAAAAGTACACATCTCTTGAAGGATAAAATGACAAAATATCCCTCCTTTACAATTTGTAGACAACAAGCACACATGTGGAATGTGCCATTTCTAATATAATATATATATATATATATATAATCTATGATCTATATCTATAATATATTAAAAGTGTGAAGGGCCTTAGAAATATCGTTTGTACTTTTTGCCCTTCATCAAAAGTCTTTGCTTTAGATAATGTCGTCTCTTCCCTATTTTTTTCTAATATTTAAGAGTTAAAAATTAATTAAATATATTTATGGAAAACCTTTCCTTATTAGAAGAAATTAGAATTAATGACAACTAATATTTTGTTATTAGTTTAAAAATTCTAGATCAACTAAATTTGATTTTAAGAAGATTTAATATTGTTTGTTTCTATATTCCTCAAATAAAATTTTAATTATTATACATAAACACTAATATATATTACAAAACTTATAATACCCAAAAAGGCAAAAACGTACCGACCCAAAAAGGCAAAAACATACCCTTTTTTAAAATTTTTACTTCTTTTACTTTTTTTAGTTCCAAATACAATGGTCTTTGCCTAAAATTCTAATTATACATAAACACTAAAAAATTAATTAAAGTCCTTATTTTATCTAAGTAACAAATCATAATATTTAACACTCCTAAATCAATTAGAATTTTACCCCATATCAAAAAAATTCTATAATTCTATTTGAGTAATATTTTGATCATACTTTACTACAAAAATACAACCTTTCTTCTACTTCTACTTTTCTTTTTATTTTGAGTTTTAATAATTTTAATATTAATTCAAGTTGTCTTCTTACATTCATTATCGTCATCCGTCTATCTTTCTTTATTCTATTTAGTTAATGAATTTAAAGATCATACATTGATTACATGAATTATTTTTAATCAACAATTGACATGTATTGTCCACTTTTAACAATTTCTTGTGTTTCTCTTTCAGTTGTAAATTTTTGATAGAAAAATTGGACGAAACAAGTGTGTTGTCGCTGACTAGAGTAGCCAATAATTTAACGGTTTATCCCACCAAAAAAATCAAGGTTTATATTACATGTGTGGTGATTCTCTTTTGATTGCTGCAAGTCTTACTCCTTTCAAAGGTATTTGATAGTTTTTACACAAATTTTAAAGGCAACACTACATAGCACTATTATCATAGTTATTGCTCTATTTCTCTCTGAAAGATTATTTGATTATAACTCTTTACATGTCTTTGTGGTGTATAATGGGCTTTAAGTTTCTTTTTATTTTTAGTGACTAATTTTTGTTTCTAATGACAGTTAAATGGAGTTTTAAGTTAGAAAAATCATATTATATGGTTATATCAAGAGTTTAGATTTACTAGATGATATAGTTCGTGTGAACATAATTATGCTTCTTTTTTAGACTCAAAAAAGATGAATGAGAGTGTATTAAAAAGAAAAGGAGGTGAATAAAAGATAAAATTGTGTAGCTCTTACCAAATTCACTATGCACTATTAATTTATTGTCTAATCTATAGATTTATTTATGTAATATGTACTAGAAATCAAAATTTTCTTTTATCTAAGGATTATTCACCTTTTTAGTTGCGCCAAATTCTATAGAACAATTTGAACGTAATAAGAATGTAATCAATGATTTTTTAAAGATTTGACTTTAAAAACAAAAAAAGATTTTAAATACAGTAACCAAAAAGAATAACCGACAGGGAAGGAGGTACTGGATGACAAAAGCAAAAGTGATGATGTAAATATATAGGTGCTTACACTAAAAAATATGTTAATGTTTACATTATTATATTAAAGTGTAAAGAATCTTTGAAAAATTATTCACACCTTTATACCTCATTAAAAAATTTTACAATAAATAAAATTATTTAATTTTAAATAATCAAACGTTGCACGTGCGAGGCACGTGTGGGTACGCTAATATATAGAAAAATGTGAGGAAGTTGAACAACTGAGAAAGCTAAAATTCAGTCCAATTTCTCTTTGAAAAATTATTTTAAAGAAGTTAACAAGTTGGCTGACAAGTAGGCTTTCATGAGTCAGGTGTATAACAAGATCATTATTTCAAAAACATTTGCGAGCTTTCAAAAATGGGTAAAGGACTTCTAATGTAGATATATGGAGCATCTCCTTTATTGGAGTCTCAAAGAAAATGAACTTTGAGATTATATGTCAATCTCCCTGAGCTTGGAGTGTGCTAGAATATGGGTTGGTTATATAAATTTGTCGAAGGTATCCCACTGTTGACATTCAATTTTGATCATCTCCGGTCGAATTAACTATTGAGCCTCTCAATTTCAATTTTAAAAAAGTTAAAGATAATTATTTTACAAAAATAAAAAAGTATTTTCAAAGTCAATTTTAAGACATTTCACTATTTTCAAGAAAAAGATATATAATTGTATAAGCAAAATATACAGATGTATATTATTTTCCTTAATTCAATAAATATTTGAAAAGTAACTTTTTTCCTAAATCATTGTCTAATTAATTAAATCTACAATTTTCTTAGCCACAAAAGAGATTAAAATTGAAAATTAGATGATAAATTAATATTTTATAATTTAATATTATATCAAAATGATTTTTTAAATTGTTGGAATTAAGAGAGGTCAATTATTAATCGGATAATTAATTGATCTTAAATTACTATTTTTTACTATTTTGGCTATAATTTAAATGGGGTAAAGTACATAAATGACCTACATAATTGGTGGCTTTGTTTTTTGTGCCTTGTAAGAAAGTACTACAAAATTAGTCTCCCTTTCTTTTTATATATAGCACAATTATCTATTTGTCCTTCTATATCGCGAATATTTCTTAACAACTCCATAGTTATTTATCTTTCAACTTCTATTTTTTTCTCTTTATTATTTTATTTTTTCTTTTCACTTTGTTTTTTTTTAGTTATCCGCAACCCTTACTTTTTTTTTCCTTTCCTCTTTTCAACCTCTATTTTTTTTTATTTTCTTCTCTTTTTTATTTTACTTTGATTTTTATTTGTTTCTTTTCTATTTTTTTATTTTTAGTTTTTCTCAATCCTTTTTTTTTCTTTTCTCCTCTCAACTTCTATATTTTATTTTTTTTATTTTTAAATATCTTTCTTCATTTTGTTCTATTCTGCAACTTTTATTATTTTTTCTTTTCTTCGATTCCTTCCAAACAATAACTTAGGCCCCATGGGCAAAAGTTGACACTACCACATTTTATCTTGATTTATGATATGTTCTATAAATCTTGCCTTAGAGACAAGACTTGGGACTTTCAAATAAGAAGTTAATTATGTTTCATGGGCAAGAGTTGACACTACCATATTGTGTTTAGATTTATGAGATGTTCTATATCTCTTACCTTAGAGGCAAGACTTAGATTAAGGACTTTCAAACAACAAGTTATGCCCCACGGGCAAGAGTTGACACCAACACATTATATCTTGATTTATGAGAAGTTCTACAACTCTTACCTAGAGTCAACACTACAACATTGTGTTTTTTTACTTATGAAATAATCTATAACACACACAGGGAAAGAGTTAATACTACCACATTGTGTTTTTTACTTATGAGATGCTCTATAACTCTTGCCTTAGAGGAAAGACATAGCTTAGAGACAAAAATAAGTTATGCCCCATGGATAAGAGTTGACATTATCACAGTATATTGATTTATGGGATGCTCTATAACTCTTCCCTTAGAGGCAAGACTTAGACCAAGGGCTTTCAAGCAATAATTTATGCCCTATGGGCAAGAATTAAAACTACCGCATTATTTTTTAATTTATGAGATGTTGTATAAATCTTGCCTTAGAGGCAGAACTTAACCCAACGAATTTCAAACAACAAGTTACACGTTATGGGTAAGAATTGACTCTATTATATTGTTTCTAGATTTATGAGATGTTTATAAATCAAAGACTTTAAAACAACCATGTTATTCCCCATGAGTAAGAGTTAACACTATCACATTATGTCTTGATTTATGAGATGTTCTATAACTCTTGCTTTAGAGGCATTATTTAGTCCAAGGACTTTTAAACAACAAGTTACACCGTATGGGAAAGATTTGACACTACCATATCATGTATTTATTTATGATATGTTATATAACTCTTGCCTTAGAGGCAAATCTTAGCAGAAACACCCCGAATTTTAGCCCTTGAAAATTCCTTGAGCTTTGAGCTTACTGTTCTAGTTATGACTTGCCATATGAGTCATAACCAAAACAATAAGTTTATGGCTAGATTCTTCTTTGAGTATAAGTGGCTCACTAAGAGCCATAAGGATATGTTACGAGTCATTAGGTACAATCATAGGATGTCTAATGGATACCCCAAATGGGTTTTGTGTTGACTATGATTGGGAACTACGAGTTATAGGGTCCTATTATGATTTTTATGGCTAAGTCATAGGTTCAATAATGTAGGTTGCCTTAGTGGTACAACCTTGGTTACGACTCGTGGTAATGAGTCGTAAGGAGTGGTTACGAGTTGATGGTTGACTCGTAGTCAAAGACGACCTTTTTTAGCTTTTAAGTTAAGGGCATCCTAGACATTTCTCCTCTTACCCAACTTGAAACTCATTTCTTATAACCTTTTGAGGGTATCATTATACCTCATAAACAAATCAAAGTAACTTATTAGCACTCTCAAATTCCTCAAGGTCAAGAACACTTAGGGTTTTCAAGAGGTTGATTAATTAGGGATTTCAAGGGTGATTTCTCTCCGTACATCTTATGATTTCAGGCATGTGACTCTTCCCTCATTGTTAATTTGTCAAAATCATATGTATTAAATTTTTATTCACACGGAATTGTTTTTGTTTTGAAAACAAGGGTTGTGGGTTTTGAATGCTTATTGCTAAATAATGGTTTCCCGTGATTTAATTATGATTATTCATGCTTTAAATATGGATTTGAACTTGTGGGTGCATAGGTATGGTGGATGAATTGGGGAACTATGATTTTCACAAACTTGTGACTTTTGAAATGGTTATAACCCCAACCCATAATGTGAAATTGGTTTTGACATATAAGAAAGGTGGGAATTTGTAAAATTAAACTAGTCTTAAACTATTTCATAATATAAAGAGGTATTTGAAACACAATGGTCTGATTTAATAAATAAAGGGAGTTGGTGTCCCCCATCTTGTATTAATTAATAAAGGGAGTTGTTTTCTCCTAGTTAATAGGAATTATTTTAGCATGTTATTGATACCTTGCAAATATAGTTGGTATGATGATACCAATAATATATGCCTTAGACTATTGTATGAAATAAAGACGTATTTGAAACATAATAGTCTGATTTAATGAACAAAGAAAGTTGGTGTCCCCCACCTTGTATTAATGAATAAATAGAGTTGTTTTCTCCAAGTTAATGGGAATTATTTTGGCATGTTGTTGATACCTTGCAAGTGTAGTTGGTATGATGATACCAACAATATATGCCTTAATGTGGAATATAGTTTATAAATGGGATTGTGTGATATATGTTTTAACTGGGCTATAAATACGGTTGTGTAGCTAAGTTGTGAAAGTAGAGGTTTGGGTGACCAACACTGGAAATTGTGTTTACTGACGCAGAGGTCAAAGCGACCAGGGAGGTTTGAGTCCCCCCCATTATTATTTCATGATTAGGGAGGTTCGAGTCTCCTAGAAATCATTATATAATTTGGTGATTAAGTCACCTTAGTATATGTTGGGAGGTTCCAGTCCTCTATGTGTATATATATGAGATTATTCTCCGATTCGTGTGGCTACACGCATTGGGGCCCGATCAGGGAATGAGAGTTGGGGCTCATATAACCGGTGGGTATTATTATATGATAGTTGAGCTACATAATCCAGGTTAAGTTTGTAAAGTGCATTCTAAACCTTGTTCCCCATCCCTTCATGATATGTATATATGTATTTGCATATGGCTATTGTACATTAGTTGACTTAATTTGAATTGACGATATTATTTTATCTTTATCCCTAAGTTACATACCAGTGTTCACCCCACTAACCATCTTCTGATGTTTTATTCCTATGTGATGCAAGAATTGGCCATACTTCTACTTTTTCTACTTAGTGATAACAGATTGATCGAGAGTCGACTTGAAGTGATGAGCTTTTATACTTCAGGATTATGTTTCTATTTTCTTGTTATAGACTATCGGATACTATTTTTGGCTATAGTCGGAGGCATGTCCCAACACTTTATTGATATTCTGTTTGGTTCACTATTTAGAAGGCTTTGTCTGGACTACTGTGGTTATTGGGAGGTTTCGGTCGATCATTTTGCCAGTCGTCTGCGGTTGGTTATGGACATGCATTAAAATTTTCTTAACCTATTACACGCTATCTCGTTATATATTCGAAATTCATCCGACATAGGTGTAAGGTAGTCTGTGATTTGGGTTTTTTGGGGTGGTCTCCGATCTTTATTGGACTTGAGATACTCGTCATAACAAGGCCCTAGTTTGGGTCGTGTCAAGGTCGTATCAGAGCCTAGGTTCATGTTCAATTGGGTGTCTAACATAGTCATGTAAATTAGAATCTCGTTTATGGGTGGGTGCGTAGCACACCACACTTATAAGGGAGAGGCTACGAGGCATTTAGGAATATTTTCCTTTCTTGCTATCTTATTTCAGGTTGTATAGTCTATGATCTTGAAATCTCTCTAACTCCCATATGTTTGCTTTTTGGATCATGTCTCCCAGATGATCTGAAGCTCATGGAAACTCCTCTATCCCACTTGAGGAAACGCTGATGGTACATGTATTGCTTATAGGGTACAAATTCGATCTAGAGGTCCAGTTCCTTATTTCCCTTCTGGAGTTCCACCGGTCCCCTCTAGTCCTCTTCAAGCTCCTCAGGATGATGTGTGAAATATAGAATTGCATCAGTTTATTCATATATTAGCTCAGTTGGAAGAGTTTTAGTCTAAGCATGTGTCTTCTATTACTCCATCTTCTGAGGCCACAAGGGTTGGCCAATTTATGAGTTTGAGTTCTACTGTGTTCACTGGTTCTAAAGTTAAGGAAGATCCTCAAGACTTTATCAATGAGATGGAAAATATCTTTTGTGTGATGCATGCTTCTAACTTGGAGGGTGTAGAAATTCTACCTATTAACTAAAGGATGTAGCATACCAATGGTATGAGGAATAGGAATAGTCTAGGGGAGACTATATTTAATCCGTACTTTGGGATGATTTATCTAGTACTTTTCTGGACCGTTTCTTTCCTCAGTAGTTGAGGGAGGCGAAAGTGGAAGAGTTTGTTAATCTGAAGCAAGGTAGGATGCCGGTTAAGGAGTATGCCTTGAAATTTCATCAGTTGTATCGGTATGCTCCTGAGTTAGTGTCTAGCATGAGGGCTAAAATGAAGATATTTGCTTCTGGATTATCCCTTAATTTGATTATAGAGAGTAAGGCTGCTTTGTTAAATAAGGATATGGATATCTCTAGATTAGTTTTGTACATACAACAAGTTTATAAAGAGAAGAAGAAGCAGGCGAAGATAGGGGAAAGGCAAAATAAGAAGTTTAGATTATTTTATCAGGGTGGGGGTCAGTAGCAGAGTAGTAGAGATGGTGAAAAGTGGTCTAAAAAGAAGTGGGGGAGTTCTAGTTCCTACTATACAGCTAGTGCTCCCTATTCGAATCCATTGGGTGATCATCGTTCTCAGCATGATAGTAGGTTTAGGGCATAGGGTGCCTAATCTCAGGGTGGTGGGGCTCAGTCTGCTCCATCATATCCTTCTTGTAGATTCTGTGGGCAGGCACACCGTGGGTTTTGTGAAGAGGGAAAGAACAGGTGTTTTAAATGTGGTCAGATTAGTCACTTGCAGAGGGATTATCCTTCTAAGGTTGCTTCAAGGGAAAATAAGATTTCTATTGCCACTTCATCAGCATCTTTACCAAAAGGTGTTGTTTTTACTTCTGGTAATAGCGCTGGTCAAAATTTCTTGTATGATGTTGATACCCGCCAGGACTCCGAGGCATATCTTAATGTCATCACTGGTATGTTATGACTCTTTTCTTGTGATGTGCATTGATTTCTTGATATAGGGTCTACCCTTTCTTACGTGACCTCATTTGTGGTTGTACATTTTTGTTTGTGTCCCAAGTGTATTGATACGAGCCAAATGGCCATTTTATCTTTTGATGACATTGTTAGAGGCCAATACGTAAACACTCAAGCTTGGGGGTTTGCTAACCGAGAGAACAAGTATTGAAGTGGAAGAAGAGCCTCATTATACTCCATGGCCACCCCTTATTAAGGGCCTTTTGGTCATTACTTTGAAACATAAGGCACCTATGGAGTGTAGGACCTCATTAAGGTCCTTTTGGTTATTTTGTTATATAATAGTTTTAGCCAAGACTATAAATAGCTCCTATTAGGGTTATTTTCAGCAACTTTGATATATTTTGATAGATAAACTCTTTGAGAGTGTATTGCAAGTGTGGAATCACTTGTGGCAAGTATGGATTCACTAGTGTTGGTTACTTTTTTAGAAACAGAGGTTGCTTGGGGATTCAGGTTCCCTTAAGGTCTTCTTAAGAACTTGGTATTGTTTATACGGTTTATAGGGGTCTTAGTATTTGAGACACACTTTGGTTTTTGTTGATTGTATATCCGTATGTCGAGATATTTATCCATCTTTTATGTTATTGTTATTTGATCTCTTGTTCTCAACTTGTGTGTTGTTTTCGTAGCTTGTTGTTCATCTTGTTGTTGTGTATTGTTGGCTGGTTTTGTATCATTTGTTGGCTGGTTCGTAGCATTTGGTATCAAAGAAAGGATTGATTTCATTCCTACAAGATCAATTTTGTGCTTGTTAGCTTGAAAATCAAAAAAAGTGTTGAAAACCAAAAAACCCAAAAAGAATTGATTTGTCCCCTTTTTGTGCTTTAGACAAAATTTTGAACCTAGATTTAGGAGATTTTGTGTGTTTTAATTGTTTCTAGTGATAGGTCCTTCTTCACTAACACTACTAGAGTCTAGATCCAAAGTTTGAGCTATTATCAAGTTGTTCTTAAATTTTGAAGGTTGTTGTTGTTGTGGATTTGATCTTGTACGTGTGTTGTTGTTGTGTATTTTGACTTGAACGTGTTGTTTTTGTTGTTTGGGGGTTCAATGTGAACCTAGGACTTCAAACTTCACTTACTTTAAAGGTCATATGCATAGGGTGCAAGTTTGAATGTTCTTGTAGTTCTTAACCATCTTCATGTCTTATTGAAGAATAATCTTTAATAATGGTTGTTTGATCTAAAAACCAAGTGGAAAAGAATGTAGACTTTTTTGTTTTTCTTGAAAACATATCCCCAAAACACACCAAAGAAGAAAGGAGACAAGAGAGCTTTAAAAAATTCTTGTTACCAAAAGAGAGTAAGGGCATCTTCCAAAACAAACAAAAGAGCAAAAAGCCAAAAGGCTTTCAAAAAGGTGTTTTGCCAAAAGGATGCTAAAGAAAGTCAAACTTTTTTTAATGTGAAAAAGGCTCCAAATCTTGTTTTGTTTCCCTCCCTTAGCCGATTTCCACCATTCTAAATTGAAGATTGATCAGTACAATTGGAGACAAGAAATTTTTTCAGATTTCAACAATTCCAACGCTCAATCCTAGGCTTCTATATGGTCGCCACGTCATCACCCTTCAAAAATGACCTAAGGATCAAATTTTAGATTTATAAGTTTCTTTTCTTTGTTTATTTAGTATCATTTATTGATTCTAATACTAATTAGAAACTCGTAATTACCTACTAGGTTGTGAATTAGTTTTGAATCTGTTTTCTTCCTGTTTGCATTTCTTTGTGTTCTCTTATCTTTTGTGATTCGTTGTAGTTTCTTGGCTCAAGTTCGTACATATTTTCTTTGAGTGTTTTCAGAAAAGAATCTATTCCGACCTCAAGGCACAATTGGTGCCAAGTAATCTCATTGGAGTATAAATGAGATACCAACAGTTCAGCGCCAATTGAGTGACATTTCAAAATGTGTGAGCTTGAGTGTTTGTGAGGTTGATTTCCTAACCTTTAACTTGTTTGTTGTTTTTCTTTTTTTTTTTAATATTTCTTTTGATTGGTACAATGGTGGATTAAGGTGAGATTCCTAGTTGAGTTATGTCTCTCATGGGAAAGTTTGATGTCATAGATAGCCGAATGGGATCCCTTGAAAGAAAAATGGAAGGGATAGAAAAATCTCTTTCAAAGAAGATGAATAACTTGATAGATCATCCAAGATATCCCAAATCCTCCCTTCCCGATCCACCAAATCTTCAAGCTCCCTTGAGTGGACATGCTCCAAATAAACTTCAACGTAATCAAACAAACTTTTGCACTCTAGAAAATGAGGCTAGTAGCCAACTAAGTGTGAAAGAAAGTTTATCTTTAAGTGAGATTAATGTATCTTTACTTCATGATAATAATGTACAACTTGAAAGCATGGATACACTAGTTGATCCTGATGATGACAAAATTGACACTTCTAGTAAGATCGATTTGTGTCCTCCTAGGGTTGAAGCCTTTGTGATGAGTGATGGTACATTGTCTTGTGGAAATGATGTGGACCAACTTGTGTGTGAACCTATACCATAACTTAGGAATGTTTGTGAGTTGTTTAAAGGACCTCAAGAGAATGGTGATGTTGAAAAGGTTGGTCGATTGAATGGGAATAGCCCTCTAATTTTTTTTTCTGATCATGTTAGTATAGAGGGAACATATGGTTATATTAGTGGTAACCTTGTAGGAAGGAAATGCTTCCTAAATTTGTGTGCATGTAAACTCTCTCTATTTGGTCTTAGTGATCATTGGAAATATGGTGGTTCTTCTCCCAACCACTCGGTGCTTGGGAAAGAAGATAAGCCAACTACGGGTGAGGATGTTAGGACTCATCCCAATGACGAAAAGTCTTTCTTGGAGATTTCTAATCTACTTGAGAGGCCAAAGGCATATAAGGGAAGAGCCTCTACCAAATTTGAGTACTATAGAGGGTTTAAGAGCTTATTGATACTTGGAATCTATGTGAGCCTTCATTAGCGATTGATTGATTACCATGGTTCCTCTAGCATACCCCTTTGTCCAAATCTTTTGAATGACCAAGTAGTTCTTAATTTTTTGGGTTATGCACCCTTGATTGGTTGTTTTGATGCTTGGTTATATCAATGTGTGTGCAACCGTGGCATGATGTGGATAGACAACTCGTGTTCCTTATTTTTTGTCACGCTTATGTGGATAGACAAGTGGGCTCTCTCTTAAAGGGTTGTTCAAGTAAAAGGGATGTATGGTACTTAAGTTGTTTGTTTCTACCATCATATGATCTTATTCTTGGCAGCATCTTAAGTACACATAACACTTGTCATTTCATTTTCTTTATTTGTGAGCATAACCATGTTGGTGCTAAGTATGCCTTGAGTGTAAGCAAGGTTTTCTGTGATTGGAAAGGTAATCTACTCCCTAAAGACTTCTTGTTTTTACCTTTAGTTTTTCCAACATGTGATGATTTTCTCGGTAAGCAACTCCTTTGTACTTTGAATGTTGACTTTTCTTCCAATATTTGAAGGATGTTTGGTTTTATGTGAAATGTGTACAACCTTGGCATGATGCTATGATTGATTGTGCTAACCCTAACCCTCATTCCATAAGGATTTTATGCTTGTTTGTCCTTTCGTTGGTTTTGCAAGGTGTGGATTTGAGGTCAAATCCTTTTCAAGAAGGGGAGGATGATACGATCCAAATAGCCATCTTAGCTTTCGATGACATCGTTGGAGGCCAATACGTAAAGACTCAAGCTTGGGGGCTTCCTAACCAAGAGAACAAGTGTTGAAGTGGAAGAAGAGACTCATTACACTCCATGTCCGCCCCTCATTAAGGGCATTTTGGTCAATAATTTGAATCTTGAGGCGCCTATGGAGGGTAGGACCTCATTAAGGGCCTTTTGGTCATTTTGTTATGTAATAGTTTTAGCCAAGACTATAAATAGTTCCTATTAGGGTTATTTTCAGGAATTTTGATATATTTTGAGAGATTAACTCTTTGAGAGTGTATTTCAAATGTGGAATTGATACAAGCCAACTATGGAAATACGAAAAAAAATGGAAACACCACTAAGGCAGCAAGCACAAATCGAGAATGCGAAGACAAGATTCAAACACAACAAATACAATAAGATAAAGATAGATAGTGAGATATAGATTATTACAAGAAATAGGAACTAAAATGTGTATCAAACGCTAAAACCCTTAAATAATCACAATAACAACACAACACTCTTACGAAGACCTCAAGGAAACTGGAATCCCCAAGCAACCATCGTTTCAAAGCAGGTAAGCAACACCAAATGAATCCATGTTTGGCCACAAGTGAATCCACATTTGTCACAAGTAAATCGACACTTGTATAAACACTCTCTAAGAGATTTCAAAATATCATCAAAGTTTCTGAAAAATGAACTAATAGAAGCAATTTAAAGTCTTGGCCAAACTTATTAGATAGAAAAATGACCAAAAGGCCCTTAATGAGTTCCTACACTCCATAGGCGCCTCATGCTCCAATGAAATGACAAAAGGGCCTTCAATGGGGGCGGCCTTGGAGTGTAATAGGCTATTCTTCTCACTTGATCACTTGTGCATCTTGGTTAGGCATCCCCAATCTTGATTATTTACATCTTGGCCTCCAATGGTGTCATCGAAATCTAACATGGCCATTTGGCTCGTATCATCCTCCCCTTCTTGAAAAGGATCCGGCCTCGAATACAAACATTGCAAAACAGTAGGAGACACAAGCAAACACACTTTCCTCATGGCTTGAGGGTTAGGGTTAGAAAAATTAATCATAGCATCATGCCAAAGTTGCACACACTTCACATATAACCAAGCATCCTTTAAAATATTGGAAGAAAAGTCAATATTTAAAGTGCAAAGGAGTTGGCTATGAAAACATCAAGATTTCCCTTACGTGAGTTCCATTAACAACATAACAAAGAAAATCATCACTTGTTAGAATAACTAAGGGTGGAAGCAAGGGGTCTTTAGGAAGTAGACTACCATTCAAATCACAAGAAACCATGTCTAAATACCGCATCTCCCTCTTACCTGAATACCCTTCCAAGAAAGAATAAATGTGTCTATCCACATAAGTGTGACAAGAAATAAGGAACAAAAGTTTCTTATCAAGTGAAAAACATAAACTCTTCTTGGAACAACAAATAGACTTGCAAATCGAAATAGGAAAGCCATACATTCCATGCATATTCAAGTCATTCCAAGAGACATCAATACCATCTAGGTAAGAATTTAAAGCAAATATCTTTATAACATTGCCTACTCTAGGGTAAATTTCATCATGATACCAAGATATAGGACAAATTATGTAACCACCATACATCAAATATTCACTGGGATCAAATGGGTTGAGTGTCCTTGTACAACGGTTTAGGAAGCACTTTTTTTCCCCAATATTACCACCAATACAATTATTTACACCCTCTATACTAGCATGATCATCAACAAAGAAAATTAGAGGGTCGCTCAGATTCATTTGACCAACATTTTCAACATCACCATTTACTTGAGGTCCTTTAAACACTTTACAAACATCCCCAAGTGGTGGGCTATTTTCACACACAAGTTGGTCCATAATATTTCCACAATAAAATTTTCTATCACTTATCTAAATAGCTTCAACACTAGGTGGACACAAATCACTCTTACTAGAAGAATCAATTTTGTCATCATAAGGATCAACTAGTGTTTCCATGCTTTCAAGTTGTACATTATCATCATGAAGTAAGTAGACATTAGGCTCACTGAAAGATAAACTATATTTCACACTTAGTTGTCTACTAGCCTCATTTACTAAAGTGCAAGAGTTTGTTTGATTACCTTAAAATTCATTTGGAGTGTGTCCCCTCAAGAGAGCTTGAGAATTTAGTGGATTGGAAAGAGTGGATTTTTGAAAAGTTTGATGCTCTAGAAAGTTATCCAACCTCTTTGAAATATAGTTTTCCATCCTTTCCATTCTTCTTTCCATTTTTTGCATTCGGCTACTAACACCCATTATGGCCGCTATCAAATCTTTTAAAGTTACCTTTCCTGATGCCATAGTACCTAGCAAACGAAATACTAAACCAAAATAGCAAAAAAAATTCAAACATGTTAAGGTTAGAAAACAAAACAACCTCACAAGCTCTCAAGCTCACATCTTTTAAAGCTCACTTAATTGGCATCACAAGTGTTGGTATCTCATTTATACTCCAATGAGATTACTTGGTACCAATTGTTGCTTGTGGTTGGAATAGATTCTTATTTAAAATGAATCAAATATAACATGTATGGACTTGAACCAAGAAACTAAAATGAATCACAAGAAGATAAAAGCACACAAAGAACGTAAACACGAAGTAAACGAATGCAAAAATTAATCCATAACCTAGTAGGTGATTACTAGTTGTCAATTAGTGTTAGGAACAAGAAATAAAACTAAAGAAACAAAGAAAAAGAAACTTAGAAATCTGAAATTTGAGCTTTAGGTCATTTTGGAAGGGTGATAATGTGGCAGCCACGTGGTAGCCTTGGATTGGGCATTGGAATTATTGAAATTTTTGAAAAAATTTCTTGTCTTCAATTTGTATTTGATCAATATTCAATTGGAAGAGTGGAAATCATCTTTTGGAGGGAAAACAAAATACTTGGAGCCTTTTTCAATATTCAAAAAGATTTGACATTCTTTGCATCTTTTGGACAAAACACCTTTTTGAAAGACTTTTGGCTCTTTCCTGTTTTGTATGTCTTGGTAAGGTATGGGCGCCACTATCCCAGCCCGGATCCAGCCAGGTTCTATTGATCATGTCCCCTTCCCAACAGTTGTACCTTGTCTTGGGGCGTCTTTGGCTTTACGATAGAAAGCTCGCCGGAGAAAGCCAGGTGCCGTAGGTAAGCTCTATTTGGCCCGGAGCATTGATTTCCCATAACGAATAGGCTAGCTCTATCTCTCAATTACCTATCCTGTGCTCGAGAAGGTCCCTCAGTTCCTCGAACTCGTTGGTTCCGCGTTGGTCGTAACCCGGTTCGAGAACCTTCTCTCATAGATTCCCTTCACCAAGTCATCGCCAGCAATCAGCTCTTATCCCTTGGTGTCAAAGGGCGAGTTCATTTCCGCACTAAGATATAGAATGTTAAAAGCACGCAGCGCTTCCTTTTCTCTTTATAGGTCTACTCAGCTGCTTCATTAGGATAAGGAATGGGACCCGCCGTCGCCTGAGACATACACAACACACAGTGCAAGACTTCTTCCATTGTCTAGGGTATATTCCTGATCCAAAGAAAAGAAGCCATTTAGATCTGAGTTAAGGAAGGAAGTGAATTTAAGCAAGAGAGCGATAGGATAGATAGAAAGCTTAGACGCATCTCTCCAGCAAGAATGATTGGAGGCTTCAGCAAATGATTCAGGTTCATGAGAAGATTGAACTGAGATGAGAACGCAACTGTTGCAAAAACCGGGATTTTAGTAGTAGGCGGCATCCCCTCTCACCGACTCAATAACTGAATCCTCTCGAAAGAGTGGAAAGCCAGCAAGAAGGAATGTAAACATATCAGATTGGGACACCGGTGCATTGATAGATGCCAAGGAGTCACAACTGTTCTTGAATGTACGAAGGTAAGCCGCCATAAACCTGGAAGCAAGGAACATTCTTTTGCGGCTTACCCGTTCTCATCATGACTCTCGAAGTCATGTGCGGTAGCGGCGCAGCAGTTCTTCCATACCAACTTAGCTGCCCGGGCTTCTTTATTTTCATTGAAGCAATCAACAATGATTTTGGAGTCAATTGCGAGTTTACGAGCCTTTCTAGCCGCATCTGAATCGGCATCCCTATCCATATGTTTATGCGCAGGGGCATCCAAATCCGAATCTGTAGTGTACTCTTTTTTCTTTAGTAAAGGCGGATTAAGCCAAAAAATGTTTTTTTTTTTCGAACAGTCTCAACGTCCTCGTTGAGAGTCGCTCTGCGAGACGTCTAGTAGTCTCTGACTTGGTCTTTTCTTCTAGGTTACTCTTTTTTCTCTTAATTAAAGCACTGGAAGAGAATCGCTATCGTCTTCATATCTGAAGCGAGTTTTCAAGAAACTGCTCGAGTTTTAGCAAAAGCGGCTCTCCGGGGTCCCTTTATCAGTCTTTTACTTCTTTCCTAGGGAGCAAGAAAAGGTTTCAAATGAGTTGAGACTAAGGTACAGAGATTCGTTGAACATAGTTGAACATAGTTCAACTCATTGGGATCTTGACCTTGAAAGGTCCAGATCATCTTTTCCTTAGGTCTTAAGTCTACAGCTCCGTAGCTTGTGTCGCCTACATAGGGTAGAAAAGAATGCTTTGCATGAACATCTCAATGTCCAAGATAAAAGGAACGGCCACTTGACTGGTTGGAAAGGGGTTCGACGAACCCATATGAAGTTTTACCATGAGCGGATTGTATCCAGAATTACTTCTACCAAAGAAGGGTCCATAACCTCTATTCAAGCAGTTTATGTACCCGCAGACGATTTGACCGACCCTGCTCCTGCTACGACATTTGCACATTTAGATGCTACTACCGTACTATCAAGAGGATTGGCTCCACAACTTGGGTGAACTTCCATCACCAAGTGAGATGGTCGAAATTCCTTTCCTCCACCGATAAAGGTTCATCCCGAGTCACAAGAGCAATCGGATGATGGAAAAACCAGCAAGCTACGGCTTCAAAGCTTCCGGTCCATCAATAGCAGCATCCCTTCCTCTCGCACCCTATCCTTTCCTTCTCAGACATGGAACTTTCTATCCTCTCGGTCATGATCGAGTCATGACGAGCTAGACTGATGACGCTCTTTCAAGGACAAAATGCCCTGGGCATTCTCTTGCATCAATTCCTCTCTCACTCACGATGAAAGCTAAGAGCTTGCTCGAAGACAGCCTTTACTTTTTAGTAGTAATCTTTCCTATCCTTTAGGCGGGGATAGGTTCATAGGAGGACTTGGTATGTGAGCTACCTTTCCATGAACTTCCTTCTCGCCCTTGATTACAAAGCACCACAATCTAAAACTGTCAAAAGAAATTGAACATGATTGTTGCAAGGGCTGTATTCCCCAGAAACTTCTAGTTATTCTCCAGTATTAAAGGTTCTAGTGACATCTTTCAGGGGGAATTCTTGGAAAAATCTAGTACAAGGAGGAAGCGCCCTTTCTCCCTTTAGGTAAGACACCTTTTAGGAATCCATTTGTTTGCTTTCCTGTTTTGTAATAGTCTTGGAATATATTTCAAGACTAACAAAGACTACACTCTCTTCCCACTTTGTTTTAGATCAAACACTTTATTTTTCTTTTGAAGACTCTTCTTCAACAAGACATGAAGATGGTGAAGAACACCAAGAATAATACTTTTGAAATTGATGTTTTAGGTGAACGTTGGAACCCCCACATATAAAAAACATATGTTCAAGATCAAATCCTTAACAACAAACATCAATAACACATTTTAAAGCCACCAATCCTTAAAAAACAGGAACCTTCAAAATTCAAGAACAACTCAAATATAGCTCAAACTTTGGACCTAGACACTAGTAGTGTTAGTGAAGAAGAACCTAACACTACAAACAAAAAAAACACATAAAAATCTTCTAAATCTAGGTTCAAAATTTCATCCAAAGCACAAAAACGAGACAGGTTACTTCTTTTTGATTATTTTGATTTTCAACACTTTTTTTATTTCAAGATAAAAAGCCTAAGATTGATTCTGTAGGAATAAAATCAATCCTTGCTCTAACACCAAATGATACAAACCAACTATGGAAACATGAAGACAAGATGAAAACACCACTAAAGCAGCAAGCATAAGTCGAGAATGAGAACACAAGATTCAAACACAACAAATACAAAAAGAAAAAGATAGATAAAGAGACATAGATGATTACAAGAAATAGGAACTAAAGTGTGTATCAAACACTAAAACCTCTAAATACTCACAATAACAACACCATACTTTTACGAAGACCTCAAGTGAACAAGAATCCCCAATCAACCCTCATTTCTGAATGGGTAACCAACACAAAATGAATCCACGTTCGTCCACAAGTGAATCCACACTTGTGTAAATAGTCTCTAAGAGATGTATTTCAAAATATCATTAAAGTTGTTGAAAAAATAAACTAATAAAATTTATTTAAAGTCTTGGCTAAACTTATTACATAGCAAAATGACTAAAAGGCCCTCACTAAGTTCCTACACTCCATAGGCGCCTCATGCTCCAAGAAAATGACAAAGGGGACCTTAATGAGGGCAGCCTTGGAGTGTAATGGGCTATTCTTCAAACTTGTACATCTTGGTTAGGCATCCTCAAGCTTTGAGTCTTTACATCTTGGCCTCAAATGGTGTTATCGAAAGCTAAGATGGCAATTTGGCTCATATCAGGAATCACTTATGGCAAGTGTGGATTCATTTTTGTAGGTTACTTATTTAGAAATGGTGGTTTCTTAGGGATTTCGGTTTCCTTGAAGTCTTCGTAAGAACTTTGTGTTATTTATATGGTTTATAGGGGTCTTAGAATTTGAGACACACTTTGGTTCTTGTTGATTGTATACCCATATGTCAAGTTATTTATCTATCTTTTATGTTATTATTGTTGGATCTTTTGTTCTCGGCTTGTGTACTATTTCTGTAGCTTGTTTTTCATCTTGTTGTTATGTGTTGCTGGTTGGTTTTGTATTATTTGTTGGCTGGTTCATATCATGTTTCCCTGATCTATTTTCCATTTGTACCCCAGAGGATGACTATGTGGTTGCTAGAAGAGTCTATAGGGGTTGTGTGGTATCTTTTGGGGGTAGAGAAACTCTGGTAGATCTGATAGAGTTAGACATGGTTGATTTTGCTTCATATTAAGGATGTAATGGTTGCACTCATGCTATTCCTCATTAGATTGTTGAACCCATAAGGTCATGTTTAAATTCCCTAATGAACCGATCATTAAGAGAGAAAGGAGTTCTCTAGTGCCAAAAGGAAGGTTCATATCTTGTCTTAGAGCCCAAAAGCTGATTTCCAAGGGGTTTCTTTACCATTTGATCTGGGTTAAAGATTCTAGATTGGAGAATCCTTCATTACCTTTTGTTCTCATGGTAAATAAATTTCCCGAGATTTTCCTTGATAATTTTCCTGGTGTCATTCCCGATAGGGAAATTGGTTTTGGGGTTAAACTTGTTTTGGACACTCGTCCTGTTTCCATCCCTCTTCATAAAATGGCTCTGGCTGAGTTGAAGAAGCCTAAGAACAGTTGAAATACCTCCTTACCAAGGGTTTTATCCATCTTAATGTGTCTTCGTAGGGTTTTCCTATTTTTTTCGTGCGTAAGAAGGATGGGTCCCTTTGGATATGCATCGATTACCGCCATTTGAATAAGGTTACAATGAAAAATAAGTATCCTCTTCCATAGATTGATGATTTGTTCAACCAACTTCGGGGTGCTAGATGTTTCTTTAAGATTGATCTTAGGTATAGTTACCATAAGCTAAATATTAGGGAGGTGGATGTCAATAAGACTATCTTCTAAGCTCGGTATGGTCACTTTGAGTTCTTAGTCATGTCTTTTGGTCTGACTAATCACTCCACAACATTTATGGATCTCATGAATTGGGTGTTTTGTCAGTTCTTGGATTTGTTCATCATAGTGTTCACTGATGATATTTTGGTGTACTCAAAGAGTGAGGCAGATCACGTAGACCATATTCGTATCGTGATGCAAACCTTAAAAGAGTAGTATTTTTATGCTAAGTTTTTGAAGTGCGCGTGTTGGTTGAAAGCATTTACTTATCTAGGTCATGTCATTTCTAGTAAAGAGATCATGGTGGTTCCGCAGAAAGGTGCAGTGGTTAAGAAATAGCCTAGGCCCACGACTCCAATCGATATTCAGAGTTCTCTAGGTTTAGATGATTACTGTAGGAGATTAGTGGAGAGTTTCTCGACTATAGCTAAAACAACCTGGGTTTAAACCCTTAGAAAATTTCCTAGAATTTTGTTCCCTGAACCCAATACGACTCATGTGTATGACTCGTACAATGGGGTACGAGTGGTATGGTCCTGTAGTATGTTGAACAGTGTTAGTTGGAGGGATGGTTTTGGTCACTAGAATAGGTACGACTTAGGGGTATGAGTTTTAGGGATTGGTACGAGTCATATCAAGGACTCGTATGGTGGAAAGTCTTTGATCCTCTTGGTATTTTATTCTGCCAGAGATATGGGTTATGGGAATGGATCGTATGTTGTGATTACAACTTAGTTGGATGGGTCGTATACTGGACAGTATTGATGCAAGGGTTGGGGATTTGATACGAGTGATCGGTACCAATCGTATAGAAGGCTACGACTTGTATGGGTCAGTCGTATCCCTGGGAAGGATTTTTAAGGGATTTTAGTGGGGGTATTCTATTTATTTTTCTACTTACCCTAACTAGGACCCATGACTTCTAATACAATTTGGAGGTTATTTACCCTATTATTCTCTTCATTAATAATTAGAAACTATTCCAAAACACTCCATAATTCTCTCAAGAACTTTTGGGGCAAGAAGGCTAGGGTTTCATCTTGAGGATTGCATTGGTACTTGTCTGGGTGATTTCCTTCCATCAATTCTTTGGTATAAGGCATTATTCACTTCCCTCATTGTAATTTCAACTAAAGGAATGGTTTATATGATTGATTTCATGGTTTTACTATTTCATGATTATGTTTTTTAACTATTATTTGGGGTTTATGATGTTGAATGCTTGCTTATGGTTTCCTATGGTTTTACTTATGCTTTTGTATTCATCAATGGTGGATTTGGATAATTGGATTGCATGGTAATAGTTTAATGGTCTTTGGAATTGGTTTTGGTTATATTATGCCCCCAAGGTGTTTGATAAAATGCTTATAAAGATATGTTCATTGTATTGACTTCTTTTAATGGAACTCTTACATGTTTTAAACTTAAAGGATTTATACATTGTTTAAATGGTTTGACAAGGATAAATGGTTATGCTTGTGGAGAACATGAAAGTCTCCTAAGTGGATGTAATATGGTAATTTGAAGGGCTCTTAAGGTTCCCTTAACCTAAATGGTTTGGCTATGGATATTACTTATAAGTAAGGGGTGGTATGATGATACCACTAATATTGGCCTTGGTTAATAAATGGATAATGGTTTTGTTATTTGGAAACTGGTTTCAATAAGGCATTAATGGCGGGATGTATAGCAAAATCGTGGAAGGTGGCAATCCCGGGGGACCAAAATTGGAAACTCATATTTGTCGATATAAGGGGTTTTGATGATTGTGTATGTGTATTTCCTGGTCGTGCGGCTACATGCATTGAGTCCCTTTCAGCAGGGGGAGCTGAACCCATATAGTCCATGGGTGGTTTAGGACGGTTAAGCTACATAGGTAAAGGTTTTAATTGCATGCTAAACCTGGTTCCCTTTGTTGGCACTTATATATGATTGGTTGTATGTATTATGGATGTTTTTACTAGGTTTTATAACTGGCATTATTTTATCCTTATCTTGAGATTAATGCTAGCGGTCACACGTTAACCTCATCTACTAGAGGTTGTATACCCACGCTATGCCAAATTGTCTATTCTACTCCTCATGTTTAGTATGTGGATTTGGTATCAGCATTTGGACTGAAGTGATGATCTTCCATCCTTTCGGGACGCATTATTTCATGCTATAGATTCTGTAGATACTTTTCTTTTAATTTAGATATTGGTTTTGGCCATATTTGGGGGCATGTCCTAACCGAATTTGTCTACTCTTTTGGATAGAGGCTTTGTGGTATTTCTGGGGGTTGGTATAGGTGGGATCGATATTGGTGTCGGCCTTGGCATTGGAATAGGCTAGTGGACTGACAACACATCACAAAATTTTTCACTGTTCCATCATATTAAATTTTGGGATTAATCATATCATGTTTTGGTATTCGTTGTGGTTTATGGCCTATGGTTTAGTTTGGTATGGTTGTAGGGTTTGTGTAGTACAATTGGACTCGATTGGGTCGGTCACAGTTATTACCCTATCCCAGAGTCTTAATGAGAACAATAATGATATCTTGTTATATGTTCGAAATTCATCTTACCTAAGGCTGGATAAAAATGGTTGGGTTGGGTAACAAGGGGCGGTTCCAAGTCCTGGTTGGACATGGGATGCCTATGGTGTTCGCATTGATGATTGGAATCACTATTTGTATGGGGTCTATATGGATATCTTTTCTTATCATAAGACCCTGCAATATATGTTCACCCAGAAGGAGCTGAATCTAAGGCAAAGAAGAAGGCTTGAGTTGTTGAAATACTACAACATGAGTCTCTTTTACCACCCTGGTAAAGCTAATGTGGTTGTTGATGCTCATAGAAGGTTATCCATAAGGAGTCTATCTCTTGTAGATAAGGATAAGTGGGAATTAGTGAAAGATATTCACCGTTTATCTAACCTTGGAGTTTGTCTCTTGGACTTTGAGAATGGGGTGTGTTTGTGCAAAAGGGGGCACAGTCCTCTCTTGGTACTAAAATAATGAAGAAGCAAGTATCGAATCCTATCTTAATAAAGATTAAGGAAGATATGGAATAGAAAAAGGTTGTAACTTTTGAAATTGGTGGCAATTGTATCTTGAGGTACCAAGGCAAATTATGTGTTCCCGATGTAGATGGGTTACGAGAGAGGATCTTGGCAGAGGCTCATAAGTTGTGTTATGTTATTTATCCTAGTTTGATGAAGATGTATCATGATCTTAAGGAGATTTATTGGTGGAACAATATGAAGCGAGATGTGGCAAATTTTGTGGCTAAATGCATAGTGTGTCAACAAGTGAAGGTTAAGCACTTGTATCCTAGAGGGTTGTATCAAGAAATCGAGTTTCCTGTGTGGAAGTGGGAAGTGATTAACATGGATTTTATTACTGGTCTAGCTCAATATCGAAATCAATTTGATTCCATTTGGTTCATCGTGGATAAGATGACTAAGTCTGCTCACTTCTTGCCAGTGAGGACTAATTACTCGGCAGAGAATTATGCAAAGTTATTCCTCCAAGAGATTGTGAAGTTTCATAGGGTGCCTGTTTCTATCCTGTCAGATCGTGGAACTTAGTTCTCATCCCAGTTTTGGTGTTTGTTTCATATAGGTTAGGCAACTAAGGTGAGCCTTAGTACTACTTTCCATCCATAGTTGGATGGGCAAGTGAAAAGGACTGTTCAGACACCGGAAAGCATGCATAGAGCTTGTGTGATTTACTATGGTTGTGGTTAGGTGGACTATTTGTCTCTTAAATAGTTTGTGTATAATAATAGCTACCACTTTAGTATTGGTATGGATCCTTTCGAGTCCTTGTATGGTAGGAGGTGTAAGTCTCCCATAATATGGTGTTAAGTTTGAGAGGTTGAGATGTTTAACCCAAATTTGGCTTACCAAGCAATGTAAAAGGTGAAGGTGATTCAGGATAGGATTAAATCAGGCTAAAGTCGCCAAAATTCCTACGTGGATGTGAGACAAAGGGAGTTAAAGTTTAGTGTTGGTGACTGCGTATTCCTAAAGGAATCCCCCATGAAGGGAGTGATGCATTTTGGAAAGAAGTAGAAGCTCAGCCCTCGATATGTTGGTCCGTACTTGGTGCTAAAGAGGGTTGGTAATATTGCGTATGAATTGTAGTTTCCCTCTAGTTTGAGCTCCATTCATCCGGTGTGTCACATTTTAATGTTGAGAAAGTGTGTGGGTGATCCTTCGATAGTTGTTCCTTTAGAGGAGTTAGGCATTTTGGATTCCGTATCTTATGAGAAAGTCCCTATTGAAATTTTGGATCCATAAGTTCGTCGGTTGCGGATGAAGGACATAGCTTTGGTAAAGGTTCTATAGAGGAATCACGCGGTTGAAGAGGCTACTTGGGAAGCCAAAGAGGACATGAAGTCTAAGTATCTGTTCTTGTTTTTCGCTCTGAATAATCGTGCTTAAGGTATGTGTACTCCTTGACATCTTTGTTTTCTGACTTTGTTAAAGGAAAAGGTGATTTCCTTAGCATCGTTGTTTTTGTCTATATTAAAGATAAGAGTAGAGGTATGTGGAGTCAAATCATGATAATAAATTCCTTGTCCCGTCATCCGAGGCTGAATGATCCAAGTGGGTGGCCACCACGATGCGCCATAATCGCGGTGGCTCACTGGAAAAAGGATGAGTGGGTTGGGTTCCCTTCGCGATGCACCACCATCGCGGAGCCCCTAAGTTTTCCATTTCGACCACCGGCGCGATGCGCTAGTATCGCGGAGTGACACTGAAAATTACCAAATGAGAAATTAGGCCTCTCCGCGATGCGCTAAAATTGTGGAGTCTCACTGGAAATTGACAATTATGATTTTATGTTTCTCTGTGACGCGCTAAGGACCCAAATCATGGTGTTTTATGACTGGAACTTAAAATAGCCATAACTTCTTACCTGGTTATCGAATTTAGGTTAATCTTATATCATTGGAAAGCTAATTAAATTTCATATGCTATGGACAGTACAAATCTAAAGAATTTCACACGAAATAAACATTACTCATCCTAGAAGCTACTCCTTGTCATTCTCGAGACGAGTTTAAGCTAAGAAAAATTGCAGGGTATTACAATATCTCCCCCTTGGGAACATTCATCCTCGAATATGGATAGTTAAGATGAAATTTCTGAGGAATCTGAGAATATAAGATAGCATGCACAACTGAAGTGAACTGAGCAACTGAATCTAAATCATTCTAAGCTTCTGAGTAATTTTGTGAGTGCATGAACTTACATGAGGACAACTATATAGCTGAATGTATGATTAGAAAATAACTGGATTAAGGAAGTGTAGTACCTTTGTCTCGATTTGTGTTTACGGAAAAGAGGTGAGGGTATTTGGCTCGCATGTCTACTTCTGTTTCCCAAGTGGCGCCCTCAACCGACTGATTCCGCCAAAGAACTTTTACTAAGGGAACTTCTTTGTTCCTTTGTCTATGGGTCTGGAGATCTAGAATATCAACTGGAATCTCTTTATATGAAAGGTTGTTCTGAATATCTGAGCTTTCAATAGGAACTATAATGGTAGAGTCACCGATACTCTTCTTAAGCATAGAGACGTGGAATACAAGATGAACGGCTGACAAGTCTGTGGGCAACTCAAGCTCATAACCTACTTTCCCAACATGACTCAAATTTCTATAAGGGCCAACATACCGAGGACTAAGCTTCCCCTTCTTGCCAAATCTCTTCACCCCTTTCATGGGTGAAATCTTCAAATACACAAAATCACCAACTTTAAATTTGAGGACCCTTCTTCTCACATCTGCATAGGATTTATGATGACTCTGGGCTGTTTTCAATCTTTCTCTAATCAACTTAACTTTCTCCATGGCCTCATACGCTGCATCAGGACCAAGAAAAGTGGCCTCACCTACTTCAAAGCAACCTATCGGTAATCTACATCTCCTCCCATAAAGATCCTTAAATAGAGACATTTGAATGCTGGAATGATAATGTTATTATAAGAAAACTCAATCAATGGCAAATGCTCATCCCAACTACCCTTTAAATCAAGCGCACATGCCCTCAACATATCTTCTAGATTTTGGATGGTCCTCTCTGCCTGACCATCTATCTGAGGGTGAAAACATGAACTAAGATGGACTTGGGTACCAAGACCCTTCTAAAAAGCTCTCCAAAACTAGGAAGTAAACTGAGTACCCCTATCTGAAATGATAGACATGGGGACTCCATGAAATCTGACTAAATCACGAATATACAACTTAGCATAATCGTCAGCTATATAAGATGTATGAACTGGTAAGAAATACGCTGACTTAGTCAATCTGTCTACAATAACTCAAATCGAATCATGGTGATGACACGAAGGGGTAAACCAATCATAAAATCCATATTCACCTCTTCCCACTTCCAAGTGGGCATACCAAACTCTTGCAACGTACCACCAGGTCTTTGGTGCTCTACCTTAATCTGTTGACAAGTTGCACACTTGGATATAAACTCTGCTATATCTCTCTTCATACCATTCCACTAATAGATTTCCTGCAAGTCGCGGTACATCTTGGTAGCACCTGGATGAATAGAATAATGTGCACCATGCGCCTCAGCCATAATTTTTTGTCTCAAATCATCAACACAAGGCACACATAATCTATTCTGGTATCTCAATTCGCCATCTCCCCCTTGGGAGAAAACCTCTACTTTTTGGTCTTTAACCAACTCCTTAAGTTTGACCAAACTAAAATCCTTATCTTGTTTCTCTTTTACTTCCGAAACTAGAGAAGATTCGGAACTACTCTGAACCCAAACATTCCCTTCAGTGGAATCAACCAACCTAACACCCAATCTATCTAAACAGTGAAATTTTCAAGCTAATTTTTCTTATTATTCTCAACATGAGCAACACTGCCCATAGACAACCTACTAAGGGCATCTTCCACTACATTGGCCTTTCCCGGATGATACAACACACTCATATTGTAATCCTTCAATAACTCCAACCACCTTCTCTGATGAAGGTTTAACTCCCTCTGCGTAAACACATATTACAATATTTTGTGGTTCGTGAACATATCAACATCACACCATATAGATAATGTCTCAAGATTTTCAAAGTAAACACCACAGTAGCTAATTCGAGATCATGGGTTAGGTAATTCTTTTCATGAGGCTTCGACTGCCTAGAGTCATAGGTTATGACCTTACCTCTTTGCATCAATACACAACCCAAACCAACTTTAGAGGCATCACAATAAACAACAAAGCCATCTGTACCATCAGGTAATGCTAGAATTGGGGTTGAAGTGAGTCGAGTCTTGAACTCCTGAAAATTCTTCTCGCAGGAATCTGACCATTGAAACTTAACTTTCTTTTGTGTAAATCTAGACATAAGGGATGAAATAGATGATAAAACTTCAACAAAATGGTGGTAATAACTAGCTATACCTAAGAAACTCCTAATGTCTGACGAAGAGATAGGCCTAGGCCAATTCTTTACGGCTTCTGTCTTTTGGGGATCGACTGTAATGCCATCGGCGGAGACAATATGATCGATAAAGGCTACTGATCTTAGACAAAATTCACACTTGATGAATTTGGCGAACAATTGATGATCTCTAAGAGTTTGCAAGGCAAATTTAAGATGATCTACATGGTCATCCTCACTACGAGAGTACACAACAACGTCACCTATGAATACTATGACAAACATGTCTAGATACTGTTTGAACACTCAATTCATGAGGTCCTTGAAAGCTTCTGGGGCATTAGTTAGCCCAAAATATATGACTAGAAACTCTAATTAGCTTCAACACTAGGTGGACACAAATCACTCTTACTAGAAGAATCAATTTTATCATCATAAGGATCAACTAGTGTTTCCTTTCTTTCAAGTTGTACATTATCATCATGAAGTAAATAGACATTAGCCTCACTAAAAGATAAACTATATTTCACACTTAGTTGTCTACTAGCCTCATTTACTAAAGTGCAAGAGTTTGTTTGATTACCTTGAAATTCATTTGGAGCGTGTCCCCTCAAGAGAGCTTGAGAATTTAGTGGATTGGAAAGATTGGATTTTTTGAAAAGTTTGATGCTCTACCATGTTATCCAACCTCTTTTAAAGATAGTTTTCCATCCCTTCCATTCTTCTTTCCATTCTTTGCATTCGGCTACTAACACCCATTATGGTTGCTATCAGATCTTTTATGGTTACCTTTCCTGATACCATAGTACCTAGAAAGGGAAATACTAAACCAAAAAAGAAAAAAAAATTCAAACATGTTAAGGTTAGAAAACAAAACAACCTCACAAGCTCTCAAGCTCAAATCTTTTAAAACTTACTTAATTGGCATCGCAAGTGTTGGTATCTCATTTACTCCAATGAGATTACTTGGTACCAATTGTTGCTTGTGGTTGGAATAGATTCTTGTTTAAAATGACTCAAAGATAACATGTATGGATTTGAACCAAGAAACTAAAATGAATCACAAGAAGATAAAAGAACACAAAGAACGTAAACACGAAGTAAACAGATGCAAAAATTAATCCATAACCTAGTAGGTGATTAATAGTTGTCAATTAGTGTTAGGAACAAGAAATAAAACTAAAGAAACAAAGAAAAAGAAACTTAGAAATCTGAAATTTGAGCTTTAGGTCATTTTGGAAGGGTGATGATGTGGCAGCCACGTGGCAGCCTTGGATTGGGCATTGGAATTGTTGAAATTTTTGAAAAAATTTCTTGTCTTCAATTTTTATTTGATCAATATTCAATTGGAAGAGTGGAAATCATATTTGGGAGGGAAAACAAAATACTTGGAGCCTTTTTCAATATTCAAAAAGATTTGACATTCTTTGCATCTTTTGGGCAAAACACCTTTTTGAACGACTTTTGGCTCTTTCCTATTTTGTATGTCTTGGTAGGTTCCCTTTCTCCCTTTAGGTAAGACACCTTTTAGGAATCCCTTCGTTTCCTCTCCTCTTTTTTAATAGTCTTGGAATATATTTCAAGACTAACAAAGACTACACTCTCTTCCCACTTTGTTTTAGATCAAACACTTTATTTTTCTTTTGAAGACTCTTCTTCAACAAGACATGAAGCTGGTGAAGAACACCAAGAACAATACTTTTGAAATTGAAGTTTTAGGTGCACGTTGGAACCCCCACATATAAAAAACATATGTTCATGCTCAAATCCTTAACAACAAACATCAACAACACATTTTAAAGCCACCAATCCTTAAAAAACTGGAACCTTCAAAATTCAAGAACAACTCAAATATAGCTCAAACTTTGGACCTAGACTCTAGTAGTGTTAGTGAAGAAGAATCTAACACTAGAAACAAACAAAACACACAAAAATCTTCTAAATCTAGGTTCAAAATTTCGTCCAAAGAACAAAAATGGGACAGCTTACTTCTTTTTGAATTTTTTGATTTTCAACACTTTTTTTATTTTAAGATAAAAAGCCTAAGATTGATTCTGTAGGAATAAAATCAATCCTTTCTCTAATACCAAATGATACAAACAAACTATGCAAACATGAAGACAAGATGAAACCACCACTAAAGCAGCAAGCATAAGTCGAGAATGAGAACACATGATTCAAACACAACAAATACAATAAGAAAAAGATAGATAAAGAGACATAGATGATTACAAGAAATAGGAACTAAAGTGTGTATCAAACACTAAAACCTCTAAATACTCACAATAACAACACCACACTTTTATGAAGACCTCAAGTGAACTAGAATCCCCAAGCAACCCTCATTTCTGAATGGGTAACCAACACAAAATGAATCCACGTTCGTCCACAAGTGAATCCACACTTGTGTAAACACTCTCTAAGAGATGTATTTCAAAATATCATCAAATTTGTTGAAAAAATAAACTAATAAAAGTTATTTAAAGTCTTGGCTAAACTTATTACATAGCAAAATGACTAAAAGGGCCTAACTGAGTTCCTACACTCCGTAGGTGCCTCATGCTCCAAGAAAATTACAAAGGGGACCTTAATGAGGGTGTCCTTGGAGTGTAATGGGATATTCTTCAAACTTGTACATCTTGGTTAGTCATCCTCAAGCTTTGAGTCTTCACATCTTGGCCTCAAATGATGTTATCGAAAGCTAAGATGGCTATTTAGCTCATATCAGGAATCACTTATGGCAAGTGTGGATTCATTTGTGTAGGTTACTTATTTAGAAATGGTGGTTTCTTAGAGATTTTGGTTCCCTTGAGGTCTTCGTAAGAACTTTTTGTTATTTATATGGTTTATAGGGGTCTTATAATTTGAGACACACTTTGGTTATTGTTGATTGTATACCCATATGTCAAGTTATTTATCTATCTTTAATGTTATTATTATTGGATCTCTTGTTCTCGGCTTGTGTACTATTTCTGTAGCTTGTTTTTCATCTTGTTGTTATGTGTTGTTGGTTGGTTTTATATTATTTGTTGGCTGGTTCATATCATTTATCCCTGGTCCTTTTTCCATTTGTACCCCAGAGGATGACTATATGGTTGCTAGAAGAGTCTATAGGGATTGTGTGGTATTTTTTAGGGGTAGAGACACTCTGGTAGATCTGATAGAGTTAGACATGGTTGCTAGAAGAGTCTATAGGGATTGTGTGGTATTTTTTAGGGGTAGAGACACTCTGGTAGATCTGATAGAGTTAGACATAGTTGATTTTGATGTCATAATGAGGATTGAATGGTTGCACTCATGCTATTCCTCCTTAGATTGTTGAACCCATAAGGTCTTGTTTAAATTCCCTAATGATCCGATCATTAAGTGAGAAGGGAGTTCGCTAGTGCCAAAACAAAGGTTCATATCATATCTTAGAGCCTGAAAGATGATTTCCAAGGGGTTTCTTTACCATTTGATCCGGGTTAAAGATTTTATATTGGAGAATCCTTCATTAACTTAAGTTCTCATGGTAAATAAATTTCCTGAGGTTTTCCCTGATAATTTTCCTGGTGTCCCTCCCGATAGGGAAATTGGTTTTGGGATTAAACTTGTTTTGGACACTCGTCCTGTTTCCATCCCTCTTCATAAAATGGCTCTGGATGAGTTGAAGAATCCTAAGAACAGTTGAAAGACCTCCTTAACAAGGGTTTTATCCATCTTAATGTGTCTTCGTAGGGTTTTCCTAGTTTTTTCGTGCGTAAGAAGGATGGTTCCCTTTGGATATGCATCGATTACCGCCAGTTGAATAAGTTTACAATTAAAAATAAGTATCCTCTTCCATAGATTGATGATTTGTTCAACCAACTTCGGGGTGCTAGATGTTTCTTTAAGATTGATCTTGGGTCTAGTTACCATAAGCTAAATATTAGGGAGGTGGATGTCAATAAGACTACCTTCTAAACTCGGTATGGTCACTTTGAGTTCTTAGTCATGTCTTTTGGTCTGACTAATCACTCCACAATATTTATGGATCTCATGAATTATGTGTTTTGTCAGTTCTTGGATTTGTTCATCATAGTGTTCACTGATGATATTTTGGTGTACTCTATGAGCGAGGCAGATCACGTCGACCATATTCGTATCGTGATGCAAACCTTGAAAGAGTAGTATTTTTATGCTAAGTTTTTGAAGTCTGAGTGTTGGTTGAAAGCATTTACTTATCTAGTTCATGTCATTTCTAGTAAAGAGATCATGGTGGATCCGCAGAAAGGTGAAGTGGTTAAGAAATAGCCTAGGCCCACGACTCCAATTGATATTTGGAGTTCCCTAGGTTTAGATGATTACTGTAGGAGATTAGTGAAGAGTTTCTCGACTATAGCTAAAACATCCTGGGTTTTGACCCTTAGAAAATTTCCTGGAATTTGTTCCTTAAACCCAATATGACTTATGTGTACAACTCGTACAATGGGGTACGAGCGGTATGATCCTGTAGTATGTTGAACAGTGTTAGTTGGAGGGATGGTTTTGGTCACTAGAATAGGTACGACTTAGGGGTATGTGTTTTAGGGATTGGTACGAGTCATATCAAGGACTAGTATGGTGGGCAGTCTTTGATCCTTTTGGTATTTTATTCTGCCAGGGATATGGGTTATGGGTATGGATCATATGTTGTGATTACAACTTAGTTGGATGGGTCGTATACTGGACAGTATTGATCCAAGGGTTGGGGATTTAATACGAGTGATGGGTACCAATTGTATAGAAGGCTACAACTCGTATGGGTCAATCGTATCTCTGAGAAGGATTTTTAAGAGATTTCAGTGGGGGTATTCTGGATATTTTCCTACTTACCCTAACTAGGACCCATGACTTCTAATACAATTTGGAGGCTATTTACCTTATTATTCTCTTAATTAATAATTAGAAACTATTCCAAAACACTCCATAACTCTCTCAAGAACTTTTGGGGCAAGAAGGCTAGGGTTTCATCTTGAGGATTGCACTGGTACTTGTCTTGGTGATTTCCTTCAATCAATTCTTCAGTATAAGACATGATTCACTTCCCTCATTGTAATTTCAACTAAAGAAATGGTTTCTATGATTGATTTCATGGTTTTACTATTTCATGATTATGGTTTTTAACTTTTATTTGGGGTTTATGATGTTGAATGCTTGCTTATGGTTTCCTATTGTTTTACTTATACTTTTGTATTCATCAATGGTGGATTAGGACAATTGGATTACATAGTAATGGTTTAATGGTCTTTGGAATTGGTTTTGGTTATATTATGCCCCCAAGGTGTTTGATAAAATACTTATAAAGATATGTTCATTGTATTGACTTCTTTTAATGGAACTCTTACATGTTTTAAACTTAAAGGATTTATACATTGTTTAAATGGTTTGACAAGGATATATGGTTATGCTTGTGGAGAACATGAAAGTCTCCTAAGTGTATGTAATATGGTAATTTGAAGGGCTCTTAAGGTTCCCTTAAACTAAATGGTTTGGCTATGGATATTACTTACAAGTAAGGGGTGGTATAAAGATACCATTAATATTGGCCTTTGTTAATAAAAGGATAATAGTTTGGTTATTTAGAAACTGGTTTTAATAATGCATTAATGGTGGGATGTATAGCAAAGTCATGGAAGGTGGCGATCCCGGGGGACCAAAATCGGAAACTCATATTTGTCGATATAAGGGGTATTGATGATTGTCTGTGTGTCATATTTTATATTGGGGGATGTACTAGTCATCCCATTAGATATTTTCTGGTCGTGCGGCTACACGCATTGAGGCCCTTTCAGCTGGGGGAGTTGAACCCATATCGCCCATGGGTGATTTAGGACGGTTAAGCTCATAGGTAAAGGTTTTAATTGCATGATAAACCTGGCTCCCTTTATTGGAACTTATATATGATTGGTTGTATGTATTATGGATGTTTTTATTAGATTTTATAACTGGCATTATTTTATCCTTATCTTGAGATTAATGCTAGCGGTCACTCGTTAACCTCATCTACTAGAGGTTGTATACCCACGCTATGCCAAAATTGGCAATTCTACTCCTTATGTTTAGTATGTGGATTTGGTATCAGTATTTGGACTGAAGTGATGATCTTCCATCCTTTCGGGATGCATCATTTCATGTTATAGATTCTGTAGATACTTTTCTTTTAATTTAGATATTGGTTTTGGCCATATTTGGGGGCATGTCCTAACCAAATTTGTTTACTCTTTTGGATAGAGTCTTTGTGGTATTTCTGGGGGTTGATATGGGTGGGATCGTTATTGGTGTCGGCCTTGGCATTGGAATAGGCTGGTGCACTAACACCACATCACAAAATTTTTCATTGTTCCATCATATTGAAATTTGGGATTAATCATATCATGTTTTGGTATTCGTTGTGGTTTATGGCCTATGGTATAGTTTGGTATGGTTGTAGGGTTGGTGTAGTACAATTGGACTCGATTGGGTCGGTCACAATTATTACCCTATCCTATAGTCTTAATGAGAACAATAATGATATCTTGTTATATGTTCGAAATTCATCCTACCTAAGGTTGGATAAAAATGGTTGGGTTGGATAACAGAGGGTGGTTCCCAGTCCTGGTTGGACATTGGATGCCCATTATGACAAGGCCCGGGGTCGGGTCCTATCAATAGTTTCTCCACTGACTAAGTTAACCCAAAAGAAAGTGAAGTTCTTATGGTCTGATGCTTGTGAGGGTAGTTTTCAAAACCAAAAGATAAGTTGATTTTAGCTCCAGTTTTGACCTGCCCGAAGGTAATGATGGATTTGTGGTTAATTGTGATGCATCCCATGCATGACTTGGTTATGCATTCATGCATCATGGTAGGGTGGTGGCCTATGTTTCTAGGCAGTTGAAAGCTCATGAGGGGAATTATTCGACTCATGACTTGGAGTTGTTGGCTATGGTGTTCGCATTGATGATTGGCATCACTATTTGTATGGGGTCCATGTAGATATCTTATCTTATCATAAGAGCCTGCAATATATGTTCACCTAGAGGAGCTGAATCTCAGGCAAAAGAGAAGGCTTGAGTTGGTGAAATACTACAACATGAGTCTCTTTTACCACCCTGGTAAAGCTAATGTGGTTGTTGATGCTCATAGCAGATTATACATAGGGAGTCTATCTCTTGTAGATAAGGATAAGTGGGAATTAGCGAAAGATATTCACCGTTTATCTAACCTAAGAGATTGTATCTTAGACTCTGAGAATGGCGTGTGTTTGTGCAAAAGGAGGCACAGTCCTCTCTTGGTACTAAAATATTGAAGAAACAAGTATCGAATCCTATCTTAATAAAGATTAAGGAAGATATGGAACAGAGAAAGGTTGTAACTTTTGAAATTAGTGGCAATAGTAGCTTGAGGTAATAAGGAAAATTATGTGTTTCTGATGTAGATGGGTTGCGAGAGAGGATCCTGACAGAGGCTCATAAGTCATGTTATGTTATTCATCCTAGTTCGATGAAGATGTATCATGATCTTAAGGAGATTTATTGGTGGAACAATATAAAGCGAGATGTGGCCAATTTTGTGGATAAATGCATAGTGTGTCAACAAGTGAAGGTTAAGCACTTGTTTCCTAGAGGGTTGTATCAAGAAATCGAGTTTCCTGTATGGAAGTAGGAAGTGATTAACATGGATTTTGTTACTGGTCTTCCTAAATCACGAAATCAATTTAATTCAATTTGGGTCATCGTGGATAAGATAACTAAGTCTGCTTACTTCTTGCCAGTGAGGACTAATTACTCGGCAGAGAATTATGCAAAGTTATTCCTCCAAGAGATTGTGAAGTTTCATGGGGTGCCTGTTTCTATCCTGTCAGATCGTGGAACTCAGTTCTCATTCCAGTTTTGGTGTTTGTTTCATATAGGTTTGGCAACTAAGGTAAGCCTTAGTACTACTTTCCATCCATAGTTGGATGGGCAAGTGAAAAGGACTGTTCAGACACTGGAAGGCATGCATAGAGCTTGTGTGATTGACTATGGTTGTGGTTGGGTGGACCATTTGTCTCTTATATAGTTTGTGTATAATAATAGCTACCACATTAGTATTGGTATGGATCCTTTCGAGTCCTTGTATGGTAGGAGGTGTAAGTCTCCCATAATATGGTGTTAAGTTTGAGAGGTTGAGATGTTTAACCCAAATTTGGCTTACCAAGCAATGTAAAAGGTGAAGGTGATTCAGGATAGGATTAAATCAGGCTAAAGTCACCAAAAGTCCTACGTGGATGTGAGACAAAGGGAGTTGAAGTTTAGTGTTAGTGACTGCGTATTCCTAAAGGAATCCCCCATGAAGGGAGTGATGCATTTTGGAAAGAAGTGGAAGCTCATCCCTCGATATGTTGGTCCGTACTTGGTGCTAAAGAGGGTTGGTAATATTGCGTATGAATTGGAGTTTCCCTCTAGTTTGAGCTCCATTCATCCGGTGTTTCACATTTTAATGTTGAGAAAGTGTGTGGGTGATCCTTTGATAGTTGTTCCTTTAGAGGAGTTAGGCATTTGGATTCCATATCTTATGAGAAAGTCCCTATTGAAATTTTGGATCCATAAGTTCGTCGGTTGCGGATGAAGGACATAGCTTTGGTAAAGGTTCTATAGAGGAATCACGCGGTTGAAGAGGCTATTTGGGAAGCCAAAGAGGACATGAAGTCTAAGTATCTATTCTTGTTTTTCGCTCTGGATAATCGTGCTTAAGGTATGTGTACTCCTTGACATCTTTTTTTTCTGACTTTGTTAAAGGAAAAGGTGATTTCCTTATCATCTTTGTTTTTGTCTTTATTAAAGGTAAGAGTAGAGGTATGTGGAGTCAAATCATGATAATAAATTCCTTGTCCCATCATCCGAGGATGAATGATCCAAGTGGGTGGCCACCACGATGTGCCACAATCGCGGTGGCTCACTGGAAAAAGGATGAGTGGGAATTGGGTTCCCTTCGCGATGCACCACCATCGCGGAGCCCCTAAGTTTGCCATTTCGACCACTGGCGCGATACGCTAGTATCACGGAGTGACACTGAAAATTTCCAAATGAGAAATTAGGCCTCTCCGCGATGCGCTAAAATTGCAGAGTCTCACTGGAAATTGACAATTATGATTTTACGTTTCTCCGCGACGCGCTAAGGACCCAAATCATGGTGTTTTACGACTGGAACTTAAAATATCCATAACTTCTTACCTGGTTATCGAATTTAGGTTAATCTTATATCTTTGGAAAGATAATTCAATTTCCTATGCTATGGAAAGTACAATTCTAAAGAATTTCACACGAAATAAACATCACTCATCCTAGAAGCTACTCCTTGTCGTTCTCGGGACGAGTTTAAGCTAAGAAAAATTGCGGGGTATTACAATATCTCCCCCTTGGGAACATTCATCCTTGAATATGGATAGTTAAGCTGAAATTTTTTAGGAATCTGAGAATATAAGATAGCATGCACAAGTGAAGTGAACTGAGCAACTGAATCTAAATCATTCTAAGCTTCTGAGTAATTTTGTGAGTGCATGAACTTACATGAGGACAACTATATAGCTGAATGTATGATTATAAAATAATTGGATTAAGGAAGAGTAGTACCTTCAGCTCGATTTGAGTTTACGGAGAAGAGGTGAGGGTACTTGGCTCGCATGTCTACTTCTATTTCCCAAGTAGCAACCTCAAACGACTGATTCCGCCAAAGAACTTTGACTAAGGGAACTTCTTTGTTCCTTATTCTATGGGTATGGTGATCTAGAATATCAACTGGAATCTCTTTATATGAAAGGTTGTTCTGAATATCTGAGCTTTCTATAGGAACTACAATGGTAGAGTCACTGATACTCTTCTTAAGCATAGAGACGTGGAATACAAGATGAACGGATGACAAGTCTATGGGAAACTCAAGCTCATAACCTACTTTCCCAACACGACTCAAAATTCTATAAGGGCCAACATACCGAGGACTAAGCTTCCCCTTCTTGCCAAATCTCTTCACCCCTTTCATGGGTGAAATCTTCAAATACACAAAATCACCAACTTCAAATTCGAGGACCCTTCTTCTCACATCTGCATAGGATTTCTGATGACTCTGGGCTGTTTTTAATCTTTCTCTAATCAACTTAACTTTCTCCATGGCCTCATACACTGCATCAGGACCAAGAAAAGTGGTCTCACCCACTTCAAAGCAACCTATCGGTAATCTACATCTCCTCCCATAAAGAGCCTCAAACAGTGCCATTCGAATGCTAGAATGATAATGTTATTATAAGCAAACTCAATCAATGGCAAATGCTCATCCCAACTACCCTTGAAATCAAACGCACATGCCCTCAATATATCTTCTAGAGTTTGGATGGTCCTCTCTGCCTGACCATCTGTCTGAGGGTGAAAAGCTTAACTAAGATGGACTTGGGTACCAAGACCCTTCTAAAAAGCTCTCCAAAACTAGGAAGTAAACTGAGTACCCCTATCTGAAATGATAGAAAAGGGGACTCCATGAAATCTGAATAACTCACGGATATACAACTTAGCATAATCCTCAGCTGTATAAAACGTATGAACTGGTAAGAAATGCGCTGACTTAGTCAATCTGTCTACAATAACTCAAATCGAATCATGGTGATGACACGAATGGGGTAAACCAGTCACAAATTCCATATTCACCTCTTCCCACTTCCAAGTGGGGATACCAAACTCTTGCAACGTACCACCAGGTCTTTGGTGCTCTACCTTAATCTGTTGACAAGTTGCACACTTGGATACAAACTCTTCTATATCTCTCTTCATACCACTCCACTAATAGATTTCCTGCAAGTCGCGGTACATCTTTGTAGCACCTGGAGGAATAGAATAATGTGCACCATGCGCCTCATCCATAATTCTCTATCTTAACTCATCAACACAAGGTGCACATAATCTATTCTGGTATCTCAATTCTTCATCTCCCCCTTAGGAGAAAACCTCTACTTTTTTGTCTCTAACCAACTCCTTAAGTTTGACCAAACTAAAATCCTTATCTTGTTTCTCTTTTACTTCCAAAACTAGAGAAGATTCGGAACTACTCTGAACCCAAACATTCCCTTTAGTGGAATCAACCAACCTAACGCCCAATCTATCTAAACAGTGAAATTTTCAAGCTAACTTTTTCTTATTATTCTCAACATGAGCAACACTGCCCATAGACAACCTACTAAGGGCATCTGCCACTACATTGGCCTTTCCCGGATGATACAACATACTCATATCGTAATCCTTCAATAACTCCAACCACCTTCTCTGATGAAGGTTTAACTCCCTCTGCGTAAACACATATTACAATATTTTGTGGTTCGTGAACACATCAACATCACACCATATAGATAATGTCTCAAGATTTTCAAAGTAAACACCACAGTAGCTAATTCGATATCATGGGTTGGGTAATTCTTTTCATGAGGCTTCAACTTCCTAAAGTCATAGGCTATGACCTTACCTCTTTGCATCCATACACAACCCAAACCAACTCTAGAGGCATCACAATAAACAACAAAGTCGTCTGTACCATCAGGTAATGCTAGAATTAGGGCTAAAGTGAGTCGAGTCTTTAACTCCTGAAAACTCTTCTCGCAGGAATCTGACCATTGAAACTTAACTTTCTTTTGGGTAAATCTAGACATAGGGGATGAAATAGATGAGAAACCTTCAACAAAATGGTGGTAATAACTAGCTAGACCTAAGAAACTCCTAATGTCTGACAGAGAGATAGGCCTAGGCCAATTCTTTACGGCTTCTGTATTTTGGGGATCGACTGTAATGCCATCGGCGGAGATAATATGATCAAGAAAGGCTACTGATCTTAGACAAAATTCACACTTGCTGAATTTTCTGAACAATTGATGATCTCTAAGAGTTTGCAAGACAACTTTAAGATGATCTACATGGTCATCCTCACTACGGGAGTACACAACGATGTCACCTATGAATACTATGACAAATATGTCTAGATACTGTTTGAACACTCGATTCATGAGGTCCATGAAAGCTACTGGGGCATTAGTTAGCCCGAAAGATATGACTAGAAACTCAAAATGACCATAACGGGTTCTGAAAGCTATCTTTGTAATATCACATTCCCTTACTTTAAGCTGATGATAGCTGGATCTAAGGTCTATCTTTGGGAAATAACTTGCACCTTGCATTTGATCAAACAGGTCATCAATTTTAGGCAGAGGATATTTGTTCTTGACTTTAACTTTATTCAACTGATGATAGTCGATGCACATGTGCAAATAACGATCTTTCTTTCGCACGAATAGGACGGGAGCGGCCCATGGAGAAATACTAGGCCTTATGAAACCTTTATCTAAAAGATCCTTGAGTTGCTATTTCAACTCCTTAAGCTTTGTGGGAGCCATACAGTAAGGAGGAATAAAAATAGGCTGAGTATTTGGGAGAAGTTCAATACCAAATTCTATTTCCCTATCGGGAGGTACCCCTGGAAGATCTTCTGGAAAAACATCAGGAAACTCATTGACCACTCGGATCGACTGAATTATTGGAGTCTCAAACTTAGTGTCTTTAACTTAAACTAAATAGTAAATGCAACTTTTGGATATCAACTTTCTGGCCTTAAGATAAGATATGAAATGACTCTTGGGAGACACTGAATTACCTAACTACTCAAAGACTAGCTCATCTGGAAACTTAAACTTCACCACTCGGGTGCGGCAATCTATAGAAACATAATAGGAATAAGACAATCCATACCCAAAATAAGATCAAAATCAACCATGTATAACTTTATTAGGTCTGCTATCATAACTTTATAAAGGATGGTCTTAGGAAACTTTTTATAAATATATTTGGCAACAACTGACTCACCTGTTGGAGTAGAAACCAAGAAAGGCTCAGGGATATTTTCAAAACTTATCTCAAAATTCACAACAACTAATGGGATCACATAAGATAAGCTCTACCCAGGTTCTAACAACATATAAACATCAAAATAAAAGACACGAAGCATACCATTTACAATATCGGGTGAATCTTCCTACTCTTGGTAGGATGGAAAAGCATAAAACCAATTCTGACGCTGACCACCGCTAGTACTAGATGATGCACCCTGAGAAGAAGATGGGCAACCTAAAGGAGATGGTGCACTATTATCCTGAGTCTTGGGATGAACATCTCTATTTCCCCGCCTAGCATGTGAGAACTATATGATTTTGTGACCCTCCTGGCCACAACCATAACAACTTTTCTGACCCCACAAACATTTACCTCCATGTTCTTACCTCAATTAGCACATGGGGATTGATTAGGCTTATTACTCACACTATTCTAAGATCTGGACATAGAAGACTTACCCTACTGTTCTTGCCTATTTCTGGGTGCAGAAGCACTGGCTGAAGAAGGTGAAGGCATGGATGAACGATTCTGAAATTGCAAATGATTTCCTTCTCCATACCTATTCTGACCATGATCAAACTGCCCTATTTTAGCCCTCTTATTTACTCTCTCTTTCTCTTTTATCTTTTCTTCCTTAATCTACTGAGCATGTATCATCAATCTAGGTAGATCTATGTCCCTATTGAGCATAGTAGTCCTTCACTTCTTAACTACAACCCCAGACATACCGGTCACAAACTTACTCGTGCTTGACCTAGGGTCAGCCATCTGGTCAGGGGCATACTTAGACAACTGGTTGAACTTGAGGTAATACTCTTTTACAATCATAGAGCCCTACCTCAGATTCATGAACTCTTCTATCTTAGCTTCTCTCATCTTAAGTGGAAAGAACTTGTCTAAGAACACATCCTGAAATATCTGCCAAGTCATGGGAGTGGCATTCTCCCCTCTACTCTTCTTCCACATCACTACCCAATCATAAGCAATATCATTCAGCCTATATCATCCCAATTCTAAACTCTCCTCCTCAAACACATGTATAATTTGGGTGATCTTCTTCACCTTATCAAGATAAAGTTGTGGGTCCTCACCTGCCTTCGACCAAAAGAATTTTGGCAGGTTCATTCTCATGAAATCTTAAATTCTGGCTGCGGCTAAATCCCCATCTTGCTGAGGTGGGACTGCAGCCTGACGGTTACCCTAAATGTTAGTTGTCACAGCTTGTGCAAACACCTAAAAAGCATCTCAAAACTCTACATGCGACACATTCTCATTCAAAGAATCTGCGGGTTGAGGTGGCTGGTTATCATTTCTGTGGGTGTTAGCTCAATTAGGAGTCATATTCTGTGATAAAAAGCATAAGTTAATAGCAGATAGAGATAGAAGTAAGCACGATGGAGTAAGAAAGAAGAGATGGTTTTCTAAAATGCTTTATAGCCTCTTGCTCATAGATGTGGCGTGCTTCACACCGATGATCAAGACTCTATGTAACGCAGCTTTTCTGACTCCCTAGGATTGTCTAAACCTTAGGCTCTGATACCAAGATTTTAATAATCTAAAATCTGGTTCCTGGGACGCCTGAGCTAACCATGGTAGCCTTTTCTAGATCTGAATCTCAAAATAGGGAAAATAGAGATGAAAATCATAATATATGCGGAAAACTATCTGAATCTTCTGAGTATATCTGAAACATACTAAATCTCAAAAGTCTAATAAAACAAATATTGAAAATCTGAATACTAACTCAAAGGTCTAAATTTGAATCTAATAGTCCGACAAGCCTCTACTATCTGTATCTAGAGAGTCACTAGGACAGGCCCCAGCTGACTTAACTGTCTGAAATGAGTAAAGACATATCAACTAGTACTTGGAAATTTAAATAACTAATCCCTCAAACTATGAGGACTCACCAACTGCAGGGATATAGATAAGGTGCTCGAAGATCAATCACGCTGCTAAGACTGAGCACCTATACCTACATTATGAGATAATGTAATACATAGACATATGTGGATCAGTAATTTAATGATGTACTGAGTATATGAGGGTGTATGCAATAAGTAAATAATATCATCATAGTTTACAAAATCATGCATGCTAAATGTAAATGACTCACGTAATCTTGAGTAATCTAAAATCTGGAAGTAAAGCATGAATAATAAAACATGTAATCTAAATCTAGTGAGTCATCACACTTAGTTTTGAAATCTGTAGTTTTGTTCTATTTCTCAAATCACATAGGCTAAGTGAAGTCTGAAAACTTATTTTGTACATCTAAAGGCTTCAAATCAAATAAAACTGTTTAAGACTAGGGGACATCTTGTTGGAGGTTCTTCTAACCAACATGTATACCATGTGAGCATCCATGGTGTCCCACGACTAGCCCCCGTAAGGTTAGGGTTGTTCTACCCTTGCCATCGGAATAGAATAATCTAATCTGTGTGATCACAATCTGAGTCATACATATAGAAGTGGGAATAATCCGATAATCTGTACCTATTCTGGGTATGAAACCATAGAAACTTACCCATCTCGGTTATCATGCTAAAAATCTTACGAAATCCACTTTAGAACTTATACAAAGATTTATACAAAACTAACTATGCTTTGTTTTTTCTTAAATCTCAAATCTTCTGAAATAAAGTGGATTCTTTATCTAAAATCTTAAAATAATCTAGTCATGGAGTGCTTATAGCTCAAACAATCTTTAAATGAGGTCTAGTGACCCAAGCATTAATCTCATGTTAAAATATCTCAAAATTCATACTTGATAATGTAAATATTCATAAATCATCTTAAAATCTGGAAATTACTGCACAAGGCATAGAAATATGAATAAAGTCATGTAATTCAACTTCTAAATCATGGGAAATCTCATAATCTTTCAAATAACGATAATGGATATAAACCCTAACTTGAAATATATGGAAAATCATATAAATTGTAGTAAATTGTAATACAAGTAAAGTTTTAGGCACAAGGAAGAAATATTTATCCTTGTTCAAAACAACATACCTTAATTGATGATCTTTGAGGAGAAACTCGAATCTTGGATTCCTATTGATGTTTTGGAGATGGCTTCTTAGTGTTTTTATATTGGGAATCCTTAAATTTGGACTATCTTAGAAAATTAGTGGAGGAATGTTGAGTTTCTTGGGGAGGAAGTATGATGAACTAGGATTTTGCTTTGAGGAGAAAGATGAATAAAGCATAAAGTGCTTTAAAATTTGATAAATCTTTTGTTTTTGGACGGATTGGGGGTTGGGTAATTTACCAAAATTACCCCTTTAACTTTTAAACAGAACTGGAAAACGTATATTTTTTCCCGATCTGGGTGGCCACCGCGACACACCACAATCGCGGTGGCTCGTTGGAAAAAGGACGAGTAGGAATTGGGTTCCCTTAGGGATGCGCCACCATCGCGGAGCCCCTAAGTTTGCCATTTCGACCACTAGCGCGACGCGCCAGTATCGCGGAGTGACACTGGAAATTGCCAAACGGTAAATTGGGCCTGTCCGCAATGCGCCAAAATCATGGAGTCTCACTGGAAATTGACAATTATGATTTTACGTTTCTCCGCAACGTGCTAAGGACCCAAATCACGGTGTTTTATGATTGAAACTTAAAATAGCCATAACTTCTTATCTGGTTATCAGATTTAGGCGAATCTTATATCGTTGGAAAGCTAATTCAGTTTCCTACTCTATGAAAAGTCCAAATCTAAAGAATTTCACATAAAATAAAAATCACTCATCCTAGAAGCTACTCTTTGTCGTTCTCGGGATGAGTTTAAGCTAGGAAAAATTATAAGGTATTACAATGTAATGTGGGGGTTAGGGGTAGAATAATGCCATTATCAACAGTTCAAAATTCATCAAAATCCAATGCACACAATCACATGCATATATATACATCTATCAAATATCAGGATAGGGTACACAGATTAGCATGCACTTTAAAATTATTAACCTAGACGGTGTAGCATAACTATCATAATAAGGCACCCGCGGGCTATATGGGTCCATCTCTCCCTTAGTTGAAAGAGCCCCAGTACGTATGGCCGAACGAACCAAAGAATAATCACATATGCATATGCACTATGGGGAAATCAAACCAACAAACATATATCAAGAGTGACTTAAAAACTCAGTCATATAACATGGGAGACTCGAACAATCCAGTAATTTAGATCCCCACGTCGGCAATCACGATTTCCAGTATTGGCCTCTTAGGACCTCTACTTTCATGGTATAGCTACACAACCTCCATTAAATCCTAATTAAAATTCTTTTCACACATTCTCAATCATTAAACAATGAGTAATTCATTAAGGAATTATCAAGTGTCATCATCATACCGATTGTGGTTTGCAAGAACATGTCACTTTGCCAAATTAATCAATTTACCAATGAGATCTAACCTAATTAGCCAATGAGACTCCAAAATTCATGTAGAAACCAGACCATGTAGCCAAGTAGGACTCTAACCCAACCAGCCAACAGGAATCAAAAGTCCTAAGTAGAAACCAATCATCTAGCCAAGTGGGACTCTAACCCCTCGGCCAATAGGACTCTGAATTTTTTAATTAAAATTCAACTCATGGACATCAAGCCCTCTTTAAAGTCAATTCATGTTCCATTACTCTTATATACTATGCAAGGTTTCAAAATACTTTTCATAAGGCAAATTCTCATGTTCAAAGCCAATTTCACATTATTTGGGTTGAGGTTATTGCAAGCTTCAAATCATTAACTCATCAAACTTGGGGAAGACTATATTCCTCATTCAATTCACACATCCACTCATTATATTGGTTTCAATACCACCATTTAAAATATAAAGAATGCATAAGTAAATATGAAACATCACATAAACAACAAACATTTAAAACCTTCAATCCATATCCAAAAATCAACAATTAAACCACATGAGTAACCTCTTAAGCACATGCTTTTAACAAAATAAATTTTGGGGAAAGAGGCACATTCCTGAAAGGAACACAAATTTAAAGGGAATTTTCCCTTGGAAACTCTAGATAACCAACCTTGAGAAAACCCTAACTCTCTTGCTTGAGAGAATTTCTGAGAAGAGAAAATTTATTTTGGTGTGTTATGAATGGGAATAGGGTCCCAATAAAGTTTTAAGTCGTGGGTTATGTTTAGTAAAAAAGAAAAATGTACAAAATGCTTTTAATTTATAATCTAAAAATTATTGTTAGTGACTACGGATCACTATACGACTCGTAAGGACCCACGGGGTCCGAGTCGTAATCTGTAACGCACTGAGAGTACACCCTGGGCGCAACATGGTGCTTACAGTCCTGAGAGACCACAAACTAACCCATGAGCTGGGTACCCATTGTGAGCACTGAACAAAACTGATGACAAAGAGAACATGTGCGAAATTTGACTAAAATTCCATAAGGTTTTAAAAACTGTAATAAGTATTGAATCATGAAGTTAACATTTGGAAACATACTAAAAAGCTAACTAACTTTCTATTCTAGTCTGCAAGCCTCTATTTGAATAACTGAGGAGTTAATGGGACAAGCTCACCACTGTTGTTGCTACTGGAGCGCTGGGATATCTAGGAACACTCGGGAACCTAAGCGTCCAAAACTATAATATGAAATATCATTGCACAAAAACGAGTATGCAATCAGTACTTTGAATGTACTGGTATGCTAAATGAGATAAGGCTGAGATGCATGGTCTTATATGCATTAATGATAACCAACTGAATGAATAACATGGAATAACTAAACATGAAGTAATAACTAGATATATGATTTGAAGTAACTTAGTAAACATGCATGGAGTAGAGATGGTCTGGTTAGCATGAGGATACTGAATATAAATACGTAAAGGCTGTAAAATCTTAGAATGCCTGACCAAGCATATAATATGTTTCTTATATAATATGTAACTGAAATACTAAAATCTGATAACTGAATAACGAATAAATTGTATGCGATGGTCAAGCAAAACTAAACTAAGTTCTGAAATGAATACTGAAACTGAAACTGTGGGAGGTATCATCTAACCGACATGCCCCAGCCTGAGCTGATAGGGGTCTAACCTGTAACCCTAGTTGGAAAGGTGCTAGTACCATGCCACGGGTACTAACAATGGTTGGATCAACCCTAAACTAACAGGAAGACACCTTGTCAACCTTAAACTAATAGGAATACATCATGAGATATGTATCAACCCTAAACTAATAGGAATACATCTCAAACCTATGCTGGCTACGTAGTTCTGTAACTCAAGGATTGCTACTAAGGGTCAAACCCTATACTAACAGGAATGCCCCCATCCCTGGGTTCGCTCGATGCTGAATCCTACTCTCAACTAAAATGACTTGGATTACTTAACTAGACTATACTAATCGTAACTGAACTGACACTAATCGTGCGAACTGACTAAGCTGGACTGCATTCATTGAGTTTTGTTAACTGACTAAGTACTACTGTTCGTGACCTTTATTGAGACTATTATATTACTACTGTAACTAACTAAACATCTAGATTTTGGGTATTAAATACCCCTAGAACTTGATAGCATCAATAATAAAACACAGCAAATCTTGAAAGCATAGTAATAGTCAATTGTTCACAATTCGTTCACTGAGTCATTTTGTCAAACACTTGGAGGTCATGAACTTGTACATGAATGACAACACAAGCTAACATGTCATGATTACACTATTTAATTCACATGGTCATTCTATCAAACACTTGGGGAGCATAATAAATGCACATGATAATAAACAATACATAAGCATCATGACTACAACTTAGACTTGCAATTTCAAGGATTTTGACATGGGAATTACATAAATCAATATACATTCTATCTTATGTTCATGAAACTTATAATTAAATCTTGAATTAAAACCTATACAACAACACAAACATGAATACAACTCAATTTGCGTATGTAAATTATGAATCTGAAAACTTGTAGTTTTAAAAAGGGTTCTTGAACTCCAAGGGTTGAAGGAACCCAAGGATGAACACCTAACATACCTGGTTGATGAATTCTTAAAGTTTCTTGGTGATTTTATTGAGGATTGATCTTGAATTTTTAAAGCTAGGGTTTACTACTTAAGGGAGAATACTCTTGATTTGGAAAACAATTGAGTAAATAATGACTTAATCAGCTTTTGGGGATTAATATATGTTTTTTGGACTGATTAGGGCCATAAAAAATACCAAATTTCCCTTGGAAAGAATTAAATTTCTGTCACTGAAATTCTCATTTTTGGTCTTCACCACGATGCGGTGCCATTGCGGTGAACCACTAGAATTTGTCTTCTAGTGTATTCTACGGACAAGTGTGAAAATGCACTTTGGCACAACGCGTTGGTATCACGTTGTGTCACTGGAAAAGGATGAGTGAAAACTGGCACTTTGGCGCGGCGTGATGCTATCGTATTATGTCACTAAAAATTGACAAGTGCGGATTTGCACTCTACCACAATGCAGTATTGGTCTTATCGCAATTTCTGACGCGACAAAAACTTATCGCAATGAGATACTGGATTATTCCAGCGATGGACAAATGCCATTTGGCCTGTCACCGTGATACGGTGGTATCGCAGTGCCTTACTGGAACTAAAATCACCATAACTTCTTACCCGGTTATTGAATTAAGGCAAAATTGGTATCGTTGGAAAGCTGATTGAATTTTCTACACTTTGGTGGGTCTTAAAATGTAAAATTCTATGTATAGAAAAATATATGCTTATTTTAAGTTGACTAAGACAACATTCTTATCAAAAACTCAATTGGTAAGGATATTTTAATTCGTCTAGTAGCTGGGAGTTATTTGAGGCCTTAATATACATCAAACCCACTCATAAAACTACCAAAGAACTATAATTTATTTCTCATGAGCTCGAAGCATGGTTCTAATATTGGTCTGGATTTTTGGTGTAATACATAATCAATACAGAAACTTTTGGGTACATGCTGGTCACCCTACGATTGGTACCTTACGACTCATATAGAGTTATTATAACTCATTCAGTCTAGTCAAACTCAAGACAGAACACTTTGGGTGTCATACTGGTTTGGCTATGGAAGGGGACTATACGACTCGTAATGAGTCTTTATGACTCACTACCTCAAGTCGTCTCCAAGGCAGCAACTCGGGCAAAACTCACTGGACAACCTATGATTTTGGTCCTATGGCCTATCAAGACACCCGATGACTCATAGGGTGAGTCGTAGTCAGGACAGTGAATTCAAAAACTCAGAATTTTCAGTAGCCAACACCTAGGGCGTCACACACACATATATATATTTCCAAAAAAATTGAATTGTAGTTTCAAATGTGAGTTATTTTTCATTCTTGTTATTAGATAATAATTGTCATTATGTTAGGACCAGCTGGTCTCGTATCACTTATATGCACATGATTTACACTATATTTTCTCATACTTAAAGGAGGATTAGGGGAAGGTTAAATCATGATTAGTTCTTTAAATTAATTTTGTTTAATAGTAAGATTCCAGTGTGTCCATCTCCCAATCCTATATGAATTAAGATTAAAGGGTCCTGTTCGTTTCTTTGAATTCATGATTATAGAACGTCTGTGAAATTGCTTCGGCTAACATATTTTACAACTGATACTTGTTAATTTCACCAAGTAAAAACTTGTTAAGGAGCTGTCCTTTCCTAGATCTGATTAAAAAAAATTGTTTGCTCCTTGTTATATGACTTTAGGATTAGACCGATGATTTGTTTCTCTGCAATATGGGTTGCCTTGCTGAATATATTCTTAGTGTACACTTGAAATTTAAGTAATTTCCAAGATATCATGATTAATACTGAGGTCTTGTTTGTGTTATTTGTCTTGGAAACTTAAGATATCAAGAGTTTTTTTTATTTGAAGATGTGAATCCTTTCACTTTGAATGTGTAAATGTTTTGCATTAATGTGCTAATCCTTACTTTTTCCTTTGCATGAAACTCCCCCATTGAGTCCATCATACTCCCATCTCTCGCATTCCATTGGATTAAACCCAACCTTCATCGAGTAAAGCCCCATTAAAGTCCATAAATTGAGTGATATACAAGAAATAGGACTGGTATACACCCAGATATACCATGGTATCCAGTGAATATAGATGGGAAACCAACAGATATACACTTGTTATATCATGTATATGAAAAGTAAAAGCAAAATATGGAAGTTGCCACACTGGTATACAATGTATACATTGCGATATACCGAAAACATAGGGAAAAGGTTGCTATTGTGCAGCTTCTAATGGACTCAAAGCCCATGGAATTTAAGTCCAAAGCTGAACGATATCCTAAAAGGATTTTACATAACAATACAATCGTAAAAGAAAAAAATAAAAATATACATTCTTAAATTATATATTGCAAATCATAACAATACTTCTTAGATTGCAATTAATAGAAACTTTTAAAAGAAAATAAAAGAAAAAAAAATAATAAAAGATTTAAAACAAAAAAAATAAGAAATTTTCTCTCTCTATATATATATTTGACAAAAAAATCTTTCATTTTAATGGGAGTAAGTTATTATGTGGCTAAAATTATGGAACCTATTAATAAACATATTTTTTTTCCTATTTCTTCAATTATATTTATATTCAATTTTAAAAAAGGAAAACAAATATTCTCCTTCTCCCTTCATAGTTCCTTCTTACCCAATTCCTCTATAATTATGGATTATTGTACAATATTTTTATTTCTAATTCATGAATTTTAAATTTTCAATAATATTGGTGATGGAATTATGAAACTGATGCCAATAAATATTATATGTTAATTATTTAGTTTTGATCTGTAAAAATTATATACAACCTGGTATTTAGTATTATTTTATACGATTAAATTGAAATCGGTTTATATATATCAAAGTCATATTTTAAATAATTTTTAATTTTTGAGGTCTCAATTTATGAAAGTAGTTTCTATAAGATTCTACATGTAAATGTTGTATGCTTATAAATGGCTTTAGTGTATGAAAATGGTACATAATATGATATCCATTAATTAATTTAATAAATTCTGTTGAAACCAGTTTACATACTCATTTCATATTGAAGTAATATTTTTTCTTTAATACTCAATGTATGAGATTGATATGAAAATTGGTATTGATGAAGCTTCGTATACGTCATATTTGTATGAAATGAGTTTTACGAATGCAGAATTAATAAGAAAAATGGTGGTGTATATTACATGACTTATTTAGTGTATGTAATGGATATTTAGTAAAAAACTATCACCGTACATAATGAAAATAAATTATTGTTTGATACCAAATAATTATTCATTGCAATAAAAAGGATAATCAATATTAGCAATGGTTGATATTGGTAATGATTTACTATATCAGTTTTACTTGCTGGCAATCAGTATATTTCAATAATTATACAAAAATATAGTTACAACTTGCAATAAACACTATAAAAAGTACATATAAAATAATTTTCACACATAATCAATACATTTATTTGGTTGGGGTTTTGATTTTTAAGGGTTTTGGGTTGCTAGGAATTCATGCTTCCCGTTAATGAAACTTTTAAAGGATTTTGGGTTTACACTTTGATAATCAACTAAATAATCAATCAATGGATTGAGTTTACCAAGCCAATTTCACCGGAAATGGCCGGGTTGACTAATTTTCGTAGTATACTGAAGATTAGGGAAAGAAAGGGAGAAACCAAATGAAAAATCGTGAGATTTTTTTTTTTGAAAAAGGTAAGAAGTGTAATAAATGAAGATATAATATTGACCAGATTTAATTCTTCCATAATTATCAACACAATTAAAATCTTTTATCAATATAGTAAATATGGAGAATCATGTAAATATTGAAAAAGTAAAAAATAAAATTTACTAAAAAGTCAAAAAACGTGTATTAATGTAGAGAATATCTTTACCAAATTTTACTCCTTACTTTAAGAATAGATTTAGTAAGTTTTCTGATAAAGTTAAAAAAATATAAATAAAGATAATTATTGAAGCCAACAATTATTCCTACCATGATTATCAAAAGAGTTAACGAGGAGAGATAGATATTAAAGACTAAAAATTAGGAGATAATTTAAACAATAATAATGCTAAAATATTTTTTCAATTAAAAAGAATTAACTTTTAAAAAGTGGTTATAACTTGTAATTATTTCTTTAATTCAATAATTATGAAAAAGTGTTGTTGTAACTTGCAATAAATAATTTAATAAGTATATACAAGATAATTTTCACATCTTAAAAAATACATTCCAGACGTTTAGTCTTACTCTCAAAATTACAATAATAACCAAAAACTAATTATAGATTAGCCAAATCTAAACCTAAATAAATTCTCATTTATTCTAAGTATATTCATTAAAAATTTGGAAAACCTCTTTCATTAATTAGGTAAATTAATGTAGTTGGGCAACTCTTTCTTACTTCATTTCCTTTTCCATTATTGCCTTTATTTTTTCTGTATTTACAAAATAATTCTGCTATTCTTTATGCAATTCAAGTTTGAATAATTTTTTCATTTTAAATATATTTTATAATTGTATATTTCTAGTATATCTCAAATATTATATGAATATAAATTTTATATTTGAAATAGTACTACAAATATAATTTTTATTATTATTATTATTGTTATATAAATTTTACTTACATATAGGATTGACAGGATCAGAGGGATGACGGTAATCCTCGCGGCCATCCAAACCTATACTACCAGAAGAACCAAAATATATGAGAATTTCTTACAGCTTATTGACTGTATGGGAGTATTAATTATTTACCCGAGCAAAAGGTCTGTCAGAATTGAATACATACTTGAGTTGAGCCCATGTGTCTAGCGGTTCTAACCGTGAAAAAGGACACTTTTTTCTTCAACTTTAATGGGCTTAAGAATCATGTCTTGATAGACGTAGTCACTAAGACAAATCCAATAAAAACAGTACCAACTTCGACTATACCACCATCTCAGAACCACGTCAAGAAACTATAGAGAAATTTCTTTATATTTTGATAGAGTCTAGATCTTTCATGGTTATTATACACGAGAAGTTAGATCTTCAGCATAGATATGAAAACTACTTAGCCGGACATAGTCACGGTCGGAGAGGGAGAGAGAGTAAGTAAATAACTTAAAATAAGAGAATGAATAATACCTTATATGGCCGAAAGCAAGGCTGGAATAGTAGCGACGGTGATATTTATTCACACTTGAAAGAAATTTACAAGAGAGAAATTAAGAAAGTAGAGAGAGAATTCTTCCCCAAAACTTCTGAAGATGTACAAAGCTTCTGCCTTCTCTAAAAACTAAAGGCTTATATATATAGGAAAAGAAAAGAATCTATGAATAGTAATAAGGGCCCCGTATTCAGGTCCCGTGCACAGTATATCTCCTGTATAGGAATCTATGTACAGTAAAAATAGGTCCCATATTCGGGTCCCGTGCACAGTGTAATTACTGTGTAAATAGTATATTTTTTATATTTTATTTTTTCCTTTTAATTTCTCAAGGAATTCTTTTGTTCATTCAATGGCATCGTCAGATAGTATCTTATCTGAGGGGATAAGCTGAGAGTCCTGAATATCTTCTTCAGCGATATCATCACTGGTCACACTTTTCATTGAAGTATCTGACTTATTATATTGATTAACGAAATGAAGTAGATTTCTTTTAACTTCTTCCAAGTATTTTTCCATCATTTCAATTCTATCTCCGTCTTGCACGGAGATCCTTCTAGCAGTGTGCTTAATCGCACTGTCCTCAATAATATCCTTTTAAGGAGTTGCTGCATATTCCTAAACTTTAATTGTAATAGAGTCCAGAAGTTCTTGTCCATGCAAAATTTTTGTTTTGGTATCTTTTCGCATTAATTTATCCCAAAAATTATTATAAAATACCTAGTATAAACATGGGATCTATTCTTCTACGAATCCCAATTTTGGAGCCCATTAGTGTATCCATGAAATTGAAAATTCAATAAAGAAGTAGGTTTGATCAATTTTTTCAATATTGCAGATATGATTTGCATGATATAGCTCGTTTAACTTTGGAGAAACTTGGGTCTATTCTTTGTATAACTTAAGAAATAGATCCAATAATATCTTAATGGTTAGACCGTGGTATGACCACCAGCTCAAAAACCAGTTAGGAATTGGTTCTGAAAATATCTTTGCACATATCTTCATAAACCAAGTATATTTATGTCGATCATTATTATAATAAATAACTTTATAAAAGGCTTGGATATAATCCCAATAAGTAAAACTTATACGATATCCTTTAAGACTGATCTTTCTTTCAGTCATTGTGGTCATTCCCCAATCTTCAATGGATATAATCCATTTGATAATAAGTTTTGAGAAGTTATAAACATTCTCTTCTGTATTATACCTAGTAAAGTGGTCAAAATCTACACTTCCTGTAGAAGTGAGAATAGTCTCATAATAAGTACAGATTTTGTATGACTCATTTGGAAAATATAAAGTATTCATCAAATATTTTTGGAGTATCTTCCATGATTTATTTCTCCTCTGAATCTCAAAGTTTTCAACAAGACATATCATTTCTTTGTTTTCTATTTTTTTGTAGGACTTGATTCATCATTGTCCTCTTTTTTAGCTATAGAAGCAAATGTATCACTTTGTTTTTGCAAGGCTAGATATGCTTGCAACTGTCCGTATAACATACTGTCTTCTATAATATCTTTGAAATGAATTAAAGAAGATGACGATGATTCGCCTTTCTGCGATATTTTAGAGTTTATTAAACTCTTGTTTCCCATTTGTATAACTGGAGAATTAGGTGAGGATCTGTATGACGATCCATGAGAATATGATCTTCCTGGGATGATCTTCCCCAGGAGGAGGATTTTTCTCCTGATTTGCCTCTTCCTCTTTCTCTGGCCCATTGCTATTGAGGATCCATGCTGCGAATAAAACAATTAGTTTTAGGTAGATATATCGAACCCATGCAGATCAAACATTTTCCTGACCTCTTCATAATTATTGACATAAAATTCTTCTTCAACCATATCATATATAATTTTTTCAATTATAAGATTTTATAAATCTCTATATAACGGTATTACCTTTAAGATAGTAATCAAGGTCTTTTCATTAAGAAAGAAAGTATAAAAATTTATTTTAAATTTAGATATTCCCTAGATAGGAAATCATGGAGGAAATTATAAATTCCTTTTTTATATTGTATCTCAAAATTAAAAGTGGCTAATTGAGCTTGCCACCTTGCGAGAATTAATTTAGAAGCATCATGTTTAAAATTTTTATCAAACATGTACTTTACAGATTGGGCGTCAGTTTTTATCAAAAACTTTTGGTTGTATAAATCTTCTGAAATTTCAAAACACATATAACAATAGTAAGCATTTCATGAGCCACAGTAGCATATTTTCTTAGGGCTTCAATTCATTTTCCTGAATGAAATTTTATTAGGTATTCAGATTTGTCAAGGGAATTAACTTATTTTAGTATACCACCACAACTTATATTAGACACATTCGTCTCAATAACATTTTTCCATGCTGGATTAGCCAAAGTCAAACAGGTTAAGGTTTTAATAATCTATTTAATCCTTTTAACAAGATCTGTGTGACTATCAGTCCAGGGACTTTTGGAGTCATTTTTTAGCCTATCATATAATGGGGCTAAATCGTGTGACAAACTCATTTTTGGTTTGGATATCACCAGATCATTATGTATCACAATCTTCTTAAAAATATCAAGATGCTTAATATAAAACTCAAATGTCTTAGAGAATACTAATATGTCATCAATATAAACAATGATAAAATCCATATAAGGATTGAAAATATCTTTTATTATTTTTTGAAATTCAGAAGGGGCATTTTTTAAGTCAAATGACATAACATTCCATTCATATTGTCCAAAAGGAACATTGAAAGCAATTATATAAGTGTGCTATTTGAAAATTTGAATTTGTCGATATCCGAATTTTAAATCAAATTTTGAAAATATGTTGGCATCATATAATTGTGATAATAAATCTCTTTTATTTAAAATAGGATATCTAATCTATTTTAAATATTTATTCATGGGATTATAATTTATTACCAACCTGGGAACACGACGTTCCTTTTCTGCAGCGTTATTAACATTAAATAAAGTACAAGACCAAGGAGATTTTGAAGGTTTTATCAAACCCTTCTGTAGTAAATCATCAATTTCTTTCTTGCAGAATTCAACTAATTCAGAATTCATTTGGCAAGGGCGAGATTTAGTTGGGATAGCATCCTCGGAAAAATTATCTTCATATGAAAGAGTGACAATGTGCTGCTTTCGATTCCAAAAGGCATTGGGTAATCGACACAAATATCAACAGCCATTTGTTCAGAATTTAATTTAATTTTTTCTTGTATCTTAGTAGATTTCATAGTATCACAAATATCCATGCTAAGTAATCCAAGCTGTAAAGAATCAACGTGTTTTTGCTTTATATCAATTAAAGCATTTATAACTCTAGTTACGGGACCATAACAAAAGAATAAGATATCTATTTATCCTTATATGTAGCAGTAAATCCTTTAGCATCAAGATGAGTAAAAGGATATACAGCAGTAGTAAAAGAAATTTCAAGTATAATTGGAGGGTATTACTGATTTTTTACCCAAAAAAAAGAAATGCAGAATGCATACTTTATTTTGGCAAATATGAGTGTTTGGTAATTTATACTCTATATCAAGAGCAAGTCCAGATGCAAACTTTACCATATGGGTAGTCTTTTGAAAATATTTAGTAGGAATTAAACCTTCTTGAATGTTGCATACTTTATTTTGGCAAATATGGGTGTTTGGTAATTTATACTCTATATCAAGAGCAAGTCCAGATGCAGACTTTACCATATGGGTAGTCTTTTAAAAATATTTAGTAGGAATTAACCCTTCTTAAATGCAGTTAACATCCGCTCCACTGTCAATCATAGCGATATTAGTTATAGAAAACTGGTTATTAATTAAAATAGTACATTTAATGTACCATTTATTAATTAGGGAAACAAGGGTTTGATAAACTCTAAAATGTTGCAGTAAGATGAAGCATCATTATCTCCTTCCATTCATCTGAAAGATATTCCAAAAGACAGTCTGTTATACGGACAGTAGCAGGCATATCTAGGCTCATAAAAACAAAGTGATACATTTGCTTCTATAGCTTAAAAAGAGGACAATGATAATATCAAGTCCTATGAAAAAATAGAAAACAAAGAAATGATATTTCTTATTGAAAACTATAAGATTCAGAGAAGAAATGAACCATGGAAGATACTCAAAAAATATTTGGTGAATACTTTATATTTCCCAGGTGAGTCATACAAAACCCGTACTTATTATAGGACTATTCTCAATTCTACAGGCAGTGCAGATTTTGAGCACTTTACTGGGTATAATACAGAAGAGAATGTTTATAACTTCTCAAAACTTATTATCAAAAGGATCCATTGAAGATTGGGGGATGACCACAATGACTGAAAGACAGATCAATCTTAAAGGATCTCGTATAAATTTTACTTATTGGGGTTATATCTAAGCCTTTGATAAAGTTCTTTATTTTAATAATGATCGACGTAAGCATACCTGGTTTATGAAGATATGTGCAAAGATATTTGCAGAACCAATTGCTAATTGGTTTTTGAGTCTGTGGTCATACCACGGTCCAACCATCAAGATATTGCCGAATCCATTTCTTAAGTTATACAAAGAATGGACCCAAGTTTCTCCAAAGTTAAATGAGCTATATCATGCAGATCATATCTGCAATCTTGAAAAAATTGATCAAATCTACTTCTTTATTGAATTTTTAATTCTATGGATACACAAATGGGCTCTGGGATTGGAATTCATAGGAGAATAGATCCCTTGTTTATACAATGTATTTTATAATAATTTTTTAGATAAATTAATGCGAAAAGGTCCCAAAACTAAAATTTAGCATGGACAAGAACTTCTGGACTCTATTATAATTAAAGTTCAGGAATATGCAGCAGCCCCTTGAAAGGAATTATTGAGGACAGTGCAATTAAGCACACTGCTAGAAGGATCTCCATGTAAGAAGAAGATAGAATTGAAATGATAGAAAATACTTGAAAGAAGTTAAAAGAAATCTACTTCATTCCATTAATCAATATGATAAGTCAAACACTTCAATGTAAAGTGTGACCAACTATGATATCGCCGAAGAAGATATTCAGGACTCTTAGCTTATCTCCTTAGATAAGATACTATCTGACGATGCCATTAAACGAACAGAAGAATGCCTTAGGAGATTAAAAGGAAAAAATAAAATATAAAAAATATACTGTTTACACAATAATTACATTGTGCACGAGATTTTGATGTGGGACCTATTTTTACTTTACATAGATTCCTACACAGGAGATATACTATGCACGGGACCCAAATGTGGGGCCTATATTACTATTCATAGATTCTTTTCTTTTCCTATATATAGAAGCCTTATTTGTTAGAGAAGACAAAAGCTTTTGTATATCTTTAGAAGTTTTGGGGATCTACTCTCTTAATTTCTCTCTTGTAAATTTCTTTCAAGTGTGAATAAAGATAACCGTTAATATTATTTCCGCCTTGCTTTCAGCCATATAAGGTGTTTATTAGTTCTCTTATTTTGAGTTATTTACTTACTCTCCCTCCCTCTCCGGTCGAGACTATGTTAGGCTAAGTAGTTTTTATATCTATGCTGAAGATCTAACTTCTCGTGTATAATAACCATGAAACATCTAGACTCTATCAAAAGATAAAGGAATTTCTCTATAGTTTCTTGACTTAGCTTTGAGATGGTGGTACATTTGAAGTTGGTGCTGCTTTTATTGACTTTGTCTTAATGACTACGTCTACCAAGACGTGACTCTTAAGCCCGTTAAAGTTGAAGAAAAGGGCATCCTTTTTCACGGTTAGAACCACTAAACAGATGGGATCAACTCAAGTATGTATTAAATTTTGACAGATCCTTTGATCGGGTAAAAGATTAATACTCTTATATAGTCAATAAGTTGTATGAAATTCTTAAATATTTTGGTTCTTTTGATAGTATAGGTCTAGATAGCCACGCAGATTATCGCCAGCCCTCTGATCCTATCAATCTGGCATTAGAGCATCTTAAGGAGTATGTCTCGGATAGTAATATATTTCCATATGGGGTAAATCAGCATACTTGGGATTTTTACTCGGTTGTTTTCTAATTATTCCTCTGAGCTTATTAAGCTCTAATTTGGTTTGATTTTTCAATTCAAGAGTAGATTCTATTTGATCAACAAAATTATTTGATAAATCAATAGGATTAACACGTAATCCGGAAAGCTTTTTATCAAGAAGCTTTTCCAAATCTTTAAAACGCGAACTAATTTGAAATCCCTGAATATCAGGAGGTCTTTGAATACTAGTATTAGTTGTTAAATTTTCTGACTTAAATCAGCCGATTTTGGACTAGTACTCATATCTTTAACCAAATTAGTTAATTCATCAAGTTTTTTTTATCAAGAGAACTGATATGTTCCCCTGGAACTTTAACACAAAAGCTCAAATAATTATTTTGAGAAATCAAATTATTAATTTCGGTAATGCTTACCTTCGCAACTTCATTATCAATAAATTTTTGAAAAGCAGAAAAAGTGATACCTGTATCATTAGGTAAAATGAAAGGTGTCTGTGGCAGGTAAATAGCCTTAACAATATTACCACTAATATCTTTGTAAGATTGTTCTAAAACCTTTATGTATAAAGAAAAATAAGTGGTTATGAACCAAGGAACAAAAGGCATAATTTGATTATGCAAGACACATATTTCATAGAACTCTTAGGAAATATTATTCAATTCATTGGGACTATAAGTCTCAAATTACCAAGTTCTAAATCGGTTCCTTTTTTATCAAAAAAATTCTTTTAATATAATTTTTTGCTTGGGATTCATGACTAAAATTAATTTGGTGTGGACTCATCAAGTATCATTTTGATCAAAGTACATTTCAGAAGTAGTAGGGATATCCCTATCAGAGATATTATCATTATCTTGAACAACATTTGTTCTAGGATTAATCTTAACCTTTTCAACTAATCTTGTTGAAGCAGAATCAAGCGTATGTAAAGAAGCAGCATGAATTCTAGCTAGACCATATGATGGTTCTAAAGGAGAAATATAATGTATAACAGGCAATAATTTAGGGATTGAAAATGAATGTTTGTTATAAACAGTAGACTTATCATCAAATTGAATATAAATCCTTCCATCTAGATTTTAAGTGACATGTGAAAAGTCATTATTCATCAAATCAATAGTAACCTGACGTAGAGATATAACCAAATTTAAGGTACAAGTAGTGGGAAAATCAATTTCATCCCATCTGATAGGTCTTCTAGTGGTGACCTTAGCCCTTGCAAAATTAGTTTTGACTAAAATAGTCTGATCAGATGTATCGTATAACTTACACTTAGGATTTAATATAGACAACAATCTATAGAAAATTCTGTATGACAAATATATAGGTTCAGATCCAGTCGTATAATTATAACCATACATTTTCACATTTAATGTCAAAGCATCAAGTATATTCGCACCAGTCACAGATAATTGTAAATTTGGCTGAGTGTTGAAATAAACTGAACCATAAGTTGTATTAAAAATTAATTTGAGATACTAAAAGTATATGTTTAATTATATCAAATATGTAGTACTAAAATTATATACGATATTTATATTACATCAAATATTTAATACTAAGAAATACAATTGACATATTATAAAAATATTTTTATTGTGTAAAATATATAGAATAAAAAAAAGAATGAACCAAGAAAAATAAAAATAAATATGTGAAAATAAGAAAATTGGTACCATTTATAGGAGAGAGAAATCAAAATAAAAAGAAAGACATTAATATGGATCACTTAATTTGTGGGACCTCATTTAATATATTTACATAGTTAAATAAATGAGCAGGTTTGTTTAGATGTGCTAAATATGATATAAATTAGAGAAAAGACATCAAATCATCCTCAAATTTGTCCAGACGATTTACTTTAGACCTTTAACATCACGGATAATTATTTACCCCCTTAATAACTTTATAGTGAATTAATTTCACTCTTAAGGCTGACGTGACATTAAAAAAACATGTGATTCTTATTTTTTTTAAAAATGTCCCATTAATATATATATATATATATAAACAAAAAGAAAAAAATCCCTCCTTCCCCCACCCATTTTGATTTCTGTTCAAACCCCCAACCCCACTCCAATTTTTCCTCCTTCAACTACAAAACCCCCCACCCTCTACCACACCCAGCCCAATTTCTCCTTCTTCAACTCAGAGATTATTGGCCCAATTTAAGTCACACCTCCTTCAATTCCCACTACTCCTAGCATATTTCTTTCTTCTCCTTATCTTCTATAGTTGGAACATCCAAGATGTATTTATCTTCGGAACTTATAATCTCTGATATAACCCAAATGACCCTCGTATCTTTTGATGACATCATTCAAGGCCAAGATATAAGTATTCAAGACTTGGTCACATTAAGGGTACAAGAACATGCATGGAGGACTCATTTTGAGCGTACAATAAAGCAATTCATGTTTGGAAAGTTGCTTAGGAGCTTTCCTTGATACATACCCGAGAGACCTAAGGGATTTCACGTCTTGAAGCTTGAAGGATCATGTCTTTGGAGTGTATTGAAGAGGCGTACCATTCATCAAGTCCAAACAGTCAATGGACACCCCTTCTTGAAGGGCATTTTAGAGATTTCACATGGTGTTTTAGCACACCATAGCCGTCTCTTTCTCATTAAGGGCATCTTAGTCTTTTCTTCCCTTTATATAATAGCCTATAAATAAGCACTTATTAGGTTTATTTCACTTAGTTGATGAATATATATGATTGAAATAACCATTTTTCTTCTCTCGAGAGAGAGTGAAAACCGTAACTAGGGTAGAACTTAGTGTGGAATCACTAGTGTTGTAATTTGGCTTAGAAACGTTGGTGCTTGAGTGGTGGATTCCCTCTTGTGTCTACCTAAGAGTGTGGTATTTCTATTATTGTTCATAGAGGTTCTAGGATTTTATACAACCTTTTGTTCCTATATCTTGTAATAGTGTATGTCTCACTACCTATCCTTTTATTTCTTGTAATCATTTAAGTGTTTGTTCCTCATTCTAGTGAAAATTGTTGGTTGTTTTTTCTTGTATGTTATTGTTCATCTTGTTTTCTCATGTTGTTGTTACTGTCTTGGAATTGTTCTTGTGTTTGTGGGTTATTCCGTTATCATTTGGTATCAGAGCAAAGATTAATTTTATTTTGTTTCTTGGGCTTGTTAGTTGAAAAATAATAAAAAGTGTTGAAAAAATAAAAATCTCTCAAAAAAAAAAAGAATTTGTCCCGTTTTTGGCGTTTTGGCCAAAATTTGTATCTTAGATTTAGGAGATTTTTGTGTGTTTTATTTGTTTCTAGTGTTAGGTTTTTGTTCCCTAATATTAAGGGGGTCTAGATCTAAATTTTGAGCCATTTCCGAGTTGTTCTTGAAGTTTTATGGTTGTTGTTTTTTGAGGATTAGTGGATTGAAAATGTGTTGTTCATGTTTGTTGTTGAGAATTAGAGCTTGAACATGTGTTGTTGATGCGTGGGTGTTCCAATGTGCACCTAGAACTTCAATTTCAATGGTGGTGTTCTTGGTGTTCTTCACCATCTTCATGTCTTGTTGAAGAAGAGTCTTTAAAGTTGGTCGTTTGATCTAAAACCAAGTGGAAAAAAGTGTGGTCTTTATTTGTCTTGCAAGACCTAAGTCCAAGACATACAAAAGAAGGAAGGGAACAAAGGGGTTTTCAAAAAGGAGCCTTACCAGAAGAATGCAATAGCTTGTCTTTCAACAAATCCCAAGACGAGGAAAAAGGACAAAGGGTTTTAAAAATGTGTTTGTCTAAAAAGGTGCAAGGTAGTCAAACCTTTTTGAATTTGAAAAAGAGGCTCCAAATCTTGGTGTTTCCCTCCCAAAGATGAATTCCACTCATCCTTAGTTGAAAATTGATCAATACAAATTGAAAAATAAAAAAATTTTAAATTTCAACAACTCCCAATGCTAATCCAAGGCTGTCACATCGCTGCCACATCATCATTTTTCAAGAACCAACCTAAGGCTAAAATTTTCAGATTTCTTAGTTTCCTTTTCTTGTTCCTTTTGTTTTATGTATTGATTCTAGTATTAATTGACAAGCTAGTAATCACCTACTAGGTTGTAAGTTAGTTTTGAGTCCATTTTGTTTGTGTTTCTTATGTGCTTTTATCTTTTTGATTCATTGTAAATCCTTGGCTCAAGTCCTCAACGTCTCATGAAGTACAAGCCAACTTACAACACTTGTGAGACCAAGTGTGAGGTATCCAAAGAGAGGAGAGTGAGGTGAGGACACTTTTTGTGCTAACATGTCTGTTTGTTTGTTTGTTTTTACTGTCGTTCTTAGGTCCTATGGATAAGAATGTTGCTCATACAATTTTGGCCTACCTTGAAGCTCTCAACCATAAGTGTGAAAGGTTACACACGGACTTGTCATTAATAAATGAAAGGTTGGGTCACATGGGAGGTCAAAAGAACTCCAATCACTCCTTTCCAAAGGAGCAAGTGGGCTTCCAAGAGACACACTAAGGTGAAGGCCGCACATCATGTGAGCTACAAGATAAAATTTTTATCTCCTTCACTCCTACAAATATAAAATATTATGATATGGCTAGTAGTAGCAAAGTGGATGTAGTTGGTGGTTTGCCTAGAGAAGAATTACACGAGCCTTCCCTTTGTTATACTCTTGGTATTGCTAAATTGCATGAAGATCAAATTCTTGTTGTAAGTATGCAAGCACTAGTTGGTCCTATAGATGAAAAAATTGATTCTTCTCGTAAGAATAATTTGTGTCCACCTACTACTAGCACTTGTAACGTGAATAAGTTCCTAATTCCAAGTGATACGATTATTCACACATTAGTTGACCCTTGTGAAAACCAAGGTGAGTCTACGTTGGTATGTGAGTTGCTAACAACTAGTGAGGGTGTGTACAATGATCAACTTACTCATGAATGTAATCCATTACTTGAGCATGTGTATGGTGTGCTTGATGAGTCTCAAGTTAGTGATGATGTTGATTGAGTTGATCATGAGATTGGAGATGATTCTTTGAGTATGTTGTGTGATGAAAGCCTTATTGTTAGTTTTGCTCATAAAGATCATATAATTGAAGATGTTGGTCAAAGAGATAGGAGTGAACTCGTGAGCTTGCCTTTTGGTAAAGAAGACCCTACGGGTTGTCTTGCTCATAGGGATGATTATATGTTTGAAACTTCTTTGGAACTTGATAGTTGTCCTTTAGAGAGTGAACGTGTGTGTTCTAAATCTTCCCCGAGGGTAGATACTACTCTCTTTAGACATAACATCTTGTTCGAAGATGGTGTAATCACTCCTAATAAACCTAGTGGTGAGAATGATATTGAAGGTATAGCTTGTCTTGAAGGCTATAGCTTATATGCTAACCCACTATGGTGTTACAACATTCCTCCTAAAGATGGAAATCTCTTCTTGAAAGATGAGAGTACTCTTAAGGGTAAGGAATGTATAGTCGTAGAAAGGAATAACTAATTGGGTGATGATAGCTTTGAATTGCTTGAATATTTAAGAAACCCAGTAGGCGGTTGTTCCTTGGAAAATGATTACGGATGTGATCCTTTGTATGGTACCCCACCTTTGTTTGATAATTATGAGGATGAATTGCTTGCTTCTTGTGAAGATTTAAGCAATAATCCCTTTGATTTTGGTGGTGGTATGTGTCTACTTGTGGGTTCTTCCCTAAAATGAGAAAGTGTCCATTGCTTGGAAACTACTTCTTCTTCTACTATGTGTGACCTTATTGTTGTGAGTATTCATGATGATGATGTTGAAACTAGTAGTACGCAAATACATGAGGATACTTTAGTTGAGGTTGACTTGAGTGATACCTTTCTCTACTCTTACAGCCAACTCCTTTGTGCATTATTCAATAGATATATAATGTTAAACACGAAGGATCATTGGTTATATTTCAAGTACGTACCGCTGTGGCATGATGATGTTATTTATTGTGCTAACTCTAACCCTTATGTCATGAGGATGTTGTGCTTGTTTGTATTCTTTTTGTTCTTGTAAGGTTTGGATTCGAGGTAGAATCCTTTTCAAGAACGGGAGGATGATATGAGCCAAATGGCCCTCGTAGATTTTGATGACATCATTCGAGGTCAATACATGAGGATTCAAGCCTTGGTCACATTGAGGGTACAAGGATATGCATGAAGGACTCGTTTTGAGCATACAATAAAGCAATTCCATGTTTGGAAGGTTGCTTGGGAGCTTTCCTTGATACCTACCCGAGAGCCCTGAGGGATTTCACATTTTGAAGCTTGAAGAATCATGGATTTAGAGTACATTGAAGAGGCGTCCCATTCATCAAGTCCAAACACTTAATGGCCACCCCTTCTTGAAGGGCATTTTAGAGATTGCACATGATGTTTTAATACACCATTGTCGTCCCTCTCTAATTAAGGGCATCTTGGTCTTTTCTTCCCTTTATGTAATAGCCTATAAATAAGAATTTATTAGGTTTATTTGACTTTGTGGATGAATATGGATGATTGAAAGAGCCATTTTTCTTCTCTTGAGAGAGAGTGAAAACTGTAACTAGGGTAGCACTTAGTGTGGAATCACTAGTGTTGAAATTTGTCTTAGAAGCGTTAGTGCTTGAATGGTAGATTCCCTCTTGTGTCTACGTAAGAGTGTGGTGTTGCTATTATTGATCGTATGGGTTCTAGGATTTGATACATCCTTTAGTTCCTATATCTTGTAATAGTGTATGTCTCACTACCTATTCTTTTATTTTTTGTAATCGTTTAAGTGTTTGTTCCTTATTCTAGTGAAAATTGTTGGTTGTTGTTCTTTTGTGTTATTGTCCATCTTGTTGTCTCGTGTTGTTTTTTTTGTCATGGTGTTGTTCTTATGTTTGTGGGTTGTTCCGTTATCAATCTCTGAGTTGTCCTCCCCTTGGTGAGATAATATCATGGAACCCTCAAGTTTCAACTATCTTTGTGGGTTTAAAAAATTGGAATGAAATTAAAATTTGAGAAAAGTCATTAGTGGTGGTCGGAAATAGGTGTTTTAAGGGTGTTAATGAAGGAAGTCAGTTGGTGGTGTTAATGATGATGGTGGTAAGGTAGGGAAGAAGAAAGTGGTATCTTTCTTATTTTCATTACACACAAACACACACACACACACACACACATATATATATATGTATGTATGCATGCATGCATATATGTATGTATGTATCTATAATTTATAATCTATAATCTATATCTATAATATATTAAAAGTGTGAAGAGCCTTAGAAATGTTGTTTGAACTTTTTGCCCTTCACTAGAAGTTTCCGCTTTAGACAAAATTATCTTTTGACCGTTGAAATTAATTCAAGTCCTTATTTAATCTTGGTAAGAATTCATAATTTTCACCTTTTAAATTAATTAAAGTCCTTATTTGATTTCGGTAAGAATTCATAATTTTTAACAATTCTAAATCTATTAGATTTTACCTTATATAAGAAAAATCACAATTCTATTTAAATGATAATTTAATCAAATTTGAGTAAAAAGTTACGACAACTTCTTTTCCAAGGTCAGTTAAATTTTTTTGCCTTATTAATAAAGTTTGTATTAACCTAGCATTCCTTTAATCTATCAAGTAATCTTTTATCAAGTGATTATTCTATGCTAATGAAGTTAAAAGTTTAATTATACTAAAATAATCTTAAATTATTAATGACCACCAATACCCATAAAAATTTATAGACAATATGTTCTAAAAGCAGTTAAGTATTGTGCTTCAACAGATGTTACAGAAGTGGAAATTGAGTCAGATTCTTTAATGATCGTTAATTTTATCAGAATGGTGTGGACTATACCATAGGAGTTGACTAAGTAGTTGAGGTAATTAGAACTATAATGATTAACATTAATGCAAGAATTAGCCACATATACATGGAAGGAAACAAGTTAACAGATGCACTGGCTAATCTAGCATTTAAATCACAAGAGGCAACAATCATCAACACAATTCAACAGTTAATAGCAGATATTAGAAAGATCATGAACATGGACATCTAACAGATCCCTAATCAGAGAATTAGAACTACAAGGATAAAGCCGAATATACAGAGAGTTTGGCCAATACAACACATTCATGATGCAGATTTTGAGCAGCACAGATAATTATAACATTCTTATTCCTGTACTAAGAAAGATTAAAGATGCTAAATTAGATAAGCTAATCTTTGATAGTTCACAAAGAAAATCACCAAAAATAAAGGAGATTTGCATTGATTTGGTCCATCAGCTCAGACGGTCAGTTACAAGCTTAAATCGGGAATGGTTACTTCACTACCTAAAAGGACAAGGAGGTTACAAATTTGTATCAGAGGATGAGGGAAAGAGTGGTGACCATACCCGTGGTATTACAAACTCCAAAAATTGTTGCCTTCAATTTTACGACAGTGACAACCCAACCACCTGAAATGGATGTAAAAATTAGAAGAAAAAAAAGATGAAAGAAAGATAGTAACAAGTAACTTGGTGTCTTGATAACACTTCAGTGAAAAAAAACAATGTCGTGAAGATGGGAATAACATTAATCACCCACAAGAAAAGCAAGATCAACTGGGCATACATGCGGCATCAACAAGGTAGCAAAGTGGAGATGAGACATCAACAATTGAGAAAGGCAATAAATGTTTATAAGGACACTTTATTTCTAAGAAAATTAGTAAAGTGGGTTGGGTACCCAACAATATTCATATTATGCACATTTTGGTCTTTGGGTCAGATATTTATCTTTGTTTTTGTTTTAATTAATAAAATGGCTGCAAAGCTACAAAAATTATTTTTTTGAAAAAAAGTTGTTACTTATAAATGATAATAATCAATGCTAATTACTAAGATATTTTTTCATTACTTATAAATTATATCAGTCTAAAAGTGGCGACTGCACGAGGAAACAAGGAACCAACATTGAAATGCAAAAGTACACTCTATTTTTTACTTAAACTTTTTATTTAGATTTGTGGTATGGTGATATTCATTCCTGAAAAAATTAGTGCAGATATTTGGAGAAAAGTAGGAAACCTAGTGGTACTAATATTTACGAATTTAGTATTGACTTAGTTTATTTGGAACTAATGTTAATATTGGCGAGAAAATGATGGAAGGAAAATAATTTTTCCTATATTTAGGTTACTTCTTTTTGGGATCTAGACTTTCATAAATTGAATTCCTTTTTATAAAAATCTAATCACATCCTCAAATTAATATTTAAGATGTCTGCAATATATGGTAAGAGAAAGAACTCATATTCTTTGTGTATGACAAGAGAAAGAACTCATATTCCTTATGTAACTTTGTTCGATGTTCAATTTTGTGTGGAAATTTACAAAATACGTGCCTCCATTTGCTATTAACAAAGTATGCGATATTTCTATTGGTCCAAGAATAGTTTATAGTCTCTTTAATTTGTTGATTTGGGTAGTATTAAATATTCTATGCTTTCTAAGTTCAAAAATTGTGTTAATTTTCTTTGAAAGAAAATTTCTGGGCGCCCACTTATCATCCATCACAATATGTTGTCATCTCATCAGAAGGAAGTCATTGAATGGTAATTTTATCTTTCTTAGTGATTAAAGTTTCTTTGTGTTGTTATTAACTTTTTTATGTGATGGCAAAGATTACCTCCAACTATTTTAAAATTGGAGACTTTTCTACTATGCTACAATGTGAACTATATTATTTTTCTTTTTTTTAACGCATTAAGTTTGTCCGTTCCGTAAGTTGCAGTATATATGAATTCAAACTTTATGACAAATATTAACACATATATAGTCATACAAATTCACGGGTGATAGTAGCTATAGATATGGTGATTCGATAACAACATAACTTGGTTTGGATAGTATTCTTTATTGTAGTGCTTAGATTGGCACCTCATCTTGGACGACAATTGATTTATCTGATGGTGAGTGGGGTAGTTAGCTTTTCAAATTCATAAGAATTTATGATAGGTTCTACATTTTTAGTTTATGTTAATAAACTTTTTCTATTTGTATGATCTTTACAGTCTGCAGTATGGATACCTGAGGAATCAATTCCTCGAAAATTGTGTAAAAGGATTCTTTGGCCAACCTATTATAGTATGGGTGGTGGACATTGTTAATAGTTTTTTGCATTCTTCATTGTTTTGAGTTATTAAAGTTAAAATTAATAAAGTTTGTGAATTACTAAAATTTAAAATCATCCAATAATAAAATCCATCCAGATTCAGGATTACATTTTATAGATCTACTTAAAATTATGTAGCCTGGGTATAAAAAAAACTTTGGAAAGAAGCGCTATACCTAGAGCTTTACTTGGTGAGAATTTAGTTTATCAGGCTCCAATGTGGATTTCGGACACCGATTGAGAATAAAAAATAAATACAATTATGTAGACTTACAACAATATTCAAAAACTTTAAATATATAGTATTAAAATTAATAATATTAACGTAAGTCACTCCTCCTTCAACCCCCACTACTCCAAGCATATTTTTGTCTTCTCCTTATTTTCTACAGCTGGAACATTCAAGATGTCTTTATCTTCAACGCGTATAATCTCTGAGTTGTCCTCCCCTTGGTAAGATAATATCATGCAACCCACAAAGATTCGACTATCTTTGAGGGTTTGAGAAATTGGAAGGAAATTGAAATTGGAGAAAAGTCATTAGTGGTGACCGAAAATGCGTGTTTTAAGGGTGTCAATAAAGAAAGTCAGTTGGTGGTGTTAATGATGGTGGTGGTGAGGTAGGGAAGAAGAAATATATATATATGTGTGTGTGTGTGTGTAAATCTCTGGGGTTAGCGCTTTTTCCAAAGGTTTTTTTATATACCCAGGCTACATAATTGTAAGTAGATCTATAAAATTCAATCCTGAATCTGGATGGATTTTATTATTGGACGATTTTAAATTTTAATAATTCACAAATTTTATTAATTTTAACTTTAATAACTTAAAACAATGAAGAACGCAAAAAACTACTAACCATGTCCACCACCCATGCTATAATAAGTTGGCCAAAGAATCCTTTTAGATAATTTTGAGGAATTGATTCTTTAAGTATCCATACTGCAGACTGTAAAGATCATACAAATAGAAAAAATTAATTAACCCAAACTAAAAATGTAGAACCTATCATAAATTCTTATGAATTTGAAATGTTAAACTTCCTCATGCATGACGCGCCATCTGGTAAATCAATTGTCGTCCAAGATGAGGTGCAAATCTGAGCACTATAATAAAGAACACCGACAAAACCAAGTTATGTTGTTAGTGAATGACCATATCCATAGCTACTATCATGCGTAAATTTGTATGAATATATATATATGGTAATCTTTGTCATAAAGTTTGAATTCATATATACTGCAACTTACGGGCCGGACAAACTTAATGCGTTAAAAAAAGGAAAAATAATATAGTTCACATTGCAGCATAATAGAAAAGTCTCTAATTTTGAAATAGTTGGAGGTAATCTTTGCCATCGAAGAAAAACAAAGTTAATAACAAAATAAAGAAACTTTAATAACTATGAAAGATAAAATTATCATTCAATGACTTCCTTCTGATGAGTTGACAACATATTGTGATGGATGATAATCATTATCAATATTCGAGGCAACCCGATCTTGTGTAGAATGACATACGAATTTCTTCAAAGTTTTGAAATTAATAATTAATTTAAAATTATTATTATATATTAATCCATAAAAAGATATTCTATGAGGAATATAGTAAAAAGAATCTAGAAATCTTATAATGTGGACGGACAGAAAAAAAATTTCAAAGAAAATTAACACAACTTCTGAACTTAGGAAGCGTAGAATATTTAATACTATTCCAATCAAAAAATTAAAGAGACTATAAACTATTCTTGGACCAATATCAATATCACATACTCCTGTTAATAGAAAATGGAGGCATGTATTTTTTGTAGAGTTCCTCACAAAATTGAACATCGGACAAAGTTAGATGAGAAAATTGAAGAATAGGTATCTTTTAAGTCTTGAATAAAGGATTGGTGACATTGACCAACAGATAGGGTCAAACATTATTAGGAAACTTGATCAAGTTAATTGTGGACTTGATTAATATTTTCAAAACTTTCTAATCTTTTCTAAAACACAAATCAACCCAACCCACACCCTCTTCAATCCAAATCAACCACTCTCTCCTCTCTCTCGACAACTTCTCTCAACTCTCTCCCAACCAACAGTTCTGCAAAATTTCTCCCTTCAACCCCCGACGAAAAATAGTTGTGCTTCGAGTTTTCCTCTTCAATTCAATCAACCTGTCTCTCATCCTTCTCTCGACAGCTTCTCTCAACTCTCTCCCAACCAACTGTTTGCAAATTTATTATTTTAATCCTCGGCGACTTCAACATCCGACTACAAATAGTTGGGATTCCAGTTCCTTTTCAACTTCAATCGATATGACAGCCTTGATCTCCGGCCACAACAGCTTCGAATTCTTTATCGGTTCTTTTCTTCTTTCACAAGTAAAAATTTATGGCCTTTATAGTTTTGAAGAAAACGAGGAACTTGAGTCAACCTCTCTTATAGTATTGGTTAACAATTTCAATATTTGTTGCACTAATTTGAAATGTGGTCTGAATAAAACCCTAATTTCTTGTATTTCTTCTCTTCTCTTCTCTTTTCGAAGTGAATTATGATATTTTATTATTTGTTGCATTTTTTTGAAGTTTAATTTTTATTGTTTGTGTTTATAAAAATAAAAGGATAATTTGGTTTGATTTGTTCTGTTCTTGTTCTTGGTAAAAATTATGAAATTGTTGTTTTTTGTTTAACAAAATTATGCTACTGTTTTCTCCGACAGATTACCCATCTAGTGTAACATATTAACCATCTGATGCAACAGATTCATCATATGATGCAACTGATTAACCATCTGATGCACCAGAGAAACCATCAGATTACAATTTTGATGCAACAGATTAATATTCTAATGTAACAGCTTTAGCATATGTTGTAACAGATTAAGCTTCGGATAAAAAATCTGATGCAACTAATTAACCATCTGGTGCAATGGAAGAACCATAAGATTAATGATCTGATGCCCCGTTGGATAAAATCCTACCAACTCTTCCTACAGGAGAAGTTCAAGACTTAATTTTTCCAACTGATCATTCATCTGCTGTGATAGAAGACCCTATGTTGGAAGAAATCTAAACAATATTGACAATTGATAACTGCTCCAACAGATCACTCATGTGTTGCAACAGATGTGTGACCTTTTGCACAGACCATTCATCTTTCTCAACAGATGAATGATATATTTTGTATTATCGCAACAGATTACTCAGTCGTTGCTACGGATTATTTAACTATTTCAATAGATCACTCATATATTGCAATAAATGATGTCATAATAGTTGTGTGATCTGTTGAACAGACCATTCATCTGTCTTAAAAAATGAGTGGTATATTTTGTATTGTTGCAACAGATTACACATCCGCTGCAACAGTTTGGTTATATGCTGCAACAGATATACTACCTGGTGCAATAGATCGATGATCTGCTGCAACTATTATTTTATTATTTTTCTTGTTTGATTTATTGTTATATTTTTTTAACGATGCATTAATCAACAATAATATATTATTTTATGTTCCTGTTAATTTTAGATAATATGGTTCCCAAAAAAGCAGAAACCGAATCAAGTCCAAGTAAAGGAACAAGTTAAGCAACTAGGCTACATCCACCACTCTATGAGCTTGCTTTACAAGCGTTATCTCAATCGAGAGCAGAATATGATGAACACAGGGAGGAGAAATATTTCAAAAGACATTATGCAGATGCTAATAGCCCTTCCACCGAAGAGCTAGTCAAAGCCTCCAGCATTGATCGTTATCCTATGAGAATACAGTGCGATAGTGCCGCAGATTTAACAGGTGATTTCGTGGTTAAGTCATCCATGGGAAAAACTTTCGACGCCTTCACAAAAATACTTTGAGAACAAAAATTGGATCCTTATTTCAGGGACAGCTGCTTTGGGAAATATCTTGATTTTCTGGAGGACAACAATGCTCGTTTCCAAATGAAAATGGTATATGAACTTCTCAAGCGTAGGTTTATGTATGAAAACAAAGATAAGATAGATGAGGTATGGATAAATTACTGTGGCATGCCTGTTGGTTTTAGTTGGAAGGAGTTTGTCATAGTTACTGGACTAAATGTTATCCTCCTTCTCAAGTTATACCTACTCTAACCCAAAAAAGCACCCCGCACACCCAAAAAAGGCAAAGGCAAGTCGTGTGATCGTGATGACCTAGTGTCCATTGTTAGTCCAAGCTTCAAAAACAAAAATTTAATAGAAGCGTTGAAAGGTAAAGGACTTTCAAAGAAGCACAAACAGTCATTGTGCTTAGTTTGGTTTGTACATAATATTCTTTGGGCGAGAGACATTAACAACAATATAAGCCTCGATTTAATAAAGCTCTTCGAGGATCTTGAGGCTTTTAACAGCTATCCATGGGGGTATGAAAGCTTCAAAATGACTGTCAAATATTTGTTGACTCCGTTAGCGCCAAAGACAGTCAACTTATATGGCTTTCCATGGGCTTTCATGGTAAATGTTTCTTTCTTCTATTATGATATCATTCATTTTTTTTGCTCAATAATGGTTTTGATTTATTGGCATTATTTTATAGGCTTGGGCGTTTGAAGCCATTCCTTATTTGAGACAACAAGTGAACTACCAGGAAGGAGTTTCTATTTAAGAATCTTGACATGGTTGTTGGCCAAAACTCATAAAAATGCAAAATTTCTTGATATCTTCAACCCCCCAAAGGATGTAGTAAGTATAATTATAATTAATTTTTTCTTTTAATTAATATTTTTTTAAATGATCTAATCATCATTCTAATATATGTAATGATTTATGTTAGAATGTGCATCCGTCGCTAGTTCCGATCAATCGAGAGTTGAAGATGCCATTTTTTCTTACTTTACGATCTGTACAAACTTTATCGGACCCTAAGGTCATCGACAGAATCAAAATAGAATTGTTTGGAGCAATAGCCATTACAAGAAAAACAATTTTGGAGGGTGGACTTCTTGTTGTTGATGGGGCTGTTGGTGGTGGTAGTGGTGCTTCTATTGGTGCTAATGATGCTCCTCTTACAGTATTTAAAACAAACCATTATGAGTATGATCATACTGGTTATACAGATTTTTCCTCTCCCAGCAAATGTTTTGCATGCAAATGTCAAGACTGCAGGGCGAAACATGATGTAGTGATTAATGCTATTAATACATTAACTACTTCTGTAAAGGAATTGACATCTAAGAGGGGTCTCATTCCATCAAATAGAATGTTATTTCCATCTGCTCCATTAAAGATTAGGGCTAAGAAGAGAAGGAGAGTGATTTCCAGGACATTATCAGGCATCTAAAAAAGCAAAATTGCAACTCCTCTGTCTGCGTGTTGTACTAAGAAACATACAATGTCCAAAGGAGAGAAGCACGAGCTGAATAAGGTAAATATATTTTATGTCTTCCAACTGACAAAAAGAGCAGACACATATCTGTTTCAACAGATGACACATCTGCTGAAAATTATCAAACAAATATATACATCTGTTGCAACAGTTGACTAATCTGTTGCAACAGATACTTTATCTGGTGCAACATATGTATCGTTTATTTTAGCAAATCAAACAGCTCTTCGTACATCTTTTATTTGTACCAACAGATGACCTATCTGCTGCAACAGATGATTCATATATTGTAATAGATGGTTCATCCGTTGGAAATATCACACAGGGTCTTCCTCATGTAGAAATTTGTCCCAACAGTTGATTCATTATTGCAACAGAAATATAATATATTTGGGACAATTTAAAAAGGGAGGAAGACCTGTTTGCTTTGCTAGAAGAGATGAGTTATCCTTTTCCATTTTGTTATATCTCTGTGATTAGCATTGACCAATTCTGGCTTTCCAGGTAGATGTAGAAGAAGCTATTGCTGAATAGCATTGATAATATACTACCCTTTTTATAGAAATACAGAGAACAGAAAGCGCAGAAACCGTACGCAAGCGACAATGAAGATCCACGACGAGCAAAGCCGAATTCCATAACACCGGATGAAGAACAACTTGTCCATACTGAGTAGATCTTTATAGATTGAGCTTGTCAAAGCAATCCTTGGTAGTATACTTAAATTGTTGTTGATGTGTTTGTTGAGATCTGTACCTATAAAAAAAAATTACATTTCATTTATTCGTTGACTTATTTCAGCTAATTTATGAAGGCTTCGATTTATTTTATTGTCTGCGAATTTTATTTATTCCTTATATTTGAACTTATTAATTGAAAAGGAATACTAGATTTAAATATTGCAACAGATAATGTATCTGTTGCAACAGAAGACACATCTATTGGAAAATTCAAACAGATTTAGACATATGTTGCAACAGGTAGGTGATCTATTAGAATTTATCAAATAGGTCTTCCCACTGTTGCAACAGATGGACTTTAGATAAAAACATCAAGATAATGCAACAGATGATACATCTATTGAAAAAAAAAGAACAAATTTAGACATATGTTGCAACAGATGGACTTTATCTATTGCAACAGATGACACATCTATTGGAATAATCGAACATATTTATACATATGTTGCAACAGGTAGGTTATCTGATGGAATTTATCAAACATGTCTTCCCACTGTTACAACAGATGGACTTTAGATAAAAACATCGAGATAATGGAACAGATGACCAACCTATTGCAACAGATAAACTATATGTCAGAACAGGTAGAATAACTTTTACAACGGATGGAGAATCTGTTGCATTATACAAATTTAAATTTTATTGGACATAAAAAATTGCCACTACTTTTAAAAAGGTTAAAGTGAATTGAAATAAAAAAGGTGCAATCCATCAACGGTGTTCAGTTCAAACACCTAAAATAAAATAGGCATCAAGTAGACATGTTCATTTTAAAGACGTAAAATAAAATAGGCATCAAATGTGTTAGTGTCAGTCCTGGCACATTTCGCTGACTTGCCGTCACTTGGCCCCCAACGGTTATTCCCCCCCCCCCCATTGTCTTATATATTCATCTTCCTCCTAAAATTTAACCCTAAATTCCCAAATCTTCTTCTTCATCGTCATCTTCTTTTATCTATCCAAATTCTTCAAATTATTACTTTCATTTTTTTCAACTGACCTTGACAATGTCGAGCGCATCTTCTACTATTTTTTGTGATAAAGATTTTTGATATTGTAAGTGCGGTCATGAAGCTATGTTAAAGACTTCTTGGACTCAACAAAATCTGGGTCGTAGGTTTTTTACTTGTAAGATTTCACAGGTAATATTTTTTATTTAATTAATTGATTAATTATTGACTTGTAATTGTTTTGTAATTGTGTTCTCTTTTTTATAGAAATTGGGTAGATGCGATTACTTTGATTTGTATGAAGAACGACACCCTTCACAAGCAAATCGTGTAATCTGGGGTTGTTGAACAAAGTGAAGGCTTCTGAAGAGAAACAAAATCGAGCAAGAAGATACTACATTGTTGCCGTTATTGCTACTAGTTTGGTGTTGTTGGGCACATGGATATTGAGGCCTAATTATTGAATTTTTCATGGTGGTGTGTGTATTTGCTACTGGTTTGTTGCCGACGAGCACATAGATATTCAAGCGTAACTATTAGAAAATATCAAAAAGATTTAGGCATATGTTGTAAAATTTAGGTCATCTGTGGAAATTATCAAACAGGTCTTCCCACTGTTGCAACAGATTAGACTTAGATTATTAGATTTTTCATAGAAATTATCAAATAGGTCTTCCCATTGTTGCAACAGATTAGACTTAGATTATTAGATTATTCAAACAGGTCTTCCCACTGTTGCAACAGATTGACAATCTAATCTATTGCATTATAAAAAAATCACCTTTCATAAAAAAAAAATTATTTCCACTACATGTACATGTAATAAAGTGAAGGGTGACTTGAAATTAAAATTTTCTATTTCACTAGCTTTTCTATATACACAGGCTTCAAGTGTCCAGCTAGTACCCCATAAGCCCAGACCTCTTGCAGGTTTGCCACAATGTTGTCACACAGAAAAGTCATTGGCTCAGCTATTTCTGTGTCGGTCAGCAAACATTCGATATGTGCAAGAGCGTGAAAGCCACTCGCTTTAGCGGCATCATCTTTTGGAAGGATCATTCCCCTGTTTCGACCTTCAAAATCCGATGATTTCTTCATCAAAACTTCTATTGGAAAATGATTCATCAATTTACTTTCCCTCAACAAGATGGGCAACAACACCATCAGTGGCTCCACGAGGAGAAAAAGATCGAAATCATCAACGAGAGGTACGTTAGAGTCATAAACATTGATCTTTCCCTCCTCGAGTAGTATTTCAACAGCCCGATAATTCATGTCGTTCACGCTAATGACTGCAAGAATACTTTTTGCCTCGATCCAGCTCCTGTCATGTGGATTTGGCCTATCCCTTCTAACATATCTTAACGTTTCTTCTTCATCCAAGACCAATGTAGGAACTAGGAAATCAAGTTCCATGCCAAGGGATGAAGCCTCTCCATTGAGTTGAATGTACCTATCCTTGAGCTTCTTGCAGATGTCGAGGTCCATTATCATATCGGCAGCATCATAAGCTTCCTGATACGTTAATTACCTTTTCCTCATGAGGTAGAGAATTATGTCAACATGATGTGAGATAAGAAATCAATTTTTAAAGAAGTCAATTTTTAAATAGGTTAGTAATTGTAAAGATGAAACGGATGGTCCATCTGTTGCATAGGGTTCTCTGAATTAATAATCCATTATGTAACAGATGGATAATAAGTTGCAACAGAACCACAACCAGTTGCACCAGTATACCAAGCTGTTACAACAGATGTGAAATCTGTTGCGTAGCTTCTTCTTCATGGGGTAGATTAGAAGGGCTAGGTTAGGAAAAGTAAACTTGTCTTGTCCTCGTACGGCATACGCATATCAGTCATAATTTGGAAGTCTTGGGGGGAAAGGGAAGCTTGGGGTAATCTGGTGCGTCTGGCTTGGCATTCTTGGCCTATCGCAGATCCCTCTTCTCTTTGGAGCCAAGTTCTGCGTATATGTCCACCTTCTTGATTGACCCCTGAACTTCAACAGCTTTTTGAGAGGGAGGAATTGTAATTTCTTTTGATTTTCGAGTGGAGAGTACCTCTTTAATTGCTCTTTTCTTTCTCCTAACCAACGTCCTAGGAGTGTGTGGCTCCCTCACCTTCTTGGATGGTATGACACACCTCTTGTATTTGAATTTCTCGATAGCTTTAGAGATAGCCTCTACTTTTTCAAAGAGTTTATCCTGTTTGTCCTTGTACTCATCGCATTCGCAATGAGAACACGAGGGTGAAGAGGGGTGAGAGGGACCTGTGTAAGGGTGAAAAGGGGTGTTTTCAAACATATTTATTCTTTGGTAGCAGCATCAGCATGCTTTCCACCAACACCAACAACTTCACCAAAAGAAGCACCCGGATCTGCCTTAGTAAAAGGGTGGTCATGAAGAGCCTCAATATTAGGCTGACCTTGTCTAACTGCTCTTCTTATGGATGTTGCTCCAGCCAATTCCTTCTTTATTAAATCCACCGTTGGGTCTGCAATAGTATCAATATGACCAAGAGTAATATAAGAAGTCATCACCGACTCCTCCTCAGTAGGCACGATCCATGGATGCACAACCTATAAAAAAGAAAAAAAAGACAGATGCATTTAAATCATATAATATAATAATTTTCACAGTTGGGCTACATTTTTAAAAAAAGACCCATCTGTTGCATAGTTTGCAGTATATAGTTAAAATCCATTTGAGTCTGGTTCAGAGAAACAGAGCAACACATGGATAATTTGATGCAAAATATCAATCATCTGTTGTAATAGCTGCATAAGACGGGTAATCTGTTATGCAATAGATGATTTGTACATCGCAACAGATGATCTGTACGTCGCAACAGATGAACGATGTGGTATCATATTAAACATCTGCTACATAATTTACAATAGATGGTTAATCATTTAGAAGTTGGGTTCAGAGAACCAAAGCCACAGATGGGTAATCTTATGCAAGATATACCCCATCGCAATAGATGTCCCATCTGGTGCATCAGATATAACATCTCATGCACCAGATATAACATCTGTTCAATATCTTTCTTATCTTTGAGTAGAATTATTTTACTTGAAGAAGACGTACTGCATCATCCAGAGGGTTAAAGAGATCAGCCTCCTTAATATTGGTGTTGCTCTTTTCATCCAACCACCTAAATATCCTTGGATGAGAAACCTCATCTGGGTAATCCAATCCATTAACTGCTTTCGAAGGGGAGGAATGGCTTCAAATGCCCAAGCCTAAAAAGTGTAAACAGGAAGCAAGAAAAAAAATCATAATAACTATATTCAATATAAATTAATGGATGAGTAAAATTAGTGATTAATTTTACCATGAAAGCCCAAAGGAAAGCCGTATAATGTGATCCTCTTTCACTTTCTGACTCTCTAATTCCTCCTTTTTCTCACTTTTATTTTCTTCATCACCATCTACGGACCCTTGTCCACCTCCCTCAATGTTGTTTTCACATCTCTCTTCAGCTTCACTTTTTCCTGACTGAGATTGTTCAGGAAGCTCCTCCGAACTCCTCTGTACTGTAGCCCTTTTTTTGAGTGGTCAGACATTGATCCACTTTCACTTTCTTTTCTTTTGGGAGACATGTTTTACCTATAGACAAAGAAAAACAAAAATTACATTACAGTTGATGTATGCATAGATTTTAAAAAATACATTACAAACACCATGAATATCGACACACCAACAACCTCCACCACAAACACAACCAACCAATGCCAACAAGCAAATAAACACCACGAATACCGACACCACCACAAACACCACCAACCAATGCCACCACCGATGCCACCACAACGACTACAAACACCACCACTACCACCAACACTAACAACATCCAAATATACCACGACAATCAATGGAACACTGTGACAGAAACTAGGGATTTCTCGAGTTCTTCCTACGATTTTACCATCAAAACTCAAAATTCTAAACCCATTCTCGAAGATAATACAACTAAAAGTTTTATTTTTCATCATTAACTTAAAAGACCTTATGTTTTAAAAAAAAAATATACAGCTCTTCTCAAACTCTGTTTCCTACGAAGACAAAGAAAACGACTGATACAAGCAAGAATGATGTCGAAAATAACACCTATGTGGTCAGAAATGAGAAGAAAAATGATCTGTTGTAAAGGGTTGAGCAAATTAGTTGAGTAGTTGTTGTCTGTACTGTATTGTTGAGTGAGAATAAGAGAGAAAGAGCCAGACCTCAAGATTTGAAATGATGAAATATTTTGTATGGGTTGTTTTGTATTTTGGAAAAGAATGACAAGTAGTTTTGAAAATGTTAATTTGGTCCGAAACGATCTTAATTATTTTTAAAATCATAAAATATATGCGTAATTTTTAAAATCATATAAAAACAATTGAAGTTGTAGTTGATCGAGTACTCTAGGAGGTGACCTTGTGAAAACTCACCCCTGGTCCTAGATTAATCAATTTAGGAGTCTAACATATGAACTCAATTGAACTTGTAAAAAAAATGTTCAACATGTTACATCAGATTTCTCATCTGTTGTAAATTATCAATCAAATTAGGTAATAACAGATTACGAATCTGATGTAAATTATCAAACAGATTAAGTCATCTGTTGCGACAGATTACCCATCTTTTGTAAATTATCAAATGGATTATCATATGTCGCAAAAGATTATCCATATGTTGTAAATTAACAAATAGGCGCTGCCATCTATTGTGGCTGACCCTATAAGAACTCACCCCTAGTCCTAGATTAATCGATAGTTTACCCTATGAGAACTCACCCCTAGTCCCAGATTATTCAATCAAGGTATTAGTACCCTAGTCCTAGATTCATCAATTAAGGTATTAGTCTAATATATGAGGTAGTAAGAATCGGTTCGTCTCAGAGTGATCGATCGCCGACTTGGGTCGGGAGGAACGCAGTATCGTTTTATCATGCAATTGACATAAGACTCAATTGAAGTTGTAGTTGACCCTATGAGAACTCACATTCAATTAATGTATTAGTCTAACATATGAACTCAATTGAATTATATATAAACAAATGCTCAACCTGTTGCAACAGATGTCTTTTCTGTTGGATCAAATTAAATAGATTATGTAATCTGTTGCAATATATTACACATCTGTTGTAAAATATCAAACAGATTAAGTCATCTATTACAACAGATTACCCATCTATTATAAATTATCCAATGGATTGAGTCATATGTTGCAATAGATTACCCATCTGTTGTAAATTATCAAATAGGTGTTGTCATCTATTGTAGTTGACATTATGACAACTCATCCCTAGTCCTAGATTAATCAATTAAGGTATTAGTTATACATATGAGGTAGTAAGAATTGGTTCGTCTCAGAGTGATCGATCGACGACTCTTGTCCGGAGGAACGCAGTCCCGTCTCATTATGCATTTGCCAAAAGACTCAATTAAAGTTGTAGTTGACCCTATGAGAACTCACCCCTAGTCCCGGATTATTCAATTAAGGTATTAGTTAAACATACGAGGTAGTAAGAATCGGTTCATCTCAGAGTGATCGATCGATGACTCTTGTCGGGAGGAATGCAGTACCATCTCATCATGCAATTGCCAAAAAACTCAATTGAAGTTGTAGTTGACCCTTTGTGCTCATTCGTCCATCCCTAATTCCATCTATATCAATTTAGGTACTATTATTAATCTTAACATTAAGTTAATAAGAACACATTTTAACTCAGAGTGATCGATCGACGACTCGGGTCGGGATGAACGCAATACTAACACCATGCAAATGCAATGACTCAATTGGATTTGTAATTGACCCTGTGAGCTCATTCATTCATCCCTCATTCCACCTAGATCGATGTAGGTACTATTATTAATCTTAACATTAAGTTAATGAGGAGCTCATTCTTTCATCCCTAGTTCATCCTAAATCAATTGCAATGAAATCCGTTGCAACAAACAACTGAGTTGTTATTGAATTTCAAACAGATAACAATATCCGTTGCAACAGATGATATTTTTTATTTAACTATCAAATAGACATTTGCATCTGTTATGACGGATGACTGAGGTGTTGGAAATTTTTAAACAGATATTGATATCTATTGTAACAGATGACGTTTCTGATTTAGTTATCAAATGACATTTCCATCTGTTGTCACAAATGACTGAGCTGTTGGGATTTCTCAAATAGATATCTAAATCTGTTGTAACAGATGACATATCTGTTTGAAAATCTTTTTGTTTTCTTTTAATTTTAAAGCAAGCTACTGTTCGAGTAGATAAAGTAGTAGTACTACTAAAGGCGGTAAAAAAATGTTTCTTGGATAACTCAAAAATCTCATTAAGTAGTCTTGTCCTATCTTTTCAATGTCACCCATTTTCTTCCTCGTGCCCCTCAAATTATTAGTGAATATTAATTAATGATTATTGAAACCCCTAATACTTCTTCCTTTTCATATTGACTTGGCACTCCCATCAAGAAAATATTAATTAGAGGTTTATTTTACTACCAAATTAGCCTTATTAATTATGCTTTGTAAATATAAATTTGAATAAATACACTTTGTTTAGTCATTTAATATTAAGGGTAGTACATCTAGAAATTAGAATTATCTTATCTCTCCCCTCCTCTCCTTCAGCCCTAAATCTCTCATCTTTTTTCTTTCTATCCTCTTTAGGGTTATCACAACCTTTTTTTTCTCTTCTCTTTCTCAAAAAATTTCATTCGGATCTAAACCGATCGATATTTATATCTTATATTCCTCGACTGAAATTGTTGTTTTGACCTTCTTTTGACATTGTATGATATGATTCACTATTTCTCTTTCATTGTCATCTTCTTCTTGCAACTTTATTTATATCTTTTTATTTATTTAATTACCATTTTTCCATATCATATTTATTTAAAAAATTTGAAGGAACTTTTAATTGTTGAATAAACATACCGAGAATTTTTATTATAAGATGCGGAAAAAAGTCATCTGTTGGGAGAACTTTAAAAGCCTTGATGGCAGTATCATTTTTTTATGTATTTTGTTTGTTTCTTTGTTGTTGATGCTGTTATTGATGTTGTTGGTGGGGCTGGCATTGTTGGAACTTGTGGTGTGTTATTGTTGGTGGGTTTGGCATTGTTGGAACTTGTGGTGTGGTGTGGTTTAGACGGTGGGTGCTTCTTAGCTTAAAAATAGTGGAGTTCGAACAATCAACACAAGGAGTAAGGGAGAAAAATATAAAAAGTTTAAAGTGAATAAGAAGAGAAGAGTTGGTTACCAAAATTTAAAAAATATGAGCTGAGTGGGAATTGAACTCAAGACCAAAAGAAATAAATAGCCTTAAGCACCCATAAACAACAACTAGGCTAACCAAACAACTCTTACTATGGGTGCTCACTGATTAGATTATATATATTTTTTTCTTTATTTCCACATATATATATAAAGTTCGATACGAGTTCAGTCTGTGCTCGCTCACCCGGAGGACTCCATGTGGGTCCGTCCCTTATTGTTGATGGTGTTGGAACATAGGATGTATGCTTCTTTGGTGTTGATGATGTTATTGGAACAAATGTTGTTGTTTTCTTTATTGTTGATGTTTTTTATTTGTTGTTTGTAGTTTATGTTGTTGTTGATGTTGCAATAGACGGAGCAACTGATGGAACAAATCAAACCACCGGCAAGGTTGCTATGTATTCCAACAGACTCCATATCTGTTGCATCAGACTCCATATCTGACGCAACAAACTCTACATCTGACGCAAACTATCTGGGATTTATGTGTTGTATGTGTTACTTAAATAAAACTGGTGACTTTATTAATATGTAAATTAAAAAAAATGGATCTAAATACAACATTTTATCTTTTTGTTGTATTTTCGAAAGAAACAGATTGGTAATCTGTTACAAAATATATTTCATTTGTCAGATAACTTACAACATATGGACAATCTGTTGTAACAGATGTATATATCAGTTTTCTTTTCCATCAGCTGTGGCGTCTGTTGCAACTTGCTAATCATCTGTTTATTCAATTTCATCGAGAGCAATAGATTTTTCTAAACACTTCTTGGCCAAAATCAATTTTTGCTCTTGGACTGCTTCTTTTTTTTCTTTGCATCCTTCAAGCTGGCCTCCAAATTCAATTTTTACCCTCAATCCAATAGCAAAAATTTAGTTTGGTTGAAGGATGCAAAGAAAAAAAGAGAAGCAAACCAAGAGCAAAAATTAAATTTGGCCAAGAAGTGTTTAGAAAAATTGATTGCTCTCGATGAAATTGAATAAACAGATGACTAACAAGTTGCAACAGATGCCAGAGCTAAAGGAAAAGAAAACTGATATATCTATCTGTTGCAACAGATTGTCCATATGTTGTAAGTTATCTAACAGGTGAAATATATTTTACAACAGATTACCAATCTTTATCTTTCAAAAATACAACAAAAAGATAAAATGGTGTATTTAGATCCATTTTTTTTCTAATCTACTTATTAATAAAGTCACCAGTATGATTTAAGTAACACACACAACACATAAATCCCGGATAGTTTCAGCAATATTGCATTAAATCCCGGATAATTTGCTAATTATATTTTATCCCAGAATTTTGAATTGTGATACATATGTTAAGCAGTGATACATATGCTATATGTATCACTAGTAAATATGAATCTGAGATTTTATGTAATTTTTTAAAACATTAAGGGATATTGTGTAATATGGTGTCTTAAATATGGGATTTGTGTAATTTTTCCTTTTAAGGGATATGAACAGACGTGGCTTTTTTTTTACTAAGTCCAGTCCCTTCCAATTCTCAATCATTTTATAATTAGGTCCCTCCAGCCTCCTCATTCACTCTCGTTTATTCTACTATACTTACAGTACTAATATGTCAGATCTAGATTCGTACAAGAAGGTTCATATCGAGTCCTTGAAGGAATTTCAAAGGCAGTTTGATGAACTCCAGAGGGATTTGGCCGACTTCCGAGCAAGGCTGAGGAGGGCCCTGCTGCTGCCGAATGAAAATTGTCAGGTTGACAATAATAATAGTAATAATAATAATAATAATAACAATTAGGTTATGTTTTTTCTTTCTTTTTGCGTATGTATTTCCCTTTTTTATATCTGATCTACCTATAAGGGATTTAAAAAAATCCATGTATATGTTTGGTTTGGTTTGGTTTGGTTTGGTTTGGTTTGGTTTGATTTGGTTGATTTTGAATTTTTAATTCTTATTCAATATTTAATTATCATTCTATTTATTCCCTATTCAAAAGATGTCGGCGGTTGGAGTTAGGGATGCGGTCATGATGAGAAATTCTCCTAAAAATGGTTCGTTAATAAATAATAAGGAACTAAATGATATTATAATAGTAAAAGGAAGATTATTTAATTTAAAAAAAATCACAACATTGGATTAATTTAATTAAGATATATATATGATGATATGATTTTTAAGAAAAAAGTTAATGAATAGTCGTGACTGTGACTTTTGTCTAAGCACATTCAACAAACAAACAAAAAAAAATGTTTCTGATGCATCAAATTCCTCATCTGTTGCGACTTATGAATCAGTTAGAAGAAATACAAAAAAGCTCCTTAAACAGATGGTCGATTTATAGCAACAGATGGTATATCTGTTGAAACAGATGGGTTATCTGATGCAACAGATATACAATCTGTTTCCTTAACTTAATTAATAAAAATGTTTATTAAAGAAACGGAAAGATTAAGTCACCACTGGCTTGATTTAATTAAGTCATTTCTTTTCACAGAAAATAATAAGGAAATAAATGATAAACACAATTTAAACCGTAAAAAACTCACCAGAAATATTCTTGTTTTTAAATCTTCTTTATTAATTTATATAATTAAAAAGTCAGAAAATTTGGATGTCATGAAGATAATTTTTTAAAAAAAGATATATATATTATATGTTGCAACAGATATATTATCTGATGCAACAGTTGAACTATTTGTTGCAACAGATGATATATCTATTGTAATAGATGATTTATCTGATGCAACAGATATATAATCAGTTGTGCAACTCAGTGTAAAAAATAAACGGTTGCTGCAAATAACTAATTGTTTTAATAATTATAAAGCTAAGCTTCAAGCTAAAAAGTCATGACCTATCATAATATTGATTAATTTAATTAAGTCATAACTTTTTACAGTAATCAAGAATGTCATTAATAAATGGAGGTGAACAGTTGTGCCTTTAAATCTGCTTTATTAATTTATATAATTAAAAAGTCAAAAAATTTGGATGTCATGAAGATAGTATATTTTTAAAAAAATATATATATATTATATGTTGCAACAGATATATTATTTGATACAACAGGTTATCTATTTGTTGCAAATCATAATATATCTGTTGTAACAGATGATTTATCTGATGCAACAGATATATTATCTGTTATTCAAGTCAGTGTAAAAAAAGCGATTCCTGGAAAGAACTAATTATTAATAATAATAAAGCTGAAAAGTCATGACCTATCATAATATTGATTAATTTAATTAAGTCATAACTTTTTATAGTAATCAAGAATGTCAGTAATAAATGGAGGTGAACAGTTGTGCCTTTAAATCTGCTTTTTTAAGTTATATAATTAAAAAGTCAGAAAATTTGGATGTCATGAAGATAATATATTTTTTTTAAAAAAATATATGTATTATATGTTGCAACAGATATATTATCTGATGCAACAGGTTATCTATTTGTTGCAAATCATGATATATCTATTGTAACAGATGATTTATCTGATGCAACAGATATATTATCTGTTGTCCAAAATAGTGTAAAAAAAATCTGTTCCTGGAAAGAACTAATTATTAATAATAATAAAGCTGAAAAGTCATGACTTATCATAATATTGATTAATTTAATTAAGTCATAACTTTTTACAGTAATCAAGAATGTCATTAATAAATGGAGGTGAACAATTGCGATTTTTTGCCTAACTCATTCAAGTTCAAACCTCTATAAATAGGTCCCTCCTTACTCAATCGTTCGTTCTACTACACATTATTTATTCCTCCCTCTTGTTACACCTTCAACTACTTTCTCTTCAAGGACTTGATAGCTTTTTCCTGTCTCTAGTAAGATTTTTTCTTGATATTTGTGTAAATATACGTTGTATTACATTACGTTACATTCAAATTCTTCCTTTTCTTTACTTTTATATTTACGTGTGTGTTTTGTCAACTTATCCATTTTTTAGATATGGCTGATCCTGTGTGGGATGTCGCTATTTTACGAGACGCCATGAGGGAACTGCAGAAGGAGGTTCATGACCTGCATTGGGAGTTGGCTGTCGTCAGAGTAAGGATGCTGCGGAAAATCCGCAGGCTGCGGAGGGCGCTGCTGCTGCCCCTTGAAGATTGGCCGGCTGGTCATACAAATAATAATGATGTTAATAATGATGATAATAATAATTAAGCTTTTTTTTTCTGTTATCTATGTATTTTTTTGTTTGTTTTATAAAAAACTATGTTTGATGCACTTGACTTTTTATTTCTTATTTAATTTTCGTGCTGTCTATTTCTATTTCTTAATGAATGAGATGCCTACAATTAAAGAATAATTTGATTCCAGTATCAATAGAAAGAACATATGAGTTATCTGTTAGGTTTTGTGTGTGACAGGAGCTATATTTTGTTGTTTGAAACATATTAGTAATCTGATGAAACAAATTATTTATCTGTTGATACAAATTACTAATTTGGTGCAACAGAATACCCATCTATTCGATTCATAATTATATTACGGGCACCTAGAACCCTTAAACATGAATCCAATATGAGTCTACTGTTACAACAGAACATTATCTGGCGCCACAGATAATGAATCTGTTTAAACAGATTGCTCTTGTATTGCATTCATGTTCGCGTGCAAACTATTGTTGAAAAAATAACACACTAGCAGTTACCCAGATTCAACTAAAAAGCATAATCTGACTTACCAAAGTCTCGTCTCAAGTAAATTTCAAAGTTGAAAGTGATTTACAAAATAAAATTTGACATAAGAATTTGGTCAAAGAGCAGCAGTTGGGGTAACAACAACAACAACAACAACAACAATGGTCAACAAGAAGAATATGAAATTGATAATGAAGTATAAGATGATGATAATGAATCAGAAGATGATGAATAAAGGAGCAACAACAATGAACAACAAATATCGCAAAGAGAGAGAAAATAACAATGGATGAGGAGAGATAAAAAAATGCCTTTTTTCTCTTCGCTCCCCGTTATATTTTAACTAACATTTGAATCAAAGTGTAAATTTAAAAACTTGTGGGTTATTTTGAAATTTTCCAAACTTTCTTAAACTATAATGAAGTAATTGTCACCTCTACTCAATTATTAAGACTTGTGTCACCTACACCTCATTTTAAAACTCTTTTATCACCTGTGGCCCAAACTCCCAAGTTACATAAGTAATATGAGTTCTTTCTCTTACTATATATTGCAACTTCTTAAATATTAATTTGAGGATGTCACTATATTCTTATAAAAAAGGAATTCAATTTATAGAAGTCCAAATCCCAAAAAGAAGTTACCAAAATATAGGGAAAAATTATTTTCCTTCCATCATTTTTTTTGCCAATATTAAAATAACATTAGTTCCAAATAAACTATGTCAATACTAAATTCATAAATATTAGTACCACTAAGTTTCCTACTTTTCTCCAAATATCTGCACTAATTTTTCCAGGAACGACCATTACAATACCACAGATCTAAATACAAATTTTAAGTAAAAATTAGAGTGTATTTTTGCCTTTTCATGATGGTGATTCCTATGTTTCCTCGTGCAGTAGCCACTTTTAGACGGATACATTTTATAAGTAATGAAAAAATAGCTTAGTAATTAGCATTGATTATTATTTATTATCATCTATAAGTAACGGATTTTAGAACATATTGTATATTTATTTTTAGGGGTATTGGTAGTCATTAACAATTTAAGATTATTTTAGTATAATTCAACTTTTAACTTCATTAGCATAGAATAATCACTTGAGCAAAGATTACTTGACAGATTAAAGGAATGCTAGGTTAATACAAACTTTATTAATAAGGGAAAAAAATTAACTGACCTTGGGAAAGAAGAAGCTGCCGTAGCTTTTTACTCAAATTTGATTAAATTATCGCTTAAATAAAATTGTGATTTTTTTTATATATAAGGTAAAATTCTAATTGATTTAGAATCGTTAAAAATTATGAATTCTTTTCAAAATCAAATAAGGAGTCTAATTAATTTAAAAGGTGAAAATTATGAATTCTTACCGAAATTAAATAAGGACTTTAATTAATTTCAACGGTCAAAAGACGATTTTGTTTAAAGCGGAGACTTCTAGTGACAATATTTCTAAGGCTCTTCACACTTTAAATATATTATAGGTATGTTAGTGTCACCTTTTTTTAAAATAATTTTGTACGTGGCAATGATGTGGCAAGTGTGTAATGCACCTCAATATGTGAGAGTTGTATTATATTTTTAGAGAGGTATTTAATTCACTATAAAGTTGTTAGGGGGTGAGGGTAAATAATTGTCAATCTCTCTATATATAAAAGCAAAACTAAAAGCAAGACAAGAAGTCATGTGGCAAGCTATTGAGAGGCCACGAGGCAAGCTATTGAGAAGCCACGTGACAATTTTAGGACAAAGGGTAATATTATTGTAATAAATTTTTTAAATTAAAGAATATTAAATATTTGAATTTGAAAATTTATTATCTGTTTAAAAAGAAAAAAGTCATTAGCTTAAAAATAGAAAAGTATGATTAAACAGTCCTAAATAAACTCTTACTATTTCAAAAATTTATTCCTTTTATAAACTATAAAATATATTTGAATACATTTAATTTAATAATAATAATAATAATAAATAGTAGTACGTAGTAAAATTGCTAACCAAAAAAAGACGTGTAGTAATAATATTAGTGTGGTAATAATGATAATATATATATATATATATATATATATATATATGTGTGTGTGTGTGTGTGTGTGTGTGTGTGTGAGATTTGATTTAAGAATAAATATATGATAATAATAATAATAATAATAATAATAATAATAAATGAACAATAATAGTAGTAGAGGCACTACGTAGTGCTATTAATAATAGCAACAACAACAACAACAATCATATCATATTATATTTATATATCTAATATTTTTTTAAGGAGTCCTAGTGTATATATCCTTATAAACCTTATCAATATGCTTTAAATTTATCAGTTAGTTTAAATTAAATATTTAAACTAACTTCCCTTACTGCTCCTTCTTTGTAGCAATAATAAATTGCAGATGGTTTACATTAAATTTTAAACTGAAGATTAAAATTAATAAGAAATTTAGGATTCTATTTTTTGTGGGAGGTTTTCATATCTTTTATATTAAGTGTTTGCATTAATTTAATAAAACTTACTTAAACTAATGTATGGAGAAAAAAATTTTAATTTATGTTTTGTAACCAAAAGAAGAAGATAAAAGAGAATAAAAAAGAAAAAATGTATGAAATAAATAATTTATGATGAATAATAATAATGATATTATTATTATTATTATTATTATATTATCTCATTGATTTTAATATTAATCTCAACTCAAATATATAAATTATAATATAAATATGTATTATATTTGAAAAAATTAGGATAAGGAAGGATATTAACTAATCTTCTTTTAACAAATCTATAATATTTGAATTTGAATTGGAATAAAGTTCCATCACTTAGCTATTATTATATATATTCCTATATCATCCGTTTTATTCATAAATTTACTTACTGCATTTTTTGTTCTTCATTCTTCATTTTTTAAAATATATTTTATTTAACACTTTTTTTTTGTATGCAAGAGTGGTATACATTTTCATCTTCATTTTTCTCTATTACTGTTCAAGGTCTACCAATTTAAATTGATATTAACATCTCATTTTTTTCAATGATTCGACTTACAAAGTAATATAGTTGTCACTACTCTTTTTTTGCACCATAATCATGTAGCTCTATCTTTATCTCTTTCTATTGCTTTCATGTTTGTTAAAGTTTATGACAATTTCTTTATCTGAATTCATATATCAATTCTATATCAAAGGTTTTTTTGAAAATATATTACTGAATATTTACTCTTAATCTTTGTATAAGAATTTATCATCATTTTTAACGAGTACACTTATATATTTAACCAAAATAAAAAAAATACTTATATATTTATTTCATTTCAATGATGAACTAATTCTTTGTATCTTAAATTATTTTCGAATACCCAAAAAAACATAATTTATTTCGAGAGATAACATTCTTGAACTTAATTAAGATTTTTTTTCTTTAGGATAATGAAGATACTAATTAATAGCTATTGGTTGAGTTTGAACTTAATAATTAAATTATTTGATGAGTATTCGATATTATTAATAGCATATATGCTAAAATAAATTGATACTTGATATTTTATCAGTACAATAATGGATATTTTATAAAAGTATTCATTTATATCTAATATAAAATAATATAAATGAATACAATATAAAATAATATAAATGAATATTGTGATGGAGGGGGAGGATAGGGGATTGTGATGGTTGGGGCGAGGTAGGGGTTGGGATGAGTGGATGGGGTGGCGGAGTGGTGGATGTAGGCGGATTGGGATTAAGGGTAGAAGAAAAATCTAAGAAAATTTCAAATTTAAAAAATCAGGGATCAAGGTAGGGGGATAGCAAGAAAAAAAATTATAAAAATAGTTTCTAATAATAATAAAATAAAATTCTTTTGAGTTGTGTAGAAAGTCGGGTGGGTGGTGGCATGTAAGGAGGGGCTGGGGTAAAAAAATTATTTTAAAAATAAAATAATTTTTTTATTTGTTTGGGAGGGCTCACCAAGGATAAGAGTGAGGTGAGTAATTTTTTTTACAAAAAAATAAAATAAAAATTTAAAAATAAAAATGTGTGGGGAGGGGGGTTTGGGGGGTGGGGGGTGGGGGTAGGGGGATGGGCATGAAATTTGGTGGAGTAGGTAAATTTGAAACTGGTTTAAGAGAACTTAATAAATAAATACTTAAAGATATTAATAATAAAATCGAATATGAGCAAAATTATAAAAAGTAGAACAATTTGAAAATATAAAATAAATAATAACATTGTAGGTTCATAGTTTTTGAATTGAAAGTGCTGAAATTTAAATTTTGGAAGTTTTATAATTTGCATAATTAATTGTTTTGGTGTTTAAAATAGAATAAAGGATAAAACTTTTTAAAATGTGCGAAGTTTGCTGAAGTTAAATTGATAGACAAAAAAATTGAAATGTGAAATGAAAAGGAATGTAATTACATTCCTTAATTGATAAAAAATATAAAGGTGATAGTCCACAACAAAATTAACAAGTATTTAACATTTCATATTTTATTATTTTAAAAAATTAGTTAATGAAACATGATAAAATAAAACACTAATATTATTTCTTTTCATATCAAAATATTCAAAATAATTGCAAATGTGATTGTATTAATTATAATTCACTATTAGTAATTATTTTAAATTTTAATATTTCAAAATTAATTTAAAGTATTTAAAAATTGAATAATATATTAGTTCAATGTAAATAAGCAAATCTTTTTAATGAATATTTTTTTAAAAATGTTTCGTGCATCGCGCGAGTACTTATACTAGACAAGTTAAAGGACTAACATAAATTGAGAGAACAAGTTTTGGGGTATTTTGATGTCTTTTCTCTATAAATTATGGTACTTATAAAAAGATATAAAAGATAGGCCATTTATCTAATTAAACTATCGTAACCATGTCGTACGACGTAAAAAATCTGAATCCAAATGGGCTTGAAAGCCCATTATCTTAAACTTCTCTTTGTTTTTGTAATTGTTTTGACTATTTGTATTAACTAACATTTAATTAATTAATTTAGATAAGTTCTCAAAGGTGTTGCCATTTTAATTTTATCTTCATTTTTTTTCTTTCTTTACTTACTTGGATTGAATCCTTACCCATTTTGTCTAATCATAAATGTTTATTTCTCATTTGAGAAGTCCGCTCGAGAACCTTGTTTAGTAAGCCAAATCTTGAAATTTTTTTAAAATAGAGTTGTACCACTCTTTTAATTTAAGTCATGCACGCATATACCTTAGTTGGGTTGATCCCCTCTATCAACTCTACATTTAGGATATCCACCCGTGTATCTACGAGTTTACAACCCAACTATCAACAAGCATATTTTGCGCAACTTCATAATGATAGATGGATCCAACACTAATTATGACATAGCAAATTTAGAAAATATGCACTTATTTTATTTTATTGTAGGACAAATTTAGTCCCTCGAGTAACCAAAATTAGAATGATGAGGATATCCCATACAAGTTGAGAATATGGTGAATTTTTTTTGATTCATTTGAAAAGCTAGAATTTGCAAGAAAGTTGAGGTTCCTCCCAGCGCTATTCAAGATTTCACCTAGCGAACATGTGGTTAGAGAATTAATTTTTTTTTGGAATCTAGATCGAGTTATTTTTGCATTCAAAGACTTTGAACTCACCTCCATATTAGAGGATATATTTTGTTTCACCAATTTGGAGTATCGATGGAGAGGTCAGATCACCCCATACGGTCAACCAGAAAAGAAATTTCTTCGCTACTTAGGATTGAAAAACACTAATGAACTCTGATGCTTAAAAAACAACTGGGTATGAGAGATATGATTGTCGAGATTGTTATAAGCTATTCAAGAAAGAATTCTCTTGCGCTACTACATATTGACCACTTAGACGTCTGATCGCATTTGTCGTTACCTTGCTAGGGGTTTTTGTATTTCCATAAGAATATGGGAAAATCAACACTTTTATATGTTCTATGGCTCGAGTTCTTTTTAAACGAGTCGATGGCGCAGAAATCACCTTGGTTCCTATGACTTTAGCAGAAATATTTTGAGCACTTGGAAAGTATACAAGAGAATAAAACAGGCTTCTTTGAAGGTTGCAATATTCTTCTGCAGATGTGGGCAACGGAGCATTTCTACAAATATGACAACATGACCGATATAATATTTAGTCTTTCAAATAAGATCAACACTTATAATGATAGGATGAGGGAGTTATTGTCTCCGGTCATCCCTAATAATTAGTACAAGTTTTGGCCTCCCGCACCAGTGACCAATTTCAATGGAAATACCCATTGCTTTTATTTTTACGTCTAATATAAGATGCATAGGACTTTATTGTATTAATCTTATTGGATTGAGAGTTTTCCATCCATATGATCCACTTTGTGTACTCCGATAGTTTGGTTAGAACAAATCATCCCTCTCTAAGCAATTTTGAGAGTTTCTAAAATCTTTTTTGGGCCAGACTTTAGAGTCCCTAAAGCTAGTCGTATTCTGCATGAATGGAGTAACATTCTTACAATAGATATGGGATGCGAACCAGTAAAGGGAACTCTAAAATATTAATCATGGATTCGAGAAGATTGGCGATATAGACGCTAGCCCAATGGGTAAACACGATTTTGAGAATGTTGGAGCAACAATTTGGGTAATTATTTTTTGTCTTGGAACTAGAGTGATCACTATAAAAATATAATCTTAAATGGTGAATATAATGCAGTATTTGGAAAATGTAGTGATCACTATAAAAATATAATCTTAAATGGTGAATATAATGCAGTATTTGGAAAATATGGGAGCAGGACCTAGCAGTGTTGTGGCATCATCTTCATTTCCTCCACCAGCATAATCGAAGGCAGGATTTAGGCCAAGTCTTAGGATTGTTTGTTGGTCATGTAATCTTTTTATTTTTTTTAGTTATTTCCTTATCATTGTACTCTTTATCAACATTTTATGAAACTAGGCTTTATATCCATACTCAAAGTTGTCACAAATTAATGGCTTGGACAATTTATCATAATTTCGAATAGCTAGCATTTAGGCACAACTCTGGCGTGAAAAGGGTCACTTAATATTAGGACATGTAAACTTTTACATAATATTATATGATTTAACTATTGTATGTAATATGTGTTTCTCTAATCGAAGGTAAATTGACCTACACCTATTGAAGAATTCCTTTTTAGGAGCTCATAGGCAAAAATAAGTCTATAGTACAAAAGTCTGACATCAAAATCTAAAGTCTTTCAAGTTTCCCAGAAAATTTAAACCTCGCCATAAAAAAATCCTTTAAAAGTGTAATTCCTCTTTTGTATGAGCTTAATTTTTTAAGGACACTGAATAAGCAATGCATAGAAGTTGGAAGATTATGGCTTATCATCAATAAGGGTTAGAAGAACAACATGATAAGTATCAAGACTCAATCTAAGTCAACTTTCCTGTCAAAATCTGTAATTCCAAAAAAAATCAATGGGAAAATTCATGTCCGTTAAATTCCCTTTTCCTTAAAATCACCCATGGGTTGATTCATCTTCAATAAAGTAACACCATTTTATTTATTTCTATCTAATATTTTGTATTGATTATTATGGACAAAATCTAACACATTTGACCTGTGAGTTATTTTTACTTTACCAGGTAATAAATTGAAATTGGTATGTGTTGAAAAGATGGTAGAACACTCTTACCACACTAGTTCAAAAGCTAATAAAAGTTCCTTTCATGACCATTACTTATCTAAAGGATAAGGGAAAATGATTGGTAATGACGAAGATAATGCCTTGACAGAAATCACAGTAAGAGACAACATGATAGTAGAACAAAGTAAAATATTGCACAACTGGCACAACATATAAAGGACTTGAAGGAAGAGATGGAAAGAACTAATGACCTGGATATACTGGCCATTACTGCAAACACGCCTATCTCAGAGGACTCTTGTCCTCCTCTCCAATTCCATCCTCCCAACTCTTCTAATCAGAGGATTCATTGAAGAAACTTCTCAGACACTTCCATTCCCAAACCTTCCACAGACTATATTACTAATGATCTACCCTCATACCAAAATCATACCCCACCGACCTAACATACTAGAAAAAATATAAACCAGATACTTATTTTCCCCAAAATCTTCCTCCCACCTACCCAACTTCTCCAAACACCTATAGTTCCTAAAACATCCCCCCAATTTACCAAAATAACAATCCAAATGCCAATAATCCATAAAACTTCACTCCCATTAACTAAAATCCATTATTAGTCTAACCTATAGCTCCTACCGCATTCCATGTAACCGTTATCCGAGATCCATATACTACCTTTCCAAATCTCGAGATTGATCACTATGAGGAGACGAAAAAAGAGTGGAAGCTGTGGAAGAGAAACATGAGAAGAACATGTTAGCGATGAAGGAAGAAATTACAAGGATAAAAAAACTTTATGGTCCATCTAAAAATATGGGGTTTAGCTACAATGACCTATTTATTCATTTTATTTTGAATCTACTCAAAGATTATAAGGTTCCAAAATTTAAAACGCTCAATGGTACTGGGAATCCTATGGAAGATCTAAGAGGATATTGTGATCAATTGGTTGGATTTGGCAAAAATAAACATTACTAATGAGGTTCTTCAGTCAAAGTTTGAGTGGTGAAGCCTTAGAATGGTTCACCTAACAAGAGATGAAAAATGTCCTAGATCGCCTTGGCCAAGATTTTACCAAGAGATTCACCTACAATATAGAAATGGTTATAGATTGATATTCCTTGAACATAATAAAGCAAAAATCCAATGAGCATTTTTTAGAGTATGCTTATTAATGGAAGAAAGGAAAAGCAAAAGTTTGGCCTCTCATGATGAAAAAGGAGATAACGGTGTTCTCTCGTACCCAAGAATCAGAATTTTATGAAAAAATGATATGAACAATTTGTGCAACATTTACTGATTTGGTTAAGATCAAGATCAGCAAAACCCCAATATAGTCAAGATTTTTCAAATTGTTTAACAAGAAAAAAGAGGATGTAACTTTTGTATCCTTCAACTGCAAATCGAAAAATACATCTAGACTTGGAGGAAATCTTTCACCGCTTATCTACCCTCCAATTCCACAAAATATTCAACCTATTTTATATAATAAACCTCATTACCCTAGCTTTATAGCTAAATAACCAACCTTATTACCTAACTCCATAGCCAAATAATCAACCAAACTACCAAGATCCATTGCCAAACTACCAGAACATCTATACTACCCATCAAGCGCCTCTCCCAAATACCTAAAATTACCACCAAGTGCCTCTACTAGGCAACTAAAATAACCTCCCTGATTCTAATATAGAAAAGAAACCTCCCAGGACCTTTGCTCCATTAGCTAAAAGTCAGACTCAACATTTTGAAAGATTAAGAGCAGCCAGATACATTCAGCCTATCCAATCAAAACCCGCCAATACCAATTCTCGATTCATCTAGGCCAACCAAATTATGCGTATTATTCAGGGGCATCGAACACTTTATCGAGGATTATATCATCTTGAAGCACAAGATCTAAGATTTGATTGATCAAAAGGTCATTACTCTTTAAGCGCCAGTACCAATTATTAATAAAAATCCTTTGATGAACCATTGAGGGCCTACCATTAATATGATTGAGACTAAATATGAATGGCTAACGAGAAAGTTTATAAGCTAAGCAATGTTGGATAAAATGAAAAAAAGTAGAAAGGTTAGAGAAGATAAAGAGGTTGTGTCTACCTTAAGTGTTAATAAAAACCATAGTTTTTAGTACTGACAGCCCATATCAAGCTTTTGCCTTAGTTCCAACAAAGAAAAAATTCATTGTAGAGATGGTCGTTACTCATGAGATAACTTGATCAGGCCGATGCTATACTCCTAAAGAGTTAGCAAATGATGTATATAAAAAGAACCCCAAATGAATGATTGCTAAAGGAGAAGCCGAAGAGTTTTGGAGGAGAATTCAACCAAAGAACTATTCTATTATCATGCATTTGGAGAATACTCATACCTAGATTTTTATTCTAGCACTATTAATGAGTTCTCAATGTCATAAACAAGTTTTATTAAAGGACCTTGATAAATCCTATATGCCAATAGGAACATGGGGTGAGAATTTGTCTTCTATGATAAGCAAGCTAGTGGGAAGTCACCATATCTATTTCAAGAAAGAGTTGCCCTTTGAAGGAATAATGCATAACAAAACTTTACATGTCTCTCTCAAATATTGTGACAAGGTTGTCAATTGAGTTCTAATAGATGATGGAACTGGATTGAAGATTTGTTCACTCTCTACATTGACTCAGTTAGATTATGATTTCGGCAAGATTCGCCAATGTTATATTAGCATGAAAGCCTTTGATGGAGTTTAGAGGGACACAATTAGCGAAGTTAATTTGTACATTCATTGGGACCCATTGAATTCCTGGTCAAATTTAAACCCATTGAATTCCTGGTCAAATTTCAACCCATTGAATTCCTAGTGAAATTTTAAGTAATGGATATCAACACCAATTATAATTTAATTTTTGAAAGACTATGGATCCATATGGATGGAGCCATTCCCTTGACTGTCACAGCCCAAAATAGGACCATGACCAAGCTAAGAAGGTCGGCATTCTATAAAAAATTGAGCAGAGTTTCCCCTATTTTTAGGCCTATCCAAAAATTTTCCTGTCTCAAATCAACAACTAACATCACTAAAACATTCACCAATATCAACGATCCATTAGACACTCACCATGAAATAATAATACAAAATTTATCTCCAAACTATGAGAATAAGTCAAATACTCCAAGAGTCCATACAACTGAAAGAATACTCATGAATCTAATAAAGGATTGACTAAGGAATGACTCTAAGCGTTCAAATAATAGACCAAAATTAATAAATAAACTTGCGATATGCCAACTCGAATGCTCTACCTAACAAAATCCTCATTGTCACCTACATTCTCTAAAAAATAGTGAGGAGTCAAATGCTAGCTTAGTGAGTAATAATACTTAACCATAAAACTTTTTAAATGGGGATAAGTCAGAAAATATGTTACTTGAAAATCAAAACATCGAGAAAAACATTACCTTATAAGAGACAGTAACATAAGAAGAAATTTTATTTATTCCATGCAAGCAAAATCAATTAATTGTTTGATAATAAACTAAATAAAACACTATATCATATCAAATATTTCATATATAGGAGATTTCCAAGAATAAATTGTGTAATAAATATGGCATTCTACTTCAAGAATTAGCCAATAATAGTGGACCCTTTGTAAAGGAGTCAAATATCTTATTAGTAGGTCCAATGGTATGTTAGTTCTACCTTCCTACTAGTGAGGGTTATAACAATAATCTATAAATACAAGGAGCCCTAATTCTAGTGAACCCGCTGTTAGCTACAGAATTGAAATCAAGGTCTACTCCCATTTATACTTTCTTTGTTAATACTAGTTATTCATATGAAAAGCATTTTCAAAATAGTACAGGGCATTTAAATTTATATCAAAACATATTTCATATAAACATGAATAAAACACATATCAAGATATTTATTTCTCAAGTAAGTGAAAAACTTTCATGACATCAGTAATCATATCTTAAATAACGATAAATATGTTATATACTAGTGAGAACATCTTAAATAACCAATGTAGTATCATATCAAGCAAAAGACTTGCCCCACGTGCAATTTTAAAGTATTTAGTAACTGTTGTTTTATCAAAATCATATATAAATTATGCAAGTTAAGAAACACAAATTATGATAAGGTTACTACTCACGGTATACCTGTCGGAATACCAAACTTGTCACCTCAAGAATTTCATACAACTTTCTTTGATCAATCTATAATCATATCATATCAGTCTTGTGTTAATTTCTTTGTTTAGTCCAAAACCTAACTACTTTAAACTACACAACTTGTGGAATATCATGATTGACTCTCAACTTGTCAATTTATACTAAATTATTTTTTGCCTCAACTCATGAGAACAATACTTATAGCTGATTTTTCTCGCTATCATAAATTACAATAACCTTACTACCCAAATTTTATTCTTTAGTTAAGCTAAAAATATAAAAATTATAATCCAATTGTTGAATATTCTCACTCTGTTCATGAGAATTTAAAGATTTGTCTATCACTTTAATCCTTGATTCTTACACTCTCAACCCCAATTTAATAGCCACAAAAATATGAAACAAATCTATAATCAATATTCAGAACTTACCTTACTCTTCTACTTGTTTTTCTAATTACTTGCTAATGCCTTATTCTTGTTTTCCTTCATGCTCCTTTTCTAGTAAATAGAACAAGATTATTTTTTCTTGATGTTGCACCGTGGGATCCAAATTTCCCTTAATCCCCTTTTTATTTTTTTACGGCATGAAGATGTGCTAAAAAACCTATTTTTTTCTCTTATTTAATCCTATTTTATTTTGGTATATGGGCTTTCGTCCATTATTTTCTTTTTTTTTTGGTTAAATGGGCTTCAACCCATAATTTTTTTTTTGTTACAACTAAAATTACTCAGTATTTAATTATACAGGGTATTACATTCTCCCCACCTTGAGAAATTAGGTCCCCAAATTCAAACAAGTGCATACCTATAGACTGAAACAAGTGAGGATACTTGACTCGCATGTCATTTTTAGACTCCCAACTAACTTCTTTAATGGTATGGTTCTTCTATCTAACTTTTACAAACACAAAATCTTTTGACCATAACTTTATTACTTATTTATCAATAATCGCCATTGTCTCATCTTCATATGTTAAATTCTCATCAATCTACAATGTCAGTGCTTTAAGAATACGAGAAGAGTTTGATATATATTTCTTTAATAGAGGCATAAAACATAGATGGATGAAAAACATCTTTGGAGAAAGTGCCAAATAATACGCCACTCCTTCTATAAGATCAAGTATCTCATAAGGTCCTATATGTCTCGATCTCAATTTACTTTTTTTCTCAAATCACATCACACCTTTCATAGAAGAGGCTCATAGAAAAACTTTATCCCCAACTGTAAACACTAATATCTTCTCTTCATGTCTGCATAAGACTTTTGCCTACTTTGAGCTATGAGAAACCTGTGTCTAATCAATTGGACGTTGTCCATAGCTTTCTGTACCAAGTATGGTACTAAAACCTTATCCTCTCCATCTTCAAACCACCTGATAGAAGAATGACATGGCCTACCATACAGGGTTTCATATGGAGACATCTAAATGCTTGAATGAAAGCTATTATTATAACCGAATTTAACTAAGGTTAAGTAAGTATCCCAACTACCTCTAAAGTCAAGGATGCATATTCTCAACATATCCTCCCAAATTTATATAGTATGCTCAGATTGTCCATCCACTATGGATGAAATGAAGTACTAAATCTACTCAGGTACCCAGTGCTTCTTAGAAAGATCTCCAAAAGAGTGAAGAGAATTATGATCCCCTATTAGAAATGATGGACAATGGAACTTCATAAATTTGGAAATTTTACTCATAAATAACTAAGCATGTTTCACTCCACTATATGTAGTATTTACTTGAAATACCCTGGGTTTGTCCCTTGGAAAATTCTTGAGCTCTGAGCTCACTGTCCTATTAATGATTTAACCATATGAGTCATATGGTATGGGTACGGGGCAGGTGACCCAAATCATGAAGTGTCCAGTGAATGGAGGTTAGGTTTCTATTATGGTTATGAGTTGGTCGTATGAGTCATTAGGGGTAGTGACGAGTCATTGGGATGATCCTTAATTACATTAGTAACTTAGTGGCTTGATTTGACTTTGAGTATGAGTGGCTCACTAGGAGTTGTGAGGATAGGTTACAAGTCATGAGGTAAAGTCATAGGTTGTCTAGTATTTAATCCCTTTGGGTTCTATCTTGGATACGACTAGACCATATGAGTGGTATGGTCTGGTAACGAGTAGGATCATGGAGTCGTATAGTGGATAGTGTATGGGTGTTCAACTCACTTTCTTGGTGATAACTCAAGGGTATGAGTCGTATGTTGTGGTCATGAGTCAAGGGGTCGACTCGTAACCACCTGTGGTTTTTCTTGCAGTTTTAAGTTGAGGATATTCTGGATATTTCTCACTTTAAATCCCTTTGATAGTATAACTTAAAACATCTTTTGGGTCTTCATTAACATATTATTCCCAATCAAACACTCTTAAAATCTCTCCCAAACTCTCTGCTCAAGTAAAAAGCTAGGGTTTCATCAAGCTTTCAAGGGTCATTTCTTTCCGTACTTCTTGGTGTCTAAGGCATGTTACTCCTCTCTCATTTTTATTTTACTAAATTCTCATGTTTTAATGTATGATTTTCATTGTATTGTTATGGTTTTGAAATAAAAGTTGGGGGGTTTTGGTTATTCATGGTTGAATAATTTTTCTCATGGTTTAATTATGGTTTTTCCTTGTTTTAGTATGATTTTGAGTACTTTGGGATTCATGGTAATAGTAAATGTATTTTGGGGTACTATGGATTCCCCAAATTACTTGGTCATTTTCTTGAAACTTATGTGCCCTCAACCTGTTTGTGAAATTGCCTATGAATATGATTTTGTCACATAGTTTAAATATTTTTAGAATCCTTGCATTGCCTAAATAGTAATGGAACTTGAATTGATTTGGTTTGATTTCAAATGATTTTAGGAAGGCCTTGGTGTCCATGGTCTTGGTTTAATTGGAAATGGTGGAGTCTAATTTTTGTTTAATGGTTCTATATGTCATAAGGGACTAAACTTGCAAACTCTAATTTTGATATGAAGATACCAATAATTAATTCCTAATTAAAAGACTCTTTGGAAAATAGTTGGGATGTGTAAATGGTTTTAATATGGTCTTAAAGGGGGCTGTGTGGCAAAATTGTAGAAGGTGGAGGTCCCGGGGAGGGTCAATACTGGAAAATCATGTTTGTCGATGTGAGGTTTGGTCTTGATGACCTGTGTGCATGGTTCATACTATTGATATATTTTTATATTGTGGATTGACGTGGGATCAGGGCATTCTCTGGCCTTCCTTAATACCTTCAATTCAGCGACTAACATGCACCAGGGCCCTTTCAGCAGGAGGAACTGAACCCATATAGCCCGTGGGTGGATGTTTAGAATGACAAAGCTACACATCATAGGTTAAGGTTTCAAGTTGCATGCTAAACCTTTTTTCTTATCCTAACATTATGTATACATGTATATATATGACTGCATATGGTTATTTGATTTGGTTTAGAATAATGGCATTATTTTACCTTTATCCCTGAGTTACATGCTATTGTTCACTCTGCTAATGGTCTTCAGGTGCTGTATCCCTATACGATGCAGGAACTAGACATACTACCATTCTTCATTCTCAGTGAATTGAATTTGGGGACAACTTTGAGTCAGATTAAAGTGGTGAGCTTCCATTCTCCGAAAGACTCCATTTCATGCTGTGGATATTTTTCCATCATTGTTATTTATTTGGTTTTGGTTTTGTCTATAATCGGGGGCATATCCCGACTGGTTATTCTTTGATTCTAGTTAGAGGCTTTGTCAGACTACTATAGGCATGGGCAGTGTCGGTATTAGTGTTAGCATTAGTATTGGTATTGGAAATTAGTATTGGTATTGGTTGGATACTTGGTTTTGGCTGTTTGGTTCTGGATATAGACTTCATCTAATGTCTATAAATTATTATTGTTTTATATTTATATGTTCATAATTCATTCGATATGGGATGTAGGGTGGTTAACGATGGGGTATTAGGTGTGGTCTTCGATCCTAGTTGGACTTGAGATATCTAACACGACTAGGCCTTGTTTTGGTCGTGTCAGATTATTATCAGAGCTCTAGGTTCATGGTCAATTGGGAGTCCACAAAACCATGTCAAGTAGAGTCTCTTTTAAGGGTGTTTAGCACTCCACACTCATAAGGGAGAGGCTATAAGGCATTTAAGAATGTTTCTCTTTCTTGTGTTCTATTTTTGGGTTGTAGAGCCTAAGGTCCTAAAATATTCTCTAACTCCTACTTGTTCGCTTTTCAAATCATGCCTCCCGTATGATCTAAAGCTTACTTAAACTTCTCTGTCCTACCCGAGGACAACATTGATAGAACACATCCTGCTTATGGGGTCCAGACCCGGTCTAGGGGTCCAGTTCTTAATTGCACTCTTGGAGTTCCACTGGTCCCCTCCCGTCCTTCTCGAGCTCCTCGGGCTGATATGAAAAATACTGAGTTTTATTGGTGTATATATATGTTGGCTTAGTTGGTTGCTACTCAGTTTGAGTATCGTGCATCTTTTACTCCATTTTCTAGGGACACAAGGGTTGGCTAGTTTATGAGGTTAAATCCTTTAACCTTTACTGGAGTTAAGGTCGAGGATGATTCTCAAAGTTTCCTTGATGAGATACAAAATATCTTCTGTTTGATGCATGCCACTAATGTGGAGGGCGTGGAGTTCTCCACCTACCAATTGAAAGATATGGCTTATCAGTGGTACGAGGAATAAGACCAGTCAAGGGGTGACAATGTTGAGTCAGCTTTATGGGATAATTTTTCTAATGCTTTCCTGGACCGCTTCTTTCCTTAAGAGCTGAGGGAAGCAAAGGAGGAAAAGTTTGTTAATCTAAAGAAAGGCACAATGTCAGTCAAGGAGTATGCCTTAAAGTTTCACCAGTTATCTCGGTATGTTTTGGAGTTGGTTTCTAGTATGAGGGCTAGAATGAGGAAATTAGCTTTCGGGTTATCCTGAGACTTGATTTTGGAGAGTAAGACTATCTTATTAAACAAGGACATGGATATCTGTAGGTTGGTTGCATACATGCAGCAGGTTAAGGAAGAGAAGAAGAAGCAGGCAAAGATGAGAGAAAGGCAGAGTAAGAAGTTTAGATTTTCTAAGTAGTATGGTAGCCAGCAGTAAGGTGAAAAAGATTATGGAAAGTGGCCCAAAAAAAAGAGGGGAAATTTGGGGTATTACATACGGCTAGCGCTCCCTACCCAAAGACATTAGGTGATAAGCTTTATCATGATGGCGACAATTATAGGGCACAGGATGCCCAATCTCAGGCTAGTAGCGCCGAATCAGCTCCATACTATCCTACATGTAGGTTTTGAGATCGATTGTATTAGGGATATTGTGATGAAGTAAAGGACAAGTGCTTCAACTTTGGTAAGATAGGGCACACGATTAGAAATTATCTAGTGGCCAAGGTTGCTTCTAGGGAAAACAAGGTTCCTGTTGCCTCTTTTTCAACTCCAGCACCAAAGGGTGCACTATCTCACTCCGGCATTGGTCAAAACCGACTCTATTCTCTTAATACTAGTCAGAAGTCCAAGGCATCACCTGATGTCATTACCAATATGTTGAAACTCTTTTCCCAAGGTGTGTACTTTTTACTTGACCCAGGGTACACTTTCTCTTATGTGACCTCATTTGTGGCTATGCATTTTGGTTTTGGTCCTTAGTGTATAACGAAGCCTTTTTCTATTTCCATCTCGATGGGTGAATCTGTGGTGGCTAGAAGAGTCTATAAAGTTTGTGTGGTATCTGTGGATGATTGGAGACTTTGGTGGATCTTTTTGAACTAGACATGGTTGATTTCGATACCATATTGGGAATGGATTGGTTGCACTCGTGGTACGCATCTCTAAACTTTCAGAACCCTAAGGTAATCTTTAAATTCCCTAATGATCTAGTTATTGAATGATATGATGGCTTTGTAGCTCCTAAGGGAAGGTTCATATCATATCTTAGATCTTGGAGATTAATCTCCAAGGGGTGTCTCTATTATTTGGTCTGGGTTAAAGATTCTAACTAGGAGGAGGGTCCTTCTTTATATTTCATTTCGGAGGAGAATGAATTTTCTGCGATCTTCCCTGATGAACTTCCTGGTGTTACTCCCGATAGGGAGATTGATTTTGGGATAGATCTTTTTTTGAACACTCGTCTTATTTCTATTCCCTCATATATAATGGCTCCAGTTGAGTTAAAAGAGCTTAAGGAGTAACTAAAGGATCTTTTAGACAAGGGTTTCATCTATCCTAGTGTGTCTTCGTGGGGTTCACCCATGTTATTCGTGCATAAGAAGGACGGATCCCTTAGGATGTATTGATTACCGATATTTGAATAAGGTTGTTATAAAGAATAAATACCCTCTTCCAAGGATAAATGATTTGTTTGATCAATTTCAGCGTGCTAAGTTTTTCTCTAAGATTTATCTTCGGTCGAGGTATCATCAGTTAAATATTAGGGAAATGGATATCCCTAAAACAACCTTCTATACCCAATATGGGCATTTCAAGTTCTTAATCATGTCTTTTGGGTTGACTAATGCCCCAATGACATTCATGGACTTGATGAATAAAGTCTTCCATTAGTTTCTAGATTCGTACATCATCGTATTCATGGAATATATTTTGGTGTACTCTAAGAGTGAGGTGGATCATGATGATCACCTCTGCATTGTGTTGCAGACCCTGAAAGATCAACAGTTGTATGCCAAATTTTTGAAATGTGAATTTTAGTTAAACACTGTCATTTTTCTGGGTCATGTCATTTCTAGTGAAGGGATCATGATGGATCCATAAAAGGTTGCACTGGTTAAGAGGTGGCCTATACATATGACTCCAACTAATATTCGAAGCTTCTTAGGTTTAGCCAGTTATTACAAAAGGTTTGTGGAAATTTTCTCTTCTATAGCTACCCCATTGACGATGTTGACTTAGAAGAAGGTAAAGTTCTTATGGTCTGATGCTTGTGAGGGTAGTTTTGAGAAGTTGAAGTATAAAATGATTTTGGCTCAAGTATTGAATTTTCCTGAAGGCACTGATAGGTTTGTTCTCTATTATGGTGCATCCTGTGTGGGGCTTGGTTATGTCTTGATGCATCATGGAAAAGTGATAGCTTATGCCTCTAGACAGTTGAAGGTCCATGAGAACTCATGACTTTGACTTATAGGCCATGGTATTTGTATTTAAAATCTAGCATCACTATTTGTATAGAGTGCATATAAATATCTTTTTTGACCATAAGAGCCTGCAATATACATTTACTCAGAAAGATATGAACCTCAGGAAAAGGAGATGGCTTGAGCTGCTCAAAGATTATGACATGAGTCTTCACTACCATCCAGGTAAACCTTACATGGTTGCTAATGCTCTTAGCCAGTTATCCATGGGGAGTCTAGCTTATACAGATGAAGGAAAAAAGGACTTGGTGAGAGATATTCACTATTTGGATAACCTTAGAGTTCGTCTCTTGGACTCTGAAGATGGTGGTGTGTTTGTGTAGAAGGTGGCGCAGTCATTTCTTGGTCCAAAAATAAAGGAGAAACAAGTGTTAAATCTTGTCTTAATGATGATCAAGGGTGAGATAGGTAGGCAAAAAGTGATGTCCTTTGAGATTCATGTTGATTGTACCTTACGGTACCAAGGAAGATTATGTGTTTCTGATATAGATGGGTTGCATGAGAGAATCTTGGCTGAGGTACATAAGCCATGTTACACTATTCATCCTGGTTCGACGAAAATGTATCATGACCTTAAGGAGATTTATTGGTGGAATAATATGAAATAGGACATGGATAGTTTTATAGCTAAGTGCATGGTGTGTCATCAAGTGAAAGTAGAGCACTTAAGGCTCGGAGGATTGTATCAATAAATTAAGTTGCCTGTGTTGAAGTGGGTGGTGATCAATGTGTATTTCATTACCGGTCTTCCTCAGTCTAGGAATTAGTTTAATTCAATTTGTGTCATCGTGGATAAGATGACAAAGTCTGCTTATTTCTTACCAGTAAGGACTAGTTATTTGGTAGAGAATTATACGAGGTTGTACCTCTAAGAGATTGTGAAGTTGAATGGGGTGCCGATTTCTATCATCTCAGATCGTGGTATGCAGTTTTTATCACACTTTTGGCGGTCATTTTAGAAAGGTTTGGGAACAAAGATGAGTCTTAGTACTGCTTTTCACCCGCAGTCGGATGGGCAAGCAGAAAGAACTATTGAGGCATTAGAAGATATGCTTTGAGCTTGCGTGATTTAATATGGTGGTAGTTGGGTTTAGCATTTACCTCTTATAGAGTTTGCGTATAATAACAGATACCACTCTAGCATTGGGATGGATCCATTTAAGGCCTTCTATGGTAGGAGGTGTAGGTCTCCTATTGGGTGGTTTAAGGTTCGTAAGGCGGAGATGTTTGGTCTAGATTTGGTTCATTAAGCCATGGAGAAAGTAAAAGTGATTTGGGATAGGCTTAAAGCCATCCAAAGTTGCCAAAAGTCCTATGCAGATGTGAGGCATAGAAAGTTAGAATTTGAGATTAGGGATATGGTGTTCTTGAAGGTATCTCCCATGAAGGGAGTGATGCAGTTTGGGAAGAAGGGGAAGCTCAGTCCCTAATATATTGGAGTTTCTTTCTAGTTTGAGAAGGGTTGGCAATGTTGCATATGGTTGGTATGTGGCAACTGAAGTGGATAAAAATAGAGCCAAGGCACACAAACTAAAGATAGAACTGGCAGAGCCATTTCCACATCTATACCAGTCATTTCCCATGTGTGAGAAGCCCATAACCGATGATTTGGTGATGGAATTTGAAATCTTTTTGAAGAATATAACACTATCGTAGAAAAGTTCTTAGAGACATCGAGGATTATAAAAGTTGAGCTTGAAGAGAAGTTGCATAGATGGACCTCCTCTCTACGTACGTCTCTTTTACCATTGTGGTAGAGGAAGGATGAATTTTTTTTTTCTAAAATTAGTAGTAGTTCGGATGAGGCCCGAGACTCACACTTTTATTGTTATGGTGCTCAAAACTCTTTTTACTTTTACAAAAGGCATAAACCCATACTTGTGTGGGTTGCAACCAATGTTTGTCAGTGTTTTTAAATTCAATGAAAAGCCTCCCTTATTTTGAAAATAATTTTATTTTTATAATTGTTATTATCTAACTCTATTCGTTTCTAATTTTAGTAATAATAAATTAAAACCATCCAATATCATGTTATGTCAAGAGCTAAATGATCTATCGAGGTAGATGATGATGAATGCGAAGAATATGATGAAATGACCATGGTTCCAATATAGTTGACAAAAAAATTAAAGATTTTAAGAACCACAAAAAGTCCAATCTTGAAGAGACTGAAATGATGATGAAGTCAAAGAAACTAGGATCAGTGTTCTTCTATAAAAAGCACACAAGAGAGAACTTATTAGAATACTCAAAGAGTATGTTCACATATTCACATGGTCTTATGATGATATGCCAGGATTAACCATAAACATTATGGCCTATATGTTGTCAATTGACCCAAGGTTTAGTCTCATAAAGCAGAAGACTCAAAAATTTCAATCCAAATTTGAGTCTGAGAATCAAAGATGAGGTTAGCCAAGCTAGGGTTGCAAAATTCACAAAGTATCCAATGTGGATAGCCAATATTATTTTGGTATGAAAGAAGGATAACAAGATTAGGATCTGCATGTACTATAGGGATCTAAATAAGTCCAGTCCAGAAGACAACTCCCATTTCCCAACATACATATCCTTATCGACAAATGCGTTAAGAATAAGATGTAGTCATTCGTAGATTGTTTTGTCGATTATCATCAGGTCTTAAAGATGAAGAGGATACAGAAAAAATTACTTTAATCTCACCTTTGGTGTCTATCATTACAAAGTGATGTCGTTTAGTCTTAAGAATTTTGGTGATACGCACATGAGAGCCATGACGATTATGTTTCATGATATGATTCACAAATAGATTGAAGTGTATGTAGATGATGTTATCATAAAGTCCTATGAAAGCTTATGAGAAGGTTCTTTGATCAGTTGTGACAACATAATTTGAAGTTGAACTCTACCAAATACTCTTTTGGGGTTCAAACGGGAAACTTATTAGGCTTTATACTTAGTCGAAGAGGCATTGAGCTATATCCTCCAAAGGTTAAGGCGATCCAAGAGTTGTATCCACCAAACACCAAGAAAGAAGTCATATGTTTCTTGGGAAGATTGAATTACAATATCTAATTTATAGCCCAGCTAATAGTCATCTGTGAACATATCTTTAATTTTCTAAAGAAAGATACAGTGACTAAATGGACCGAAGAGTGCCAAAATGCCTTTGACACTATAAAAGATTATTTGTCCAATCTGCCCGAGTTAGTCCCTCCAAGGGAAGGAAGTCCATTGTTGCTCTATCTATCAGTCAGATAATGTATTTGGATATGTTCTGGGGAAGCATGATGAAACTGGAAAGAAAGAACTAGCAATTTACTACTTGAGTAAGAAGTTCACGTTATACGAGGCTTGCTATACTCTATTGGAAAGAACTTGTTGTGCTTTAACTTTGATCACTCAAAAGCTGAGACACTATTTTTCCTCGTATACAATGTATCTTATTTCTAAAATGGACCTTTTGAAATGTATATTCTTAAGAGCCATGCTTACAAGGAAATTGGCCAAGTGGAAAATATTACTAAATGAGTTCGACATTGTATATGTGACTCAAAAAATGGTTAAGGGGAAAAACCTAGCAAATAACCTTGCAGAGAATCCAGTTGATAAAGATTATAAGACACTCCAAACCTATTTTCCAGATGAAGAAGTCTTCTTTATGGGAGAAGACATCTCTGAATCATATCCTGGGTGGAGAATGTTCTTTGATGGAGTAGTTAATCTTAAGGGTTTAGGAATCAGAGCAGTATTGATATCAGAAATAGGTAAACATTACCCGATGACAGCCAAATTTCATTTCACATGCACTAACAATATGACGAGTATGAAGTTTGTGTTCTTGGCATCAGATCAAAAATTGATATTAGTGTTCAAGAATTATTGGTTATCAATGATTCTAACCTGCTGATCCATCAAGTTCAAGGATAATGGGCTATGAAGCTCCAAAATCATGTCGTAGAAGGAACTAGTGCAAGATCTGTGTAAGAGGTCTAAAAAGATTAAGTTCAAGCCTATCCCAGGATACAAAATGAGTTTGTAGATGCTTTGTCTACCATATCCTCCATGATACAACATCCAAATCAAAGTTATATCATTCTATTGGAGATAAGATTAAAGAAGCAAATTGCACGTTGTGTACAAGTTGAAATAGATATAAAACCATGGTATTTTAACATAAAGATATATCTAGAATCTAGAATATATCCAAATGATACGATTGCTAATCAAAAGAATACGATATGTCAAATGGCTAGTAATTCCTTCTTGAATACAGAAAATCCTATATGAGATGACTTCTGGGATTTCTAAGATGTATGGATGCCATTGAAACCACAAAGTTTCTTTGAGAAGCACATGTTGGAACATGCAGACCCCACATAAATGGATTTACCTTAGCCAAGAATATTTATAAGATGAATATTTCTGGATGACTATGGAGAATGATTATAATTGATTTGTACAAAAGTTCCACAAATGTCAAATACATAGATATTTGATTCGATTGTCCCTCAATAAACTTAATGTTATGACTTCGCCTTGGTCATTTGTAGTTTGGGGAATGGATGTTATTAGCCCGATAGAGCCATCTGTTTTTAATGGGCATAGATTCATGTTACTTGCTATTAATTATTTCACAAAGTGGATGGAATCTACCTTTCATAAGGTTGTAACGATAAAGGTAGTAGTTGTTTTTTCAAGAACAACCTGATATATTGCCTTATACCCTACTGGGGTATCAAATAATAGTCTGGACTTCAACTGGCGTAAATCTATATTTGCTAGTGTATGATGGAACAAAAGTAGTGATGCCTTATGAGGTTTAGATACCTTCACTAAGAATCATTCAAGAAGCTAAATTATGAAGCGAAGAATGGGTTTGTGAAGGATTGGAACAACTTGCATTGATCAATGAGTAGAGAAAGAGCATCGTATTACATGGGCAGTTGTATCAACAATGGATGATCCATGTTTTCAACAAAAGAGTAAGATTTTACATTTTCAAAATTAGACAACTAGTACTCAAGTATATCTTTCCTCACCAAGAGGAATACACGGAAAAAATTTCTCCAAATTGGCAAGGACCGTATGTGGTTCACAAAGTACTACCCAAAAGAGCTTTGATTTTATTTGAGATGGATGGCTAAGAGTGGCCCAACTTGATCAACTCTGATGCATTAATGGGATACTACATCTGAAGATAGTATGTTCTTTGTGTTTGCAATCATTTTTATGCTTTGAAATAGCTTACGGATTCCCCATCCTTTTGTAGGAACTACGTTTGACCTGAGTTCCAAAGAAAGAGATACGTAGGTGGATAAACTTCGATAAAACCCTTACTCTATGTCTTCCCTTTATAATGAACTAAGTGATGACCTAAATTTCCAAGAATAGGATACGTAGGTTGCCTTTGTTAGTTGCGGTCACTCCTTTGATTATCTCTCTATTTTAACTATTTTATGGGAACTATGTTTGACTTAATTCTTTCTTCAACAGGATACGTAGGCACCATAAAAAATTGGTCATACCACCCCAAGAAATGAAAACTATGACATAATTTTAAGAAGGAATATTGCGAAATTCAAAACAAAAGATCAACATCTGATAGTCAATATGTAAGAATACAATCAGACATATTTTGAGAAAAAGTCTCCAGATCCCCAAAAATTGTCACACTCTCATAGAAAACTTTGAGCTTTACATTGGAATATCTAATTGGAGAAGAAATTTTGAGAGGGGCCTTAAAATTTAAATCAAGAGTATATTAAGAGTTCCAAACCAACTCCAATAATTTCCCTAGAAACAAGATTTCAAAAACAACTTCAGATATCCCCACCTATAACATAGTCCCAAAGAGACTAATCCCCAGCCACAATGTTGAAAGATCTCCAGAGCTCGCCAACAAGATGACAAATATGTCAAGGCCTCAAATGAAGGACGTTCATTGAGGTACACATGATATGAAAAACAGGCAGAGTCCCCTCCCAATTATATTTCAAAATTTATATTTTTAACACCTATTTTATCCTTTATCAAAGTATATTTTGGGTAAAAATTAATTTTGTCTTACATTTTTCATATCCCAAGGAGTCAAGGCAAGAATTCAAAGATAGCAGGCACTTTAAGATGAAAAAATTGAAGTAGAAAACCAAAGGGAGGGTCAACAAAGATCAGTTTCACCAAAAACTAACAATTTTTCTGTAGGTGCAAGATTACTCCAAAGCTTGACCAAGGATCAGTGACAAGTATGTTAATCAATTTATTCCTTAATTTAGAGGAATTTAATAAGGGAAGGTTACAATGAATGGTTAAAAGAAGGAGATAATAACATCCCTTTCAAATCCTAACAAGTTATAAATCACAACGAATACATAATTACTTGAAATCAATATTTGTTACCATCCCCAAAAAGGGTACTTTCTTACTCCTTTATACTCTAAATGACCTTTTGTTTGTCCACTCACCATGAAAGAGTGTGATAAATGCAAACAAAGTCTTTTACTTACATACAATTGCTTTTCTTAAAAGCTTTTTTTTATAATAGCCACTAGTGAAAGTGATATTGTGTTTACTTATCATTTATTTTAAGAGAAGGTACACATAAAAGAGTTGGAATAATAATTAAACAATCATATGCATCACCTGATAAGGGGATAGCAACGACAAGCTCCTTAGATTCCTAACAAATCATAAAATGTACAACATAAATCCAGCTATCCAATAAAAATTAACTCAGGTGATGTCTTTTTTGAACTGTTGAGAGGGTCATTGCATATTCACTCATGCCGAGATCGCCATTACATATTCACTCATGTATATAGGATATTTTATATCATTGACAAGAAGGCTATTTCTTATCATTGCTAAGAAGGCCATTACATATCATCATCAATAGGGCCATTGCATGTCATCGATAAGAGGCCCATTGCATGTCATTTCCAAGAGGGTCATGCTAAGAGGGATATTTCATATCATACTGAGAGGGCCATTGTATATCATTGCCAAAAGGGTCATTTCACAATATGTCGAGAGGGCCATTGCATATCATTGACAAGAGGGCCATGCCCAGAAGTCCATTTTCATATTATTGTCGAGAGGTCCATACCAAGAGGAACATCATCATTACATCCTCAAGAGTATCCAAATACAATTAATCTCCCAAAGATGAAAAAGTCTAGCACTGAAGGATAACTTGGAGAACATATGTCCATTAATCACGCAGAGATGGATGAGTCTAGCATTAATGGATATAATAATTTTAATATCCATTTGTAACGTATAAATAATGGAGTCTAGCATTGAGAGATTTAATCATTTTAATATGTATTTATTGTACATAAATGTTAGAGTCTGACATTAAAGGATATTGTATGTATTTATATTGGATAAATTGCATGAAGACTATAAAATCAGACATCAAAGGGTATGTATCAATACAAAAAATATCAACAACCAGATATCAAGAAGTAGATGATCAAAAGAGTATCTAAGTATCTATCTGAAGATAATAACATACTGGATTTCCTAAAAATTATAAGTACAAAGGTCATCTGTAAGCCTCAATGTCTGAGACATGATAGTGTGTAAGGTTATTAAAAAGTCAATAGTCAAAGGCTATCTGAAAGATGCAATGATGTCTAAAATCAAATAATGTGTATAGTTACCCTAAAGTTTATAGTTCAAGGATTGTCCATAAGCCCCAATAATATCCTAGTAGAAGATATGTAAGAGTAGCAAAAATTAATAGTCCAAGGGTTCTCTATAATCCACACCATAGTTAAGATTGATTATGTGTAGGATTTACCTAAAGGCTGATGATTTAAGGTACATTTATAGGCCACATCATATCCAAGGTCGGATGATGTGAAAGAACCCCCAACAGTTGGCAATTTAAGGGATATTTGTAAGTCATCTCTTATCTAAGTGCAGGATTACCCAAAAGCTGGTGATTTGAAGAATTGTAAGACACCACATATCTAACATTGGATAATGTGCAAGATTATTTAAAGACTTACGATTCTAGGGATATCTATAATACTACAACAAAAAGGTCTACTTAAGACCAACATTCAGGGATGAGTTAATAATTTAATCTCAAAAAGTATATTTATTGGGATGAGATTATATTTCGGTCCCTAATTGTGCATTTTATTTCAAAGATATAAAATTTGGTCTGAGAAAAATTATTAACTGGTCCCTATTTATAATTTAGAGCCTTGAGCAGGAAAGAGTACCGTCAAACTCTAATAAAAAATTTAATAAAAAAGAAACTTTCATTTTAATAAACAAAATTAATTAAGGCCTCCAAATAAATATTTTTTCTAACAATTAAAAAAATCTGTATTTCTCTTTAAAATATGAAAAAAAAATGTTCTATATACTTTAATTTGCCCTAATTTGTACTAAACGATGCATTGTCAGTTACTTATTCATTTTCATCATTTTTTCTAACAACTATGTTCTCAATTTTATCTTTTCCCTAATCTCTATTTTCTATCGCAGCTTCCATAACAACTCAGGTATGATTTCCCTAATCTCTGTTTTCAATTTGTTTGTTTGATTCTATTTACTTTTCTAAGTAGTATAGGGATTTAGTTGACACAGGATTTATTTCATCTTACTGAATTATAGTTATTTCAATTCTCTTGTCCATATAAGTTTTGCTTTTGATTACATGTGTAGATAGGTGTTTGTCTTGTTCGACGTGGTTGCTCAGTTTCATAAATTAAGTTTGAGAATAGCGTCTTGTCTAAATTCTCTCGTTGGTTTTGAATATTCACGTCATGTTTGAATATGAGGAATGATGTAACATCCATATTTCCCACTTTATTTTTATTTTTTCCTTTTGGCCATCATGTTCACGTGATTCCACATATATGCTTATGTCCATCTAGACGTAAACATAATTTAATTTAGTGCACTAGTTTACTTTACGTTGACAGTAATGGAAAAAAGAATAGAAACACTACCTATATGAGTGATAGTTACCTGAAAGAATTTGATAATGCTCAAACAAAACAAAATTAGAGTCGTAGAAGAAAAAAGAAGAAACATCAAAACATGTGTTCTGATGCTCTTGAGTGAATAATCCAAGTTGTAAAATTAAAAACTAAAAAATAGGAGCCTGAGTATTTAAGAAAAGTACCTGCAACTGCATTTGTAATGACTTCTACATTAGGAGCTAATTGTAACATGTGCATTTCCTTCACCATCTGAGTAATTTCTGCTCTCTATTCCTAGTAAAATTGTAGGAAAGAGTTATTTCCACTCGTGCAACTTTTTATATTAGTTATTTTTCTATTATTACATGTACAACTTTTTCACTTGTGCATTTTCCAAAATATACATTAATTTTCTAAAACACACTTTAAAAGCAGGAGAAGAACATGAAATATATTGTCCATGTACCAAATTTTGCAATTCTACTTTAGAAACTCATAAAACAATCATGAAATATTTAAAAGTACATGGAATAGCTTAGAATTATACTTTCTGGTTTCACCATGGGGAACGTTTGGGTGAACCATTATTGGAATCTGAATCTGAAGATGAATATAATAATAAAGTGGAAGAATGTGAGAGTGAAGATGAAGTAGAAAAATTATTGAGAGATTTATATCCTAATCTTAGTGGTGGACCTACACACACAGATTGTGATGATTTATTTGAGGAGGATTCTAATCTTGAAGCAAAATTTTTTTACAAACTATTGAAGTATTTTGAGTAGCCACTGTACCAAAATTCAAAATCATCAAAGCTTTCCTTGTTGATTAAATTGCTTCACATAAAAAATATGGGTCGTTAGAGTAATGCATCATTTACAATATGACTGAAAATATTGAAAGAGGAGTTGTTGCCTGATGACACCATTTTCCCAAACTCATATTATGAGAAAAAAATAATTTGAGAACTCAGACTTTCTTATAATAAGATGGATGCTTGCACTAATGATTGCATTTTATACTAGGACGAACATAGCTTACTAGATTCTTGCAAAGCTTGTAGTGTGTCCAGATAAAAAAATTTGGTGATCAAAAGATTAAAGTTTTACTGAAAATCTGTAAATAATCTGATAATAGAATGCTTAATGCATCATCTTTCTTGAAATACCCATAGCGGGAAAACAAGGAAAAAAAGGTAAGAAGATAGCAGCAAAGAGTTTATGCTATTTTCCCTTAAATCCTAGACTTTAGAGGTTGTTTATGTCTGCAAAGACATCTACTCTAATGACATGGCATAAGGATAAAATAGTTGATAATTGAATAATAAGGCACCCAGCTAATTCAATGGCATAGAAGTCATTTGATGAACTGTATCCTTCATTTGCGGCCAACCCCATAATGTTAGACTTGACTTGTTAGTAATGGATTTCAACAATTTTAGAATTCAAAAACCTCACATAGCATTTGTCTTGTGGTTATTATTCCTTATAATTTACTACCTTGGTTGTGTTGAAACAAAAAAAATTATTTTGTCAATGCTTATTCCTGGTCTAAATAGTCCAGAAGACGCAATTGATATATATCTTCATCCTTTAAGAGAGGAATTGAATGAGTTATGGGAAATTAGTATTGAGACCTATGATGCACCAACTAAATAGAATTTTATGTTTTATGCATATCTCTTATGGGCTATTAATGACTTTCCTGCATATGGAAATTTATCTGGATGGAGTACTAAAGGAAAATTGGCATGTTTTTGTTGCAACAAAGAAACTTCATTAATTCGATTGGCTAATAGTAAGAAGTAGTGTTTTATGGGTCATCAGTGTTACCTTTCTCTTAGTCACAAATGGAGATATGATAAGCAGTCCTTTGATGGTACAGAAGAGAAAAGGCCACCACAAAAAAATCATTCTGGTATTGACATAATTAATCAATTACAAGATATTAGAGGGTAACAATTATCAAGAGATCCAAAGAAAAGTATGAAGATATCACATAAAGTTTGAAAGGATAACTGGAACAATAAAAGTATCTTTTTTTAAACTTCCATATTAGGAGTATCTCTTATTGAGACATAATTTGGATATTATGCATATTGAAAAAAACATTTCATGAATGTCAAAGGAAAGGCCAAGGATACAATTAAAACTCGATTAGACTTACAAGAGATGAACATTAGAGCAAAATTTCCCCTTATTTAAAAGTGGGAGAAAGTTGAAGTTCCAACTAAATCCTACACATTGCCTCCTGAAGATAAGCACAAATATTGTCTGTTCTTAAAGAATATGAAAGTACCTGATGATTTTTCATCTAATATTTCTCAATGTGAACTTAAAAGATCATAAGATTTCTGGATTGAAAATTCATGATTGTCATGTTTCTCTACAACATCTACTCCCTCTTGTACTTCATGGTATGTTGTCCAAACAAGTGTATGAACCACTTATTAAGTTATCTTATTTTTAAATAAGCTTGGATCCAGGGAGTTGAGAATTGATGATTTGGAACATATTGAAGTGCAAATTCCTATAACACTTTGCAAGTTAGAAAAGGTATTTCCTCCTTCATTTTTTGATGTCATGGTACACTTGCCTATTCATTTAACTACTAAAGATAAAATTGTCGGGCCTGTTTATTAGAGGTGGATGTATTCTGTGGAACAATGGTTTTATTTTTTAAAATTTCTCATTAGTAATAAGGCATGTCCAACAGGTTCTATTGTAGAAGTTTACATTGCAAATGAGTGTATGACCTTATGTTCAAGGTATATGCATAGAATTGACAAAAAATTTAGTCGACCTGAATAAAATTATGATGGGGGTTTAAAAGAATCTGATGGAGAATTATCTGTATTTTATCAACCCAAAAAAACTTTAGGAGCTAAAGATCCATGTGAGATTGAGGCCGATGAATTGAAACAAGTACATACATACATATTGAAGAATTATGATGAAGTAAGTATGGAGAGAATTCATGTAGTCTCATTTTTATTATTTCCTTTAGGTTAGTTTCTTTTCTATATGAGATTTATGATTCACTTTAATTTTGTAGAGAATTTGTACAAACTTATAAAGATACTATTCGACACTTGTCTGATGCAGAATGGAACCAATAATTTATTAAATGGTTAAAAGATAGGGTAAGTAATACATAAACATCAAATTTAATATTTTAATTTTGTATTACTTATTATAAAATATTCAATGCAATTTTATTGATAGGTCGCGCAATTGCATGAAGTAGATGATAGTCAGATCATGGAAGATCTGCTTACATTTTCATGTGGTTCTACCAAATATTTAACACATTACAATGGTTATATTATTAATGAATATAGATTTCATGTAGAAGATTATGATTAAAAGTTAAGACCTCAAAATTGGGGTGTTGTTGTAGTTGGCAATAATGTTACAGGGTAAGAACGTTGATTACTATGGAGTTTTAACAAAAGTTATTGAGTTGTAATTTGTACTCGATAGAAGAGTGATCTTATTCCTTGTGATTGGTTTGATATGTATGATTAAATAAAGGGAGTCAAAAAGATCAGTATGACTTCGTGAGTGTTAATCCGATTAGATTTTTGAAAATAAATAAGCCTTTTGTTTTAGTTGACCAAGCATGTCAAGTATTTTATGTTAATGATAATTCCAAAAAAGGTTGGCAAGTAGTGAGGAAGACTCAACCTCGTGATTCCTATGAGGTATTGAAAAAATGGATGATGATATTGTAAAGTTAGTAAGTCCTTCACAAAAAAGTGAAAAAGAACTAATGAAGAAAAGTTTTGGTTATCGAAAATAATAATTATATTGTTAGACATTCTGATGACATGATTTCCTCAATTACTATATTATCACACATTCTTTTAATACTATTTTTTTACTTTTGGTTGTTTTATAGGTTCAAGATGAAATGATTGAAGACTGAAAATGAGGTCAGATCAACTGTGAAGAGTACTATCAAGTCTACACTAGTCGCGCCTAGTGCTATAGGAAAAAGATGAGGACGTGGGCTTAGATCTTTAGTTTAGAAAGAGAATATGTTAACTAAGAGTTTATTTTCTCAATCTAGTAATGTTGTTAATCAATACATCTAAGATTTTGAAACAAGTAAGATATTTGATATTTTATAGATCGAATGAAATTAGGTTGCTCTTGATATTCTAGGCTGTGAGCTAAAGATGTCTTAAACGATCACACATGTGGTAAACTTAGGTGCTATATATTTATATAAATTTAAATGCTGAAATATAAGATATGATTTGTTTGTCTAGGTTATATAGGGAAGGATCGAGGACAAAGGCTTAAATATCCCACCATGTCTGCTAGTCAAGGAATAAAAACCATTCGTAAGAATTCCATTTATTGAGAAAGAGTACATGGAAAATAATTGACACGACCCGAACTAGGGCCTAGTCATGCCGGACATCTTAAGTCCAACAAGGATCGGAGACCACCCCCTATACCCAATCTAACAAACCAATACACAACCTATGTCAGATGAATTCTGAACATATAACAAGATAAAGCATTTAGAATTCAATGATTTTGGGATAAGCCTAAAAACGAGATCAACTCAACCAAGTCATACCGTCACAACCAAACCAGACAAACCATAATATACCCAAGTCCACAATTGTCCATACAAAGCCTCTAAATAATGTCAAAGAATATTTAGTTGGGATATTCCCCCGACCATTGCCAAAAACCAATGTCAAGGGAATAGTAAACATAATATAAACCATAACATGAAATGCACCTTTCGAAGAATGGAAGCTCACCACTTCAGTCTGACTCAAGTTGTCCCCAAATAACCAGGTCATTGAGCAGGAGGTATGATAGTATGTCCGGTTCCTGCATCACGTAGGCATATAGTGCCCGAAGACGATTAGCGGAGTCAACACTAGCAAGTACTCTAGGAAAAAGATGAAATAATGCCATTATTCAAAACAAAGTATATAACCACATGCAATCACATATACATATATAAATCATGCCGGGATAGGGAATAAGGTTTAACATGTATTTAAAACCTTTACCTGGGTTGTATAACTTTGCCATCCTAAAACTACCCATGGGCTATATGGGTTCAGCTTCCCTGCTGAAAGGGCCCCGGTGCGTGTTAGCCGTATGATCAGAGAATAGAACCTGAGATGACTAGTACATCTCCCAAAATATAAAGTGTGAAATCATGCACACGGTCACCATGAACAAACCTCACATCGACAAACATGAGTTTCTAGTATTGGTCCCCTCCAGACCTCTACTTTCCACGGATTTTCTACCCCCTCCATCCCCCTTTAAGCCTATATTAGAACCATTTACACATTCCAACCTTTTTACCAAGGAATCTCTTATTAGGAATTAACCATTGGTATCGTCATACCAAAATTAGAGCTTGCAAGTCTATCCTTTTATGCCATACCAAATCCATTAAACCAAGTAGACTCCAAAGCTTCTAATTAAACAAAGACCATGGCCACCAGGACATTTCAAACTATTTAAAACCAGCCAAACCAATTTAAGTTCCATTACCTTTTATGCAATGCAAAGATTTCAAGAATAGTCAAACTATGTGATAAAATCATTCTCATTGGCATTTTAACAAACAGGTTGAGGGAACATATTGCTCAAAACCATAACCAAGTAATTTGGGGAATCCATAAAACCCTGAAATCCATTTACCATTAACATGCATCCCACAATGTCAAAATCATACTAAACGCATGAAAGAAAACATTATTAAACCATGAGAAATATTATTCAACCATGAACATCCAAACTCCCAGCCTTTATTGCAAAACCATAATAATATCATAAAACCCATACATTAAAACACATGATCTTTGTAAAATAACAATGGGGGGGGGTAACATTCCTTAGACACTAAGGAAGACGAAGAGAATAACTCTTGAAAGCCCCTAATTGATTACCTTGAAGAAACCCTAGCCTTTTGCTTGAACAGAGAGTTTGAGAGATTTTTAAGAGTGTTTGATTGGGAATAATGGGTTAATGAAGTCCCAAAAGGTGTTTTATGTCGTGGTATGGAGTTAAAAAGGGGAAATGTCTAATATGCCCCTAATTTAAAACTATAAAATTATCACAGGTGGTTACGAGTTGACCCCATGACTCATTACCACAACGTACGACTTATACCATTAAGTCATCACCAATACAGTGAGTTAGAAACCCATACACTATCCACCATACAGCTCTCTGTCCCCCACTCGTGACCAGACCATACGACTCGTATAGTCTAATCGTACCCAAGTCAGAATTGAAAGAGATTGACACTAGACAACATATGACTTGTCACAATGACTTATTACCTATCCTTATGGTTCTTAGTAAGCCACTCGTACTCAGAGTCAAGTCAAGTTACTAAGTTTCTGATTTAGTGAGGATCGTCCTAATGACCCTTCACTACACATAGCGACCAGTACTACTAAAATATAACCATAACAGAAACCCAACCTCTATCACTAGACACCTTATGAGAAGGGTCACCTAACCTGCACCCATACCATATGACTTGTATGATGAGCCATTACAAGGACACTGAGCTTAAAGCTCAGGAAATTTCCAAGGGCCAAAACCCTGGGTGTTTCAATTCCCCTTCACTTGGATCATTCTTTCTTGAATAACAGGACAAGACAGTACAAACACAATTTAACACATTACTACCCCTCAAACTTCCCTTTAACAAAGTCAAAAAACAAAGATGTTAAGAACAACAGATACCTTAAGCACAAATATCAAGAACAGGGACAAAATACGGATACTTGGACGTCATGTCCTCTCCCACTTCCCAAGTAGATTCCTCAACCTTATGGTTTCTTTAAATAAACTTTACCGAAGCCATATCCTTCATCCATAACCGAAGAAATTATCGATCCAAGATCTCAACTGGGACTACTCCATAAGACAAGGAGACCGAAATACCCAACCATTCCAAAGGAACAATCGATGAAGGATCACCCACATACTTCCTCAACATGGAAACATGAAACACTGGATGAGTAAAGCTTAAGATAGAAGGCAAATCTTGTAGCCAACATTACGAACCCTCTTCAAAACCATGTACGGACCGACATAATGCCGACTGAGTTTTCCCTTCTTACCAAACTTCATCACTCTCTTCCATGTTAAGGCCTAACTCAGAGTTAAAAGTGTTAGTGAAAATCATGGGACCCTATATTTTACACTATTCTGATAATATATAATCATGAAACCTCAGGTCTTAATAAATGAGCTATAGCCACATATCATAATGGTTGGGTATCTATCAACCCTAACATTCAAGCCTGCCTTTCTACCCCCGCTTTGCAGATCTCCCACCTAAGAGCTAGAAACTTCAATCACTATCACAAAGGTTTTCATCGCACCTCCCCTCCTTAACTATCTCTTAAGACAAAGTTCATTAGATTCTTACATCTACTCTTATAACCTTAGCTCTAGTAGTCACCGCAAAATTTCACAACCAAGGACATTTACTCCCTCATCCAAAAAATTACTATGCTTCCATAAACAATACCATACTAACATAAGAAGGGTTATTGAGGAACTAAGGTACGAGCATCAAATATGGTGGGGTTACTTCTCAACTACTCGTGCTACTCAAGGAGAGACTCGTGAAATGAGACACGGTATGATAGACAAGAGGTACTTTATAGCAACCACCTAGGTTATAAATAGAGGAGTGTTCCAACATAAACACACCACAACATAAGTCCTTAGGACTCAGCACCGGGAGAAACATGATTGCATATCTCATGGAAATATAATATAAAACCAAGATTCATATTCAGGGGATAAGGTGATGATTTATTCTTGAAACTACTATTTCATAGAACTAGGCATTATGTGAGACATGACTGTATGGGTCATGAGTGTAATGACATAGAGCTTGAACACTTGGAAGCTTAAATTTCTAAGAACCATTATTGCCTTTAGTTCAGGGGCTGGAGTACGGACATACAAGGCGTGCAGAATATTAAACTTAGGCATAAGCACTATTAGAATACATGAAACACTAGTAGAGTGCCATGTCAACCGAAATAGGAGGGAATCACTAGAATAAGAGTAAATTCACCTCGACTTTCCCCTGAAGTCCACTGCTAGGAGAAAATTTAAGATTAGCCCTCAATTTCCATATTACTATATCCATAATCACAATACTATGCTCTAAGGGGTATCACCATGGACACGTACTAGGGACACTTGGCTCTCTTATACTTAAAATCTTATTTATCCAGATACTACCAGGGTTCTGCATAGTCTTACAAAATCCATGTCCTAACCCATTCAATGACTTAGCCCTCAATCTATCAGTTAAACTTGAACCTACGACCTATATATAACAAATTTCCCACTCCTGTATCCCTTAATTCATCAACCTCACCTCTTCTGTACACCCCACAAAGCCTATCAATCTACCCATACAAATCTTGTATTGTTATCCTCGAGCTAACATAATCTTTCACCAAAATCAATATCAAAGGTTCAAACTTAGTATCTTCAACTATCATGCAATACTAATAGAGTACCCTATTGAGCAACACTAGGGTGAACAAACCCTTATCAAAAGGATACTTTAACTATTCCTTAAGCTCCTTCAACTCAACTGGAGTCATTCTATAAAGAGGGAATAAAAATAGGACGAGTGTCTGGAGAAAGATCAATCCTAAACTCAATTCCCTATCGGGTCACCAGAAAGGTCCTCAGGGAAGACCTCAAGAAATTTATTCACCACCAAGATGGAATACAAAGAAGGACCCTTTGAGTTAGAATCCTTAATCCAAACTAGATGGTAGAGACACCTTTTGGAGATTAATCTTCGAGCTATAAGATGAGATATAAACCTTCTCTTAGGATCTAGAGATAACCCTCCCACTTAATAACTGGCTCATTAGGGAATTTAAAGATGACCTTACTAGTTCGACAGTCTAGAGATGCATAGCATAAGTGCAACCAATCCATCCATAATATGACATCGAAATCAACTATGTTTAATTCAAATAGATCCACCAAGGTCTCCCGACCACCCACAAATACCACACACCCCTATAGACTCTTCTATCTACCAAAGAGTCACCAACTGGGGTAGAAATAGAAAAAGGGTCCAAAACACAATCAGGACCAAAACCAAAATACACAGCACAAATAGGGTCATATAAGAGAGAGTGGATCCCAGATTAAGTAAACAGTAAACATCATAGGAAAAGAGTTTCAACATACTATTCACGACATAAGACGATCCCTACGAGTCCTGGCAAGAAACAAGAGCATATTTTTATCCAGTGCCGAAACCAGGAGAAAAAATAGAAGCAAAAACACACTCTCTAGTTTAGGGACTGATGAAGAGGCAACAAGAACCTTATTATCCCCATATGAAATTGTAGAAGGATAATCACGCTGTTTATGACCAATCTAACCACAAACAAAACATTGGTGTCTCCCCTTTTCACACTATCCATGATGCAGCCAATGATAAAATATACAAAGAGGGTAGGACAGAGCTTACTGAGTCTCACCAGTCTATGATTGTGCACCCTGTTACCTATATCCCCTATCATGGCAAATGTGATAATCACCTGACTATTTCGAGTAAGAAGCACTAGCCGTAGAGAAGGAACCAAAACTCTCCCACTTTGTCTTAGGCCTCTTCCTCTCTCTCTACTACTAAAATATTGATGATTCTTCCCGACCTTAACACTAGTGAAAGTTGGAGGACCCAACCTTATGGACTGGCTAACCCTCAGAGCCTAGGATTGGTGTCATTAGGTATCCATAAAGTTGTGTCAAGTAGAGTCACTTTTATGGGTGTGTAGTGCATCACACTTATAAGAGAGAGTCTATGAGGCATTTAGGAATGCTTCCCTTTCTTGTGATCTATTTTTGGTCTATAGAGTCTAGGGTGTTGAAATCTCCTCTAATTCCCATTTGTTCGCTTTTCAGATCATGTCTCTCAAAAGATCTGATGCTCGTGGAAACTCCTCAACCCCACTTGAGGACAATATGGATGGGTCTTATTATACTCATAGAGTTTACATCTGGTCTAGGGTCACTATATTTGAATGCCCTAGTGGAGTTCCACTGGTCCCCACTAATCCTTCTCCCACTGGTAACACTCCTGCTAGGTCATCTCTAGGATATATTACTAATGGTTAGTTCTGCCATTCCATTCATTTATTGACCCAATTGGTGACATCTCAATCATATTAGTTGGTTCTTATTGGTGCTGTTGTGAGTTCTTTTGAGGCCACTAAGGTTGGCCAGTTTATGACGCTTAATCCTCTGACCTTTACAAACTCTAAGGTTAAGGAAGATCCTCAAGGGTTCATAGATGAGATGGAGAATATTTTTCATGTGATGTATGCTTCTTAATTTGAGGGTTTGAAATTCCCTACATACCAGCTGAAAGATTATGTGTATTAGTAGTATGAGGAGTGGTACCGGTCTAGGGAGATGATGAAGATTTGGCTTTATGGGAGGATTTCTCTAGTGATTTTCTTGATCACTTCTTTACTCTAGAGTTGAGGGAGGCAAAGGCTAAGGAGTTCATGAAATTAAATCAAGGCAAAATGACCATAAAGGAGTATACCTTGAAGTTTCATCAGTCGTCCCATTATGCTCCTGATCTAGTGTCTAGCATAAAGGATAAGATGAGGAAATTTTCTTTGGGCTTGTCTCGAGACTTGGTGTTGGAGTGTAAGTCTGCCTTGCTAAATAGTGACATAGATATCTCTAGGATTGTGGTGTATATGCAGCAGGTGAAAGATGAAAATAAGAAATAAGATAAATTAGTGGAGAGTCAAAGTAAAATATCCCGATATTCAAAGTAGGGTGGTGGCCAGCAAAATAGTAGTAGAGATGGTAGGCAGTGATCTAAGAAGAGGTGGGCAAATTTTGGTTTTTATTCTACAGCTAGTGATCCATATCCTAAGTCATCCAATGATTACCACTTCTAGATAAATAGTGGGTTTAAGGTACAAAGTGCCCAATCTCAGGCCAGTGGGGCTCAGTCAGCTCCATCTTATCCCCAATGTCATTTTCATAGATAGTTGCACCATGGGTTTTATGATGAAAGGAGGATTAAGTGTTTAAGATGCAACTATCTAGGCCAACTGTTCTTTAGGTGATACTTCTACTGAGGATAATAAGGTCTTGATTTCTATGTCTTAAGCTCTTACACTAAAGGGTGCTACTTCTGGCTCCAGCACTGGTCGAAACTGTCTATATGATCTTGCCACCTGTAGGATTCTGAGGCATCTCCTGATGTTGTTATTGGTATACTAAAAATCTTCTCCTGTGATGTATATTGTCTTCTTGATCCCAGATTTACCCTTGAATGTGATGCCTTTTGTGGCTATTCATTTTTGTTTTGGTCCTAAGTGTATTCCTGATCCCTTTTTTGTGTCTACCCTAGTGGGTGACTCTATTATGTCTAGAAGAGTGTATATAGGTTGTGTGGTATGGTTCGTGGTAGGGAGACCTTGGTGGATCTGATTAAGTTAGACATATTAGACTTTTATGTGATCTTGGGGATGGATTGGTTACACTCGTACGATGCCTCTTTTGATTGTCGAACCCAAAGGTCAATTTCTAATTTTTGAATGAACTCATGATTGAATGGGAAAGGAGTTCCTTAGTTCCTAAGGAAAGATTTATTTTGTATCTTAGAGCTTAGAAGTTGATTTCCAAGGGGTGTATCTACCATTTAGTGCATGTTAAAGGCTCTAGTTCTGAGGGTCCTACTTTGTAATCTGTCCTTATTGTCTGTGAGTTCCTTAAGGAATTTCCTGATAATCTTCCTAGTGTTCCTCGTGATACAGAAATTGATTTTGGGATTTATCTTCTTTCAAAAAATCACCCTATCTCTATCCCTTCCTATAAAATGGCTCTGGCTGAGTTAAAAGAACTTAAGGAGCAGTTGAAAGATCTTTAATATAAGGTTTTTATCTACCCTAGTGTTTCTTCCTGGGGTGCTCTGATTCTCTTTGTGAGTAAGAAAGATGGGTCCCTTCAGATGTATATAGATTACTGCCAATTGAATAGGGTGACTGTGAAGAGTAAGTATCTGCTTCCTAGGATTGATGATCTCTTTTTCTAAGATTGATCTTCGGTCAGGGTACCATCAGTTGAAGATTAGGGAGGTAGATATCCCTAAGACTGATTTTCGAACCCGGTATGGTAATTCTAAGTTTTTGGTGATGTCCTTTGGTTTGACTAATGCCCCAGTGGCATTCATGGATCTTATGAACTAGGTATTTCATTAGTTCTTGGATTTGTTCTTAATTGTGTTTGTTGATGATATTTTGGTGTATTCAAAGAGTGAGGCAGATCATGTCGATCACCTCCACATAGTGTTGCAGACCCTTAAGGATTAACGATTGTATGAAAAATTCTCAAAGTATTGGTTCTTGTTGAATGTTGTGACCTATCTAGGTTATGTTGTTTCTAGTGAAGGGATCAGGGTGGATCCACAGAAAGTTGCGATGGTTAAGAAGTGGACTAGACCCATGACTCTAACCGATATTCGAAGCTTCTTAGGTTTAGTTGATTATTAAGAAGGTTTGTGGAATATTTCTCTTCTATTTCTACTCCGTTGATTAGGTTGACTCGGAAAAAGGCAAAGTTTATGTGGTCATATGCTTATGAGGGTAGTTTCAAGAAGTTGAAGGATAAGTTAATTTTGTCTCTAGTTTTGACTGTACCCGAGGGAACCAATGATTTTTTTGTCTATTGTAATGCATCCCGTATGGGACTGGGTTGTGTGTTGATGAAACATGACAAGGTGGTTGCATATACTTCTAAGAAGTAGCAGATGCGTGGGAAGAATTATCTGACTCATGATTTGGAATTGTTGTTGTGGTCTACGCTTTGAAGATTTGGTGTCACTGTTTGTATGGGGTTCATGTTGACATCTTCTCAAACCATAAGATTTTGCATTTTATGTTCACTTACTAGGAGTTAAATCTTAGGCAGATAAGATGGCTTGAGTTGCTCAAGGACTATGACATGAGTCTTCATTGTCATCCAAGTAAAGTTAATGTGGTTCCTGATGCCCTTAGCAAGTTATTCATGGGGAGCTTGTCTTATGTTGATGAGGAGAAACGAGGTTTGGTGAAGGATATTAACCATTTGGCTAATTTAAGATTTCATATCTTGGTCTTTGAGGTTGGTGGCGTGATTGTGAAAGAGGTAGTAAAGTCATCCCTTGGTGCTGAGGTGAAGGAGAAATAGGTATTGGACTTTATCTTGATGCAGATCAAGGATGATGTGGACCACCGATGGTGATGGCTTTTGAGATTGCGGGTGATGGTATCTTTAGGTATCAAAGTAGATTATGTGTTCCTAATGTTGTTGGGCTATGAGAGAGAATCTTGGTTGAAGCTCATGAGTTGAGGTACGCTATTTATCCTAGTTCAACAAAGATGTACCATGACTTGAAGGAGATCTATTGGTGGAATAACATGAATAGAGATGTGTATAATTTTGTGTCTAAGTGCATGGAATGTCAACAAGTAAAGTTCAGCACTTGAGGCTTGGTGATTTGTCTTAAGAAATTGAGTTTCCCGTGTGGAAATGGGAAGTGATTAATATGGATTTCATGTATGGTCTTCCGTGGTCTCGCCGTCAGGTTTATTCAATTTAGGTTATTATGGATAGGATGACAAAGTCCACTCTTTTTTTACTAGTAAAGATTAATTATTCAGTAGAGGATTATGCTAAGCTCGTCATTGAGGAGATCATGAAGTTGTATGGTGCTCCAGTTTCCATCATATATGATCAAGGTACTCACTTCTCATCTCACATTTGGCATTTCTTCAGAGAGGTTTGGGAACTAAGATGAACCTTAGCACCACTTTCAACCCTCATACAGACGGACATGCAGAGATAATGATAGACTTTGGAGGATATGTTAAGATCTTGTGTAATTGATTTTGGTTGTAGTTGGGTTAACTATTTGCCTCTCATAGAATTTGCTTATAATAATGGTTATCATTCTAGTATTGGGATGGATCTATTCGAGGATTTGTATGGTAGGAGGTATAAGTCTCCTATTAGGTGGTTCGAGGTTGGTAAGAATAGGTTGTACGGTCCTGACTTGGTTCACCAAGATATGGAGAAGGTAAAGGTGATTCAGAATAGGATTAAGGCTATCTAAAGTCACCAACAGTCCTATGCAGATGTAAGGCAAAGGGATTTGGAGTTTGATATGGATGATTCAATATTATTAAATGTGTCTCCCATGAAGAGAGTGATGCAGTTTGGAAAGAAGCGAAAGCTCAGTCCCCATTATGTGGGTTCATACCATATTTTGAGGCGACTGGGCAAGGTGGCTTATGAGTTGGAATCGCCTTCGATTTTGGGTTCCATTCATCTTTGGAGAGCATTGGTGTTTCATATTCCTTATCATGTGAGGAGATCTCAATTGAGATTTTGGATCGACAAGTCCATCAGTTGGGAACGAAGGACAAGGCCTCGGTAAAGGTTCTATGGAGGAACTAAAAGTGTAAAGAATCTACTTGGGAAGCCAAAGAGGACACAAAGTCCCAATATCTATTCTTATTTCTCAATTCAAGTAATCATGCGTGAGGTATGTATATTCCTTAACATCTTTATTTTCTGACTTTGTTAAAGGAAATTGTGCTTTCGTTGGTATCTTTATTTGCAGTCGTTGTTAAAGGTAAGTATGGATGATTTATGTGTTAGCTTGTGCTAATAAATTCCTTATCTCATCATTCGAGGAAAATGTAACACTCCAAATTTCGATCCTTGAGAATTTCTGAGTTTTTAAACTCATTGCCCTAACTACTACTCTCCTAAGGAGTCGTTATGTGTCATTATAGGTCTTGTGGACCCAATCGTAGACTAGCCAGTATGTTAGCTTTGAGTTTTTGTTATGACTATGACTAAGAGGATACGAGTTGTAAATACTAAGAACGAGTCGTATAGTCCCATAAGTAGCCAAACTAGTATGATGCCCAAAGTGTTTTGTCTTGACTATGACTTGGACCCTACGAGTCGTAGGGTTTCTTAATGAGTTGTACGGTGGGAGAAGTAGGGTTACCAGAGTAGGGTCCTTCAGCCACTGTCTAGACTATGAATCGTGGTGATGAGCCATAGTGAGTCAACGAGTAGTATGGTAACCTGTAGTCACTGGCGATAATTTTCCAACTTTTAAGTTAAGGGCACTTTAGATATTTCCCTATTCTCTCACTTGATACCATGACCATAAAACACCCTTAGGACATTATTTTCAGCACTTTAACACTCAAAGCACTATCTCAAACTCTCTAAATTTTCCAAGGTCAAGATACTTAGGGTTTCCAGGAAGTTGGTCTTATAAGAGCTTAAGGTTTTCTTTCTCTCCATAACTCTTTGTATTTCAGGCATGTTACTCTTCCCCAACTCTTATATTATATAAACATGTGTTTAAAATAGTTAAATTGTATGGTTTGGATATGGGTTTAACGTGGTTGAGGGTTTAGGAATGATTGATACTTGAATTTCTTTCCCATGATTTTTATGAGTTTTTTATGGTTTTAATTATACATTTTGAACCAATAGAGTGCATGGGTGTGGGATATGGAATGGGGGTTGTGGTATTCCCCCAAATTGATGTTTTTAAATTGGAATTGGTTTTGAATAATTGTGTTCCCTCAACCCACTTGTGTAAATGGCTTTGAATTGTGAAATTGTCACTTGGTTTGACTTACTCACCTATGTTATTGCATTTTAAATAATTAAATAATGAACATGTATTTTTAAGGCCTTGTTGGATATGATTTGATTTAATGAACAAAAAGGGTCGAGGCATTCCCACAAGTTAATGTGATGTTATGGCATAGAAATAATCTTGCAAGTGTAAGGGTATGATGATACCCATTATACTCATTGACAGTTGATTTATTTGTTAATAAATAGATTATGCGAAACTCTTTTTAAATTGGGCTTAATGGGGGTTATGTAACTAAGCATGATACCCATGATGTGCCTTGACGATTGATTCATTTGTTAATTAATGGAATATGTGAAAATTATTTTAAATTGGGCTTAATGGGGGAAAAATCGTGAAGGTGTGGGTCTTGGATGGCTTATACTGGAACTCATGTTTGCCGACATGAGGTTTGGTTTTGATGACCCTGTGCATAGTTAACATTATTGATATATAATTGAATCTTAGATTGATGTGGGGATGGGGCATTCCCCGATCTTCCTTGATACCTTTGGTTTGTGCATCTAACACGTACTGGGGCCCTTTCAGTAGGGAGAGCTGAACCTATATAGACCTTAGGTTCCTGTTTATAATAGTTACGCTACGTAGTCCAGGATAATGTTTTACAATTATGATAAACCCTGTTCCGTACCCCAACATCTATTATATATATGTATGAATGTATGTGAATATGTATTATAGGTTTGAAATGGATATGACTTGGCATTATATTTTCCCCTATCCCTGAGTTTCATGCTAGTGCTTAACCCACTAACCGTCTTCGAATAATATATCCCCACGTGATACAGGCACCGGAGATACTTCTTCTTTTCCTACATAGTATTAGTGGATAGGCTCAGTTTGTTGGTCGTTGGTGGTAAAGTGGTGAGCTTCCATTCTATGGAAGACTTGGTCATTTCATCAGTTTTCTTTTATAAAGTAGAATTGAAGAGTTCACATTAGCATTATCATTGTTATTGTCATTTCAGAGTTGGGGGCATGTCCTAACCTAGATTGTTTTTTGAATTTGTAGAGGCTTTATGGATATTACTGTGGTAGGGTATTGATGTTGACACTCTTAGTCATCCTTGATTTTTATCATCTTTTTCTCTTGTCATATGTTCGTATTTCAGTCGCTACTAGGTGTGCTATGTTATGTGTGGTTAGGCAAAGGGGGTGGTCTCCGGTTCTCGGTGGACTTGAGATACCCATCACGGCCAGGCCTTGGTTTGGGTTGTGACAGTCCTAGTCTCTGTTTAGTGTTGTAAATAGAAATTTAAATAATAATGAAACTTTTTAAAGGTAGTCTATTGATATCAATAAAAGTTAAGTGTTATTTGCAAGAAAAAATTACAGAAAGTTGTATACCTTTTCTCTCCTCTTTGTATGGTTATTATATTGGTTTGATAAATTTTGAATACATAAAATGCAACAAGTGGTTGTCATTTGTAGCAAGTAAGCTTTGTTAATCCTTGTCGAGGTTCTATTTTTCTGAAGTTATCATCTGACCATGGAGTTATTGAAGAATATTAATTTTGATGTTTAAAGTCGATTGTTTATTATCGATAAAAGGAGGTTTGACTGAAAGTAAATTATTCCCAACACTTTGGTTGTTAGAGATCCTAGTCCATGTTTAGTTTGACCTTCTGAATGGTATTTTTCCTGTCTTCATAGCATTTTCCTCCATTTCTCTCCATCAATATTGTCCACCAAATACAACAAACGATTAATCTCTACCACTTCTTTTGACTCCTGCTGCCCCTTCTCCGGACCTAACAACTTAACAAATTTGGTGTGTGTTCAAGCATTACCCACTTCACTTCTGTTAAGTTAAGGAAAAGAGACCAAATTTGTGCAGTGAACAATGGAGAAAAAGTTGGTTGTTTGTTTCTCTTGTCTCACAACACAAAAAGCACCTGGAAGCCATGTGAAAGTCTTTTTGTTTCTTCCTTGTTCTAACATGTCTTCTTTTCCTTTTCAACAAAAGTTGTCAGCTTTATCTACTGGCACATGTATGCTATCTAGACTATCAAGAACATCCACTCTCTTTCATCTATATTTCACCGGCGACTCAACCCACACCGGTAAGGGCAAAATGCACTCGCCATCTAAAATCTCCACAAAAGATGAAATCTGCTTTCTAGGTCCTCCAACTCAAATACAAAGTCCATCAAATGTGGTTTTTCAACTCAGATTCATTCTTGTTTTCCAGCTAGTCACCACATTTATCTCCAATGAACTTCATGGTGCTGGAAGACCATGTTTGAAGAAGTAGTCCATGCACTCGAATCCAAAACCATCCGAATTTACCCTTTTCTGAAAAAGTTCTCAATAGAGGATTCCACTATTCAAGCCTCAGTTTTTTTCCTTTTATGCTCCAGATACCCATGAATATATGTTCAACATCTTTTCTACTATGAATTTAAACAAGAATCGATTGTCGTTTATATCGTACATTTGTAGAATTTGGATTCCTTTCCACACCTATTGAGACCATTTCCTCACGTCATTTTGAATAGGGATTTCATCACAAGGAAAAATTTCCAACCAAACACCTACAAAGAAGGTTGTTTTTATTGGCTAGCTTTGAAGCTTATCTAAAGTCTCCTTCTTGTTACTATCATCACCCTTTTCCTCTAGACTCCATTTATTTCTATGACTTGCTTTTATGAGATTCCCTAAGGCTCTAGTGATTATTCTATGCAAGTCATTTACAGCAAGTGACAAGTACTCCAACCAAGTAAAATCCCCATAACTCTCTAGGATTCTTCTGTAGAAATAATAGCCACCCAAGTCCAAGTACTTGAGTTTCTCCAAGCTCACTTCTACAATAGGCAAGAAAGCTGAAAATTATTGTTGTAAAGCATTAAGACTCTTCAAGTTAGCCAAACTTGATAATTATTAATGACACACAATGGGAGCTAGAATTATGAATTTAGTATATACTAGTAACCAAGCTAGTTACTATCAGATCATGTGCAGAATTTAGGGTGCAAAAGAGTTTCCCATCTAAGGATTTTAGATTAAATTAACTTTTATATACAAATAATGTAATTTTTTTACATTATTAATGCATTTAACTTGTTGTAACATATGCTTGTAACATATATTCTTTTTTTATGTGTGTCATTAGTCCAAGTTATTAGTAACAGTTACTTGTAGGAGAACTTTTACTCTGTCTATGGTAATTATAGAAACTCATGTATAATTAGTTTGGTTAATGCATCTCAAAACTTTTCTAATTATTTTTTCTTATTTTGTTACAACGTTCGTTGATATTTCAAGATAACATTTAGACTACTTTTTGGGTGAGAGGTTTAACTAATTATTGTGTAAACTTTACATATATTATTATATTGTAACATTAGGTATTTATCATTTTTTCAAAATCTTACATTTACAAATTCTAAAGATTGAAGACAAGCCAAGATGCAAGCTTTGAAGATGAACAATCTCATTGTTATTTTGCTATGTATTCAAATGTTATGAAAAAATTGATATCATACTTTAGCTCAATCGGGATGTCAACTAAGTTTTTTGTGAAACAAATAGTGAAATTAATATCATGGGATGTTAACAAAATTTTCTGGCCTCTAATTATATCATGTTTTGTATCGAGATTCTCAATAGAAATTTCATATTTATATGATGAAATTTATTATTTTGTGATGTCAAACTCTAGGCTCATTTGTGGTCAATTAGAGACTAGAAATATTGTTCGACTTTAAATGTTCATCTAGGACTAGAGATGTTGCTCGTCTTTAAAGGTTGATCTCGGACTAGAATGTCGCTCATCTTTAATAATTGGTATAGTACTAGGATGTTTCTCGTCCTTACAGGTTGATCTAGGAAAAGAATTTTGCTCTTCTCTAAAGAATAATTAGGACCAAGTATTTCTCGTCCCTAAAAGGTAATTTAGGACCAATTAATTGTTAGTCAAAAATGAGGTTAACGACCAGGTAGGAAGTCTATTTGGGATAAGATATAACATCTATAAAAGATAATTACGACCAGTTCTTTTTTTTTCTCAAACGGATTTTAAGGACCAGCTTATTAGACTCGTCACTATTGATATTTTACGTCGGAGCCTATTAGGACAGGATGCGACCAATTTTTTTCCGTCCTAAATGACCAATTGGGACAAGATTTGGACTTTCTGGGACCAAATTTCCCTTCTTTATAGGTTGTTTTTCTTGTAGTGTAAGTCATATCGATACGAAGAATGTACGAGACTTACCCGAGAACATATGCATGGAAATTCATCAATGGTAGCCATAAAGTCTACCACATCAAATATGAAAAGAATTATGGGTAACTAAGAACGTTATTATATCAAATAGAAACCTATATAGTTGCAGAGATTATTTTATTAAAAATGTCATCTGTAACTAAGAAGGCCACCCTATTTTGATAAAGATGTAATGCTAGGAACGACATCATATTCAACGGGCAAGAAGTTGTGGTGTCTATATTATTGAGGAAAATGTTATCTTTCGAATAGGAACAGAAAAAGGATAAAATCACTTCTTAGAACTCAAACCCACTCGAAGGTCAATCCAAGAAAATGATATTCTAGTAAATCAACAAGTTATCAAAAAAAATGTCATAGATATAGTATAATACAGGCTGCACTAAAAGGGATGTAACACAACATGGAGTTGCGGTAAAAAAAGTATATCTCCATATTAATTTACTTTTACTACTAACTATATTGTTTCAATGTGTTGTCGAGAACATCTGGGGGTGAAATTCTCAAACCAAAGCCACATGTGCGGACAATTCCAAAAAGAGAACAACACAATGTTAAACTTTTTCGAATATCAAACTCTTTAGATACAAGTTGAGGGTCGAATTCCACTTTAATCAAATAAAACCCCTATAAAAAGGCATGTGGATTTTCTTTACCTTTAATTTCATCTTTGTATCCAGGGTTATTCTAAACTCACATTGAAAGAAATTACCCTTCTTTAAATTCGAGTGATGATGCACCTAGAGCATCGAAAATTACGTCCATGTAGTTTTTATATATGGATGTGAGGTCCCCACATACATGATTGAGATGGTTACAAGCATTTTTTCTTGTAACTCCACTCTTTTGTCAGCTATCTTGTGCCAAAGGTCTTCTTAGCATACAAGACCATTTTTTTACTAATTTAGTCAAACTATAAGTAGTATGATAATCTTGGAATATGTAGGCTCTATGCTGAAAACTCGAATGTATTTTGAAACCCCCTCTCCTCGTATTCCCTAGTTTTCTAGTCTCTTCAAAATCTAAAATTAGGATAACTTTTGGATTCTTTGAAATTTGTGCCTAAAATTAAGTGACTTGAGATACAAGTGGCCTGAATTCTTAGGTAACTGAGATATGTAGGAAACTCTATACTAGGGTTCGACCATGATTCCTTTATATTAATTTCAAAAAGCAATTAGTTTCTGAGAAACAAATCAGTGATTACACATAATTGGGTTTATAAATTGCCTTTGCCTCGGATCTCTTGCATCGAATTTACCCAAAGGGAGGGGCAGTTGTTGACATCCAATTTTAACCCACCCTAGTCTAATTAAATATGGAGCCTCTCAATTTAAACAGTTAAAGATAATTGTTTTTCAAAAGTAAGAAAGTATTTTCAAAGCCAATTTAAAGGCATTTCACTATTTTCCAAGAATAAGATATATATTTGTATAAGCATAATGTATAGATGTATATTATTTTCCTCAATTTCAATAAATATTTGAAAAGTAACTTTTTTCCTAAATCATTGTCAAATTAACTAAATCTCTATTTTTCTTAGAAAAAAAAAGATTACAATTGAAAATTAGATTGTAAATTAATATTTTATAATTTAATGTCATATCAAAATGATTGTTTAAATTGTTGGAATTAGGAGAGACTTAGTTATTAATCTGAATTAATTTATCTTAAATTAATATTTTTACTATTTTGGCTATAATTTAAAGGGATCTTCATCTTTTAATTTGATTCCTAATGGACCACCAATTTCGTCCAAAAAAGGCCTAATTTCCTTTTAACCCATTCTAAATCCCATTAAATCCTCCTGATTCACTCAAACCTCACAACTCACACGCCTATTTACTTTTATTTTGCTTTTTCCAGAAAACACATCACACATCTTCTTCTTCTTGCTTCAAATGCAACAAACAATAAATGACTTGACAAACTCACAAACCTACCCAACCTTATCCCTGCAAAAATCTCATAAAATTCATGAATTTTTATTTCAATCCACCAAATTTTCTTTCTTCCAACATCTATCTCCCTCAAAGTCAATGGTGGAGTAGGTGACCCATCCCCTTTGTCACATTTTTTCACCATTTTTTCTACTTCCTTCAATCTTTTTTGTTCAAGGCTTGGGAATTCAAAATTCAAAATTTGATTTCTCACAGGACCTTAATAGTTTTGAATTCTAAGTTAAAATAACTCTCTATTCATCTATTTTCTTATCTATTTTGCTCTAGCATTTTTTCTCCAATGCACTTACTCTATCCTAACTAATTGTCTTCATTATTCGCACTTGTTTAAAGTTGAAAGTTGAAATCTTTATCAACTCGTCGTCCTAGTTCCTTCATATAAAAAGGTAATACTCCCCCTATTCTCATCTTAATTACTCATTTTTTATTTGATTTTATTTAATTTGGCATATTAGTTTAAGTATGATTTGGTGTGTATAACTTTTTGTGGTGTTGGTTTGATTACTAGAATGGTATAGTAAGGATCTAAAGGTAAATCCTCCTTCTTTAGTTATGAAATTTTTTGATCATTTAGGTGATTTGTCAGCACTGGCTTTTGAATTGCGTGCATTATGGTTTCTCCAGCCAAATTTGTCCCTGATATTATGTTTATTGCTAACAAATTCGGTCCTAAATAGATGTATCACACAGAGAAAAGAATATAAAGATATAAAGATATATATATATATATACATATATTTTTCTAAAAAAATGTTGAATTGTAGTTTAAAATATGAGTTAGTTTTCATTCTTGTTACTAGCTAATAATGGACATTACATTAGGACTAGTTGGTCTCGTATCACTTATATGCACATGATTTAACTATGTTTTATCATGCTTAAAGTAGGACTAGAGGAAGGTTAAAGAATAATTAGTTCTTTGAATTAATTTTGTTTAATAATAAGACTCCAGTGTGTCTATTGCCCAGTCCTACACGAATTAAGATTAAAGGGCCTTGTCTATTTCTTTGAATTTGTGACTATAGAATGGTTGTGAAATGGCTTCGGCTAACACATTTCACAACTGATACTTGACTATTTCAGCATGTAAGAGTCTTGTTAAGGAGGTGTCCTTTCCTAGATCTCATAAAAAAATTATTTCCTCCTTGTTATATTTTTAGGATAGACGTGATGATTTGTTTCTCTGCAATATGGACTGCCTTGTTGAACATATTCTTAGCGTAAACTTTAAATCTAAGTAATTTCCAATATATCATGATTAACAATGAGGTATTGTTTGTGTTATTTGTTTTGGAAACTTTAGATATCAAGATTTTTTGATTTGAAGATATGAATACTTTCAATTTGAATGTGTAAATGCTTTGTATTCATATGCTAGCACTTACTTTTTCCTTTGAATTAAAATCCTTCATTGAGCCCATCAGACTCCCATCTCACTCATTCCATTGGATTAAGCCCAACCTTCATCGAGTCAAGCCCCATTAAAGTACAAAAATGAACTAATATACACGAAACAAAATTGGTATACATGGAAACTTACCCTGGTATCTAGTGAATATGCATAGAAAAATGTCATGACCCGAACCAGGGCCAGATCATGATGGGTATCTCAGGTCCCACGTGGATAGAAGATCGCCCCTTCATGTAGCCTAACCAGCACAATAACCACAAGTGTTGGATGAATTTCGAACATATAACAAGATAGCGTAGAATAAAAAGTACTAACAATTTATGATAAGTCTATACCAACCACAGACAATCGGAAAACCTTCCATCACCAAACAACCAACTAAACCACCCTAGTCCACAGTAGTCCAACAAAGCCTCTACAAAATCAAAATCAATAAAATATCGGGACATGCCCCCGTCAGTAACCAAAATAAAGTTTAAACAAGGTCTAAGGAATAGGAAATAAGGATCTTGAAATGAAGCCTTACGAAGAATGGAAGCTCACCACTTCAATGTCAACTCATGAACTGACTCGAGCACCTGATCACTACGCAGGAAAAATCAAAGAAGGTTTGGTGCCTTCATCGCGTGGGGATACAGGGTTGAAAGACGGTTAGAGGTTAGAGTGCTAGCATGTAACTCAAGGATAGAGGAACAAAATAATGTCATGATAATAGTTCAATACTAGTGCAATATCTAAAGCATAGTATCATATGAAATACATATACATATATATAATATGACATGCCGGATTAGGGAACAAGGCTTAGCATGAATTTTGAAAACCTTAACCTAGGTTGTGTAGGATAACCATCACATAACAAGGCACCCACGGGCTATATGGCCCTCGCTCTCACCTATATGGAATGGCCCCCAGTGCATGTAGCCGCACGAACTAGAGAATATCCATGTCTGTATATGCCTTTATGGGGAACTCAAACCTCCCAGCATAATCAAGGTGACTTAATCACCAATGTATATAATATGGGGGACTCAAACCTCCTATTCATATATTCATTCGAAGACTCAAACTTCTCATTCATATAGACACCTGCACCGGCTAGTGCGGTTTCTAGTGTTAGTCCTTCAGACTCCACTCTCACAGTCTGACTACATATCCTGCTTTAAAGCCCAAATTAAAACATTCATTTCACATAAACAACCATTAATCTAATTACTTACCAACGGCATCCCGTCGGTATCATCATATCAACCCCACTCGCAAGCATACAACATGCCATAACCACTATTAATTAACTTGGGACTCGAACCCATTGTCTAACAAAGACGTCAATTCAATTCATCCTTTAGGGACTAAAACCTATTTAGTATTTCAAATTAATTTATGACCAATAAGGCCTTCATAAATGTGGTTAGAAATCAATCTTTCCTTTAACAAAGTTAGAAAACAAAAATGTTAAGAATACACACATACCTCAACCACAAATTTATGGAAAAGGGAATAGGAATGGATACTTGGACTTTATGTCCTCCTCAGCTTCCTAAGTAGATTCCTCATACTTTTGGTTCTGCCATAGAACCTTTACTGAAGCCACGTCTTTCATTCACAACCGATGAACTTGTCGATCCAGGATCCTCACCGGTCCCTCCTCTTAGGACAAGGAATCCAAAATACCAATGTTCTCCAAGGGAAAAACCAATGAAGGATCACCCATGAATTTTTGCATCATGGAGACTTGGAATACCGGATGAATGAAACTCATACTAGAAGGAAAATCCAATTCATATGCAACATTACCAAGCCTTCTTAAAACCAAGTATGAGCCAACATATCGGGGACTGAGCTTTCCCTTCTTTCCAAACCACATTAATCCCTTTTATGGGAAACACCTTTAAGAACAGCCAATCTCCAACCTCAAACTCCAACTTTATTCACCTTACGGTCGCATAGGACTTTTGGTGACTTTGGCCGGTCCTAAGACTATCCGAATCACCTTTACCTTCACCTTAGCTTGGTGAACCAAATCTGAGCCAAACATCTCTACCTCACTAACCTTAAACAACCTAATGGGAGATCTACACCTCCTACCATACAACGCCTTAAATGGAGCCATACCAATGCTAGAATGGTAACTATTGTTATAGGCAAATTCAATAAGAGGCAAGTGGTCATACCAACTACCACCAAAATTGATTATGCAAACTCGCAACATATCTTCCAAATTTTGAATGGTTTTTTTCACTTGCCCATCCGTCTATGGGTGAAAGGTTGTGCTAAGGCTCACTTTAATCCCCAAACCACGCTAAAAAAGTGCCAGAAATGCAATGAGAACTGAGTACCATAATCTAAAATAATCGAGATAAGTTTACCATACAACCTTACAACCTCCTGAAGGAACAACTTTGCATAGTCCTCAGCAGAATAAGTAGTCCTTACTGGTAACACGTGAGCAGACTTAGTCATCCTATCAACAATAACCCAAATAAGTTACCTGATTCCACAACCGCGGAGGGCTGATAATGAAATCCATATTAATTACCTCCCACTACCACACTGGTAGTTCAATTTCTTAGAGTATCCCATCGGGCCTAATGTGCTCCACTTTTACTTTCTGACACACCATACACATAGCCACAAAGTTGGCTATATCCCACTTTATGTTATTCCACCAATATAGTTCCTTGAGATCATTATACGTCTTTGTAAAAATGGTATGAATCATATACCATGATTCATGGGACTCAGCTAAAATCCTACCTCGCAACCCATCAATATCAGAAACACACAACCTCCCTTGGTACCATAAAGACACCATCACCACCGATCTTGAAGGCCATCACCTTCTGCTCACCCACATCATACTTGATTTTCATCAAGAGAAGGTCTAATACCTGTTTCTCTTTTCTTTCAGAACCAAGAGATAATTGTAACACCTGTTGCCCAAACCCACCACCATCCTTAAAGTCCAAGAGATGAACTCCAAGGTTAGCTAAATGGTGAATAGCCTTCACTAATTCTCGCTTATTCTTATCCACATACGACAAGATTCCTATGCACAACCTGCTAAGAGTATCAACAACCATATTAGCCTTACCTGGGTGGCAGTGAAGACTCATATAATAGTCCTTCAACAACTCAAGACATCTCTTTTGCCTAGAATTAAACTCTTTCTGAGTGAACATGTATTGTAGGCTCTTATGGTTGAAAAGATATCAACATGCACTCCGTATAGGTAGTGAAACCAGATTTTTAATGCAAACACCATAACTAAAAGCTCTAAGTCATGAGTTAGATAATTCTTCTCATGAACCTTGAACTGTCTAGAGGACTAAGAAACCACCTCGCCATGCTGCATCAACACATAACATAAACCAACTTGGTATGCATCATAATAGACAACAAAACCCTCGGTACCGTCAGGTAGAATCAAGACTAAATCTGAAGGCAACTTATCTTTTAGCTTCTCAAAACTACCCTCGCACGTATCAAATCATGAGACCTTTACCTTTTTCTGAGTCAAATTGGTCAATGAATCAACAATAGAAGAAAAAATTTCCATGAACCTCCTATATTAATCAGCTAATCCCAAGAAGCTCCGAATATCGATTGGAGTCCTGGGTCTAGGCCACTTTTTAACCACAACAACTTTCTGAGGATTCATCATAATCCCCTTAATAGACACAACATGACCTAGATAAGTCACAACATTCAACTAAAACTTATATTTAGAGAAGTTAGCATATATCTGCTAATCCTTCAGGGTTTGCAATATAAGGCAGAGGTTATTGACATGATCCTCCTTACTTCTAGAGTACACTAAGATGTCGTCACTTAAAATAATCATGAACAGATCCAAAAACTGATAGATTACCCTATTCATCAAGTCCATAAATGTTGCAAGCACATTAGCAAGCCAAATGACATCACCAAGAACTCAAAATGCCCATACTAGGTACGAAAAGCTATCTTAGGGATATCCAACTCCCTAACCTTTAACTGATGATACCCAGACCAAAGATCGATCTTAGAGAAGAATTTGGCACCCTAAAGCTGAACAAAGATATCATCAATTCTTAAAAGTAGATACTTATTCTTTACTGTCACCTTGTTCAATTGTCGATAGTTAGTGCACATATGAAAAGAACCATCCTTATTATGTACAAACAAGATATATAGGTGCACTCTATAGAGAGACACACTAGGATGGATGAAACTCTTGTCTAAGAGGTCTTTCAATTGCTCCTCGAGTTCCTTCAACTCTACTAGAACCATTCTATATAGAGGGATAGAAATAGGATGAGTGTCTGAAACAAGATCCATACCAAAATCAACCTCTCTATCAGGAGGGAAACCAGGTAGATCATCAGGCAAAACTTTAGGAAACTCATTTACCAAAGGAACAAAATATAAGAAAGGCCCTCTAATTTGGAGTCTTTAACCCAGACCAAATAATAGAGGCAACCTTTGGATATTAACCTCCAGACTCTAAGATATGATATGAACCTCCCCTTAGGCACTAAATAACTACCTTCTATTCAACTATAGACCTATTAGGAAATTTAAATATGACCTTACTGGTTTGATAGTCTAAAGAAGCATTGTACCAGTGTAACTAATCCAATCCCAAAATAACATCAAAGTCAACTATGTCTGACTCTGTCAAATCTACCATAGTCTCTTTATTACCAGAAGATACCACACAACCCCTATAGACTCTTCTAACAACCATAAAGTCTCCTACCAGGGTAGAAATAGAAGGGTTAGATAGATATCAAGATAAAAACTAAAATGCATAATCATAAATGGGGTTACATAAGAAAAAGTAGACCCCAGATCAAGTAAATAGTAAACATTATGAGAAAAGAGTTTTAACATACCAGTAATGACATTTGGAGGTACCTCAGACTCCTGAAAAATAATGAGAGCATAAAGACAGTTCCGACCAGTGTCGGAGCCAAAAGTGGCACCCTTTGGTACAGGAGATGAAGAAAAAACAATAGGAACCTTATTTTCCCCAGAAGCAACTATATAGGGACAATCCTATTGAATATGCCAAATCTGACCACACATAAAACATCAGTTCAACCCCTTATTATATTGACCATGGTGTTATTAACCATAAAATCTACAGAAAGGGTAGGATGATGTTGATTGGGCCCTACTAGCCTAAGATTGGGTGAAACACCCTAGTTTTGTCCCTTAGAAAATTCTTGATTTTGAGCTTACTGGACATCATACAACTTATGGGTACTAGTTGTATGATGTGGGTACGGTTTAGGATCTTCAACTCGTAGGATAACCAGTATGGTTTGGGATGCATTTTGTCCAAGGTACGAGTAGACATTTTACTTTTCATAAGATAGGGTATAAGGGGTATAGTACTATATTATGTGATGTCATGTGTCTATCCTAGAGGATTCTACCTAGGGTATGATTTAGGGGGTACCAATCATATGATTCCAATACGAGTTGGTCTAAGAACTCATATGTTGGATAATGTTGGAGTCTAAGTTGATGCTTAGGGTATGAGTGGTGGTTATCACTCATATGTTGGGGTATGTTTTGGGTGGTGTAGTTTTACCCTCATGCAATCATGTTTTCAGTTTTTAAGCTAGGGGTATTTCGGATATTTCCCACCCCAAAACCCTCAAGTCCCCATGTCTTATATAATATTTTGGCCTCGCATAACACACTTTTGAAATATCAAGCACTCCTAAAACTCTCTCTAAACACTTTCTTGAAGATTAGACTAGGGTTTTCCTTAAGTGTTTATCTAGAGGCTCAAAGGTCAAGTTTCTTCTATGAATCTTCATAAATAAGGCATGTGACTCTTCCCTCATTGTTCGGTCTCAAATATCATGTGTTTTAAACATTGATTATGATTCATAAATGGTGGTTTTGAAAACCAATGTTGAGGGTTTTGTTGCATAATGTTGAGTATTATTTACTTTTGGTTTAAATTATGTTTATACATGTTTTTGGTGATGGTAAGTGGATGTTTGGTAATTTTGGTTTAACAAATGGGTCAAGGTTAACCCTAAACTTGATAGTTCTTACCGGTGTCTTGATAACGGTATGCCCTCAATATATTTGTGAAAATATCTAAGAGAATAAACTAGTCACATGTTAATGGTGTTTGAAATAATGGTATTTGAACTAAGGCATTGGCCTAATTAATACTAATGGTTGGTAAATGGTTTATAAAGGCTTTATTGGCCATGCAATGATTTAAATGGTAACCTTGGTGGTTTAATTAGCTAAAATGGTTTGATTCCAAAATATTAAATTGACTTATGACTTTATTAGATAATGGGTTTGAGTCCCTAAACTTTGAATTGAATTGGTGTATTTTTTTAGACAATGGGTTCGAGTCCTAAAGTCAAATGAATGATTGGTTGATTGATAATTTTAATGGAATGTGGTACACTTGCAAGTGGTGTTGGTATGACAATACCAATAAAGTGCCTTTGGTAAGTAAATGGCTAACTAATTATGCATGTAAAACAATGGTGTTAAATTGGAATTTAAAGAGGTATGTGTAACTGGGCTGTGAAAGTGGAGTCTGGAAGACTAACACTAGAAACTGCACTAGATGGTGTGGGTGTCTTAATGACCGGGTGGTTTGAGTCCCCCCAATAAATATATAAATGGAAGGTCTGAGTCGTCCATAATACATGTATTGCTGCTTAAGTCATCTTGATAATATCGGGTGGTTTGAGTCCCTTATATAGGCATATACGATTATGGATATTCTCTAGTTTATGCAGCTACGCGCACTGAGGCCCTTCCAGCTAGGGGAGAGCTTGACCCATATAGCCCCTGGGTGCCTTGTTATATGACGGTTATGTTACACAACCTAGGTTAATGATTTCAAAGTTCATGCTAATTTTGTTCCCTATCCCGACATGGTATATATTTATATATATTGCATTGGTTATATGCATTGATTGATTAGATTTGAATTGTTGGCATTATATTATCCTTATCCTTAAGTTATATGCTAGCGCTCCAACTCTAACCCTCTTCAACATTGTATCCCTATGCTATGCAGGTGTTGTTCATACTATCATACCTTCTTCTCAGTGACTTAGATCTAGGAATAGCTTGTGTTGACTTGAAGTGGTAAGCTTTTTTACTTTGAAAGGCTTCATTTCTTGCTTTGATTTTTCTTATGTCTTTATTGTTTTAGACTTGGATATTGATTTTGGCTATGGTCGGAGGCATGTCCTGGCCGGATATTCTTGTTTGGTTATAGAGTCTTTGTTTGAAAAAACTGTGGACTTGGGCATATTATGGAATGGTTATGAATTTGGTTATTGTTTTGTGGTTTGATGTTTGGTTGGGTTGGATATTGGGGGTGATCTACGGTCCTTATTATACTTGGAATTCCTATTAGGACAGGCCCTAGTTTGGGTCGTGTCAAGTTGGTATCAGAGCCTAGATTATGGTCAATTAGAAGTACATAAAGTCGTGTCTAGTAGAGTGTCTTTTATGGGTTTGTAGCACACCACACTTATAAGGGAGAGGCTATGAGACATTTAGGAATGTTTCACTTTCTCGTTGTCTTATTTTGAGCTATAGAGTCTAAGGTCTTGAATTCTTCTAATTTTTGTTTGCTTGTCTTTCAGATTATGCCTCTAAGAAGATGTGATGTTCATGAAAATAACTCTTTTCCAATTGGGGACAATATTGATGGGACATGTTCTACCTCTGGAGTCTAGACTTGGGTAAGAGTCATTATATTTGACTATCCTCATAGGGTTCCACCTATCCCTACTAATCCTATTTCTGAGGGAGATACTCATACTCAATTACCTTAAGGAGAGGCTACTAATGTTGAGTTTTGTTTCTATATTAATCTGCTAACTCAGTTGGTAGCATCTCAGTCTGAGCATAGTATTCCTTTTACTCCATTTTTTGAGGACACAAGGGTTAGCCAGTTCATGAGATTGCATCCTCCTATGTTTATTGGTACAAAGGTTTAGGAGGATCCTCAAAGTTTCACTGATGAAATAGAGAAATTTTTTGTATCATGCATGTTTCAAAAGTTGAAGGTGTTGAATTTGCTACTTATCAATTAAAAATATGGTGTACCAGTGGTACGAAGAGTGGGAATAGTCGAGGGGAGAGAATGTTGGTTTTGCCTTATGGGAGGATTTCTCTAGTGTGTTTTTGGACTGCTTCTTTGCTCAAGAGTTGGGGGAGGAGAAGGTCAAAGAGTTTATGAATTTGAGGCAAGGTAGGATGTCTATCAAAGAGTATGCCTTGAAATTTCATCAACTGTCCAGGTATGCTTCTGAGTTGGTTTCTAGAATGAGGGATAGAATATGTAAGTTTTCTTCGAGATTATCCCATAAGTTGATCCTTGAGAGTAAGGTTGCCTTGTTGATTAAGGACATGGATATATGTAGGTTGGTTGTATATATGCAGTAAATGGAGAAAGAGAAGAGAAAGCAGGTTGAGCTTAGTGATAAGTAGGGAAAGAAATTTACGCCTTCTAAGCAAATTAGTAGAGATGGTGGTAAATGGCCAAAGAAGAAGTGGGGGAGTTCTAGTTCTTTCTCCACATTTAGTTCTCCTTACCCAAAGTTGTCGGGTGATCATCGGTCTCAGCATGATGGTTGGTCTCGGGTACAAGGTGCCCAATATCTAGTTAGTGGGGCTTAGTCGGCTCCATCCCACCCTTCTTGTAGATTTTATGAACGGTCACATCATGGATCTAGGAAAAAAGGAAGAACAAATGTTTTAATTATGGTTAGATTGGTCATATATAGCATGACTATTGTACTAGAATGGATTTTGGGCTTAATAAGGCTCCTCTTGGCTCTTCATCTGCTCCTACACCAAAGGGTGTTGCTTCTACATCTGTTTGTGCTTCTGGTATCGACACTGGCTAGAATTGGTTATATGCACTTACTTCTCATAAGGATTCTGAGACATCTCTTGATATCTTTACGGGTATGTTGAAACATTTCTCCCATGATGTTTATTGTCTACTTGATCCAGGGTCCACTCTTTCTTATGTGACCCTATTTTGACTATGCATTTTGGTTTATGTCCTGAGTCTATTTCAGACCTTTTTTTTGTTTTTACCCTAATAGTTAACTCTGTTATTGCTAGAAAGTCTATAGGGAGGTGTGATATTTGTTGGTAGCAAAGAGACTTTGGTGGATCTGTTTGAATTAGATATGGTTGACTTTGATGTCATATTGGGATGTATTATTTGCACTCGTGTTATGTTTTCCTAGATTGTAGGACCCGTAAGGTCATGTTTAAATTCCCTAATGGGCCATTCATTGTATGAGAAGGAGGTTCTTTGGTTCCTGAGGAGAGGTTCATTTTATATATTAGATCCTAAAAGTTGATTTCGAAATGGTGTTTGTATTATTTGGTTTGGGTTAAAGATTCTAACTCAGAAGGTCTTTCTCTATAATCTATTCCTGTAGTTAATGAGTTTTTTGAGGTTTTTCCTGATAATCTTCCTGGTATTTCTCCCGATAGGGAAATTGATTTTGGGATTAATTCTATTCTGGACACTCATCCTATCTCTATACCTCCCTATATAATGGCTCCAGCCTAGTTAAAGAAGCTTAAGGAGTAATTGAAGGGTCTCTTTGATAAGGGTTTTATCCATCCTAGTGTGTCTCCTTAGGGTGCTCCTGTGTTGTTTGTGTGTAAGAAGGATGGCTTTCTTCGGATGTGTATTGATTATCGTCAGCTGAATAAGGTGACCATAAAGAATAAATATCCTTTTCCTAGGATTGATGATTTGTTTGATCAACTTCAAGGTTCAGAGTATTTATCTAAGATTTATATTAGGTTGGATTATCATCAACTTAAGATTAGAGAGGTGGATATCCCTAAGACTGCCTTCTGAACCTAGTATGGTCACTATGAGCTCCTAGTTATGTCTTTTGTGTTGACCAATGCTCTAACAATATTTATGGATTTAATGAATAGAGTCTTCTATCAGTTTTTAGATTTTTTTGCCATTGTCGCTATATATGATATTCTGGTATACTCTAATAGTGAGGCGGATCATGTCGATCACTACCGTGTTGTGTTGCATTCCTTGAAGGATCAACATTTGTATGCCAAGCTCTCTAAGTGAGGATTTTGGTTGAAAGTTGTGACTTTTCTTGGTTATGTTATCTCTAGTGAAGGAATCATGGTAGATCCACAGAAAATTGTAGTGGTTAAGAAGTGGCCTAGACCTGCGACTCTAACCGATATTTGGAGCTTCTTGGGTTTAGCCAGTTACTATAGGAGATTTGTGAAAAGTTTTTTTACATAGCTAGCCCATTAACTAAGTTGACCCAAAAAGGGACAAGTTCTTGTGGTCTGATGTGTGCGAGGGTAGTTTTGAGAAGTTGAAGGATAAGTTGACTTCAGCTATGGTTTTGACCTTGCTCGGGGGAAATGATGGATTCGTAGTGTATTGTGGTGCTTCTCAAGTTGGGCTTGGTTGTATGTTGATGCCACATGGTAGGGTGGTGGCTTATATTTCTAGGTAGTTAAAAGTTCATAAGAAGAACGATCCTACTCATGATTTGGAGTTGTTAGATGTGGTATTTGTGTTAAAGATTTGGCACCACAATCTCTATAGGGTTCATGTTGATATCTTTTCTGGTCATAAGAGCCTACAGTGTGTATTTTCTCAGAAAAAGTAAAATCTCAAGCAAAGAAAGTGGCTTGAGTTGTTGAAAAACTATGATATGAGTCTTCACTACCATCCAGGTAAAGCTAATGTAGTTGCTGATGCTATTAGTGGGTTATCCATGGGGAGTCTAGATTATGTGGATGAGGATACACGGGAATTGGTGAAGGACATTCACCATTTGGCTATCATTAGAGTTTGTCTCATGGACTCTGAAATAATGGAGTGTTCGTGAATTAGGTATCACAGTTGTCTCTTGTTGTTGAGATAAAAGAAAAGCAAATGTTGGATTCCGATTTGATGAAGATTAAGAGAAATATGGGTTAGAAAAAGGTTGTTGACTTTGCAATTGGTGGTGATGGTATATTGAGGTACCAAGGTAGGTTAAGTGTTCCCAACGTCGATGGATTGAGGGAAACGATTTTGGCCGAAGCTCATGGATCTCATTATGCTATTCATCCTGGTTCTACAAAGATGTATCATGATTTTAAGGAGTTCTATTGGTATAATAATATGAAGCGAGGTGTGGCTAACCATGTGGCTAAGTGCATGGTGTGTCAACAAGTAAAAGTTGAGCACATGAGACTCAGAGGTTTGTATCAAGAGATTAAGTTGCCCAAATAAAAGTGGGTGGTGATTAATATGAAATTCCTTACTAGTCTTCCTTGGTCTCGAAATCAGTGTGATTCGATTTGGGTCATTATTGATAGCATAGCCAAGTCCCGCTCACTTCTTACCGATGAGGACTATTTATTCGGAAGGGAGTTATGCTAAGTTGTATCTTGCGGAGATTGTCAAGTTTCATGGTGCTCCTATTTCTATCATTTCGGATCATGGTACTCCATTCTCATTGTATTTTGGAATCCATTTTAGAAAGGCTTGGAAACTAAAGTGTGCCTTAGTACCGCTTTCCATCTATAGTTGAATGGAAAAATAAAGAGGACCATTCAAACATTGGAAGATATGCTTCGTGCTTGCGTGATTGACTATGGTGGTAGTTTGTTCGGCCATTTACTTTTGATTGAATTTGCTTATAATAATAGTTACCACTCTAGCATCGGTATGGCTCCTATTGAGGCATTGTATGGTAGGAGATGTCATTGTCCTATTGGGTGGTATGAATTTGGTGAGGGTAAGTTGCTTGACCCTGATTTGATTCACTAAGCCTTGGAGAAGGTGAAGGTCATTCGTGATAGATTGAAAGCCTCTTAAAGTCTCCAAAAGTCCTATGAGGATGTGAGGCATAGGGAGCAGAGTCCAAGGTTGGCGATTGGGTATTCTTAAAGGTATCGCCCATGAAAGGAGTAATGCAGTTTAGTAAGAAGGGGAAGTTAAGCTCTTGATATATCATCTCATACTTGGTTTTGAAGAGGCTTGGAAATGTTTCTTATGAGTTGGAGTTGCCTCCTAGTTTAAGCTCCGTTCATCCAGTTTTCTATGTCTCTATGTTGAAGAAATGTGTGGGTGATCCTTCATCAGGTATTCCTTTGTAAGGGTTGGGTATCTTAGATTCCTTATCTTATGAATTAGTCCCAATTGAGATCTTGGATCATCAAGTCCATCGGTTGCGGACGAAGGATGTGGATTCGGTAAAGGTTCTTTAGAGGAACCATAAGGTTGAGGAAGCTACTTGGGAAGTGGGAGAGGACATGAAATCCAAGTATCCATATTTGTTCCTCGTTCCAAAAATTCATGCTTGAGGTATGTATTGTTCTTAATATCCTTATTTTATGTCTTTGTTTTATAAATTGGATAAAGGTTAGTTTGACATGTAATAATGTGTTAACTCGTGCTTATGATTGCCTTTACCCGTCATTCGAGGACGATTGATCTAAGTGGGGGAAAATTGAAACACCCTAGTTTTGACCCTTAGAAATTTTTTGAATTTGAGCTCAATCAAAATCATACGACTTGTGGGTACTAGTCGTATAATGTGGGTACAGTTTAGGGTCCTAAACTCGTAGGATGATTAGTGTGATTTTGGTTGCATTCTGTCCAATGTATGAGTGGATATCTTACTTGTTGTAAGCTAGGGTAAGAGGGGTATAGTACTAGATCGTATGATGTCCTGTGTCTCCAAAAACATGTTGTGTCCCTATGCACATGCAAGTGTACATGATCGTACAAGCAGTATAAAGACATAGAAAGTCATATATCGTTCCCACAAGGACTAATAAACTAGAAATTTAATCTACCTTTAATTTAAGACAATTAGATATTATGTGCTTGAGAGTATCAAGATGATTTTTAATTTATGAATAAAAAATGTAAATTATTAAACAGTGAATAATTAGTGGTGACTAGAGAAAAGCAAGCAATGGCTGTAATCAGTAATGATGAGGATTCCAGGGTTGAGGCATTTCGAATAATAATTCAATTCTCTACTCTTATTACAGTTTAATTGGTTATCGAGTTGTTGATTCGCAAGGGTTACGCCATGATCTTGGTCTCCCGACCTCAAATATTTTATCTATTGAACCTTGTAGCTACAACTCCCACAGAGATACAACAACTCTTCTAGATTCATAAAGTTATCTTCTTGCAATTGAACCAAGCAAGGCTTCTAGGTATATCCTTATCCTAGATGCTAATTCAAACCCCTTATTTTATAAAAGGATAAGAACCTTGCTCCTTAATTTTTCGTTCTATCCTATGATTCTCCTCCCGGATGCACATAGAAATATAGAATTATTCTAATGGTGGCCACTCATCAAAATAGTAAGCTCAAGAAATTAAGAACAACCCAGATGATAATCCAAAAAGAAACTATGAATAAGAATATAAAAGAGTAATCATGTTCTTGGACTCAACTCCAGAATAAGGTTGTTTATCCACTCATGTTTGAATTCAACATCCAAAATAAGTAATTAATTATACCCAAAATAATTCTTGAAGTAAAGAAGTTCAAAAGAAGTATTATTAAGAACCCCAAAAGAAAGAATTTTGTATTTTTTCGCCGCTGCTATGTTGCCCCCTATAATTGTGCTCACGTGTTCCTTTTATACTAGGGAAAATTTCACCAGATTTGTACTCTTGATGCGATCATCAAAAATCACGTTGTATCACCCAACGTGTCGTGTCCTTATCGCGTTGTTCCACTAGAATTCCACTTCTAAAATCAGGCTAAATCCATTTTGTCACCACACGACGCAAAGTGCAGACATCGCGTCATTTCACTGGAAGTTGCTCCTCAATATTCAGCTAAGTGTCAAAAATAGAGGCATCGACACGACGCATTAATATCATGTTAATACACTGAAAGTTACACATGGAATTCCTTCTAACTTAGAAAAATCTCGCATTGACGCGACGCGTTGACATTGCGTCGATGCATTGGAAATTGTTCTTCAAACTTTTGCTAAGGCACATAATGATACCAATTGACACGACACGTTGAGATCGCGTCGTGTCACTGGTATTCTTCTCCATTTTCTTTATTCTAGTGCATCTCCATATGTTTTTTTCCTTCGATTTGCATGTCCTTTGCCTCATCATGATATGCATCCCATTTTTTTTCAAAATCCATGGGAAATCAACCTTGTTTTTCTAATCACATCGGTTAGCTATGAAACACAATTTAACAAGCAATTCAACAAGTTTAACATACTTTTTATTCTCGAAACAAGTCCAAACATGGGTAAATAGTTGTGTTTGGACATATAAATACGCCCAAGATCACCACCCCACACTTAAAACGTTGTCCATCCTCGAACAAACTTCAAGCATCACAATACTCAAACCTTCTAATTACTACCTAAGAATCATGCTGGTGTTGGATACATAAACTTTTATTTCACAATTCATTGTCCGACAGTGCATTCAATTGGTTGGCGAACTTAATATAAACACGATATCAGGAATTCAATAAGTAATACAAACTTTTATCCACATGCACCCTCACAAAAAGAATTTTTTCCCATATCACTCACACTTTAACAATCTTAATCAGAATGGGAATATGCAATTTCAAATAATCGCTCTCAACAAAGAATTCACACATATACAGAAATGAACCATAGGCTTACCCTTAGTGTATTACTCCACTAATAGTCGGGTGCTGAAATGTAGGATCAATTAGGTCTTTTCATGGTTGTAATGCAGGCTAAAGGACGGGTAGGAACTATTTTAGAAATAGTAACTAATATCCCTAGGAACTTTAATACATAACTACCTTCATTCAAAATCTCATTCTTTTCAACCAAACTTTCCACTCCATTATCTTTACACATCCATTGTTCCGCCCAGATCTTTCTAAGAACATTAACATCACTTTGGCAGGAGTATTTTCTCTTATATTTTAGCTTTTCTTTAAATCCCAAATTTCATTACGCACCCCTATAGTAGCCACCCTCAACCTAAGCAATTTATCTTAATTGAGGTGCACATTGTCCTTAACGGACCAGGGCCAAAACAGGGTCATTGTAACACAATAACTGGGTAACAAGAACTTAACTTTTTATCACACATTATTTTCTAACTCCTAACCATCACACACAAATGCGCAAATTACTTCTCTTATAGCTTCACTTTCACCTTTTTCCTGTTTTGTATTTCAAATTCCCCCTTATTCCATTATTTGCATTAAAGTGTTTAGGAAATATGGATCAAATTAAGGTCTTACCAAAGAACAAGATTCGGCTACATATGAGGCTACCAAAGAAACTAGGCTATAGGCTCAATGGGACTGACTATGAATATGCATAAGGGTAGGCAAATAAAGTATTTAAAATCTAGTTAACAAAGAAATGCCTAAATCAATTCCTACTTCCTACACCCTTTATTTTGCTTTGTAAACACACCGGGCAAGTTCTAGTCATTCCCATACATACAGAATATAAACAATTACTCACATACTCAGTGCATGCTAAGAATCAAGTCGGATCCTTAAGGTCTCCGATTTTTGTACTTTATCAAAGTCAATATTAAGCCAATCAAATCAACTACACCTATTATGATTTCACATAAAAAAATTTCCAACACGTACATTCCTCAAAGGTTGCAATCGGGGTCTTACTACTTTCTCAGCTTCTAAAGACGCACTCCCCTTAAGACAGTCGTCATCCATCCATCATAGGGGAAGGCACTAACTAAGACGATTTCATAATGACATTTGCCAAAAAGGGCACACCTAATTACTGTAATCTGAAATTGCACCACAAAGGGTAAAAGTAAAATACTACAATTAACACAGACCAACAAAAATAATTCTTGGCAAAAAGGGCAATACTTATTAACTTACAAATTTATCAAAACATCCAAAAACACAAAACAAATAAAAAGTATCTGTTAATACAACCAAGCCAACATAACATAGTCAAATAGAATAGATGTAGAAGAAGATAAAGATGAAGATCGACCACCCCACATGAAAACCGAGAACTGTCCCAGTGCTAGCAAAAAGGGCATAGTGGTGTAATACTCCCTGCTCAGTCAAATGTCACCATGGCAAGCACATCATCAACTTCAGCATCATTGCCATCACCAATATCATCACCGGAGTCATCATCATCAACAGACTGTTCTTCTTCATCGGACTCATTATCATAGTATGCCATACCCTCTCCTCATCTGTTGGGATATCATCATGCACCAGCTCATCGAACTCATAACCTATCCGCAACATGGTCTTGTCATGACGCCCTAATGGATAATCCAACTCTACATCATAAATTTCCTATTGGGTGACTGCTCGCGCAAACGCCTACAACAGCAACTTGGTAAACCCATATATCCAAGCCATAATCTCATTATTTCGAGTGTGACGCTCGGGCATAGTCAAATTTATCCCATGAGGAGCTAGCCCTTTTGTGTGAGAAATGTCAAGTGGCCTGTCACCTATAGGCGGTAAATAATCTGCATCTTCTTCCGGCACCCCCAATTGCTTCAAATACCTAGTCAGCAATCCACCAAATTCATATCTTCTTCCTCCTAAAAATCGTACCTTTCTCATCGCCGAGAAAATAATAGAACCAATATTCACATCCACATCATCTCTCATTAAAGCATAAATCAAACATACCCAATCACCGATCACCTCCGTCATATGTTTCCCATGAACCAGAAAAGCATAGATAATTCTTGCCCATAGACGTTCCTTCCTATTAAAATGAGCAAATATAAGCGAAACATATGTACCTCCCTCTTTATGGTAAATCCACCTCGCCGTAGATCTATTACCGCATAGGAGATGACATATATCCTGATATAGGGGTTCGATTATCATCATCTTCAGTGGTTCGGGATCAGTATAGGGTACTGGTGCACCTAACAACTCATTAACAGTATCTGCTGTGAAAGTGATCATCTGACCACACACCTCAACTTCAAACTCTCTAGGGTTCCAATTTGTATAAAATTCTCTTAGAAATCTCAAATTGCATTCTCCTGGCTGCTAAAAAAGAAACCCCATATGTTGAGCCTCAATCTTCCTCGCCATTAAAGGATAATCCTTCAACAAAGTTCTCCGGTTAATGAACTGATCAGCCGAGTATTTGGATTCCTTGTGCTACAAGTACCACATTCTACCCACTTCAACAACAACTTTTGTTTCGAACCTGCGATGCCCCCTGGGAACTTGTGGAGCTGCTGGTACTCTATCAACTTGTCTTCTCCTCTTGTGTGTCGACCCCGATGTCCCAGCTGTTCTCTTTCCCTTGATAGAAATGTTACCTATTCAGTACAACAACCCACAAAAATATAAAACAAGCACCTTCGACACTAGTTACCACTAAGTGTGAATGTCACCCCACACTTAGTTGCTTGCACAAGTTGCTACAAAATTTTCATGTACTCGGGTACTCAGACTTCCCCTTTTTATTTCACAAGTCCATGGTCAGTTATCCAACTTTACTCATTCAACATTGATTAATCTTCAGGAAGTGACAAAGAAAATTATCTCATTATAACTACTTATAGTTCATCTACACAGAAACTACCTCAACTCACAGCGCATGGCATCATGTCAATCAAAGTCATCTCATAAAAGCCCATATTTAGTCATCAACGCACGTCACCTATTAAAATACTCCATACTACTTCAGTGCAACCCCACACTCAATTTCTATCATGTAGTAAATCAACAAATCCTAATTTATTGACAGTGAAGATGTAGTTCAACAAAACACATCATTAGAAAATCAAATTACATCTAGACTCTAAGAGTTACCAAATCAATTAAGTCATTCTTTACTTTTTAGAATAGCCATGCTTCCCATATGAATAATGCGTGAAACCAACAACAGCAGCATATCACCATTATCTCCTAACAATCCCACATAATTTTAACAACTACTATTTAGGGTAAATTCAATTTATGGAAACCAAATCCCTTGGGATTGAAATTTCAAATCAACTAAGTTTCAAATCACACAATTCATAGCAATATTCAAGAACATTTGATTCTAAAAATTTAAACTCATAGTATAATGAAAACTTACCTTGTATTGGTTGAGAAAATAGGTTGAAGTTTAGACCTTGTGAAATTTTTGACAAGAGTTGATTAAAGAGTGACTTAGGGTTTTTGGGGGAAAGGGGCGGCGCGTAGCTCGGGTTAGGTGAGGGGAGTAAAAATGGTTAAGTGTGGTATTTATAGATTTGACACAACAATAATGGTCGACACAATTCATTGTATATCGCGTTGAATAATCGACGCGACGCGTCAAGTTTGCATTGATCCTTTGGAAATAGCCTTGAAATTTTTTTCTAAGTGTGAAATTTATGCCCATCAACGCGACGCACCAAGATCGCGTCGATCCTCTGGAAATTGCATCCAAAATTTTTTCTAAGGCCACATTTCTCAGATTCTTAAGCATCGTTTCTTACCCCTTACCTTTTTCACCACTTATCAGCTATTTATGTACTCACTGGCCCATGTTCACCATCTTCTTTATCTCTACCTAATTTCTTATTCCTTCATATCAATCAAAAACAACAAAATTATGTAAGCAAAAGTGGGTTTCCTCCCACCAAGCACCTTATTTTTTATCCTGGCACGACTCATTTTTTTGTATTTTTCTTCTTTTTTGTTTGTTCTTCATCTACTAAAAATTTAAACTACCTATTACATTATATTTGTGGGTTGCCTCCCATATATCTCCTTATTTTACATCGTGGCATAACTCAACTCATTATCACTCATCAGTAAAAGTGATAGATTCCTCGTGCTTATCCGGATGATCCACCCAATAATGCTTTACACGTTGTCCATTCACAAGGAACTTCTATGCCTTCTCTTTATTCCACAACTCTACAGCTCCATGAGGTTTCATACACACCACCTCAAAATATCCATACCATTTCGATCACAATTTTCTCGAAAACAACTTAATCCATGAGTTGAACAACAACACAAGTTGTTCGAGTTCAAATACTCTTTCTTGAATTTGCTTATCATGCCATCTTTTGGTTTTCTTCTTGTATAGTTTGGCATTTTTGTAAGAATGAAGTATAAACTCTTCAAGCTCGTTCAGCTGTAATAACCTTTTCTCCCCCGCTGCAGTCATCTCAAAGTTTAGCTTCTTCACTGCCCAATATGCTTAGTGTTCAAACTCCATAGGAAGATGACACGCTTTACCATACACCAAGCGATATCGAGACATCCCAATAGGCATCTTGTAAGCTATTTGATAGGCCCAAAGTGCATTATCTAGCTTCTCCGCCCAATTTTTTCTCTGCCCATTCATGGTCTTTTGAAGTATTTTCTTAATCTTCGATTTGACACCTCAACCTGTCCACTAGTTTGGGGATGGTATGTAGTGGAAACCTTGTGCCTCACACCATACTTAGCAAAAAGATTTTTGAACCAGTTGTTAATGAAATGCGTACCTCCATCACTAATTATTGTTCTTGGTGTACCAAATCTGGAAAATATGTTCTTCTTCACAAATTTCAGCACCGCTCTTGCATCATTGGTCGGACTCGCCATAGCTTCCACCCATTTAGAGACATAGTCAACCGCTACAAGAATGTATAGATTACCTTTTGAAGGTGGGAATAGGCCCATGAAATCGATCTCCTAAACATCAAAGACCTCGACTTCAAAAATATTGTTGAGGGGCATCTCATGAAGCCTAGATATGGTACCCAACCTTTGATATTTATCATAATTCTTTACGAAAGAAACTGCATATGTAAACAAAGTAGGCCAGAAAAACCTGATTGTAGCATTTTTCTCACCGTCCTCTCTCCCCCATGATGACCACCATATGGAGATGAGTGGCACTCTTGTAGTACTTTTAAAAATTCAGCCTCTGGGATATACCTACAAATGACTCCATCTGGACCCTGCTTGAGAGATTCGGTTCATCCCAAATATACCAACAAGAATTATGAAGTAATTTTTTCCTTTGTTGTGTGGTGGCATAAGGAAGATACACTTCACAAGCTATCAAGTTCACAATATTCGCATACCATGGGAACTCACCTGCATAAACCAACAACAGTTTCTCATCAGGAAACACTTCCTTAATACTAAGGAAGTAATCCACTATATGGTCTCGATCCTCCAGCCATGACAAGTGGTCAACAACTATCTCGCACCTCCAGATCAAATTCTTGCAATAAAAGAATCCACCTAATCAGTCATGGCTTCACATTTTTTTTGTTCACAAGATACTTAATGGAAGCATGATCAGTATGAACAATGACCTTAGTGCCAACTAAGTAAGACCTAAACTTATCAAAAGTATACACCACTACCAACATCTCTTTCTCTGTAATCGTATAGTTAACTTGAGCATAATTCAACACTTTGCTAGCATAATAGATGGAGTGAAATACTCTATCTTTTATCTAACCCAAAACTACTCCCACATCAATGTCACTAGCATCACACATCAGCTCAAAAGGTAACTCCCAATCTGGTGCGATCAGAATAGATGGTTTTGTCAACTTCTTCTTAAACTTTTCAAAAGCTTCCTGAAAATCAGCCCCAAACTCGAACTTGGCTTCTTTGTCTAATAATTTACACACTGGGCTTGCAATTTTTGAGAAATCCTAAATGAATCATCTATAGAACCCTGCATGTCTAAGAAAGCTCCGCACTCCTTTGACTGTGACTGTATGAGGAAAATTTTCAATCACTTCAACCTTCGCCTTGTCCACTTTGATTCCTTTGCATGACATTTTATGGCCTAGGATAATTCCTTCCTTAACCATAAAGTGACACTTATCCCAATTCAGCACCAGGTTTGTTTCTTCGCATTGAGCTAGGTCTCTGTCGAGATTCTGCAAGAACTTTTCAAAAGAATTACTATACACAGAGAAATCATCCATGAATACCTCCACAGATTCTTCCACTATGTCTGAGAATATCGCCATCATACATCTCTAAAATGTAGCAGGTGCATTGTATACGACAAAAGGCATACATCTGAATGCATATGTACCGTATGGACAAGTTAAAGTGGTCTTATCTTGGCATTCCGGTGCTATGCTTGTATGATTGTAGCTGGAGTACCCATCCAAAAAACAATAATACTCTTGCCTCGCCAATCTATCCAGCATTTGGTCAATGAAGGGAATTGGATAGTGATCTTTTCAAGTAGCTTCATTCAACATCCGATAATTAATACAGATCCTCTAATCGGTCACCGTACGTGTGGGAATCAACTCATCATCATCATTGGTCACTATAGTCATTCCCCCCTTCTTTGGTACACACTGCACCGGACTCACCCATTTGCTATCAGAAATTAGGAGGACAATACCACTATCCAGTCACTTAATCACTTTTTTTCTAACCAATTCTTCATCACAGGATTCAACCTTCATTTTTGCTGTACTTTAGGTCTGTAACCCTCTTCCATATAAATGTTTGCATATAAAATACTGAATTAATTCATGTAATATCATACAGTTTCCAGCCAATCTCTTCCCTTCTCCTCTTTAGAACTGCTACAGCTTTCTTTACCTATATGTCTGATAATCCTGCAGACAAAATAATAGGCAAGGTACCTTGATCACCAAGAAAAATATAATGTAAATAAGGAGGAAGAACTTTAATCTCCAAGTTAGGAGCTTCTTCGACTGACGGCTTGGGCGATGGACCAATTGGCCTATTCAAAGGATCGAATGACACTTTCTTTGTCTCAACTACTTCCAAATTCATAACCTAGACCAATTGCAATGCTTGTACATCTCCATACAGATCATGACCCATCAAAGCTCGCTCTAATGGATCATTAGACAACAATAAATGCCAATCTGAAGCAAAATAAAAAATTGATATAGATGACAACTCCTCTTATATGGCTGGCAGTTTCAATGCTTTGTACACATCAAAAATTTCTACTTTGTCGTGTGCTGGCATTGTCATTTTTCTAGCTTCCACATCAATGAGTGACTGTTCTATTGCTAAGAAGGTTTATTCTAAAATAAATTAAACAATAGGATCATCCTCAAAGTTAAGAATCACAAAATCCCTCAGGAAAATCAAAGATCCTATTTGCACTAACACATCTTCAATAATCCCATCTGGCCTAGCAAGGGACCTATCTGCCAAATGCAATACAATAGTCGTGGGTTTGGGACTCCCAAGACCCATTTTTTCATACCATGATGTGGGCATGAGATTTATGCTAGCTCCCAAGTCACACAATCCACGTGCATAAATAGTCTATGCAATGGTAATCTTCAAGGTAAAACTACCTATATCCTTCAACTTCATGGGCAGTTTATTTGAATTTTAGACTTGCACTCTTGAGTAAGTGCAACTGTAACATATTCGGGCAACTGGTTTTTATTGGCAATAATATCCTTCAAGTATTTCGCATATTTTGGCACACTCTACAGAATGTCAACAAGAGGAAGGTTTACTTAATGCTGCTTCAAAAGACCTAAGAACTTCTTATAATTTGCTTCTTCTTGATGTTTCCTTTCCCTTAAAGGAAAGGGTAAGGGGAGAGTTTTCTTTTACACACGAACTTCATCATTTGCCTCTTTTTTCTTGACTTATAACTCTACATTATCTTTCAAACTGTTATCAATAACTGCGGGATTGTCCTGGTCCTGAACCATCTCCTTAGTTTACAGCCCACTCCTTGTTGTAACTGCATTTACCTACTTCAGATTGGCCTCTGTATCACTAGGTAATGATCCTTGCGGCCTTTTATTCTGTGATCCTTGAATTTTCCCCAACTAAAACTCTAAATTTTGTGTAAGAAATTGTTGACTCTTCAACTCAGCTGCAAACTATGCCTGTTGAGTCTTTATGTCTGCCGCAAACTGTGCTTGTTGAGCGATAAACTTCTTAATCAACTCCTCGACATTATTATTCTGAGCGGTCGCCGGATTATTCTGAGCAGACTATGGATTTGCTTGCACTGGTCCCTTGTACTGATTTGCATTTTGTACCTAATTTCCACTCCATAAGAAATTAGGGTGGTTTCTCTAATTGGGATTATACAAGTTGACAAAATTCTATTGACCCTGACGATTTGCATTCCCCATGTAGCTGACTGAATCTGGATTAACATAACATGCATCTTCTTTATGCTCACCACTACTGCAAACTTCACACCATGAATATACCTGTTGAACTGCATATGCTGAGGCTGCTGGTTATGTTACACCCAACTTTAGGTTGTTCAGCTGAGTAGTCATATAGTTTGCATTATTGTAATCTATACATGTAATACAGTAAATTGATCTACCTTTAATAGCCCTACTACCCTCTTAAGAGCACTCTTTGAGTTTGCGTGCCAGTCAGGATTCCCTTGTGAGATTCAATTTAAGAGTGTATATAATTCTTCATAACGTTTCTCTAAAGATTGGCCTCCTGCTGCTGAATCCAAGAGAATCTTTGTATTCGACTCAAGGCCTTCTATAAATGTGTGCACCAAGACACCATTCGATTGATGGTGATGAGGATAATTTCTGAGCATGCTTTTAATTCGCTCCCGAGATTGGTAGAGATTTTCTTCATCTTTTTGTTTGAAACTCAAGATCTCACTCCTCAATCGTGCAGTCTTCTGGGATGGAAAGAATCGAATAAGGAACTTTCGACCATAATCTTCCCAAGAAGTGATGGAGTGTGGTGGTTCAGTATGTAACCACCTCTTAGCTTCCCCATTTAGATTAAAAGAAAAGAGTGTCAATCTGACATAATCAGCATTCACATCTTTAGGAATGTATGTATCACTTATTTCCAAGAAGGTATGTATGTGCTGTTGTAGATCCTCGCGTGAAAGTCCATGAAATTGCCCAGCAAAATTCAACAACTGCACTATATTTTGTTTTAATTCACATCGACCTCCTGGCTCAGGCTTTTGAATGTTGTTAGTCACATGGTTGTAAGTGGTATTGCCACCTCATAAACAAGTTTATGGCTAGTTGAACAGGAATGACTGGAATAACTGGAGCTGGAACATTTCTAATATTTGGATCAACAATATTAGGATCTTGTATTTTAGCCATCTGACCCTATTGCATGAAACATTGAGCTCTTAGCCTCTGATGAAAAATCAATTCCGATTCTTCAAAAGGTTTTTCCAACTCTTTATCTCTAGCCAGTCCAGTATTCAGCTAAACCTACAAAAATTCGGCCGCTTAGCTCAAGTTGTTACACTTCAACTTATTATCAAAAAACAAAAATTAATAAATTCACTAATTATACTAGTCCCCAACAATGGCGCCAAAAACTTATTGCGTCCCTACGCACACACAAGTGTACGTGATCATACAAGCAGTATAAAGACTTACACAGTTAGATATTGTTCCCACAAGGACTAATAAACTAGAAATTTAATCAATCTTTAATTTAAGACAAATAGATATTAAGTGCATGAGAGTATCAAGATGATTTTGAATTTATGACTAAAAAATATAAATTATTAAATAGTGAATAACTAGTGGTGACTAGAGCAAAGCAAGCAACAATTGTAATCAGTAATGATGAGGATTCCAGGGTTGAGGCATTTGGAACAATCATTCAATTTTCTATTCTTATTACAGTCTAATTGGTTATGGAGTTGTTGATTTGCAAGGGTTATGCCACGATCTTGGTATCCCGACCTCAAACCTTCTATCTATTGATCCTGGTAGCTACAACTCTCGTAGATATACAATAATTCTTCTAGATTTATAAATTTATATTCTTTTAATTGAACTAAGCAAGGCTTTTAGGTATATCCCTATCCTAGATGCTACTTCAAATCCCTTATTTTATAAAAGGAAAACAACCATGCTCCTTAATTTCTCCATTATATCCTATGATTCTCCTCCCGGATGCACATATAAATATAGATTTATTCTAATGGTGTCCACTCATCAAAATAGTAAGCTCAAGGAATTAAAAACAACCCAGATGATAATTCAAAAAGAAACTATGAATAAGAATATAAATGAGTAATCATGTTCTTGGCCTCAACCCCAGAATAAGGGTGTTTAGCCACTCATGTTTGAATTCAACATCCAAAATAAGTAATTAATTATACCCAAAATAGTTCTTGAAGTAAAGAAGTTCAAAAGAAGTATTAAGAACCCTAAAAGAAAGAATTTTGTGTTTTTTCACCACTGCTATGCTTGCCCCCTGTAATTATGCTCACGTGTTCCTTTTATACTAGGGAAAATTTCACCATATCTATACTCTTAATGTGAAGCATCACAAATCACGTTGTATCACCCAATGCATCACATCCTTATTATGTTGTTACACTGGAATTCCACTTCCAAAATCAGGCTAAGTCCATTTTGTCACCGCACGACGTGGTGCACTGACATCGCATCGTTTCACTGGAAGTTTCTCCTCAATATTCAACTAAGTGTCAAAAACTAAGTCATCGACGCGATGTGTTGACATCGCGTTGATGCACTGGAAATTATTCTTTAAATTTTTGCTAAGGCACATAATATTACCAATTGACGCGACGCATTGAGATTGCGTTGTGTCACTGGTATTCTTCTCTATTTTCTTTTTTGTCATGCATCTCCATATGTTTTTTGCCTTCGATTTGTATGTCCTTTGCCTCATCATGATATGCATCCCATTTTTTTTCAAATCCATGGGAAATCAACCCTATTTTTTTAATCACAACGGTTAGCTACGATACATAATTTAACAAGAAATTCAATATGTTTAACATACTTTTTATTCTCGAAACAAGTCCAAACATGGGTAAATAACAGTGTTTGGACATATAAATACGACCAAAATCACTAGCCTAGAGGATTCTGAGTGTATGGTTTAGGGGTTACGAATCATATAATTGGATATAAGTTGGTCTAGGAACTCGTATGTTGGATAGTGTTGGAGTCCAAGTTGATGCCTAGAGTACGAGTAGTAGGTACCACTCATATGTAGGGGTACGATTTGGGTGGTGTAGTCGTACCTTCCTATGATCATGTTTTCAGTTTTTAAGTTGAGGGTATTTCGAACATTTCCCACCCCAAAACCCTTAAGTCCCCACATCTTATAATATGTTTTGGCCTCGCATAACACACTTTTAAAAGATCAAGCACTCCTAAAACTCTCTCTAAACATTTTCTTGAAGATTGGACTAGGATTTTCCTTAAGTGTTCATCTAGAGGCTCAAAGGTCAAGTTTCTTTCGTGAATCTTCATGAATAAGGCATGTGACTCTTCTCTCATTGTTCGGTCTCAAATATCATGTGTTTTAAACATTGATTATGATTCATAAATAGTGGTTTTGAAAACCAATATTGAGGTTTTTGTTGCATAATGTTGAGTATTGTTTACTCTTGGTTTAAATTGTGTTTATATATATTTTTGGTGATGGTTTTCACATGTGGGTGCTTGATAATTTTGGTTTAACAAATGGGTCATGGGTAACCTTAAATTTTATGGTTTTTACCCTAGTTTGGGTCTTGATAATGGTATCCCTCAACATATTTGTGAAAATGTCTAAGAGAATAGTCTAGTCACATTTTAATGGTGTTTGAAGTAAGGCATTGTCCTAATGAATACGAATGGTTGGTAAATGGTTTGTAAAAGATTTGTTTTCCATGTAATGATTTAAATGGTAACCTTGGTGGTTTAATTGGCTAAAAGGGTTTGAGTCGCTAAACATTAAATTGACTTATGCCTTTATTAGACAATGGGTTCGCGTCCCTAAACTTTAAATTGAATTGGTGTCTTAATTAGACAATGGGTTCGAGTCCCAAAGTCAAATAAATGATTGGTTTATTGATAATGGTAATGGCATGTGGTACTCTTGCAAGTGATACTGGTATGACGATACCAACGAAGTGCCTTTGGTAAGTAATTGACATAATGATTGTGCATGTGAAATGATAGTTTTAAATTGGGCTTTAAAGCGGAATGTGTAGTCGAGCCGTTAAAGTGGAATCCAAAGGACTAACACTGGAAACTGTGCTAGCTAGTACGGGTGTCTTTATGACTGAGTGGTTCGAGTCCCCCGAATGAATATATGAATGGGTGGTTCGACTCCCTCATGATACATTTATTGGTGCTTAAGTCAGTTTGATTATGCCTGGAGATTCTAGTCCACGATATAGCCATATGAGATTATGGATATTCTTTGGTACGTGTGGCTACATGTACTAGGGGCCTTCCAGCTAAATGGGAGTTGGACCTATATAGCCTGTGGGTGCCTATTTATATGACGATTATGCTACATGGACCAGGTTAATGATTTCAAAATTCATGCTAATCTTGTTCCCTATCCCAGCAGGGTATATACATACATATATATATATATATATGTATTGCATTAGTTATATTCATGGGTTGGTTGGTTTTGAACTGTTGGCATTGTCTTATCCTTATCCTAGAGTTACATACTAGCACTCTAATCGCTAACCATATTTGACATTGTATCCCTATACGATACAGGTGTTGGTCATACTATCACACCTCCTGCTCAGTGACTAAGATCTGGGAATAGCTTTTGATGACTTGAAGTGGTGATCTTTCATACTTCAAAAGGATCTATTTCTTCCTTTGAGTTTTCTTATATCTTTATTAGTTTAGACTTGGATATTGGTTTTGGCTATGCCCGGGGGAATGTCCAGATCAGATATTCTTGTTTGGATATAAAGCTTTCTATGGACAAACTATGGACTTGGGTATGTTATGGAATGGTTATGGATTTGGTTATTATTTTTTATTTTGATGTTTTGATGGGTTGGGTATCAGGGGTGATCTCTAGTCCTTGTTGTTCTTGAGATTCCCATTACAATAAGGCCCTGGTTTAGGTCATGTCATTGGGCACCCTATGACCTAAAAGCATTACCACCCTGAAAATGTTGGTACCAGATGACTTTGGGTAGGAGAACTGGCCGTCGAATAGGAGTTAGGACTCCCCGACTTCTTCTAAGGCCACTTTCCTCCATCTCCACTACTTGCTACTGGCCTCTACCCTGATTAAAAAATCTAAATTTCTTACTCTGCCTCTCACCAATCTCATTGTTTTTATTATTTTCTTCCTCAACCTTCTATATATACACTATAAGTTGAGAAATATCCATATATTTGTTCAACAAGTCAGCCTTACCCTATAGAATAAACTCATGAGACAACCCAGAAGAAAACTTACGCATTATAGATCTCATGCTAGACACCAACTCAAGAGAATACATAGAAAACTGATGATATTTCAAAGCATACTCCTTGACTATCATTCTTTCTTTCTTTAAGGTAACAAGTTTCTCTGCTTTTGCCTCCCTCAACTCCTGAGGAAAGAAGCAATCTAGAAATATACTAGATAAATCATACCATTAGGTAGAACCAGCATCTTCGTCCCTAGATTGTTCCCACTCTTCATACCACTGGTATGCCACATCTTTTTGTTAGTAGCCAGAAAATTATACACCTTCAAACTCCAAAGAATGCATAATTTAGAAGATCTTCTCTACCTCATCAGTGAAACTTTGAGGATCCTCCTCAACCTTTGTACTAGTAAATATCAGAAGATGGAACCTCATAAATTGCCATACTCTAGTGGACTCAGACAAACCCATAACAAAACCAGCAGAACCTGAATGTTATGACTGAGATATCACCAACTAGGTAAATTGGTTAATGGAGTGATGGAACTCAGTTGAAACACCTTGGGTTTTTGACCCTTAAAATTTTTTTGACTTTAAGCTCACTAGAAATCATACGACTTAGGGTACTAGTCGTAAGATGTGGTATGGCTTAGGGACCTTAAATCATATGTTTCACATTGTATTTTATGTCACTTACTGTCCAATGTACGACTAGGCATCTTACTAGTCGTATAATAGGGTGCTAAAAGTAAAGATTTAATCGAATGATTCCCTAAGTTTTGTCCAAAGTATTCAGACCAAGGTACGGTGCAAAGGGTAAAGGTTGTATGTTAAAATATGAGTTGGCCCTTGTGTGGTCATATGTTGGTCAGTATTTAGGCCCAAGAAGATTCCTAAGGTATGAGATTAGGGTACCACTTGTACCCTAGGGTACGATTTAAGGGGTGTGGCAGTACCCTCCTGCAGTCAAGTTTTCAGCTTTTAAGTTGAGGACATTAAGATATTTCCCAACCTAAGCCCTTAAGACCCCATGTCTTATAACTTATTATGGACTCTTATAACATACTTAGAAAGATCAAAACACTCAAAAATCCTCTCTAAACTCACTCTTAAAGATTGGGGGCTAGGGTTCTTCAAAGGTGTTCATCTAGAGACTTAAGAGTCAAGTTTCTTTTGTGAATCTTTGTGAATAAGGCATGTGAATCTTCCCTCATTGTTAGTTCTCAAATATCATGTGTTTTAAATTGTGATTAGGATTCTTAAATGGTGTTTTGAAAACCAAAATTGAAGGTTTTGTTGCATATGGGTGAGTATTGTTTACTCTCGGTTTAACTTGTATTTATACATATTTTTGGAGATGATTTGCATATATGGGTTCTTGGTAATTATGGTTTTACAAATGGGTCCTGGTTTACCCTAAACTTGATGGTTTTTACTTTGATTTTGCCCTTAATAATAGAATGCCCTCAAAGTGTTTGTGAAAATGCCTAAAAAATAAACTAATCGCATATTAATGATGTTTTGAACTAAGGAATTGGACTAATGAATATGAATGGTTGGTAAATAGTTTTCTGAAGGCCTTATTGGACATGTAATGATCTAAATGGTAACCTTTGTGGTTTATATTGTTAAATAGTTTTGAGTCCTTAAGTATTAACTAGATTTATGTCTTTGTTAGACAATGGGTTTGAGTCCCCAAACATTGAATTAAAAAAAGTGTCTTTGTTGAATAATGGGTTCGAGTCCCAAAATCAATTGAATGAATGGTTTGATTGATAATGGTAATGTCATATGGTATGCTTGCAAGTAGTATTGGTATGATGATACCAACTAAGTTCCTTTGGTAAGTAATTCGCTAAATTTTTTTGTATGTGAAATAATGGTTTGAATTGGGCTTTAAAGAGGGTTGTGTAGCTAAGTTGTGAGGTGTAGATTCTTGGGGATCAACACTAAAAATCATATTTTCTATCACTGGGGTCAAAATGGCTTGAGGTTCGAGTCCACTTACTTAATATAGTTGGGAGGTTCAAAAGTTCAAAATGGCCTGAGGTTCGAGTCCTCTTTCTTAATATGACTGGGAGGTTCAAATCTTCCATACTATATGATATGGGAGGTTTGAGTCACCTATATCATACTACATTACATGACCGGGTGACCAATTCACCTTAGTATATAAGTGGGAGGTTTGAGTGCTTCATGCATATGCATAAGATTATTCTCCAATTTATACGGCTACCTGAACTGGGGCCAGACCATGGGTGAGAACTAAAACCCATGTTGCCCATGGGTATAACCAATATGATAGCTAAGCTACACAACCTAGGCTAAGAATTCAATGGTTCATGCTAAACCTTGTTCCCTATCCCGATAGGATATATATATGTATATATGTATCACATTGGTTATATGTAATGGTTGACTTGATTTGAAATGTTGGCATTATATTATCCTTATCCTTGAGTTACATGCTAGTGCTCCAACCGCTAATTGTCTTCGACATTGTATCCCCATGCGATGCAGGTATTAGTCACACTACACCTCCTACTCAGTGATTGGGCTTAGGATCAGCTCGTGTTGACTTGAAGTGGTGAGATTCTATACTTTGTAAGGCTCCATTTCCTATTTTGATTTTCTTATATCTTTATTGGTTTAGACTTGAACATTGGTATTAGCTATGGTCGAGAGCATGTCCCAATCGAATGTTATTTTAATATCAAATAGAGGCTTTGTGAGACTACTTTGGGTTGGTATGGGTGGTCTCGGTAGTGGTGTCAGCCTAGCATTGTTGTTGGTATTGAGTCTAATGTTGTATAATTATATTCGATTTATGATTGTTCCATTTTGTTATGGTATAGATTCGGACTTGGTTATTATTTGGTTATGTTATGGTTGATTGGATGGGATTGGATGGTGATACTTGCTTGGGTTAGTCATGGTCATGGACCTATCCCAAAGTCCAAGTGTTGTTAAGCATGTTATCTTGTTTTATGTTCAGAATACATCTGACATAGAATACATGCTTGGTTGGTTGGCTTGGGTAACGAGGTAGTCTCCGATCCTTATTAGGCTTGAGATGCCCATTACGACAAGGCCCTAGTTTAGGTCGTGTTATGTTAGTATCAGAGGCTAGGTTTCAGTGTCATGGGGTCTCCATAAAGCCGTGTCAAGTAGAGTCTTGCTTATGGGTGTGTTATGCACCACACTTGTACTTAGGAGGCTTCGAGGCATTTAGGAATATTTCACTTTCTTCTTGTTCTATTTCGAGCCATAGACCGAAGTCTAGAATATTTCTAATTTCTATTTGTTCATCTTTTAGATCATGCCTTTAAGGGAATCTAAAACTCGTAGGAACACTTCTGTCCCTACTGAGGGCAATATGAACAGAGCTCGTTCTACCCATAAGGTATAGACCCGGTCTAGGGTCTCTACTTCTGATCACACTCATGGAGTCACATTGATCCCTTCTGATCCTTCTCCAGGTGGTGACACCTCTGCTTAGTCACCTCAAGAAGACATTTCAAATGCAGTGTTCCACCATTTTATTCAGTTATTGGCCCAGATAGTGGTCTTTCTATCTCACCAGTCTGATCTGGTGGGTGGGAAGAGGAGTTAGACAATAATGGGGGAAGGGAAGAACAAAAATTTTAGATATTTAGAATAAGACAAGGATCATCGCAATAATGGTAGTCATGGGAGACAATGGACTAAGGAAGAGATTCGAAGAAAATCTGGTTCTTACCCGTAGACTAAAGCCCCTTACCGTAGTCCATCCGATGAATGTCATTTCAAAATAATAGTGTTCCTAGGGCACGAGGTGCCCAATACCTGTCTAATGGGACCCTGTTATCTCCACCCTATCCTCCCTATCAGTTTTGTGGCTAGTTACATAGGGGGTTCTGATGTAAGGGGAAGAATCAATGTTTCACCTGTGGTCAGATTGGTCATATACAGTGAAATTGTCCCTCTAAAGTTTCTTTGGGATCTAACAGGAATCTCGTTGCCTCTTTATCAGCTCCTGCACCAAAGTGTTCCACTTTTGGCTCTGACACTAGTCAGAACCGCCTTAATGCTCTCACTACTCACCAGGAGTACGAAGTATCTCCTGATGTTGTCTCTGGTATGTTGAAACTTTTCTCCCATGATATGTATTGTTTACTTGATTCAAGATGCACCCTATTTTATGTAACCCCATTTGTGGTTGTGCATTTTTGCTTTGGTCCTGAGTTTATTTTTGATCCTTTTTTGTATCTATCCCAGTTGGTGACTTTGTAAATTCTTAGAAGTGTCTATAGGGGGTATGGTATCTGTTAGCGGTAGAGAAACTCTGGTGGATTTGATAGAAGTTAGATATGATTGACTTTGATGTCATAATGGGGATAGATTGGTTGCATTTGTGTTATGCTTCCTTAGGTTGTTATATCCATAAAGTCATGTCTAAATTCCCTAATGAGCCAGTCATTGTTTGGGAAGGAGGTTCTTTAGTGCTTAAGTGAGGGCTTATCTCATATCTTAAAGCCCAAAAGTTGATTTCTAAAGGATGTTTGTATCATTTTGTATGGGTTAAAGATTCTGACTTGGAAGGTCCTTCTAAAAAAACTAATCCATTTTTGTGATTAATGAGGTCCTAAGGTTTTCCCTGATGATTTCCTAGTGTTCCTCCAATAGGGAGATTGATGTTGGTATTAACTTTGTTTCTAGAACTCATCCTATTTTTCCCCCTTTATAGAATGGATTCTTGGTAAGGGTTTCATCCATCCTAGTGTACCCCATGGGGTACTCCGGTGTTGATCATGCATAAGAAAGATGGGCTTTTTTGGATGTATATAGGCTGTTGATAATGGGATACGAAATATGGAATGATCTCTCTATTGGGTAGACTAGTGTGTGTTGTGGGTGATATGTAATCATTATTAGACACTAAGTTTGAGATTTTAATGCTAATTGTGATGATAAGAATGCTAATTTAAGGATAGTGATGCAAGGTTCATGGAAGTGAATTAGTATAGTGATGCAATCTATGAGAGAGCTTGGATGATGCATTGTGAAACAACAGGATATGTAATTGGGAATTACATTGGAGGTCTAAGTATTGAAGTAGAAGTGGTGGCTAAATCATTAGATAGATAAGATCCTTGAGTAGCAAGAGTAATGCATACTCAGTTTAGAGCTAAGGGTGTCAGGTAGCCTAGCTTATACCCATTAAGATTTCTTAGCATGGGAAGTATAAGGAATTGTTACCTGGTGTTAGGTAGAGCCGAAGTGGGGGATAAGTAGATAACCGGTCTAAACTCTTGATATGGGTTCAAAACTTGTCAAGGAATGGGGATGTGATATTAGAGGAGTAATGCTTGTGTTCTAAGGATTTAAAATAGAGTGTTTAGAAGCATAGATGTCTATACCCCTAATTAGTGGTTATAAGGTGATAATTTTTAAGGTTACTGGATCTTTGGTGGGGTAGACTGTGCAACGTGCATAACAAAGGTAGGCTTGAATGCTGTGAATCAAAGATATGTCAATCGTGTTGTTAAGTAGTTAGAAGCTTGATGGGATGTGATGTTTGACTACAGTGATGCAGCATAATAGTATTTTGGAGGGAAGTAAATATAAGGAATATAACCCCATGGCCTAAGTTAACCTTTTTCAGATTTAAATAGGCTTAAGCATGGCAGCAATGTATAGATAGACTCAGGCTCTCGTAGTGGTGTGTCTTTGGGGAATCTTATGGTTGAATTGGTGAGGCGTGGTATTCATAGCTGATTTTGTGGGTTGAGTACTGAAGGTGAAGGTGATTTGGGATAGGCTTAAGACCGCCCAAAGTCACCAAAAGTCCTATGTAGACGTGAGGTGAAGGGCCTTGGAGTTTGAGGTTGGGATTAGGTGTTCTTGAAGGTGTCTTCCATGAAGGGAGTAATGATTTTTGGTAAGGAAGGGAAGTTGAGTCTTCGCTATATTGGTCCGTACTTATCGGTGGAGAAGATTGGTAATGTTTCATTCTAGTTTGAGCTTCAGTCGTTTGGTTTTCCATGTCCTTATGTTAAGAAAGTGTGTAGATGATCATTCATCGGTTGTTTGTTTAGAAGGGTTGGGTATCCCAAATTCCTCATCTTATAAGGAAGTTTCAACTAAGATCGTGGATCAGCAAGTTTGCCGGCTGCGAACGAAAGGTGTGGCTTCGGAAAAGGTTCCATCGCAAACCCAAAAGTTCAAGGGAGCTACTATGGAAGAGGAGAAAGACATGAAGTCCAAGTATCCGCACCTGTTCCCCATTCCGGATATTTGTGCGGATGGTATGTGTTCTCCATCGTATCTTTTTTTTTCAAACTTAGTTAAAGGATAGATTGATTCCTTATATCTTTGTTTTCTAACTTAGTTAAAGGTTAGTTTGATGTGTAACAATGTGTAAACTCATGTTTGTGCTTGCCTTGACCCGTCATTCGAGGATGGATGATCCAAGTGGGGGAGATTGAAATACCCTGGGATTTTGACCCTTAGAAAATTTTTGACTTTGAGCTCACTGGACATCATACGACTTGGGGTACTAGTCGTATGATGTGGTATGACTTAGGGACCCTAATTGTTATGTTTCACATTGTGTTTTATGTCACTTACTATCCAAGGTGTTACTAGGTATCCTACAAGCTGTATGATAGTGTACTAGAAGTAAAAATCCAATCGTATGATGCCCTAAGTCTTGTCCAAAGTATTCTGACCAAGGTACGGTTCAAAGGGTACTGGTCATATGTTAAGCTATGAGTTGGATCTTGTGTGGTCGTATGTTGGTCAGTATTGAGGTCCAAGAGGATGCCCAGGGTACAAGATAAGGGTACTACTCGTACCCTAGGGTACAATTTAAGGGGTGTGATCGTACCCTCCTGCAGTCAAGTTTTCAGCTTTTAAGCTAAGGACATTTTAGACATTTACCACCCTAAAAACCTTAAGTCCCCACGTCTTAAACTCTTTTTGGCCTTTCTTAACATACTTGGAAAGATCACAACACTCCAAAATCCTCTCTAAACTCTCTCTTAAATATTAGGGGCTAGGGTTCTTCAAAGGTGTTCATCTAGAGACTCAAGAGTCAAGTTTCTTCCATGAATCTTCATGAATAAGGCATGTGAATCTTCCCTCATTGTTAGTTCTCAAATATCATATGTTTTAAAGTTTGATTATGATTCATAAATGGTGTTTTGAAAACCAAAATTAAGGGTTTTGTTGCATATAGGTGAGTATTGTTTACTCTTGATTTAACTTGTGTTTATAGTGGTTGCTTGGTAATCATGGATTTACAAATGGGTCATGGGTTACCCTAAACTTGATGGTTTTTACTTTGATTTTGTCCTTGATAATAGAATGCCCTCAGTGGTTGTGAAAATGCCTAAAAGAATAAACTAGTCACATGTTAATGATGTTTTGAACTAAAGCATTGGACTAATGAATATAAATGATTGGTAAATGGTTTTGTGAAGGCCTTGTTGTCCATGTAATGATCTAAATGGTAACCTTGGTGGTTTATATTGTTAAATGGGTTTGAGTCCCTAAATATCAACTTGATTTATGTCTTTGTTAGACAATGGGTTCGAGTTCCTAAACTTTGAATTGAACAAGTGTCTTTGTTAGATGATGAGTTTGAGTTCCAAAGTCAATTGCCTGAATGGTTTATTGATAATGGTAATGGTATGTGGTATGCTTGCAAGTAGTGTTGTCATGACGATACCATCAAAGTGCCTTTGGTAAGTAATTGGATAATTATTTGTGTATGTGAAATGATGGTTTGAATTGGGTATTAAAGAGGGTTGTGTACCAGAGTTGTGAAGGTGTAGATTCTTAGGGATCTACATTAAAAAACGCATTTGCCAGTGCAAGGGTCAAAACGGCTTGATGTTCGAATCCACTTTCTTAATATGACTAGATGGTCCGAATGGTCAAAACGGCCTGACGTTGGAGTCCTTTTGCTTAATATGACCGAGAGGTTCAAATCTTCCATACTATATGATGTGGGAGGTTTGAGTCCCCCATATCATACTACACTACATGATAAAATGACCAAGTCACCTTAGTATATGAGCGGGAGGTTTGAGTCCCTCATGCATATGCGTAAGATTATTCTCCAATTTGTACAGCTACACCAACTGGGGCCCTACCAAGGGGTGAGAAGTAGAACCCATATAGACCGTGGGTATAACCAATATGGCAGCTAAGCTACACAATCCAAGCTAAGATTTCAAAGGTTCATACTAAACCTTTTTCCCCATCCCTGCATGATATATATATATATATTTATATGTATATATGTATTGCATTGGATAAATGTAATGGTTAACTTGATTTGAACTATTGGCATTATCTTATCCTTATCCTTAAGTTACATGTTATCTCTCCAACCGCTAATCATCTTTTACGTTGTATCCCCACATGATGCAGGTGTTGGTCATACTATACCTCCTACTCAGTGATTAGACTCGGGATCAGCTCGTGTTGACTTAAAGTGGTGAAATTCCATACTTAGGTAGGCTCCATTTCTAGTTTTGATTTCTTATGTCTTTACTGGTTTAGGCTTGAACATCGGTATTGGCTATGATCGGGGGTATGTATCAACCAGATGCTGTTTTGATATCAGATAGAGGCTTTGTGAGACTACTTTGGGTTGGTATGGGCGGTCTCAGCAGTGATGTCAGCCTTGGCATTGGTGTTGATATTGAGGCTGATTCCGTAAGACTATATTAAATTTTTTATTGTTCTATTTTGTTACGGTATGGATACGGACTTGGTTATTATTTGGTTATGTTATGGTTGATTTGTTGGGAATGGATGGTGAGACTTGCTTGGGTTAGTCATGGTCATGGACCTATCCCAAAGTCCGTGTGTTGTTAAACACGCTATCTTGTTATATGTTTGGAATCCATCCGACATAAGCTACATGCTTGGTTGGTTGGCTTGGGTAACGGTGTGATCTCTGGTCCTTGTTGGGCCTGAGATGCCCATTACGACAAGGCCCTAGTTCAGGTCGTGCCATCAGCGTTAGTAACCTCCCCTTGAGGCAACTGACTATGAGTGCCGCCCTCAGGAGTAGGATCAGTATGGACAGGTAGGGCTCCATGAGGACAGTCAGATTCAGCGACCCTTGACCGTGTCTGGACCCCAAAAGTCGGACGAACTCCATCTATATTGTCCTCAGATGGCATAGAAGGAGTTCTACAGATATCGGATCTTCTTGGAGGCATGATATGAAAGACGAACAAACATAAATCAGAAGGATCCAAGACCTTAGAATCTGTAGCCCAAAATTAAGATAACAAGAAAGGGAAACATTCCTGAATGTCTCATAGCCTCTCTCCTATAAGTGTGGTGTGATACACACCTATAAAAGAGACTCTACTTGACACGGCTTTGTGGACACCCAATTGACCATGAACTAGGCTCTGATATCAGCTTTGTCATGATCCAAACCAGGGCCGGATCGTGACGGGTATCTTAAGTCCCACGTGGACTGGAGATCACCCCCTTTATGTAGCCTAACCAACACAACAACCACAAGTGTCGGATGAATTTTGAACATATAATAAGATAGCGTAGAATAAAAACTAATAACAATTCATTATAAGTCTAAACCAACCACCGAAAAATGGACAATCGTCCGCCACCAAAAAACCAACTAAACCACCTAAGTCCACAGTAGTCCAACAAAACTTCTACAAAACCAAAATCAATAAAATATCGGGATATGCCCCCGACAATTGCCAAAACAAAGTCTAAAAAAGGTCTAAAATATTGACATAAGGACCATGGAATGAAGCCTTCTGAAGTATGGAAGTTCACCACTTTAATGTCAACTCACGAACTAACTTGAGCACCTGATCACTACGCAGAAAAAGTAGAAGTTCAGGTACCTGTGTCGTGTGGGGTTACAGAGTTCGATGATGGTTATTAGTTGGAGCACTAGCATGTAACTCAGGGATAGAGGAATAATATAATGTCGTGATAACAGTTCAAAACAAATGCAACATCCAAACCATAGTATCATATAAAATACATATACATATATATAATATAGCATGTCGGGGTAGGAAACAAGGCTTAACATGATTTTCAAAACCTTAACTTGGGTTGTGTAACATAACTGTCATATAAAAAGAAACCCATGGGATATATGTGCCAAGACCTCCCCTAGCTAGAAGGGCTCCAGTGCATATAGCCACACGAACCAGAAAATATCCATGTCCGTATATGCCTTTATGGGGGACTCAAACCTCCCTACATAATCAAGGTGACTTAAGAACCAGTGTATACAATATGGGGGACTCAAACCTCCCATTTACATATTCATTTGGGGGACTCAAACCTCCCGGTCATATAGACACCTACACCGGCTAGCGCAATTTCCAGTGTTAGTCCTTTGGACTCCACTTTCACAGCTCGGGTATACATCTCGCTTTATAGCCCAAATTAAAAATATTCATTTCATGTACGCAACACTTGATCCAATTACTTACCAAAGGAATCCCGTTGGTATCATCATACCTACCCTACTTGCAAGCGTACAACATGCCATAACCATTATTAATCAACTTGGGACTCAAACCCATTGTCTGAAAAAGATGTTAATTCAATTCATCCTTTAGGGACATGAATCCATTTAGTATTTCGAATCAATTTATGACCAACAAGGCCTTCAAAAATCATTTACCAATCATTAACACTCGTGGGCCAATTCCTTAACTCAAAACACAATTCAACATGTGACAAGATCATTCTCATTGACATTTTCACAAACAAGTTGAGGACATACCATTATCAATGCCAAAAACCAACAAATTGAGGGCTAAATATGACCCATTTGTTAAACCACAATTCCCATGCACCCACATGTGCAAAACCATTATCAAAATATGTATAATCATAATTTAAACCATAAGAAAACAATACTCAACATTATGCATTCAAATCCTCAACCATGGTTTTCAAAACCACCATTAATGACTCTTGAACAATGCTTAAAATATATGCTTTTGGTAAACTAACAATGAAGGAAGAGTCATATGCCCGAGTTATGAAGATTCACGAAGAGAATTTGATCTTTAATCCCTTAGATAACCACTTTGAAGAAACCCTAGCCCAATCTTTCTTGAGAAGTTTTAGAGAAAGTTTAGAGAGTGTTTAATCTTGTAAAATATGTAATGGATGACCAAAAGGTGTTATAAGACGTGGGTTCTTAAGTGATTGGGGTGGGAAATATCAAGAATATCCTCAGCTTAAAAGCTATAAAAAGTCAACAGGTGGCTATGAGTCAAGCCATTGAGTCCTCAACACAATATACGACTTTTATATTAAGGCATTACCAAGATAGAAAATTGGACACCACACACTATCCAACTTATGAATCCCTTGCCCCAGTAGTCACCAGACTATACAACTAGTATGGTTTAGTCGTGACTACCACAGAACATAAAGGCCTTAGACACTGGAAAACATATGACTAGCCTCTAACCACTCGTCACATGATTATACGACTCGTGAGGGGTATCTCATAATCAGGATAGAACTTAGCCAATAACGAACTGGTTAACTTACAACTAGGTTCACCTGACACGTAACTACACCATACAACTCGTGGTGTGGGTCGTAAGAAGGGCACATAGCCTAAAGCTCAGGAACTTTGCAAAGTCTAAAGTCCGGGGCATTTTAGAAAAATAGTAGATATACACTTGTTAAATGGTTTATATGAAAAATAGAAGTGCATTTCAGAAAATCAATCCCAAAATGTAATAGGATGGAACAACCAACAATATCGTCCAATGATGTCATCCTACCAGCTTATTACAATGCTAAGGTCGACACCAATACCGATCTTTCCCATATCAACCACCAAAAGTACCACAAAGCCTCTATCCTATTGGGACATGCCCCCAACCATGGCCAAAACCAATAGCCAAAATGAACGAAAAGTGTCTAAGAAATCCATAACATGAAATGATGCCTTCTGAAATAATGAAAGCTCACCACTTCAATCCAAATACTGATACCGAATACTCATGCTAAATAGGAGGAGTAGAATGGCCGGTTCCTGCATAGCGTGGGTATACAGCCGCCAGTAGACGGGGTTAGCGAATGACCGCTAGCATGAATCTCAGGATAAGTATAAAATAATGCCAGTTATAAAACAAAGTAAAACCATTCATAATGCGTAAAACCATACATATATAAGTGCCTGAAAAGGGAATGTGGTTTAGCATGCATTTAAAACCTTTATACTTGGATTGTGTAGCTTTGTCGTCCTAACCACCCACGGGCCATATGGGTTTATCTCCCCATGTTGAAAGCGCCCCAGTGCGTGTAGCCGCATGACTAGGGAATATCACATGGGATTACTAGTACATCTCCCAATATAAAATGTGACGCACGCACATGGTCATCAAGACCCCTCATATCGGCAACTATAAGTTTCCTGTTTTGGTTCCCCCAAGACCGCTACCTTACACGGCCTAGCTACACACACCATCATTAAAGCCCAATTAAAATCATTTACAAATAATCCATTTACCATTTATAAACCAAAGCCAATATTGGTGGTATCGTCATACCATCACTTACTTGTAAGTAATATCCATAGCCAAACCATTTAGGTTAAGGGGACCTTAGGTGACCTTCCAATTACCATATTAAATCCACTTGGGAGACTTCCATGTTCTCCACAAGCATAACCATTTATCCTTTAGCCTTTTTAAACCATTTAAACCATGCATAAATCCTTTATCCAATTTAAAACATGCAAGAGTTCCTTTAAAAGAAGTCAATGCAATAAACATATCTTTATAAGCATTTTATCAAACACCTTAGGGGGATAATATAACCAAAACCAATTCAAAAGATCATTAAACCATTACCATGCAATCCAGTTGTCCAAATCCACCATTAATGCGTATAAAAGCATAATTAAAACTATAGGAAACCATAACCAAGCATTCAATATCAAAACCCCCAAATAATAGTTGGAAACCATAATCATGAAATAGTTAAACCATGAAATCAATCAAATAAACCATGTCTTTAGTTGAAATTACAATATGGAAATAGAATCATGCCTTATACTGAAGAATTGATGGAAGGAAATCACAAAGACAAGCCCCAAAATAATCCTTAAGATGAAACCCCAACCTTCTTGCCCCAAAAGCTCTTGAGAGAATTATGAGATATTTTAGAATAGTTTTTTAAGTGTTAATGGATATAATAATAGGGTAAATAACCTCCTAAGTGTATTAGAAGTCGTGAATCCTAGTTAGGGTAAGTAGGGAAACGTCTAGAATACCCCCACTTAAATTTTTTAAAAACCCATCACATGGATGCAACTGACCCATACGAGTCGTGCCCTCCTATACGATCGGTATCCACCACTCGTATCCAAGCCTTAATCCTTCTATCAAATATTGTCCAGTATACAACTCATCCAACCAAGTCGTAACCACAGCATACTATTCGTGCCCATAACCCATATCCCTGGCAGGATGAAATGATACGACACGTACCAAGCCCTATGACCTATACTCATTCAGTGACCAAAACCATCCCACCAACTAATACTGGTCAGCATACGACAGAACTATACCACTCATACCCCAGCATACGGCTCGTACCCATAAGTTGTATTGGGTCTGGAGAACAAAGTTCCAGGAAATTTTCTAAGGGTCGAAGCTCAGGATGTCTCAGTATCCCCCACTAGGAACATTCATCCCCGAATGCAGACAAGGTAGGGGCAACCACACACAGAGTCATTTGCATAATCAAATAACCCTTTAACAAAGTTTGAAAACAACAAGGCAAAGATGTTAATCTTTTGTTTAACAAACTCAGAAAATAAAGATATGTTCAAGACACATACCTTCCACACGAATCCTAGGAGCAGAAAACAAATACGGATACTTGGACTTCATGTCTTCTTCCGCTTCACAAATAGCTTCTTCCACTTTATGGTTCCGCCATAGAACCTTAACCGAAGCCATGTTCTTGGTCCGCAACTGAAAAACTTGACTATCTAATATCTCAACCGGACCTCTTCATAAGACAAGAATCCAAAATACCCAATCCTTCTAAAGGAACAACCAAAGAAGGATCACCAAGACACTTCCTCAACATAGAAACGTGAAAGACCGCATGAACGAAACTTAAGCTAGATGGCAACTCTAACTCATATGCAACGTCGCCAACTCTCTGCAAAATCACATAAGGACCAATGAACCAAGGACTAAGCATCCCTTTTTTTCCAAACCGCACCACTCTCTTCATGGGAGACACCTTGAGGAACACCCTATCCCCAACCTCAAACTCCAAGTCTCTATGCCTAACATCCGCATAGGACTTTTGGCGACTTTAGTCTTCTTTAAGCCTATACCAAATCACCTTAACCTGCTTCATCGCCTGATAAACCAAATCTATACCAAACAAGTCTGATTCTCCAAGATCAAAACACCCAATAGGATATATACACCTCCTACCATATAATGCATCAAAATGAGCCATACCAATACTCGAATGATAGCTATTGCTGTAAGCAAACTCCATCAAAGGTAGATGCTAAACCTAATTGCCACTATAATCAATCACACTAGCCCGAAGCATATCTTCTAATGTCTAAATAGTTCTCTCCACTTTCCCATCCAATTGTTGATGAAAAGTGATACTCAGACTAACCTTAGTCCCCAAACCTTTTTGGAAAGACCGCCAAAAATAAAAAGTAAAGTACGTACCACGATCAGAGATAATCGAAACAAGTACACCATGCATCTTCACAATTTCCAGAAGATACAACCACGCATAATCCTCTACCAAAAAGGTAGTCCATACTAGCAAGAAATATGTAGACTTGGTTATCCTATCTACGATGACCCAAATCAAATTATATTGATTTCGAGACCGAGGAAGACCAGTAATAAAGTTAATATTAATCACTTCCCACTTTTATTTGCGCAAATCAATTTCTTGATACAACCTGTCTGGCTTCATGTGCTCAACCTTAACCAATTAACACACTATACACTTGGCCACGAAATCAGCCACATCCCTCTTCATGCCATTCCACCAGTAGATTTCCTTTAGATCATGATACATCTTAGTCAATCTAGGATGAACAACATAGCGCGACTCATGCACCTCAGCAAAAACCCTTGGCCACAGAACGTCAGCATCAGGAACACACAACCTCCCTTGGTACAGTAAAGTACCATCGCCACTGATCTCAAATGCTACTACATTTTGCCCACCAACATCACCCTTGATTTTTATCAAGATAGGATCTAGCACTTGCTTTTCTTTAATATCTACACCAAAAGATAATCGAACTACTTTTTGCACCATCATACCACCATCCTTAGTGTCCAAGAGATGAACTCCAAGATTATCCAAGCGACGAATATCCTTCACCAATTCCCACTTTCCTTCCTTCACATGAGCCAAACTACCTATAGATAACCTGTTAAGAGCATCAGCAATCACATTAGCCTTACCCGGGTGATAGTGAAGACTCATATGATAATCCTTGACGGGTTCAAGCCATCTCCTATGCCTGAGATTAAGATCTTTCTAAGTGAATACGTACTGAAGACTCTTGTGATCAGAAAAGATAATCCACGTGAACACCATACAAATAATGCTACCATATTTTCAAAGAAAACACAACCTCCAACAACTCCAAATCATGAGTAAGATAATTAATCTCATGTACCTTCAACTACCTGGAAGCATAGGTAATCAACTTCCCATGCTGCATCAAAATACAACCAAGCCCTACCCGAGATGCATCATAATAAACCACAAACCCATGATTGCCTTACAACAATGTTAGGATTAGAGTCGAAGTCAACATATGCTTTAACTTCTAAAAACTCCCTTCATAAGCATCTGACCAAGAAAAGTTAACCGTCTTCCGAGTCAACTTTGTCAAAGGAGTAGCTATCGAAGAAAAGTTTTCCATAAACCTCCTATAATACCTGGCTAAACCCAAGAAGCTCTAAATATCAAATAGAGTCGTGAGACTAGGACACCTTTTCACCACAACAACCTTCTGTGGATCCACCATGATCCCTTTATTAGAAATAATATGGCCCAAGAAAGTTACAGCGTTCAACCAGAACTCATACTTAGAGAACTTGGCATACAACTGTTGTTCCTTTATGGTCTACAAAACCACATGGAGGTGATTAGCATGATCTACCTGAACAATAAATAATGATCTCTTCATCATTGTATTAGAATGTCATCAATAAATACAATGATGAAGAGATCCAAATAATGCCTGAACACCCTGTTCATCAAGTCCATAAATGTTGTCGGAGCATTAGTTAATCCAAATGACATCACCGAGAACTCAAAATGCCCATACTAAGTATGAAAAGCCTTCTTAGGGATATACACCTCCCTAATCTCAAGCTGATAGTACCCAGACCGAAGATCTATCTTAGAAAAGAACTTGGCACCCTATAATTGGTCAAACAAATCGTCTATCCTTGGGAGTGGGTACTTATTCTTGACCGTCACCTTTTTAACTGCCTGTAGTCAATGCACATCCAAAGGGAACCATCCTTCTTGAGGTCAAACAACATCAGTGCACCCCATGGAGAAATACTAGGATGAATAAACCCCTTATCCAAAAGATCCTTAAGTTGCTTCTTGAGTTCCCTCAACTCAGACAAAGCCATTCTATATGAAGTAATAGATATTGGATAAGTGTATGAAAGAAAATCAATACCAAACCCTATTAATCTATCTGGAGGAATACTAGGAAGACATTCGGAAAGACTTCTGGAGGAACCAAAGACAAAGAAGGACCTTTCGAGTTAGAATCTTTAACCTGGACCAAATGATAAAGACAACCCTTAGAGATTAACCTCTAAGCTCTAAGATAAGAAATAAACCTCCTCCTAGGAGCTAAGGAACTACCTTCCTATTCTATAACTAGTTCACCATGTAACTTAAGGATAACCCTACGGGTCCAACAATCCATAGACGCATAACAAAAATGCAACCAATCCATACCCAGAATTACATCAAAATCTACCATATCTAACTCAAAAAGATCTATCAAGGTCTTCTTACTACCAACAGATACCACATACCCCTATAGACTCTCTTAGCAATAACCAAGTCACCTACTAAGGTAGAAATAGAAAAAGGATTTTTGATAACTTTTGAATCAAAACCAAAATACACATCCACATAAGGAGTCAAATAAGAAAGAGCAGACCCCAGATCAAGCAAACAATTTACTTTACAAAAGAAGATTGTAACATACCAGTAACGACATCAAGTGATGCCTCAGATTCCTGTTGGGACGCCAAAGCATACAACCTATTCTGACCAACACTAGAACCATGAACTATAACAGAAGCAGATGCCATCTCACCAGGTCTAGGAGTAGAAGATGAAGCCACAAAAATCTTATTCGCCCCCGTAGAAACCTTATTGACCAGCTAATCTTTGAGCCAATGGACTACTTGGACATATTTGAAGCATTTGTCCCTTTCTTTATCTTAATAGCCCCAATGAGGACAACCAAAGAATCAATAAGAAGGACATAAAGAAACTAACTGACCTCTACTCGCTTGAGATTGGGCAACCTGTGCCCTAGAATTGTCACCACCTTGATGATGCCTATCTCCTGACTGGTAAGGAGAACTAGTAGAAAAGGATCCAGAACTCCTCACTTATTTATCTACCACTTGCCGCTATCCCTACTACCCTGAGACTGAGCACCTCCCTGATTAAAAAACCTACTCCTCTTTCTCTGTTATCCCCAGACTCTCTTTGTTTCTCTACTCATCCTTAACCTATTGCGTATGAACAGTCAACCTTGAGATATCCATATATTTAATCAGCAAGGCAGTCTTTTCCTCCAAAATCAAATCTCTATTCAACCTAGAAGTGAACTTTCTAATTTTCAACCTTATATCAGCTATAAAATCAGGAGCATACCTTGAGAGGTGATGGAAATTCAAAGCATATTCCTTTGCTGACATCATCTACTACTTGAGGTTACAAACTCCTCCATTTTAGCTTCCCTCTACTCTTGAGGAAAGAACCAATCCAAGAAGGTATTAGTAAAGGCCTTCTACAACCCTTCCTCTTCTATATCACCTTTATCCCTGTTCAACTTCTCATACCACTAATAAGCAACATTTTTGAGTTGATAAGCTACAAAGTTAACCCCTTCCATATTAGTATCTTGCATCACCCAAAAGATCTTTTCTATATTATCCAAGAAGCCCTGTGGATCCTCCTCCACCTTTACTCCAGTAAAAGTTGAAGGACCCATCTTCATAAATTGACCAACCCTTGTGGCCTCAATAGACAAAGCACCAGCCGTACTTCGCTCAGCCTGAGCAACAACTAATTAGGCAATAACATGGATAGACTGAAGAAATTCTGCATTCATCATGTTACCCTAAGGAACCTAAGGAGAACTATCCAGAATAGGAAAAACTCCAGCACCATTAGGAATAGGACCGTGAGATCGAAGATGTACTCCAGACGTAGAACGTACCCCTTCAACATTATCCCCAAATGGGACAGAAGAATTTTTTGTGTTCAAAATCTAGGAGGCATGATCTGAAAGATGAACAAACAAGGATTAGAGTAGATTCTAGGATTGAGAACTCACTCATGAAGATAGAATACCAAGAAAGTAAAAAAATTTCTAAATGTCTTGCAGCCTCTCTCTTATGAGTGTGGTGCACTTCACACCCCTAACAGAGACTCTACTCGACTCAGCTTTGTGGACTTCCCAGCTGACCATGAACCTAGGCTCTGATACTAACTTGACATAACACGACCCCAGGCCTTGTCATAATGGGCATCCTAAGTCCAACCAGGACCGGGGACCGCCCCCTGTTACCCAACTCAACCACCTATATCCAGCCTTAGATAGGATGAATTTTAAACATATAACAAGATAGCACTATTATTCTCACTAAGACTCTGGGATAGAGTCACAATTGTAACTGACCCAACCAAGTCCATCCATACCACACTAACTACCTAACCATACCAAACCAAACCATAGTCCATAAACCAAAGGGAATACCAAAACATAATATGAAAATCAATCCCAAAATGTAATAGGATGGAACAACCAAAAATATCATCCAATGATGTTAGCCCATTGACTTATTCTAATGCCAAGGCCAACACCAATATTGATCCCGCCCATACCAACCCCCAAAAGTACCACAAAGCCTCTATCCAAAGAGTAAACAAGTCTTGTTAGGACATGCCCCCAATCATGGCCAAAACCAATATCCAAAATGAAAGAAAAGTGTTTAATAAATCCATAACATAAAATGATGCCTTCTAAAATAATAAAAGCTCACCAATTTAGTCCAAATACTGATACTAAATTTTCATGCAAAATAGGAGGAGTAAAATGGCTGGTTCCTATTTAGCATGGGTATATAGCTGTCAGTAGACAGGGTTAGCAAAAGACCGCTAGCATGAATCTTAGGATAAGTATAAAATAATTCCAGTTATAAAACAAAGTAAAACCATCCATAATGCATACAACCATACATATATAAGTTTTGGGAAAGAGAATCGGGTTTACCATGCATTTAAAACCATTATACCTGGGTTGTGTTTCTTTGTCGTCCTAACCACCCACAGACCATATGGGTTCAGCTCCCTCTACAGAAAGGGCCCTAGTGCATATAGCCACACAACCAAGGAATATTCTATGGTATGACTAGTATATTCCCTAATACAAAATGTGACACACGCACATGGTCATTAAGACCCCTCATATCGATAACTATAAGTTTTTGGTTTGTTCCCCTCAGGACCGCCACCTTCCACAGCTTAGCACACATCCCGATATTAAAGCCTAATTAAAACCATGTCCAAACAATCTATTTACCATTTATTAACTAGGGCCAATATTGGTGGTATCATCATACCACTCCTTATTTATAAGTAATATCCATAGCCAAATTATTTAGGTTAAGGGGACCTTAAGTGCCCTTCCAATTACCATATTAAATCCCCTTAGGAGACTTTCATATTTTTTGTAAGCATAACCATTTAGCCTTTAGCCTTTTAAAATTATTTAAACCATGCATAAATCCTTTATCTAGTTTATAACATGCAAGAGTTCCATTAAAAGAAGAAAATGCAATGAACATATCTTTATAAGTATTTTATCAAACATCTTGGGGGAATAATATAACCAAAACTAATTCCAAAGACCATTAAACCATTACCATGCAATGCAATTGTCAAATCACCCATTAATGCATATAAAAGCATAATTAAAACCATAGGAAACCATACCAAGCATTCAATATCAAAAACACCAAATAATAGTTGGAAACCATAATCATGAAATAGTTAAACCATGAAATCAATCATATAAATCATGCCTTTAGTTGAAATTATAATGAGGGAAGAGAATCATGCCTTATACCAAAAAATTATTGGCAGGAAATCACAAATACAAGCCCCAAAGCAATCCTCAAGATGAAACCCTAGCCTTCTTTCCCCAAAAGCTCTTGAAAGAATTATAAGATATTTTAGAATAGTTTCTAAGTGTTAATGAATAGAATAATTGGGTAAATAAACTCCTAAGTGTATTAGAAGTCATGGATCCTAGTTAGGGTAAGTAGGGAAATGTTTAGAATACCCTCACATAAATCTCTTAAAAATCCATCGCATGGATACGACTGTCGCATACGAGTCGTGTCCTCCTATACGATCGGTATCCACCACTCGTATCCATGCCTCAACCCTTGGATCAAACACAGTTAGTATACGACTTATCCAACCAAGTCATATCCATAATATATGATCCATACCCATAACCCGTATCCCTGGCGAAATGAAATACCTGGAGGATCAGACACTGCCCATCATATGAGTCTTTGATATGACTCGAACCAAGCCCTATAACTCATACCCCTAAGTCATACCCATTCCATTTGCCAACACATCCCACCAACTAATACTGGTCAGCATACGATAGAACCATACCACTTGTACCCCAGCATGTCTCATACCCATGAGTTGTATTGGTTCCGGAGAATAGATTTCTAGGAAATTTTCAAAGAGTCAAAACTTAGGATGCTAAAATTTACTACAAGAAGGAGGAGCCTAGATTTAGGTTTATGTTCAAGTCTGTAATCAAGAGGTTGTGAGGGCAAGCCATGGTTTTTTCTCTCTTGATAAAGGAAGTTTCCTGCACTATTTTATGTTTCTAGTTGGTTTACTATATTTTTGTTTGTGACTGATTTTAAGGGACCTGGTCCCTCACTGTGTGGTGAAACTCTCAAGGTTTCAACAATTGGTATCAGTGCTAGAACACTCTAAAAGGTTCACACCTAGAGTGATTTGGTTAGTATGGTTGCTCCACCTAACCTGGAAAAAGGGCAATTTACCACTAGACCACCTAGATTTAATGGCCAGTATTATGGGTGGTGGAAAACTAGGATGTTTGACTTTATTATGGCTGAGGATAGTGAACTTATGGACATAATTCTTGATGGTCCTTATGTTCCAGTTAGAGAAGTCAAAGAAAGAAAGGTTACAAGTATGGTGATTAAAAGTAGGAGGGGGTTTAATGATGAAGATAAAAAGAAAGTTGAAAAGAATTACAAGGCTAAGAAACTGTTAGTTTGTGGTATAGGACCTGATAAATACAACAAGATTTTTGCCTATGAAAATGCCAAGGAGATCTGGGATTGGTTGAGAACTACTCATGAAAGTACCATTGATGTAAAGGATTTAAAAGTTGGCATGCTGACTACTCAGTATGAAACCTTCACCATGAAAGAAGGAGAAACAATCTAAGAAATGCATACAAGGTTCACTTCTATCACAAATGAGCTTCCCCACTTAGGAGAAATGATTCCATTATATAAGCAAGAGAGTAAATTCTTGGTGTCTTTTTTAAGTCCTAGGAAAGCAAAGTGGAAGCTATAACTAAGGAAAAAATCCTAAAGACCATCACTTTGGATGAACTTATTGGAAATTTAAAGACTCATAAGCTAAAGAAGCAGTAAGGTCTAGAGGAGAATGAAGTAAAAAGAGAAAAATCCCTGGCATTTGAGGCTTTAAAATATAATTCAGGTTAAGAAAACACTAATGTTTCCTATTTGGCAAACAGGATTGTTAGAGCCTTAAAAAAAAGTAAAAAGTTCCAACAAAAGAGAAAGTAGTAGAAAAAATAAGAGCAATGCTTAGGTGTGTCACAAATATGGAAGTCCTGAACATTTCATTAAGGACTGTCCAATGAAAAAATTAGATTACTAGGATTACCTCAAGACTGGAGGTGACAAAGGAAAGAGCAGGGATCGGGTCCCTAAATATTCAAGAAGGAAGGTTGCAGTTGATTATGTAGTAAAGCAAGCTCTGGCAGCATGGGGAGATTCTTCCAGTGAATTTAATGGAGATGAAAAGCCTGGAGATGTATCCATGTTGGCAATGGAGGATAGTCCAGTTATCTATGATTCCTTATTTTCCCTTACGACCAACACAGAAGATAAAGAAGAAAAAGAGGTAACTCTTTCTGACATTATGGATAATATAGATAACTACTCTGCTAGGAAGATAAAAAAAAACTTGCTAGTGTCTTGACTGACTCTGTATGTGAACTGACTGCTGAGAAAATTGGTTTGGAAGAAAAATTTGAAAATCAAGAGCTTGAAGTGATTGCTATAACTCTTCAAATTTTTGAAACTAAAGAATTGTTTATAAAGATAAATCTAAAAATATGAGTTTGATGAGTAATCTAAAGAAGGTAAATGAGGTACATGGAAAAGGTAAGAAAGAAGCTTTAAGGCTTAAAATTGGTCTTGAGGAAAGGTTGAGGGATTCTCAAAAACTTCTTATATTTGCACTCCACAAGAATAAAGAGTTAGAAAGGGACCTAGTCTGTTTAAAAGAAGAGCTTGACAAATCTCTTAAATAGACTGCATCTTTACAAATCCTTTCTAATTTGACCAGTCAAGGTGCAATAATGGCAAGGGGCTTGGTTATCAAGGAGAATCACAACCTATTGGGTCAAAAGGAAAAACTGCTCATGATTCCAGAAACAAGGTTCACAAAACTTTATATACGCACTGTGGAAGAGATGGGCACTTAAAGGAAAGATGTTAGTATTGTCTTAAGGATAAAGTAAGTAGTATTGTATACATTTAGTAAGGGAATTCACACCTTAAGGGTTCCAAACTCTTTACAAGTGTGAAAAGGAATTCTCTACCTATATAGGCCAAGAATGATTTGATCACACCATTGTCCTCCTACTAGGAACTCAAACTTAAGTAGTTTCCCAAATCCAACTTATGATCATGATTCCAGATATAAGAAAAGGGATTGCAGTCAGGAATGAGTTGTTGATTGTATGTGTTATAAGCTCAATATTGGAAGATCTAACTGGATTCTCTCTCTTAAGACACTTTAAGGTGGAAGTATCTTATTTTGAAATAGTTGATTTCAAGGGACCTGATCCCAAAGGTATTCATCTTAAAAGAAGGAACTTGAGGTAGTATAAGTAAAGTAAAGTCTAGGACCTTATAATACCCCGAAAAATCCAAACCAATATTAGAGACATGTACCAATCTCATGCATAGTAAATCATGGTTCTTTATAGTTTTATGAGCAAGTTAGATGTATATTAAGGCTTCAAATAACTCCCATCTATCAGACGAATCAAAACATTCCTTACCGATTGAATTCTTGAGAAGGATATCAGTATAGTCAACTTCAAATGAGCATATATCTCATTATAATTGGAAATTTTTATATTATGACCTATCAACAGATACATAATTTAATTATCTTTCTAATGATACTAATTTTGTCTAAATACGATATCAGAGCAAAGAGTTGTGCCTATTTTACTCTAGCATGTCAGGCTGGAAATAGTGCGACGACATTCGTGATAGCCTATCACATTTGTGACGCCCTATCACGAAGTTCGTCAGTCTTAGGCAGAAACCAGATCCTAAGTGACGACATTCGTGATAGCCTATTACATTTGTGATGCCCTATCACTAAGGTCGTCAGCCTTAGGTAGAAATCAGCTCCTAAGTGACAACATTCGTGATAGCTTATCACATTTGTGATGCCCTATCACGAAGGTCATCAGCCTTAGGCAGAAACCAACCCCTAAGTGACGACATTCATGATAGCTTATCACATTTGTGATGCCCTATCACGAAGGTCGTCAGCTATGATTTTCAGCAACTGGGAAATTATTTCATAAGGGTATTTTGGTTTTTTCCTTCACCTTCCACGAATTATAACTCTAAAGAGGCATAATTTTTACCATTTTTCTTTAGTTAAGCATCTTAAAAACCCTCTCTTACAATCTCAACCACAAGATTAGGGTTTCCATCAAACTCATCTCTCAAAAGCAAGATTCAAGCCTTTTTCCAAGATAATCAAGAATTAAGTTTCCCAATCCAAGAACTCTCCAGCAAATCATCAAGGTTTTCTTTCTAAGGTATGCGTGTGTTCATTCATGGACTCTTTTCATCCATGAAGTTCAAGAACCCTTTTTTTTCTAAAACTTTATATTATGGTTTTCATGTTATGAATGGATTGTTGATCATGTTTATATGTTGAATGATGCCAAGATAGAATCTTTATGTGTTATTATGAATCTATGACATCATATGAGTTGAAAACATGTAAGTTTGATTATTTATGATGAGTAATTGTATGATTTACACCTATGCCTAAGTTGTGCATGTAAGGTGTTTGATAAAATACCTAAGAGACTATAAATCATGCATTATAGCTAAATTGTGACTAATTGAAGGATTCATGATAGGCCTATATGTTTCAATGCCATCCATGTTGATAATATGTCTTGTGAACACTTTTGGATTACTCATGAACTAGTCTTATGGAATTATGCTATGCTTACTTGCAAAACCCACTCATGTACAAGATGTAGAATACCCATGTACTTTATGAAAATCCCCAAGTTATGATATTATGGATTGTGGTTGTAATATGTAATGAGCATGATATTGAAAGCTATGCAAGTATATACATGTTGTGTGAAATTCCCTTCCATGAAATAGATTGTTTATAACCATGCTTAGTATGAAATTCCTTATTTATGATATTATGGATTATGGACTCTACTCTTATGATCAAGTCAGTCATGTGTGTTAGTTTCCTTCTATCGAGTCCTGGGGGTACTTGTACCCAAAAAATATAGTTGTGTGCCTAGAGCCATGTCATGTTTTCACTATACTCTCAGTCAAGTCATGATCTATAGAAATCAGTCAGTCATGTAACTCAGGAAAACTCAGTAATCTCAGTAGTTCAGTATTCTCAGTAATCTCAGTGCTCAGTAACCTCAGTAATCATAGTAAATCTCAGTAACTTTAGTACTCTTACTCAGTCCTCAGAACTCATTATATTTCATCCCTCATCAGAATCCAGTAAAATCAGTTTTAGCTCCGCTAAACAATACCACTATTATTAGTTCAGTTAATCAGTATCAGTTCAGCAAATCAGTTCAGTTAAGTTATTTAGTTCAGCCCAGTTATTCAGTTCAGTGTCTTTCAGATGGGAGTAGGAATCAGCACCAAGCGAACCTAGGGATGGGGGCTCACCCGCTAGAATAGGACTGAGATCCCTAGAAGCAATCCCTAAGTTCCTGAACTATGTTGCTAGCGTAGGTACAAGATGTCACCCGTTAGATAGGACTGACATACTCAGGGGTTACCCGTTAGCACATTTATATGTATAGGATTGATCCCAGGAGTCACCCGCTAGATTAGGACTGACTCCACGGCAGATATATTTACTGGTGATGCGGTACTGACACCCATCTAGTCAGGGCAGATATTAGACCCCAGTCAGCTTAGCTTGGGGCATGTCGGTTAGATGAACACATCCCACAGTTTCAATTATAGAATCAGGGCTTTCAGACACAGTCAACTCATCTTAGTATTACAGATTCAGTACTGTTAGATACAGTCAATGCTTATCATTGTAAATAGACTTCAAGATCACCCATTATCTAGGACTGATCTCAACTATGATTAATCAGTATCAGAATCATTAGATTTAAAGATCACCCGCTAGATAGGACTGATCTTAGACTAAGTCAAATCATCTTTATTATCAGTATACTCATGATCACCCGTTAGATAGGACTGATCTCAGATTTAGTTACTCTAAGTAGAACGGAACTTAGATAGTTCCATCAGAACTTAGACTGTCAGATACAGTCGCTCAGTATCAGTTATATTGATTAGTTCGATCATTACAGTTATATCATCTATATTAGTTCTCATAGCTCATGTTACCAGTATTCAGTTTCAGGATTGTTAGACACAGTTATTCAAACTAGTTCTTCATAATTTGAACTATCAAAAATAGTCAATAATCTATTCAGTACCTCAATAACAGTAAGTCATGTCATCAGCATTCAGACTCAGTAGTCAGCATCATCACGAGTTCAGTTATAATTGTTTATGCATGTATGTATTCTCATATTTATATTAGTTAGCATTGTTCATGCATATAACCCTTTGCATTTAGCCTACCTCACTCGTATACTCAGTACATTCAGACGTACTGACGCATTTGCGCTGTGGTGATTTCTCTTATGTTACACCATAGGTTCAGAGGCACAAGCTCCAGATCAGCAGTAGCATTTTAGTGTTCAGAGTTTGCAGTGAGTCCTTCTCATTCGAGGACGATATAATTATTGCTATATTAGTTATTCAGTTGCTAGATGGAGTTAGTTGGAGACATGTTCCTTCAACTCTTTATTCAATTTAGTTAGAGGCTTTCAGACTAGATGTCAGATTAGATATTCAGATCTCATTATTTTCAGTATTTCTGACTTGTTTTAGTATTGTTATACCTTTTTCAGATATTTTGTTATCAGACATTTATTCAGTTCGAACCTTATGGCCTTTCATGTTCATATTTTTGCATTTTATGATATATTATACAGTATACACAGGTACAGATATCAATCGTGGGTTATCTTGTGGTCCTTCGAGGTCATGAGAACCGTGTAGCATTCCGGTTCCAAAAATTGGGGTATTACAGACTTGGTCTTTAGACCTGTTCTATAAAGCAAGTTGAGATTGAGCTTGATTAAAATATCCTGACCTAACATTTGAGTCAGTGTTGCTCCTCAAAATTGGCTATGTTAAGGAGATAGGTATCCATTATAAAGTAGGTGCATGTTAATCTAACTCAGTTCCATAACATTACAGGTATACACCCATGGGAATAGCTTAGGAGGAGAACAGTTGAAGCAAACACAAGTACATAATTCAGTCAAAAAGAGAGGGACTTTATCCCATCTCTCAGGTTAGTACCAAAATAATGTGCCTTAAAAATTCATTAAAGTACCTCTTAAAAATCCCACGTTTCTTCTTCTATCTGAACAAAAGTTGTCAATTCAAAAACAAATGTGAAGAGTCACACCGTTTGTGATTAAACGCGCCAATCCAAAAGAGTACCTCTTAAATATCAAACGGTCATCTCTTTAATTACAAATCAAATCCTATATATTTTATTCTCTTCTTAATCAACTCAGAGTATCCTTCTAAAGTATTCCATCCTTGAAACTAAACTGGTCCTTCTTCTTTTTCTCTCACAAAAAAATTCAAAATGGCATAAATTCCATCCTCTTCAACATTCATGAAAGAATTACCCTTTAATCCTCCTCAAGAATCACAAAGTGTCTTACCTCACCACACCTTCCCCTGAAACTCCTAAAGCCCTAAGTGAAACTATTTCAGTCAAAATTTTAAGATTTAGTGGAAATCCTGATAAATTAGCCTAGGAAGTTGACTTAAATAAAGGCTCTAGTTCTCCAATCAACCAATAGATTTCTTAATCTGAAGGACCTATTTCATTAGAATAAACAGGGTCCTCCAATGTCTCTCAAATCCACGTCCCTACTGAAGAACTGAAAGGTACTAAAATTTTAGAAAACTTTCAAGTACCTGGTTCCTCTACTCCCTCTGAGTCAACCCTTATATTTGTCTAACTGGTTGACAAAGAGATTCCTATAAATAAATTTGATCCATTCAGCAACATAAATTGGGTAGCTGACAATTTACTCTTGCTTAAAAATGAATCCATGGAAAGTTCAGTATATGCAAAGAAGAAAATCGAAGGAGAAAAGAATAATTTGATAAAGGATTGGGGGAAGATAAAGAGGATGAGGATGAACAACCTCTGAGTTAGATAATGAATAAACTAAAGGATAGTAAAAGAAAAGGAAAAATGATTGACACTGGTGTACAAGTTACAAGATCCTACTCTACTAGGGTGTCTGAAATAAAATTGCTAGCAGATACTATGAAGGGAAATAAGTCTTCAACCTTAAAAAAAAGGCTTAAGAAAACTATTGTAGTAGAGGAGAAAGAAAATATTGATGTCATAGATCTTGAAGGTAGGGAAGACATTGATTTAGAGGTTGTTGTTGCAACTGAGAAAAGAAAAGTGGAAGTATATGTTGATGAGAGGACCAGATCCTCCAGTTCAAAGTCCTATAGCCAAGAAGAAAAGGATGAAAAACATATTATTGTCACAAGAAATAAAGCCTCTATGGGACTTGGTCACAAGAAGATAAAAACTGATAAAAGGGATAAAAATTAATAAAAAAGAATGAAAAGGGAGGAAGAAAAGAAAGACATATCTAAAGAAAGAATGATTGGAAGCCTAAAAAATAAAAGATCTTGTTAGAATATGTGTTTGATCCCAAGATCTATGAGAAACCTGGGATGGTGAAGTTAGTAGAGTATGCCAGCCCTAAGAATGGCTACATCTATTTAAGAAAGCAGCACCAGTGGTTTTTGAAAATAAAGTTAGAGAATTCTATTACTCAATAGATTTCTCAGAAGATGGATTGAGTCTATCTGCACAGGTACAGGGAAAATAAATAATAATGCATGAAGAAACCTTAGGAGGAATTTTTAATGTACCTATTTTAGGTGTAAGGACTTATGTGAAGCAACAGCCCACAACTGAGTGCATGATTGAAGCCTCAAAATTGGGTGGGACTTTGATAGCTAGGGTTAAAATAAAATTCCTCACAAGTGAATTCCAGTTGGTATTCAAATTTGTGAACAAGGTTCTCTTTCCTAGATCATAAAAGAGGACCATTGTATCTGGTGTTGACTTATTCTTAATAGAATGTTTGAGTAAGTTTGAATTTATAAGCTTACCTGCTCTCATAATTGAGAACATGATAAAGGTGATTTATGCGAAAGAAGAAAAACATGGGATGCCATATGGGTACTTTCTACACAAAGTATTTAAGAATGTTGGAGTAATTAGGACAAAGAGAACTCCTAGGATAATCAAACAAAAGTTCAACATGACAGCCTTGGTGGAGAATGAATGTATTAAAAGGGAAAGTAAAAATTGTGCCCCAAGTATCAAAACTTTTGGTTGCTTAAGAAAGATTAACAATGAAATGGAGGAGTTGAGGATTGTGTTAGCAACAAAGGACACTGAAATAGTGCACCGGAAACTATAGAATCAGAAGTTGTCCTCAGAGGGACTTGGTTCCACTGAAGACATAGCAAAAAATGCAAAGCTCAAGGGCAAGGTTGTAGAATTAACAAGTGAGGTTCAAAGGTTGAATGCTAAAGTAAAGACCCTTACTAAACAGTTGTTGGATGCTCATATTGCTAAGGATGCTAGAATAGACATGTTGCTAAAATCACTCTCCCCTAATCCACCTTCTACCTAAGTCCTAGTGTGTCAATTTCTGATGTCAGTATTTGTTATGGCCTTTGCAAATAATTATTTGATGTATTTTGGGTGGATTGTAATGGTGCTAACAATGAATAAATTTCTACTTCTGTGCCTCATCTATTTTATTTATTTTAAAGTTGTTCTTTATGTTAGTGTTACCCTAGTGGCCATGAGTTAACTAACCTATGCTTATCTTTACTCTTGGTTTACTATTATTACTTTTCAATAATGCCAATAGGGGGAATACTGACTTCATATGTTAAGGACCTGGTGTGTGTGTTTAAGATGTGTGTGTTTAAGGTATGTACTAGTAAGGTAAGGAAAAGGTACCAAGTGCAGTACATGTATGATGATGTGTTTGAGTCTGGAGGCATAGTGACAGGGGGAAGTGTACAAATCAACTAAATGATCAATGTTTCATGATGATATGGGGAAGTAATTAAAGCTTGATTACAATTGACAACAAGGGACTAGGTCCCTAATTATGGAAGCATAGTGTTGCATGATGGGGTGGACATTCATCTTTAGAGTGGTAATAATCACATTGATTAAATATGATGAATGAGTATTAATGTTCAAAACTCTATGGATGGTTTTTCATCATCAAAAAGAAAGGAAATTTTTGTATCTTGTTTTGATGATGAGAATATGACTACAAGGGACCAGGTATCTGGATGTTCAAGGCAACAGTACAACTTGCACGTGTCTACATAGTTTTGTCCTCTTGTGTAATAAACTGCACAGGTGCTGCTTGTACTATTTAGGAAACCGGGTCTAATTATATTTCAACCCTATTCATCATTCATCTATAAAAGGAAAAGGTTGCTTCTCCATTTAATAGTTTTTGCAAACGCGGAAAGATGAAGAGTGGAAAAAAGGCAAAAACTCAATTTCAACATTGCTCAAGTTCTTATTTCTTGTGTGCCAAAATAGAAAATGATCTTGAGTCCAGTTTGAGTCTGTAACTAAAATACTCATTCTATAAGAGTAATGTTCTTTTCTTTTTGCATTAAGAGTGCTTTAGGCAGAGTTGCCAAACCTTGAAACTAGTTAGAGTTAACCAGTGTTGAGGAGTCTTGGGAGAGTTGTCAAGTTGAGATTGTAGTAGACTCACTACAAGAAAGAGGAGCCTAGAGTTAGGTTCAAGTTTAAGTCTATAATCAAGAGGTTTATTATAGTGAACTTTTAGTTGCTTGTGAGGGCAAGAATGGTTTTTCCTCTGTTAAGCAAGAAAGTTTCCAAATTAAATCCTGTGTTCTTTATATTTCCTGCACTGTGTTGCATTCCTAGTTGGTTTACTATGCTTTTTCCTGTGATTAATTTTAAGGGACCTAGTCGCTCATTGTGTGGTTCAACCCTCAAGGTTTTAACACGTAGTTTGATAGGTATTTACATTTCTATTCAAAATTACTATTGACTTAGACTACACCCTCGCATTTCAGTTATACTTTTCATGTATTGAGCTCAGTAGTCCGATGATACCTACTTAGTACCCGTTGATTTGGTACTCATACTACACTTCTGCATCTCTACCCTGATGCACCAGTCGGCGTTGATGTGATCCTACGTTTTAATATTGATTTCGAGCAGGGTAAGCTTGCTATCGTCCGAGGTTGATCCTCTTTTATCTACTCCTGTTAGGCCTTTTGTACTCGAGATAGCTTGTATATATTATGTATATTTTTATTCTATCCAGTACTCTTGGTATTTTTTAGTAGTGGATCTAGTACCGACCTTACCGGGTCTTGGGAGGATTCATTTTTATATCTTGGTCCTTTTTCTTTTCCTGTCTGTTAGCCCATTGCCTAACTAAAAGTAGGCGCTATCATGACTTGATAAATCATGTCGTGACTGCTCGGTATCAGCATAACATGACCCAAACCAGGGCATAGTCATGTCGGGTATTAATGAGTGGTGAATTTACCACTCATTTATATCCAAAACTTGTGCACACTACTATGATTTAAATCTATCAATGAGACAAGTTTGGTAGTTAAATGCACTAATTTCCACATTTTTCAGGTATACAAGTGATTAGATAGAAAGATATGGATTTGAGCTAAAAAGAATCAAAAGGAGAAGAAAAGTGCACAGCTGAAGACCCTCCTGTGGCCAATCAAGATTGGTCATCCTCTGCGATCATGAGGACCTGACTGCATTCACGGTATCTACGATCGCGGATAAGCTGCAGCAATCGTAACTAGGTGGGTTTGTGCCTAGGGGAAATTCTATCATTTGCCTAGCTGATCCTAAATCCTTTATAATGTTAAAACCCTTTCCGATTTGGTATCTTACACTTTGAACAAATGAATTTTGGAGAATTTATAACCCTACTAATTGGGGAAACTTTTGTGTTTGAATTTTCCAATTTGGGTTTGGTGAAATTAAAGTGTAAATTGAAGAATCTTCTTACTTTTCATTACCATGGATGCTTTGAATGAACCTTGCGGTATATTTCTTTCTCTTTACTTCATGAGTAGCTAAATGTTCTTGTCTTGGGATTATGTTGATCTAAGTTGCAATTATGTGTGGGTTGTAATGTTTTTTTGTAGATTCTAGTTTGTTGATGATGGGTTTCACTATTACTTGTTTGAATTAGTTAGGGTTTTTGGGTGAAAACCCCAAATACCCTAAATGGATTTATGGGTGAACACCTCAAATTCTTGAAAGCTCACATCATTCTTGAAAGAGGGATGTGGGTGAACTTTTGGAACCCATATCATCCTTGAAAGAGGGATATGGGTTACAAAGCAATAATGGACTATAATGGATGTAGTTTGCTATCTTTTCACTATCTTAGAAATAAGGGTAAGTGGAGAGTTAGCTATGTTTTGGGCATCTTTCTAGAAATAAGGATGTCTAATTGTGGTGCTAGTTGGTTTAATTGACACACTCATTTGATACTCAAAAGGGTCAATGGGTGATATTCTTGAGGTTTTATTGACAAACTAGTCTCAAGGACCTTCAACCTAGCCTACCATATCATTAATAACTAGAATTTGCACCAAATCATTATGCACCCATGCATAACTTGCCCTTAGGTAGACATAAAATCCCAAGATCTTTCTCATCTTGAATTTTCAATCACATTGGTTGCTTTTAGTTGGTAAACTTGAATAGACATTGATCAATCCTTGTTCCAAACAAACCCCCATTTTAAATCATGTATTTTACTTTGTTTACATTACGGTTATTTTTTTTTAGTAACTATTAACACCCATAGGACTATAAAGCTAATTTTTCTCCTCGTGGATTCGACCTCAACATAAGTTTATCTATTAACAATGATCATCCTCTACCAATTTAAATGGTATAGATGAGCGTGATAAACTGGCACCATTGTCTAGGAGTGAAATTTAGTTTTCACTTGTGCAGTGTTGATTTTTACTTAGGGTATACCCATAGTGATGTGTATTTATTTTGGTTGTTGCTTTTGTTTTCTTTTAGGTGATATCCATAGTGTTCACGAAACTATGAGTGACAATGTAATTAATGCTGGGTCTTTCGATGGTCATCTTGATGATGAGGAGCAACTCAATGACGTTGGGTGTACAAGTACCATCCTTATCCTACTTACTCATGGGAACAGGGTATTTCACGTTACGAGCATCATGTTGCATAAGCTACAAATGATGGGACTTTAGGGGGGGCAAGCTTATGAGGACCCCAACTTGGATTTAAAGAACTTTGTAGAAGTTTGTGCACACTTTGATATTGAACACATCTCCCAAGAGTCTATAACGTTGCAACTCTGCCCATTTCCTCTAACGGGAGAAGCAGTATTATGGCTTCGATCTCTTCCAAACGTATCAATTACTTTATGAAATAAATTCACCGTTGCCTTTTCTTGAATGGTATTTCCCACCATCCAAGATGCTATAATTGCATGATGAAATCATCACCTTTCGTTAATTGAATGGAGAACCTCTTTATGAGGTGTGGGAAAGATTACATGGGAAGATCATGCAATGTCCCAACCATGAGGTCCCAGATAAGATGCTTCTCCAAATCTTCTACCGGGCCTTAGATCAAGTCAACAAAATTGTGGTAGATAATGTGGTGGGGGACTCTCTAGTGAAGCTGACTTATCATGCGGATACAAAGTTTCTTGAGGAAGTGACCAAGAAAAATTAAGGGTGGCACACCTGATACAAGAAAAGACTAGGAAACACAAAAATGGACACACAAGATGCAAAAATCAGCAACTACAAAAAGAGAAAACAACACATAGAAGAAGAGGGATGAAGAAAAATGCATAAAATGTAAAGATAGTAGAAAGACCCTTACTTCTACCAAGTGATTAACAAAATATGGTGTATCAAACATCAATCACACCTCACCAATAGAAGCTCAAACCTTCCTCTGAGGTGGACCAAGGGAATTTACACTCCTCTAAACCCACCTTTCTTGTCAATTTGTCAACACAAGTGAAATCCATCAATTATACTAACCCTAATTCAATTTCTCTCTCTTATGGAGAAATAGAATACTATAAGCTAACACTAATATTACAATATGAAAATTCACTCAATTCATTATCTCAAAACTAAAGAAAAATAAGAGCTAAGGTGCCTATTTATACTTATTACAAACAAGGACAAAAATACCCTTAATGAAGGGTGCTCCTTTGGAGTGTAAAAAGGTAGTCTTACAAGACAACAATAGCCCTAAATGGGGCACCTCTTGAGTGTCAAATCATAGTGTGCAAAGTCTATTTTGTCCTTCAAGTGAGGCGCCTCTCGAGTGTAATGGTTCCCTTCTCCTCCTTCTACTTGACAAGGCTTTAAAATGCTCCAAACACTTGCCAATTCCGAAGTTTGAACCTTTGACAATGCCTTGTACAATTTTGTGCACCTTATGATTGTATCATCCTCTCCATCTTGAAGGGAATTTGTCCTCAAATTCAGATCCTACAAAATCAAAGAGAGAAGAAAAACAAGCACACAATCCTCTTGGTAGGAGGGTTAGCATTAGTGCCAAATTATATGAACACACCAAGGGGTCACACTCTTAAAATATAGCCAACAATCCTTTGTAATAATCATGAAACACTTACTATAAGCAACACAAAGTATATGACTAAGATATGCATCAAAGAGAGGAAAGTGCAGCCCAAAATCATCACATATTTCAACACTCCAAGGTTGTTCACATTTGTAATACAACCACGGGTCCTTTGTGTGTGAAATGATAAACTTATCATGAATGGAATAAAGGAGGTGGTTTTGGAAAATATCAAGAGATAAGGAAACTACAATGGTCTTAACGGCTTTACTATACCCAAAATGTAAGACTACCTTTGGCTTAGGAACCATAAGATACATTCATTTCATTACCTCTACAAAGGACCTCATCAAATATGGTTCCACTATTGATCCTAAGGTCCACCTCACCTACACATCACTATCATTCAAACAAGGAAACAAGCAACCAAACTTCCTACCTCTACACAATACAAATTCAGAATTAACATGCTTATCATCATAGCTAAAGGGGTAGTATAGAAAGGAATCAAGTGTGAAGACATCATGCCGAGGGGGTACACTTTTAAAATACAACCAGCAATCCTTTGTTCTAACCATGAAACATCTAGTATGATCATTACAAAGGATAGGTATAAGACAAACATCAAAGGAAAATAAGCACAAGCTAAAACAATCCCTTTTCCTCCCCACTAGTACACCGGGATCAAATGGGTGAAGTGGCCAAGGGACTAAACCGAAGCTACTCATTCCATCTACTAGGGTATCACACTCACCCAAAGCATTTTTTCTTAAGGGAAGACCAGAACACAAGGATAAGGACCGACGGCTTAGTATGCTTCCCTTAACAACATACACCTTATCATCCGTAATCTCTCCATACACATGATCACCAAGAACACAGTTAATAGCAAGGTTCTCACAACATAAGATGTTCAAGAGACCATATTCATTATCAAGATCAACATTATACACATTAACACTATCTTTAGGATCATCAAGCACATCATACATAAACTCAAGTAGTGGGCTACATTCATGAGTAAATTGATCATCATTCACATCCTCACTAGTTGTTGGTAACTTACATACCATCGTAGACTTACCTCGGTTTTCACAAGGGTCAACTAGTGTGTGAATACTCTTGTCACTTAGTAATGGAACCTTATTCAAGTCATGAGTGCTAGCACTAGATGGACACAAATCATTCTTACGAAAAGAATCAATTTTGTCATCTTTAGGATCAACTAGTGCTTGCAAACATACATCAAGAATTTGGTATTCATGCAATCTAACAATACCAAGAGTATCATAAAGGGAAGACTCATGCGATTCTCCTCCAAGAAAACCATCAACTACATCCATTTGGCTACTACTAGCCACATCACAACATTCTAAGTTTATAAGAGTGTAGGAGATAGCATTTTTACCTTTTAGCTCACATGAGGTATGGCCTTCACCTAGGTATGGATCATGGCAGCCCATTTGTTCCTTTGGGAAGCTCTCATTACAAGGGAGTTTGTCAATAATTCTTCCTTGCATCACCTTTTTGTCATTTTTCCCAAAGTTGGAATTCGTTGCTAAGAGCTCCATTTGATCAACAACTATGTGTTCTTGAGGAACTCTCCTTGAATCCTCCGATGGAAGTATATTATCTTGAACCTGCACACAAGGAGAATTTATACTAGTCAAAATGCTAGTATCTTGGTTAGTGGTGATTTGGCTTAGATGGCATGCTTCAATCATCAATTGGCGTAGACTTTCAAGGTGCCGATGGAAATTTTCAAAAGAATCTGAGGTAGTATAAATACTATAACTATCCGGAGTGGATGATGTTACTCCTTCCATTGTAAAGGTACCTAAAAAGAGCAAAAAAAATAGCAAAGGCAAAAAACCTACAAAACAAACAAATAAGTTAGTTCAAATAACCTCACACACTCACACTCAGATCTCACCTCACACTTGGTCTCACAAGTGTTGAATACTTGGCAATACTTGGTAAGTGAATTGAGTGGTGCATATGCCTTGGTCCAGAATTGATTATTGTTTGATAAGACTAAAATAAAATGATGCACGGACTTGAACCAACAAACTACTATGACTTAAAAACAAGAAAAGCACACAAAAAGCGAAGACACAGACAAAACGGACTCAAGACTAATTATCAACCTAGTAGGTACTTACTAGTCTGCTAATTAGTGATAGAATCAACACAAAAGCAACTAGAAACAACAAATATAAACTTAGAAATCTAATTTTGAACTCAATTTGGTTGTTCATAAAGTGATGACGTGGTAACTTGTGGTTGGACGTCACTTTTCAAAATTTTCAATGCCAAATCCCTTGTTTCGGCCAAACACTCCTTTAGGGAAGAAGAATTTCGGTTTTAGGGGGAAAAATGAAGGTTTGAAGCCTTTTTTGGAGCTTCAAATGAATTCAAAATAGATTGGTCCCCTCAAGTGTACTTTCAATTGTACTTGTTTGTCCCCTTATCCCCTCTTCCTTTTTGGAAGACTTAGAATATGCTAGGGAATATTCTTGTACAAACACTTAGTAAACTCTCTTTCTTCTCCATTTTTGGATCAAACAAGCTACTTGAATATTCTTCTTCAACAAGATTTGAAGATGGTGGATGAACAAGATGAATATTCAAGAGTTGACCAAGGTTTGACCACTAGGCAAATGAACCCTACTTCAATTTTTCTTTTAGATCTAAGTTCCCTTTGTCAAATCAAGCACAACCAACACAAAACCAGCCACAAAACACCACACACAATTTGATCAAAAATGAGACCCTTCCTCAAAAGCTTCAAACAAGCCACAACAATGGTGGATCTAGCTCAAAAACAATTGAATCTTGTTTTAAACTAAGATCTAGACCCTTTAAGTGCTAGAGAACAAGAATCTAACACTAGAAAATATCAAAACAAACTAAAAATTAGTAGATCTAAGTTGTGAAATTCGGATCTACTACCAAAAAACAAGACAACACACAATTTGTTTTTGAGTTTTTTAGACTTTTTGACTCATTTATGGATTTTGTTTTTACTCTAGACTCTTTTTTGGTGAAGATTTTCTTAGATCCAAGACTTAGAGTTGTGGGAACAACTCTAATACATGGATTTGATATAAAATTATACAAGAAAAGACTCGAAAACAAGAAAATGGACACACAAGATGCAAAAATCAGCAACAACAAGAAGAGAAAACAACACAGAAGAATAGCGATGAAGAAGAATGCATAAAATGTAAAGATAGTAGAAAGACCCTACTTCTACCAAAATATTAACAAAAGATGGTGTATCAAAACATCAATCACACCTTACCAATAGAATCTCAAACCTTCCTCTTAGGTGGACCAAGGGAATTTACACTCCTCAAAAGCCACCTTTTTTGCCAATTTTTTAACACAAGTGAAATCCATCAATTGTGCTAACCCTAATTCGTTTTCTCTCTCTTAAGGATAAGGAGAATACTACAATCTAACACTAATATTACAATATAAAAAATCACTCAATTCATTATCTCAAAACTAAGGAAAAATAAGAGCTAAGGTTCCTATTTATACTTAATACAAACAAGGACAAAAATATCCTTAATGAAGGGTGATCCTTTGGAGCATAAAAATGGAGTCTTAAAAGAAAACAATAGCCAAAAAATGGGGTTCCTCTTGAGTGTCAAATCATAGTGTAAAAAGTCCATTTTGACCTTCAAGTGAGGCACCTCTCGAATGTAATGGTTCCCTTCTCCTCCTTCCACTTGATAAGGCTTTAAAATACTCCAAACACTCACCAATTCCAAAGTTTGAACCTTTGACAATGCCTTGTACAATTTTGTGCACCTCATGCTTATATCACGCACCTGTGATACTAAGGTACCAAAAGTATCCCCTACTACCTTCTTTGTTGATAAAGAGCAAAAGAAGAGAGATGAAGAGAGGGAGGAAAACATAGCAAAAATGATGACATAATTAGAGCTTCTAACTAATAATGTAATGGGTGCACCCACAAAAGCGGTGAATGTTGTGGAATCCAAGGCCTATGATGATGAAGAATCCAAGAGGCTTGATAAAGAGATTCGGTATATGGATAACTATTCGGGGTTTCCCGATGGCCTATCAAAGGCAAGGTGGGAACCAAGGTTGGATGGATTATGATCTTGACTATGATTTGAGGGATAAATACCAAGAGTATATCGTTATGTTCCCCCTCATGAACGGGCAAAGAATAAAGATGCAAACCACGTTGACCCTAATAAATACAAAATCAAAGATGTCTTGGCAAGAATTATGATGAAAGTGGAGGGAACGAAAAAGATGGTCCATGAATTGAAAGACGACTTTTCATAAATCAATAAAATAATTATGTCCCACTCTACTTCAATTAAATAATTGTAAATGCAAATAGGCCAAATTTCCACCCAACTCAATGCTTGACAAAAGGGGGGCCTTCCTAGTAAAACCGTGGAGAATTCAAAAAATGATGCTACAGTTTTAGGAATAGTCACTAGGAGTGGCAAGACCTCCGAGGATAATTTGAGAGAAGTTGAGGGAGAAAGTGTGAGTGCAAAAGATCCCAACATTGAGCACATAAATGTGAAGAAAAAGGTTGTGGTTAAGCTAAAACAAGAAACTCTAAAATCACAAGAATAAAAGAATGAAAAAGAATCGGTAGAAATTGATGAAGAGCTAGTCAAAAATAAGGAGCCACAAAGTTATACATTGCCTACTATGCAAATCCCTTCTCCATTTCCATAAAGGCTTAAGAGAAAAGAGGAGAACGACAAGCTTAAGAAATTCATGGCTAAGCTTATCAACCTCTTTATCAATGTCCCATTACTCGAGCCTATCCAAGAGATTTTGGGGTATGTTAAGCTTATGAAGAAATTGATGTCGAAGAAGAAGATTTTTGAAGGTGACACCATTGAAGTCACCCATGGGTGTAGTTCTATCATGAGTAGCATAACAGCAGAAAAGAAGAAGGACCCCGGGGCTTTTACAATTCCATGCACCATCGGGACACATAAGTTTGAAAAATCCTTATGTGACCTTGGTAAGAGTATTAATCCCATGACATTTGCAATATATCGGTGGCTTGGCTTGATTAACCCTACTCCAACATTGATAAGGCTTTTGATGGTGGACTAATCTATCAAGAAACCAGTTGGTGTTTTATTCGACATGTTGGTGAAAGTGGATAGATTCATCCTTCATGTGGATTTTGTGGTGCTAGATTATGAGATGGACCAAGTGGTGCCTATTATCCTTGGTCGACCTTTCCTTACTACCGGAAGATTCATTGTCGATTTAGAGCTTGGGGAAATGAGGTTTAGAGTTCATGATGGTGAAGTGTCCTTTCGGGTATGCAAAATGAAGAAACAACCCATGGATATTTAAGTGGTGTTGGTTATAGATGTTGAATATGATGAAGTGAATAAGGGGTCCCTTGAGGATCCAACTTGAAAAAGATGAAGGATGTCGTTCTAAAATAATAACTAAGTTGCCATGTGGGAGGCAACCCACAAATGCCATGAAAGTAGCTCATATCCTTTATTTTAAATTTAGTAGCATAGATTTTAATTTTTTCATTGATTAATCCATTCATTTGTGGCACTTTGGAGTGTTTTGACTGAGTTGAGAAGACAAAAGTATAAAATTTTTGCATGTTAGACTGAACAGGGAAAAGCGTGTTAACATAGAGTAATATGCTGAACAGGGGAAAGCAGAGGTGAGAAATGCCCTCAGTTACCACGATTGTGGTCACCCCTTGTTCTCGATCGCGGACCTCGGACCGCAATCACGGTCAAGTCTGTTTAAATAACAATCTGAATTTCCCATTTTTCTCACACTCCCTTCTCAACTTTTCTCTCAATCATACCCACTTCTGGTCATATTTTGAGGCATCCAAAATCATCTTAGCATTCATCTTACATGATTAATCCAGTAAGTTCTTTGAATTTGTGCTTAAATTAGTGTAGGTAGGCCATAGAATGCATGAACTAGGGGAGGCCTAAACTTGTGCTTTTCATGGCTAAATAGTTAATTATTTATACTTGTGTGGTGGTTCGCTATTGTAAATGGTGTGTATACATGTGGGGAAGTCTTGCGTACCAAAATTATTTTCAAAATTAAGAGAAATATAGTGTGCATCAAATGCCCAAAAGAATTGATAACTAGTTGTTGTCATATTCTAAGGGCATGATCGAGTATCTCATAACCTTGTTCAACGATATTGATGTTAAATCCTATTTTGGGACATGTTTTGGCTTAGAATTTAGAATTTTGCTTTATTGAAAATCTATCCTGACTTGGCCTCAGAAACTGCGATGGCTGTCATTGGATTGCAATCGCGGAACAGTAGACCGCAATTGCCATATCTGAGGTTGAACTTCAGCCTGGGCCAAAAATCCCGCACTTCCAATTCTTGTCCAAACACCACCAAGTAACCATCGAATGAGCTTTATTGGACAACATAGCATAGTTTATGCATGAAAATGTTGATGATTAATGTTTTTGTATTCTTCTCATGTTTTTCAGGTTTATATCATGGGAGACTACGATCAAGTTTGTTTCATGGCCCCTGAGTGCCACAATCTTTACTATGGTGATCTTCTAAAAATTAAATTACTTCCATATAGGGGTATTTGTTTAGTCAAGGTGGTCGTAAAAGTATTCGGCATTCCATGATAGACTAATTGCCATTGGGTGGTCATATTTTTCCTCGAATTCGTGCAATGCAAATAAGCAGTGGGTAAGGGAGTTCTACGCTAATCTTAGCATGGTATCTTTCTCAGACTCGATCATCAGGATTCGAGAGAATGAGGTAAACTTTGGGGAAAAGAAAATAAATGACATATATGGGCTCCTAAATGTGGATATGGATTAATTTGAAGCAAAGAGGTATGAGCCGAGTAGCTGGATGGCGGAGAAGTTATGTCCGGGGCAAGGAGGTCTTTTGGGCGGCTACCAAGAGGAACATATCAATGAATGATTTCACTGTTGAGTCCCAAATTTGTTTGACCATCATCTATAGCCAAGTCTCCTTGTACCCACATAATAGCGGTTCCAAACTTGCGAGCCCGAATGGTTGCTTTTATACTAGATGGCATTCCTTTGAATGTTGTCAGCTTGTGGTCTCAGCCTTGAAGTTCTTCAAGATTCATGGTGAAACGCATCTCTTATTCCCTTTTCTAATTACTTTTCTTTGAAAGAGAGCCAAGGTTGAGGTATACCCTAGAGACACTAGGGTACACCCTGGTACCCCATTTACCCTCTCAAAATTTAGGGTGAGAGTGCATAGAGCAAGAGAATGAAGAAAAAGATTGACTTGGGTAAGTCGACGTATAAGGAGCTAGAGTATTATAGGGCATCCACAGCTGGAACCTTTGAGGAGATCAGTGTTGATTTGAGGGCCATTAGGGATTGCCTTAGGGGGCTGGAGAGCCCTCCACCACCCTCTATTCAAATATGTCCCGCTCTAATTATGAGAAATATATGAAAGATCAATAGACGTAGAGAGCCACCATTTCTAGGTTTGAGAGGGCCTACTCATCATTGGCAGAGTCTCATAGAGAACTCCAAGACTCCCATGAGAAGGTGAAGAACGAAGAGAGAAAAGGGACATGTTCTTTAGGAAGATGTGGAAGGGGATAAAGGGCATATAGATGGTTATAAAACCCCAAGATAGAATACCTTCTTCTAGAGTGGAGAGAGATGATGAGGGCACAGCTGAGTGGTTCAAGATTGATGATGCAAAGTCCGAAGGCGAGAGCAGCTTTTGATGCAGTTTCAGGGAGAACCTTTATCTCTCTTTCTGCTTGACTATTTATGCAGTGAGGACTCTTCAAGATTTTTAGTTGGGGATGTCTGTCTCTATATTCATTTATCATTTGGGCTTGTATTATTTAGATATTTCTAGATGTTTTGATGATATTTTGGATGATTTTAATTTTTTGTTGGGTTGTAATATTTTGGCACTCTGATGATGCCTATATTTTCATGGATTAGTTGTTTATTTCACTTCTAGATTTTTACTTTATCTTTATTGTGTTTATGGTGACATTAAATGTTCCTTTCCCTATGATAGATTGAGTGATGACATTCTTAAGGAAAAATCATCATGATTGGGTTTTGAACCAAATGCAAGGGAAATCTAAGTACCTGCAGCATTTTAGATTTTGGATCGCACTTATACCTATGGTGAATTCTAAGTAGCTATATGGTTTGCCAGTATGAAAGCCAAAATATAAGACGTCAGCTTGGTTTAGTGCCATAAATAGCAAATTGTGTGTGGTGCAAATGAAAAAAAGACACCCTTCTCCATCCAAAAAATTTCAAAAATAAAGGGCACAGATGTAAGAGAACTTATAACAATACTTTACCTCATTTTGTGACTCCAAAATTTTGGTTTTTAGAAATTGGTAGATACTCTATTTAGCCTCTAGTGGGAAAGGAAATTGAGCCCCTTTGAGGAGTTTGCATTCCATGTGTGGTGAGCATATTTATCTAAATCTCATGCATACTTGTACCATCTAGAACTTGCCTTGTTAGTCTCTCATGTCTAATTTAGATTATGTTTGGATGGTGAAATGATACTAGGCCATCTTTGTGAACATAGGAACCCACTTTAGCCTAAATAACCTACCCATTCTTAGGATTGTACCCCTAGTTACCCAATTTGAGCCTTCAAACTTTTCTTTGGCAACCTTGTTACAAGCCTTGATCAATTCAAAGTTTCTCCTTCTCGAGAACCCTACCCTCCTTGAACATGAAAAATGAGAATTAACGCTAAATGCCTAAGCTTGGGGTGGTAAGTTTGGAAGCGATGACCTTGGGCCAAGGTAATGTAAGTTGATTCCTATGAGCCAAGCAATGAAAAATTGGAAAAAAAAAGAATGATGAAAAGAAGAATGAGAAATAGATTGCAAAAAAATAAGAGAATGGAAGAAGCTTTCAAAAAGTTGGGTAAATCAAGGTAGCTAAAATAGGCATGTGTAAAGTGTGGAAATAATAGAAGGGATACATGGTCAAAAGATGGATGGAATAGTATGATGAAGATGCTCAAGAAGGGTATAGCCACTTTGTTCCTAAATGATTTCCTACCCTTCTACGATCCTACGTTACAAAATCAAAAAGCCCTTCGAGATATCCAACCAAGTGTATTCATTGTAGTGGCAATGAAAAATAAGGGCAAGCCTATGGTATGGTACTTGTTATCATTGAGAATCCTTGTGAGAGAGAGTTCCATACATATATCCCGTGTTGCGTATTTGATAATTTGGTGTATGTGGGATTTCTCTTCTTGTGAGGAGGCATGTAAACAAATTGAGGTGGGTGATTTTGTCATCTTCTGAATAATGAGACGAAAGGAGTATAGTGGAGTTGATGTCAATAGAGAGTCACTTTTAGAGTGTTAGTGATTGTTACATTGTTGCTCTTTAAAGTCCTTTGCATCTTTAAGATTGTATTTCACAATGAGGGGTGTCGTGAGAATAGCTTTACCCATATTTGAAGAGCTACTTATGGTAGCAATCAAGTTTGAGGTCATTGTGATCATTGGGTTGTATAAATGGGCTTAAATTTGTATTGTCTCGATGAGTAAGAGGTAGGGTTGCTTGAGAACAAAAAAAGGTTTAAGTTGGGGGTATTGATGAGTGGTGAATTTACCACTCATTTACATCTAAAATTCATACACACTACTATGATTTAAAGATATGAATGAGACAAGTTTGTTAGTTGAATACAGTAATTTCCACATTTTCCAGGTACTGGGGTGATGAGATAGAAAGATGTGGATTTGAGCTGAAAAGGAGTCAAAAGGAGAAGAAAAGTGCACAGTTGAAGACCCTAGACGTAATCAGGCTCAGTTATCACGATCGCGGTTTGAGGGCCACGATCGCGGTCTGAGGGACGCAATCTAAGATAGTCAAGATTGGTCATCCTTCGTGACCACGAGATAGTCATGATCATGGACAAGCTGCAGCAATCGAGGTCTAGGCGGGTTTATGCCCAGGGGAAATTCTGTCATTTTTTCCAGTCGATCCCAAATCCCTTATAGTGCTAAAACTCTTTACCATTTTGTCATGCCTCAATCCTATTGGGGCGGACAAGCACCCGTAGCCATAAAGGCCCGAGAGAACCAATTCATAACCTTGTACTTCCCATGCATGTAACTATGACAACCAAAGGTTCTGACAACCATGATATTATGTATCGATGAAAATAATTACACATGCAAGCACAAAATGATATATACAATACTTAGCCGTTGGGGCCACCATGTCTAAAAATAAGACACAAAGCCTCTAAAAGATACCTAGACTTAGTTAGGGTCGGGACAAACCCTCGCCCTACTCTTAACCTACTACAAAATACCAAAATATATGGAACAGACTCAGAAAGCCCCGAATCAACTTGGACCTCACCAATATGTACTGAATAGCCTGCTCTCCTACGAGTGAGATGTATGAGCTGAAGTGTCTGTGCCTGCAGCATGAACTACAGATCCCCCGTGAGGGACGTCAGTACAAAAATATGTACTGAGTATGCAAGGCTGAAGGTAACAACACATGATACAAAAACTCAATAGAAATCAGATGTAAGAGTATAAGTAGTACTAGTAGACCACCTTTATATATACTTGTGAGAATACATAATTACGTTTTTTTCTTTATTTTTACCTTCTTACTTCATAATCTTTATAAGCCATATATCATGTAAATGACTAGCTGATCAGTGGTAAATAAATAAATTAGGATTGGCCCATGCTAGGCTTACGCCCCTGAGTTGCCACCTACATATAAAGATTGGGATCGTCCCATGCTAGGCTTATACCCCTGAGCTTCCACCCATATATAAAGGTATTGAGATCGGCCCATTCTAGGATTATGCCCCTGAGCTACCACTCGTTTTACAGATTTGTGTTACTTAGTTTATTTAGCCTTTGAGATTATTACTTTGGTGGTCATAACATTATGGTACCTTGAAATAATAACCTGCCACTAAGAGACATGTAAATAGGCACTTAATGCAACAAAAATAAGGTAGAGAGCTATTGTCATACCAATGAAGTGTTTAGGAGCTTAAAATAACACATGGGTGTTAATTGAGTAAATAGAGAACTTCTGAAATTTTTAAATGAAGATAGATGTGCAGGTTTAATAATAAACACGTATTGAGGTGTTTTGATATGTTAAAGAGTGGGAACAAAGTCATTGTCTTCTTGGTATATAATATACTGCTATTATGCATCACTTGTTACAGGACAACCTTGGAAACTTACTTGGTGGAACAAATGTTCGATTTCATGCCAAAGAGTACAAAATGGAGTATGCCTTACATACCTGGTTATATAACTCCGAAACTAACCGTACTTGACTTCCCACCTTTTAGATTACTTATCTACAATAGAATATATGGTAAACTTGTAATAGCAACCAACCAACACATTTAGGCTACTTAACTTCACCAAAATAATAACCGGGCAGTAAACACGTAATTTGTCAATCAAGGGTGTTATCTTAACCCTTTTCTCCTCCAATTACACCTACATACCATACATGTCCTTCTAAGATCACCGGAACCACCTCATCTTCATTACACCCTTCAAACAATACACAAAAACACATTGGGCAATAAACAAGGGCAACAATTAGTTCGGTTGTGTACCACCATACCTTTCTTCAATATTTTATTACAAACTAATCATACCTTCCTCCAACATCAACCTGGAAGCCCATAAAAAAAACACAAAATAGTCCACAAACAACACCCCAATCATCCTTTAATAACAACCAAATATGTGCAATCCTCTACCAACACATGTATATAGAAAAAAGACAAAAGTGGACAGAAAACATACCTTGATACCCTTGTTAGTTTAGCCTCTTAATGTGTATCTATTTAATATCTTAATTCCTTCACGCATACACCAAAAGAGAAAAAAACAAATCCCTTAATAACTAAGAACAATGGACTGTCCAACTTATAGAGAGGACTGTCCAGAAATTAATCTTGAAGAACACATAGTTTCCTTAGTAAAAGCTCATGAATTGCTCACTTACCTTTATCTTGGGAGGAATTTCAATTCCAATAACCCTTGTGGAAATATAGGGTTACTTCATAGCCAAGAGAGAACAAGAGAGAAAAAACTAGAAGCTGAAATTTTGTCTAAGTTAAAAATGATCAAAAATTACTGATTTCAATCTTTATAAAGGAGATGCTCTTTGGCCGACTTTCTTGACCCTCTTGGGCCCATATTTTATCAAGTTAATGATGTATCTACCTGTCCAATATATTGGGCATTTGTGGATCCAAAGTTATTGGGCCTTAGCCACCCATTTTCCCTTCTTTTCTTCTCTTTAACTTGGGCCTTGGCAGATTTGAGTATTGGGACTTTTTACCCATTTTTATTTCTCTTCTATTCAATTTGAGACCAAATGAGTACATTACATTAGTAGAGGCCCAAATCTGGTCCATATCCATATGTCCATTAATTTGATCCAAATAGTTTATTTTCCCTTCTTTTCTTCTCTTTAACTTGGGCCTTGGCAGATTTGAGTATTAGGACTTTTTACCCATTTTTATTTCTCTTATATAAATTTGAGTCCAAATGATTACATCACATTAGTATAGGCCCAAATCTGGTCCATAGCCATATGTCCATTAATTTGGTCCAAATAGTTCAAGTAGGTGACTCACCTACTAGCTTAATTAAGTCAAGCAAGCACCTCAATATTTTGTTCCATTTTCAGCTCCTAATCCCTTTAATCTAAGTATAAACTTATACATACTTGGTCTCTTTAAACTTCAGATCCAAATACTAGCTTAAGATCCCAAGTTTAAATAGTTGTATCGACTTAACTTGGTCGCATCACATAGAACTGCACGGGAAGCATCTATAATCCTATCTACACCATTAAAACTTGCATAACAATATCATCCGTTACTATACCACAAGGCTATAAAAGGTTCCATATAATTAGAACAAGTACAAGCTATATACAGGATGTTACATCCTTCCCCCCTTAGAAACATTCATCCCCGAATGTTATCATAATTATCCAACCAAAACAAGTTCAAGCCTAATTTTAATATCTCTATTATCACATAGTACCTATATATTACACTTACTTGTTATTGCTCCAATTCAGCAACTTGGACTTTTTCTTCGTATTTGAACAAATAGGGTTACTTGGATTTCATTGCTTCTTCAGCTTCCCATGTTATCTCTTCTACTTGTTGGTTTCTCCAAAGCACTTTTACTGAAGCTATTTCTTTATTCCTTAACTTCTTAACTTATTGGTCTAGGATAGCAATAGGTATTTCTTCATAGGTGAGATCTTCCGTAACTTGTACATCTTCAGTAAGAGTAATATGAGATGGATCTCCCATGCACTTTCGAAGCATTGAGACATGAAATACTGGATGAACTGTTGAGAGCTCTTGGGGTAGCTCTAATTCATAAGTGACTTGGCCAAACCTCCGAGTAATTTTTTATGGGCCTATATAAAGTGGACTTAATTTTCCTTTCTTACCAAATCTTATAACCCCCTTCATTGGTGATACCTTTAAGAATACCCAATCACTTATAGCAAACTCTATCCCCCTTCTCCTAACATCCACATATGACTTGTGTCTGCTTTGGGCTATTTTTAGTCGTTGTTGGATCATTTTAACCTTTTCCATAGCTTGATGAACAAGATCTGTCCCGAATAAGGTAGTTTCACCCGCTTCAAACCATCCAATTGGTGATCTACACTTTCTTCCATACAAAGCTTCATATGGTGCCATTTTGATACTTGAATGATTGCTATTATTGTAGGCGAACTCGATGAGAGATAGATGATCATCCAACTACCTTTAAAGTCTAATACACAAGCTTGTAGTATATCTTCAAGTGTTTGAATGATACGTTCTGCTTGTCCATCCGTTTGAGGGTGAAAATCTATACTTAGATTCACTTGTGTCCCAAAATTTCTCTGAAAGACTTCCAAAAATTTTTAGTAAATTGAGCTCCTCAATCTGATATAATAGAGATTGGAACTCCATGTAGTCAAACTATCTCCTTAATATATAACTTGGCATATTCTTCAACTGTGTAAGTGGTCCTAACCGGTAGAAAGTGCACTTATTTGGTAATCCTATGAACGATCACCCATATGGAATCAAACCTTCGAGATGTATGAGGCAAACCAGTGATGAAATCTATGTTGATCATGTCCCACTTCCATATTGGAATATCTATACATTGCATATAACCCCCGGGCTTATGGTGCTCTACTTTAACTCTTTGGCAATTTGGACATTCGGCTACATATTTTGCAATGTTCTTCCTCATGTCACCCCACCAATATATTCCCTTCAAATCATGATATATTTTAGTTGACCCTGGATGGATAGAATACCATGAATGATGTGATTCTATCATAATCCTCTTTCTTAGCCCGTCTACATCAGGTACACCCAATCTGTTTTGGCACCGAAGTACCCCTTCTTGCGTAAGCTCAAATGCCTTTGTTATACCAAATTGCACATTTTCCTTAAGCTGTAATAGAATAGGATCTGCATATTTCTTCTCTTTTACTTTAGTTATTAGTGAAGATTTTGTCGCATTATGCATAATAAACCCTTCATCTGGAGTTTCAAAAAGACGAACCCTCAAATTGGATAGTTGGTGTAGATCCTTAGTCATCTCTTGTATTTATATAGACAGATCCATAGCCTTACGACTTAACCTATCTTCCACCATATTTGCTTTTCCTGGATGATACAAGATATCAACATCATAGTCTTTTAATAATTTAAGCCATCTTCGTTGTCTCAAATTTTGGTCCTTCTAATTAAAGATGTATTGCAAACTCTTGTGGTCAGTGTATATGTCAACATGAATCCCGTACAGGTAGTGACGCCATATCTTTAAGGTAAATATAACCACTGCTAGCTCCAGATCATATGTTGGATAATTTTTCTCATGTGGTCGTAATTGTCTAGAGGCATATGCTATTACTTTACCATGCTACATCAATACATACCCTAAGACAATTCTTGAAGCATCACAATACACTGCATACCCCTCTGTGCCTTCTGGAAGAACCAATATGGGTGTAGAAGTCAACTTATTCTTCAGATCTTGGAAATTTCTTTTGCATGCATCATTCCATTGGAACTTGGATGCTTTGTGTATTATCTTTGTTAAAGGTGCAGAAATTGAAGAAAATTCTTCAACAAACCTTCTATAATAACCTGCCAACCCAAGGAAACTACAAACTTCTATAGGCGTCATAGGTCTTGGCCAGTTCTTCGCGGCTTCTATATTTTGAGTATCAACCCTTATTCCTTCATCAGATACAATATGACCTAATAATGCCATAGATTTTAACCAAAACTCACATTTAGAGAACCTTGCATATAGTTTACGATCATAAAGAATCTGCAACACCTGTTGTAAGTGATAGGCATGGTCCTCATTTGATCTCGAATAAACAAGAATGTCATCTATAAAGACTCACAAACACATCCAAGAATGGCTTGAACACCCTATTCATTAAATCCATAAAAGTTGCAGGTGCATTAGTTAGCCCAAAGGACATGTCTAGGAACTCATAATGATTGTACCGTGTTTGAAAAGTTGTTTTGGGTATGTCATTCTCTTTGACCCTCATTTGGTGGTAACCAGTCCTTCAATCAATCTTTGAAAACCACTTGGTGCCTTGCAACTTAAGTCCTCAATTCTCGGAAGTGGATATTTGTTCTTAACAGTCACCTTGTTTAGTTGCCTATAGTCAATACACATTCTTAATGAGCCATATTTCTTAAGCACAAATAACACTGGTGCACCCCAAAGGGACACACTAGGCCATATGAATCCTTTTTCTAGCAAGTCTTTCAATTGCTCTTTCAACTTCCGTAATTCTGCTGGGGGCATTCTATATGGAGGAATTGAGATTGGTTGAGTACCTGGAATCACATCGATACCAAACTCCACTTCTCGTTCTAGAGGAAAACCCGGAAGATCTTCAAGAAATACATCAAGAAATTCATTTACCACTAGAACGGTTTGAAGAGTTGGTGCCTCCGCATCTGTATCCTTCACTCTAACTAGATGACATATATAACCCTTGGAAATCATCCTTTTTGCCTTAAAATAAGAAATAAATTTACCTCTTGGTGCACCAATATTACCCCTCCATTCAAGGATTGCCTCTTTTGGAAAATAGAAATACACTTTCTTAGTTCGGCACTACACTGTGGCATAACAAGAAGCCAACCGATCCATACCCATTATAGCATCAAAATCTACCATTTCTAACTCAACTAGGTCAGCCATTGTATCGCGACTGTAAATAGTTATTATACAATTTCGATACACTCTCTTAGCTATAACAAATTCACCAATCGGCGTAGATACTTCAAGTGGCTTAACTAGTAATTCTGGTGTTCTTTTGAAATTTCCAGCAACCAATGAAGTGACATGTGATAATGTAAAACTCGGATCAACTAGTGCATATACATCCTGTGTAAAGAAGGATAATGTACCTGTAACCACATCTGGAGAAGCCTCTAAATTTTTTCGATCCGCTAAAGAATATGTACGATTCTGAACTCCACTAGAGCTAGCTCCTCCTTTAGAACCTCTACCATGACCCATAGGTTGTACATCTCTACCTGAATAAGTCACAGATGATGATGATGCAACGGATGATCCAGTAGGTCGTACCATACCACCTATGCCCCTTTGAGGGTATTCTCTCATCATATGTCCTGATGTACCACACCAAAAGCAAGTATTTGTCCCGAACCAACATGCACCTAAATGAAGCTTTCCACATTGTTTACATGGATGCCGAGGAGGCCTTAATTGTCTCATACTCCCTTGATCTTGATACCCCATTATTCATGAACCCTGACTCTCATTTCTTCACCCAAATTGGTTGCTATTAGACCCTTAAAACTATTGTAGAGGACTAGCTGCAGAATAAGAAGATAATGGCCTAGGCGGTCTATTAGAAAATCTATGCCTAATCTCTCCTTGGGATGCCATAAACATCCCCGTAGATCTATACCTCTTGGAATACCCCCTTTCTAATTATTGTGTTCTTCTTCTTTGCCTCTGATCCTCTATTTTTTGTGCAAATGCTTGTATCCTTGCTATGTCCATGTTTTTGTTCAAAGCAGCAATAGTACAATCTCTAACCAGATAGGGATCCAATCTATCCATATATCAATATACTCTATCATCCATTGTAGCTACTACATTAGGAGCATACCTAGACAAAGAGTTAAATCGGAGGTTGTACTCCCTCACGCTCATATTCCCTTGGCGAAGATTCAGGACTAATCTGCACGGGCTTCTCGGATCTCAAATGGAAGGTAATGATCAACAAATGCCTCTTTGAACTCATTCCAAGTAGCTGAAAGTGCATTTATACCCCTAGATCATTTCCAATCTTCGTACCAAAGTATTGCCTCCCCTTTTAATCTATATGCTGCTAGCTCAACTATCTTTTTACCCGATACATGCATGACATATAGAGCCCTTTGGATTTGATCAATAAAGTTTTGTGGGTCTTCATTAACATCTAATCCGGTGAATGTAGGAGGATTTAATTTAAGAAAATCCTGCATTAGGAAGATCCAATTTAAGAAAATCCTGCGTTTGCAGGCTAGCTGCCTTACCTTCATCATTAGAACCGATTGTTGGAATGGTTTTTCCTTGAGCTTGTCTAGCAACTATACAAGCCAATAATTGCACCGTATTCCTTAGATCTTGGTCTGTAGTATTGGTAGGTGGTTCTGAGGATGTGGTTTTTCTCCTTCTTAGCTCTTCTGGAGATAGAGGAGTAGAAGAAGTTTGGGGCACCAACTCAGCTTGAGCCTTACTTTGCTTAGCTCATCTAGGTGGTGATTTGTTGGTCCCTTCTCTGGAAGCCACATCTATCCGCTTACCTATATTCTTACTCCTCATAATCGGCATCTTTACTATAATAACAAGAAAGAAAAAAAATAGGTTCAATGGTTAAATATGACTTCACCTACAACATGGGCTCTATTGCATGATCAAAGATATGAAGAAAAAGAGACAACCCCTAAATTTCCCATAGCCTCCTATTTATAGATATGGTGCACAACATTCCCATAAATAAGACTCCATATAGACACGGCTTTGTAGACACCCTAGGATAACCGCTCTGATACCACTTTTGTCACGCCTCAATCCTATTGGGGCGGACAGGAACCCGTAGCCGTAAAGGCCCGAGAGAACCAATTCACAACCTTGTACTTCCTATCCATGTAACTATGACAACCAAAGGTTCTGAAACACATGATATTATGTATCAATGAAAGTAATTACACATGAAAGCACAAACTAATATATACAACACTTGGCCGTTGGGGCCACCATGTCTAAAAGTAAGACACTACTATAACTTTATGTTAGTCTTCAAAGACTCTAAAAGATACATACACTTAGTTAGGGACGGGATAAACCCCTTCCCTACTCTTAACCTATTGCACAATACCAAAACATATGGAACAGACTCGGAAAGCCCCGAATTAACCTGGAGCTCACCAATATGCACTGAATAGCCTGCGCTTCTATGAGTGAGGTGTATGAGCTGAAGTGCCTATGCCTGCAGCATGAAATACAGGTCCCCAGTGAGAGACGTCAGTACGAAAATATGTACTGAGTATGCAAGGCTGAAGATAACAACACATAATACAAAAACTCAATAGAAATCAGATGTAAGTGTATAAGTAGTACTAGTAGACCATCTTTATATATACTTGTGAGAATACATACATTATGTTCCTTTCTTCATTTTTACCTTCTTACTTCATAATATTTGTAAGCCATATATCATGCAAATGACCAGTTGATCAGTTGTAAATAGATAAATTAGGATCGGCCCATGCTAGGCTTACGCCCCTGAGCTGCCACCTACATATAAAGATTGGGATCGTCCCATGCTAGGCTTATGCCCTTGAGCTACCACACACATATAAAGGTATCGATATCATCCCATGCTAGGATTATGCCCCTGAGCTTCCACTCATTTTACAGATTTGCGTTACTTAATTTATTTATCCTTTGAGATTGTTACTTTGGTAGTCATAACATTATGGTACCTTGAAATAATAACCTGCCACTAAGAGACATGTAAATAGGCACTTAATGTAACAAAAATAAGGTAGAGAGTTGTTGGCACACCAATGAAGTGTTTAGGAGCTTAAAATAAAACATGGGTCTTAATTGAGTAAATGAAGAATTCTCAAATTTTCAAATGAAGATAGATGTGCAGGTTTAATAATAAACACGTATTGAGGTATTTTGATATATTAAAAAGTAGGAACAAGTTCGTTGGCTTCTTGGTATATAATACGCTTCTATTATGTGTCACTTGTTACAGGACAACCTTGGAAACTTACTTGGTGGAACAAATATTCAATTTCATGCCAAATAGTACAAAATGGAGTATGCCTTACATACCTGGTTATATAACTCCAAAACTAACCCGACTTGACTTCCTACCTTTTAGATTACTTATCTATAATAGAATATATGGTAAACTAGTATTAGAAACCAACCAACATATTTAGGCTACTTAACTTCACCAAAATAGTAACCTGCCAGTAAACACGTAATCTGTCAATCAAGGGCATTATCTTAACCCTTTTCTCCTCCAATTACACCCACATACCATATATGTCCTTCTAAGATCACCGGAACCACCTCGGCTTCATTACACTCTCCAAACAACACACAAAAACACATTGGGCAGTAAACCAGGGCAACAATTAGTTCGGTGGTGTACCACCACACCTTTCTTATATATTTCATTACAAACTAATCACACCTTTCTACAACATCAACCTATCAGCCCATAACACAAACACACAAAACAGTCCACAAACAACACCCCAATCATCCTTTAATAACAACCTAATATGTGCAATCCTCTACCAACACATGTATATAGAAAAAGGACAAAAGTGGACAGCAAACATACCTTGATTTCCTTGTTAGTTTAGCCTCTTAATGTTTATATCTTCAATAGCTTAATCCCTTCACACATACACCAAAAGAGAAAGAAAGAAATCCCTTAATAACTAAGAACAATGGACTGTCCAACTTATAGAGATGGTTGTCTAGAAATTAATCTTGAAGAACACATAGTTTCCTTAGTACAAGCTCATTAATTGCTCACTTACTTTTATCTTGGGAGGAATGTCAATTCCAAGAACCCTTGTGTAAATATAGGGTTACTTCATAACCAAGAGAGAACAAGAGAGAAAAACCTAGAAGCTGAAATTTTTGTCTAAGTTAAAAATGAGCAAAAATTGCTGATTTCAATCTATATAAAGGAGCTTCTCTTTGGCCGACTTTATTGACCCTTTTTGGCCCATATTTTATCAAGTGAATTATGTATCTACTTTCCCAATATATTGGCCTTTTGTGGATCCAAAGTTATTGGGCCTTAGCCACCCATTTTCCCTTATTTTCTCCTCTTTAACTTGGGCCTTGACAGATTTGAGTATTGGGCCTTTTTACCCATTTTTATTTCTCTTCTATTCAATTTGAGCCCAAATGAGTACATTACATTAGTATAGTTCCAAATCTGGTCCATAGCCATATGTCCATTAATTTGGTCCAAATAGTTCAAGTAGGTGACTCACCTACTAGCTTAATTAAGTCAAGCAAGCACCTCAATATTTTTTTCCATTTTCAGCTCCTAATCCCTTTAATCTAACCTTAAACTTATACACACTTGGTCACTTTAAACTTCATATCCAAATACTAGCTTAAGATCCCAAGTTTAAATAGTTGTATCAACTTAACTTGGTCGCGTCACATAGAACTGCACGGGCTGCATCTATAATCCTACTACACCATTAACACTTGCATAACAATCTCTTTCGTTACTATACCATAAGGCTATAATAGGTTCCATATAATTATAACATGTACAAGCAAATACGGGATGTTACACATTTGGTATCTTACACTCTAAACAAATGAATTTTTGAGAATTTGTAACCCTACTAATTGGGGAAACTTTTATGTTTGAATTTTCCAATTTGGGTTTGGTAAAATTAAAGTGTAAATTGAAGAATCTTCTTACTTTGCATTACCATGGATACTTTGAATGAACCTTATGGTATATTTCTTCCTTCTTACTTCATGAGTAGTGCTAAATTTTCCTATCTTGGGATTATGTTGAACTAAGGTGCAATTATGAGTGGGTTGTGATGTATTTGTGCAGATTCTAGTTTGTTGATGATAGATTTAACTATTACTTATTTGAATTAGTTGGGGTTTGTGGGTGAAAACCCCAAATACCCAAAATAGATTTGTGGGTGAAAACCTCAAATTCTTAAAAGCTCACTTCATCCTTGAAAGAGGGATGTGGGTAAACTTTTGGAACCCATATCATCCTTAAAAGAGGGATATGGGTGACATAGTGATAGTGGACAATAATTAATGTAGTTTGCTATATTTTTACTATCTTAGAAATAAGTGTGACTAGAGAGTTAGTGTAAGACCCCGCAAAATCCTAAGCTCAACTCAGTCTTTTAAGCTTGCTAAGGGGTCCCAGACATAGAAAATTCTAGCTAAGTATTCAGACTTTAGTATTATTTTGGCCTTCGTAAGTTGGAAACTCTATTTCACGACTCTTATGACCTTAAAGTATCAATCTTTAGATTGAATCATGATCAGGAATATCAGTAGGTGTTCCCGAATGAGTTTTGGATTTTTTGGACCTCGTTTGAACCTTGTTTGGGAATCCAAAATAGTGTATCAATGCGATGTCGGTGTGGCGCAACGGCCATCGCATCGATAAATATTTTTCCTTGGATCCCAGTGAATATTTCCATTGAACCGACATGGAACACAGTGTGTTGGCTATCGCGTTGATGCCAATGATGCAGTGTATCATCCTGCGCATCTACAGTCCAGGTTTCATTCATTAAAAGCCGCGTCCTTGGGGGGTAATTGGGTCTTTTTCCAACCCCTATTCAGCCATAAGACACGAGATTCAGCCTTCATTGAGCAAAATATACTTACTTTCTCTCAAATTGCTCAAGAACAAAAACCCTAGGTGATTTAATTTCAAGGACAAGGATCAAGATTTCCACCCTTTTTCTTCAGGAATTTGGCATCCAAGGTATGTCAAGTGTTCATCCAAGGGTTCCCTTCCACTCTTGGAGTTCAAGAACCCCTTTTAACTACAAGTTTATGAGTTTGATAAAGTTTATGGTTGAATTTGATTGTGTTCATGATTACCATGTTAATGGGGTTTCTAGTTCAAGATTTACTATAAGATTCATGTGGAATTGATTGATATGTGTGCATTATCATGCGAAACCCTGTTGAAACCCTTAAAGTTGTAAATGTGGAATTGAACTATGATGTGTACATGTTGTTTTAGTGCCATATGCATAGATTATGTCCTTTAAGTGTTTGATGAATTGTTCATGAGAATTAAATAATTAAATTATATCATATTTGCATGTATTCAAGTTCATGTCATGCAAGTGTTTGATAGAATATCCCTATGAATAAATGATGATCAAGTAGTTATTTATCATGTTTCAAGATTGTGTCATGCCATATAATTTATGCTATTGAGTCCTAGGGGTATTCAATACCCGACAATTTAGTTGTTTACCTAGATCCATGGTCAGTCACAAGATAGTATCAGTCATGTCATGATCGGTTGAATTCAGTCAGTTAACAGAATTCAGTAGTATTCCATCAGTCCACGAAACCTAGAGAACTCAATTAAGTTCAGTTATACAGTATGATCAGAAATAGTTTAGTCTAGCCTAGAACAGTCTAGAATCCAGTCCAGTGTTTATTCAATTGGGAGTAGAATTCAGCACCGAGTGAACCCGCGGATGGGGACTCACCTGCCAGTAGAGGGTGTGATCTTTGGAAGCAGTCCTTGTGTTCTAGAACTACATAGACAGTATAGGTTGAGACATCAACCTACTAGTTGAGGGTTGATGAGGTGATCTACCAGCTAGTTGAGGGTACCACTATTCTCGTTCAAAGCACCTTCCAGATGAGGGTGACTTAGCTTGTCTTTACCCGTGCCATGGTACTGACACCCTTCCAACTGGGGTTATAGGTTGGATCCCAATTAGTTTAGATAGGATCATGTCAGTTAGATAATTACTCCCACAGTCTCAGTTTCAGTTCCAGTCTCAGAATAGAACTTAGTTTAGTTCTACATATTTAGGACTGTTAGATAGAGTCACTCAGTTTAGTAAGGAACTCAGTATAGCTCCACAAGATCAAGACTGTCAGATACAGTCACGCAGTTATCAGCTACACAATATCAGATATCAGTAAATCAGTAATTCAGAACTAATATCCATTATTATCATAACCTCATATTACAGTATATGTATTCATGCATGTACTCTCATTCAGTTATATTCATGCCATTCAATCAGTATTGTTCATGCATATGAACCCATGTATTTTAGCCTACCTCACTTTGCATACCAGTACATTCAAAGTACTAATGCATACCTTTCTTTTGCGCTATGATGTTTTATATCATAGGTTCAGACGTGTAAGCTCCCGATCATACTTAGTAGTTCAGATATTCAGCTGACATAGTTAGTGGTAAGTCCTCTTAGTTCAAGGATATGATGATTATTTCAATAGTTTAGCTTATTTTAGTAGTTTGGAGTTAGTTGGGGACTTGTCCCATCAACTCCATATTTCAAACAGTTTAGAGGTTTTTTTTCAGACCAGAGTATTTTTCAAACAAATGTTTCAATTTTGGTATTGTTATACCGTATTCAGTTTTATTACAGTATTGAACCTTATGGCATGTATTCTGCCTAATTTCTGCATATTTGCAGTATTACTATTTAGTTATTGTAGGAGGTACCAGTCATGGGTTAGTTTATGGTCCTTCAAGATTATGAGCACTATGTAGCATCCGGGGTACAGACTCGGGGTGTTACAAACTTGGTATCAGAGCCTAAGGCTCAACAGAGTCCTAGAAAGTCTGAAAGCCACATCTAGTAGAGTTTTGTGCATGGGTGTGTAGCACGCCACACTTATGAACAGGAGGCTACGAGATGTTTAGGAAAAGTTTCCCTCCTTTCAGTATTCATGTCATGCGAGTGAGCATAAGCTCAAGTTAAACTCTCAGTGTAATTTATCTCTTCCTTATGCTTCCAAAACATATCTTCCAGAAAAGCTAATGAAAGAAGTAACGAAAACCAATTAGCCCCTCCGCATGTTCAGGTAGACCCCCTGAATGAGCATGTTTCTCACGCTGAGTTTAGAGTTTCTTTCACCACCTTGGCTCATTTAATATTTGCTCAGAACAATCAGCTGGTTGTTATCCTATCTAGGATTATGGCTCATGCTCCACAGAGTAAGGAGGAGAGGCTTAGGAAAAAAGGAAGAAAGAATAAGAGGGCCAGAATATCTAGGCCAAAGAGTGGATGAACCAATCCTCTTTGTCTGGAATATGGTAGAAACCATCAGGGTATCTACAGAGCTGGCAGTGATGTATGTTTAGGGTATTGTAAGCCAGGTCAAAAAGTCAGAGATTGTCCTCATTCAGGTTCCCAGGGTCAGCAAAATCGTTCCCCAGCTTTGTCCAGTCGCTTGAATCAACAGGGTACCGTTTCCAGTTCCACCAGTGGGTAGCGCCCAAATAGACTCTATGATCTTCAGTCCCAACAGGATTAGGAAAGTTCTCCTGATGTCATCACTGGTACGTTACAAGTTTTCCATTTACATATTTATGCTTTGCTAGATCCAGGAGCTTTGTTATCCTTTGTTACTCCATATATATCCATTGATTTTGCAGTCAGTCCTAAAATTCTAGCCGATCCTTTCTTAGTCTCTACCCCAGTGGGTAAATCTATCATAGCTCGGTGGGTATACAGGAACTGTCTGGTTATGATATCTCAGAAAGTCACTTCAGCAGACTTAGTTAAATTAGAGATGACTGATTTTGATGTCATTCTTGACATGGATTGGCTTCATTCTTACTATGCCTCAGTCGACTGCAGAAACAGAATTGTCCAATTTCAGTTTCTGAATGAGCCCGTCCTAGAATAGAGGGGTAGTACTTTAGCACATAAGGGTCAGCTTGTTTCTTACCTTCGGGAGAGAAAAATGATATCTAAGGGATGTGTGTACTATCTCGTTCGAGTCCAGGACTCTAGTTTAGAAACCCCTACTCTTCAATCAGTGTCAGTAGCATGTGAATTCCTAGATGTGTTTCCCGAAGATCTTCCCAGAGTTTCTCCCAAAAGGGAAATCGACTTCGGAATAGACCTTCTTCTAGATACTCAGCCCATATTTATTCTGCCATACAAAATGGCTCCAACAGAACTCAGAGAATTAAAAGAACAGTTAAAAGATCTCCTAGATAAGGAATCTATCAGACCCAATGTGTCCCCATGGGGCGCACTAGTTTTATTCGTGCATAAGAAAGACAGTTCTCTCAGAATGTGTATTGACTATCGTCAACTTAATAAAGTCATGGTCAAGAACAAGTATCCACTTCCCAGAATCGATGACTTTTTTTACCAACTTTAGGGTGCCAATTACTTCTCTAAGATAGACCTCAGAACAGGCTATAATCAGATCAGAGTCAGGGAATGGGACATTCCGAAAACAACTTTACGAACTCGGTATGGCCACTTCAAATTCTTAGTCATGTCATTTAGTCTTACTAATGTCCCAGCAGCCTTCATGGACTTGATGAACTGTGTATTCAAGAAGTTCTTGGACATGTTCATCATAGTCTTTATAGATGACATTCTTGTCTATTCTCATAATGAGAATGATAACGCAGATCATCACAGAATCATATTCCAGACTCTTGAAACCCATTAGTTATCATGATATCTATTCATGTCTTACATGTTAGCTCTATGATAATAGCCCGTACTCATGCATGTTAGCAATCATACACACTTATAGTTCCTAGTATAAGTAGTTCCAGTTCACTCAGTGTTCTGAATCATGTTCCATGAATACAAAAACTCCAGACTCAGGTCATGCAGCTCATGACGCAGGTAACCATGTCATGTTATACAGTATGCTCAATTCCCATGGCCCATGCTACACTCTTAGTGGTCGGCTAAATTTAGATTTTGTCATGCATATCCTCAGTTTAGATCTTTTGATAAATCCATGGTATTGACATTCTATTCCATAGACCTCAGTTAAGTGTCGAGTTTGGTATAGTATTCATGCATACATCAGGTCCTCTTGTTTTAACCCTTTGGTGGACTCTCCTTACAAAATGATGTAGTGATGAGCAGTTTCTTAGAAGGGAAGGAGTAAATGTTTCATGTTAAGAAAAGATTATTGCATGCTAGTTTTACACGAGGCTATAGCTATGAAGATAGGCTTGAATATCTGTTGATGTGTAAGTGGCTAAATGTATTTTGGAGATTAGAGTAGGCTTGAACATAGTAGGATAATTCAGTCCAGATCATACCTCAGTAGGTAGAGTTATCAAAACCCAGTATTCAGTTCCAGTACAGTCTCAGTTACAGTCTTAGTTATAGTCTCAGTCACAGTCCCAGTCCAGTAATCAGATCAGTAACTCAGTTCAGTTTCAGATTTTCTTGACCATAGCGTATAGTTATCAGTTATTCAATTATCAGTATTTCAGTACCTCAGTTTACACACTATTTTAGAGTCATGTTATACGCTTGGTCTTGCCTTTTCAAATAATATAGTTTTTATGAATTTATGCTCAGTTACCTCATGTTACCCATTCAATCCTTACCTCATATGCATGATACTCTATAGTTCCAGTCCAGTTTTTCAGACTAAGTACAGTTCAATATTACATGACCAAGTATTCAGCTATCATCCATTCAAATAATCAGATAAGTTAGTAAGTTTATGCACTTGTGCTCAACACCTATGTGAATATTTTCAGTAGTCTAAGGTGATATGTTTTGCTAAGGTGGAGACTATAGTTGAGAGATTATTCAAGGGATAAGTCGAAGATTTAAAATTTATAGTCGCAGTGCATAAGGCTTAGTCACTTCATCTAGATGATGTTTCGTAGGCCCCGACTCATATTACAGAATTTTAGCCAGGATGTTATTTTCTTATTCAGCTATTTTATTCAACCATGCCAAGACTCCTTACTCCATAAAGTGACTAGAACCCTATAGAAAGAGTGTCAAAGAAAGGCTCTAGTCGAATATAAGTTTTCAGCATAAGTTAGTTTGCAAAACCAGAAATTCAGTTTAGTAGTTAAGCGGACAATGTTCGTATGGTTAGGTTTCCCATCCTTCCATCTAGTCGCACTATCCGAAGTCTTATGAATGTAACTATTCCAAGATCAAGCAACCATACGGTTGTGAGTTCAGCTATGTTAAGGTGTCATGCCTCAATTGCAGATCCCCGATAAGCAGTCACGATTCAATTTGTAGGTGCCCTATGCATCATCCCAATTTTTCCTCAGTATCTCAGCCAAGTCAGCATTCTTTAGAGGACATAATGTCCCAAGGGGGAGATGCACTATAATCCCTGAGCTTTCATGACCTAAACCTTCCATCTTCTTTTCACGTAATGAATCCAGGTAGACTTTTATGTTCCAATCTCAGTCGTAAGCCATGTATTCAAGGGCTCAGTTTCGTTCATGATAATCAGTTCCTATATTATGTTTTAGGATCAGTTATGTTCTCATGTTACCGTTCATGTGGATTCAGTAAATAATCTCGAGTTTGGGATCGGGGATTTTGTATTCTTGAAAATCTCTCCTATGAAAAGAGTAAAGAGGTTGGAAAAAGGGGAATCTCAATCCCCGATATGTCGGTCCTTACCAAATTCTCATCCATTTCGAAAAGCTAGCTTACGATCTTGAGTTACCTTCAGACTTAGCTTCAGTACATCAAGTGTTTCACATCCCCTTGATAAAGAAGTGCATAGGTGACCCCACAATTGTAGTCCCTATAGAGAGCATAGATGTTTAGTACAGTCTCTCTCTTATGAAGAGGTCCCAGTTGAAATCCTTGACTATTAAATTCACAGACTGAGGAACAACAAAGTCCCTCTCATCAAAGTTCTTTGGCGGAATCAGTCCGTTGAGGGATCTACTTGGGAAGAAGAAGAAGATATGCGAACCAAGTATCCTCACCTCTTCTATGCAAACTTAGACTCAGCCCAAGGTAATAGATTTCCTTTGAATTTACTCAGTCTCATGTTCAGATATATATATACCAACTTGATATTAATTAACATTACATACTCAGTTATGCATTCACGAATTAGTTCAGTCATGTACTCATGATCAGACATGCATATCCAGTATATAAGCTCAGCTTATTAGTAATCCCAGTCATGTATTCATGAATCATGTTCAACTATGTATTCATGCATTAGATATGCATATTCAGTATGATAATTCAGTGAATCAGTAATTTCAGTCATGAAATTATGCTTCAGTTGTGCATGTCCAGTGTCTAAACTAATCTATCAGTATTCTCAGTTTAATCAATTTGATTCGAAGATGAATGTTCCCAAGATTGAGATATTATAAGACCCCACAAAATCCAAAGCTCAACTCATTCTTTTAAGCTTCCTGAGGGGTCCCAGACTTAGAAAATTCTAGCTAAGTATTCATACTTAGTATTATTTTGGCCTTCGTAAGTTGAAAACTCTATTTCACGAATCTTATGAGCTTAAAGTATCGATATTTAGATTGATTCATGATTAGGAATGTCAGTAGATGTTCCCAGATAATTTTGGAATTTTTCGAACCTCGTTTGAACCATGTTTGGGAATCCAAAACAGTGTATCGATGTGATCTCGGCGCAGTACGTTAGCTATCGCGTCGATCAATATTTTACCTTGGCTCCTACTAGAAATTCCATTGAACCGATGTGGACTCGATGTGATGCGTTGGATATCGCATCGATGCCAATAACACAGTGTGTCGTCCTGCGCGTCGATAGTCCAGTTTTCAGTCATTAAAAGTCGCATTCTTGGGTGGAAATTGGGTCTTTCCCCACCCCTATTCAGCCCTAAGGCACAAGATTCAGCCTTCATTAAGCAAAATATACTTACTTTCACTCAAATTGCTCAAGAACAAGAACCCTAGGTGATTTAATTTCAAGGCCAAGGCTCAAGATTTCCACCATTGTTCTTCAGGAATTTAGCAACCAAGGTATGTCAAGTGTTCATCCAAGGATTTCCTTCCACCCTTGGAGTTCAAGAACCTCTTTTAACTATAGGTTTATGATTTTGATGAAGTTCATGGTTGAATTTGAATGTGTTCATGATTACCATGTTAATGGGGTTTCTAGTTCATGATTTACTACAAGATTCATGTGGAATTGATTGATATGTGTGCATTATCATGAGAAACCTTGCAGAAACCCTTGAAGTTGTAAATATAGAATTTAACTATGATGTGTATATGTTGTTTTAGTGGCATGTGCGTAGATTATGTCCTTCAAGTGTTTGATGAATTGTTCATGAGAATTAAATAATGAAATTATAGCATGTTAGCATGTATTCCAGTTTATGTCATGCAAGTGTTTGATAGAATGTCCCTATGAATGAATGATGATCAAGTAGTTATTTATCATGTTTCAAGATTATGCCATGTCATATAATTTATGCTATCGGCTCTTGGGGGTATTCAATACCCGACAATTTAGTTGTTTACCTAGAGCCAAGGTCAGTCATATGATAGTATCAGTCGTGTCACGATCGGTAGAATTCAGTCAGTTAAAGGAATTCAGTAGTATTCCATCAGTCCATGGAATCTAGTGTAACACCCCGAATCTGGTACCCAAAACGCTAAACGGTGCTCATGACCCCGAAGGACCACAAGTTAATCCATGACTGATATATGTACCTGTATACTCCATAATATACTGTATGATTATGGAAATATAAACTGAAAGGACATAAGGTTCAAGACTGTAACATAACTGATAAAGATATAACATCTGAATAGGGTATGAAATACCCAAAACAAAACTAAAATAACATGATAGTCTGAACATGATAGTCTGGAAAGCCTCTAACTGACTGAATTGTCTAAATAAGGAGTTGATGGCACATGTCCCCAACTAACTCCAACTAATAAATTACTTAATGAGATAATAAATAAATAATCATGTCCTCGAGAGATGAGGACTCACTGCTAACTCTGACTGCTGAGACTAGAATGCTACTGATACTCTGGAGCTCATGTTTCTGAACCTATGGTATAAAACACCATAGAGCAAATGTGTCAATACTTTGAATGTATTGGTATGCATGTGAGGTAGGCTGAATGCATGGGGTTCATATGCATGAACAATACTAGCTAACTGACTACTATGAAAGTGAGAATACATGCATGAATACATAGTAACTATATCTGAGATCAAGATAACATGAATTTACTGATAACTAACATGACTAATAACTGAGTTCTAATGGCATATATAACTGATAACAAAAGTGACTGTATCTGACAGTCTTGAATCTGATGAAACTAGATGAGCTCCGTACTGTTCTGTGTTGACTGTATCTGACAGTCCTGAATTCTATAGAACTATCTGAGTTCTAATACTGAGACTGATTGACTATATCTAACAATCTTGATTCTATAAATGAAGCTGTGGGAAGTAGTTACCTAACCGACATGCCCCAAATAACGCATTATAGATGAGTTGGGATCCAATTTGTAACCCCAATTGGAAGGGTGTCAATACTGCGCCACCTGTAAGGACAAGCGGTGAGTGAACCTCATCTGATAGTTTCCCCAAAATAGAATGGTGGGGCCCTCATCTAACAGTGCTTATCCATCTCATCAACCCTCATCTAACAGTGTTAATGTCTCAACCTATGCTGGCTAAATAGTTCTAAAATGCAAGGATGACTTTTAAGAATCACACCCTCATTTGATAGTGTGTGTTCTCATCCTTGGGTTCACTCGGTGCTAATTCCTACTCCCATCTGAATAGACACTGATCATGGATTACTGAACTGAACTGGACTAGATTAACTGAGTTCTTTTAACTGACAAAATAGTACTGAGATTACTGTATTACAGAGCTTTCCTGAGTCACATAACTGACTGAGTTCTATGAACCATGGCTTGACTGAGGATATCATGAAAATATGACACGGACTATAGGCACACACAGCTATATTTTTTGGGTACAAGTACCCCCAGGACTCGATGGAAGGAAACTGACAAGGCAATTCATTCTTGAATACATGACCAACATCAACAATCCATAATACAATAATTGAAGATATTTCATGGATATTTGATTATCATAGCTTGGTATGTGAATAAGATAGCATGCATACATAGCATAATTTCATATGGCTAACTCATGAGCAATCCGACAAACAATTTCAATACATAAGAATAGCATGGAAGTCATTTTGGATCACAATTAAGCTATAGTGCATAATTTCTATCCTCCTAGGAATTTTATCAAACACCTTGCATGCACCCTTAGGGCATAGGCCTAATCATCAAATTGACACATTAGAAATAATTCAATTAATGGATTTCACTCACTTTCTAATGTAGTTTCATGAAAAACACATAAATATTCCAACTCGGTAATCATAGAACAAGATAAACACGGTTACAACCAACCCACAGCATAAATATCATGATTCATAATTTAAAATAGGGTTCTTGAGCTTTATGGATGAAAGGAATCCATAAATCAACACAACGCATACCTTAGTTCTTGATTTAGCGAAGATTTGGCAGAGAGACTTTCTTGAAATTGAAACCCTAGCTTGTTCTTAAGAGAAAATTAAGAGAAACTAGTATATTTTGGGTTTCAAATAGCTGAATCTCGTGTTAAAGGGCTTAAATAGGGGGAATTAACCCTTTTAACCCTGGATGTGTCTTCTAATTTCAGTGAAATTTTTGCGAATTGGACCCCTGGTGTGACGCAGTGCTATCGCGTCGTGTCACTGGAATTTGACAACTGGGAAATTGAGGGATGGCGCGACGCGAAGCCACTGCGTTGCCACTTCATTTGCGACCTGGAAGTTTTGTACGGCGCACCTCTATTGTGGACCCCTACTGGCATTTGACAATTGCCATTTTCTCCTGTGGCATGGCACGCCACTGACTAATATGGCGTTGTTTTATGACGGGAACTTGAAATAGTCATAACTTCTTACCCGATCATCAAATTTAGGCAAATTTTATGTCGATGGAAAGCTTATTGAATTTCCCACATGAAAAAAAGTGAAAATATTGAAAACTCCTCATGGAATAAACATTATTCAATTTAGAAGATAATACTTGACATTCTTGAGATAAAATTAGTTAGGAAACTTCAGGGTATTACAATATCTCCCCCTTGGGAATATTCATCCTCGAATGAGACTGACTGAGAGGGAATAAATGGTAAGCCAAAGTACATACTGAACATGAACACTAAAACATGACTACATAACTGTCATTTCTAAAATTCTTACAGAGCATACATATCTGATGCATGATTTCATGACTAAGCTGATACATGAATGCATGACTGAGAGTACTGATAAGCTGATCACATATATCTAATGCATTAATACATGATGAAACTGATTACACGAATGAGATTTCTAATAACTGAGTCTTCTCACAAGGAGAATGCATGTTTGATGCATCAACACATGACTAATCTGATGCATGAACATATAATTGGATATGCAATGGTACTTAGTACCAAGTTTAAAAAATGGATCCTGAACATGAGGCTGATACTAAGTCGTAACTAAAATCTGGACATGAAAACTGAAAAGTTTAAGGAGAACTGTTACCTTGAGCTTGATCTAAGTTGGCGGAGAAGAGGTTAGGGTACTTGGTACGCATGTCTGCTTCTGCTTCCCAAGTAGCCCCCTCAACGGACTGATTCGGCCAAAGAATTTTGACTAAAGGGACATTTTTGTTCCTCAGTCTACGGATCTGGTAGTCTAGAATTTTGACTGGAATTTCCTTATAAGAGAGGCTGTTCTAAATATCTATGCTCTGGATAGAGACTACAACTACTGGGTCACCTATACACTTCTTGAGAAAAGAGACATGGAAGACTGGATGAACTGAGGCTAGATCTGAAGGCAATTTGAGCTCATAAGCTACCTTGTCGAAGCGATTGAGAATTTTGAAGGGACCGATATATCGGGGAATGAACTTTTCCTTCTTGCCAAACCTCTTCACTCCCTTCTTGGGAGAGATCTTTAGATAGACATAGTCACCAATTTCGAACTCGAGATCCTTTCTACACATATCAGCATAAGACTTTTGTCGGCTCTGAGCAGCCCAGAGTCTTTCTCTGATCAACTGGACCTTTTCTAAGGCATCAAATACTAAGTCAGGCCCTATAACTGAGGCCTTACTAACTTTGACAAACCAAATGGAGATTTGCACCTCCTACCATAGAGAGCTTCGGATGGAGCCACCCGAATACTGGAATAATAGCTATTGTTATATGCAAACTCAATAAAAGACAAGTGGTCATCCCAAATACCCTTGAAATCAATTGCACACGCCTTTAGAATATCTTCTAGGGTTTGAATGGTCCTTTCTGCTTAACCATTTGTCTGAGGATGAAAGTCTATACTGAGATAAATTTGGGTATCAAGACCCTTTTGGAATGCTTTCTAGAAATGAGAGGTGAACTGGGTACCTTTGTCTGAGATAATAGATAACGGAACACCGTACAATCTGACAAACTCTCTGATGTAGAGTTTGGTGTAATCCTTAGCTGAATAAGAGGTATAAACTAGGAGGAAATGAGTTGACTTAGTCATCCTGTCTATAATGACCCAGACTGAATCATGCTGATGACGAGTTCGAGGCAAACCCAATAAGAAGTCCATGTTCACTTCTTCAAACTTCCAATTAGGAATAATGAACTCCTGCATAGGTACACTAGGCTTCTGATACTCTATCCTAATCTGCTAATATGTAGAGCACTTATCCACAAACTCTGCAATATCTCTCTTCATCCCACTCCACCAATAGATCTTCTGCAAGTCATGGTACATCTTTGTGGCCCCTGGATGAATAGAGTAGCGTGTACCGTATGCTTCTACAAGAATTTGCTGCTTTAAGTCATCTACATCTAGAACACACAAACGACCCTGACTACATAGAACACCATCTCCCCCTTGGGAGAAAACCTCTATTTTTTTATCCTTAACTGTCTCTTTCAACTTGACTTAACTGGGGTCTCTATATTGTTTTTCTTTCACCTCGAAAACTAGATATGATTCTGAACTACTCTGAACCTGTATATCACCCTCTTCTGTATCGACTAAGTGAATGCCTAGTCTAGAAAGCTGATGGATTTCCTGAGCTAACTTCTTCTTACTGTCCTCCACATGAGCAACACTACCCATAAACAGTCTATTGAGAGCGTCAGCCACTACATTGGCCTTTCCCGGATGATAAAGGACACTTATGTCATAATCTTTCAAGATCTCAAACCACCTTCTCTGACAAAGATTGAGATCTTTCTGAGAAAAGACATACTAAAGGTCTTATGATTTGTGAACACATATACATGAACTCCGTATAGATAATGCCTCCAAATCTTTAAGTCAAATACAATGGCTACTAACTCAAGATCATGAGTAGGATAATTCTTCTCATGGGGCTTAAGTTGTCTGGAGGCGTAGGCTATGACCTTACCATGCTACATGAGGACACAACCCAAACCTACTCTGTATGCATCATAATACACTACGAAACCATCTGAACCATCTGGAAGAGCTAGGTCTGGGGCTAAGGTGAGTCGAGTCTTCAACTTCTGAAAACCCTTCTCGCAAGGAACTGACCAATGAAACTTGACTTTCTTCTGAGTCAATCTGGACATAGGGGATTCAATTAAAGAAAATCCCTCAACAAACCGTTTGTAATAGCCAGCCAAACCTAAGAAACTCCTAATATCTGATGGAGAGACAGGTTTGGTCCAGTTTCTTACCGTTTCGGTCTTTTGAGGATCTACTCTAATGCCATCACCTGAAATGATATGGATAAGGAATGCTACTGACCTTAGGCAAAATTTGCACTTACTGAATTTGGCAAACATCTAATGATATCTGAGAGTCTGAAGTACGATTCTGATATGGTCTGCATAATCATGCTCACTGCGGGAATAGACAAGAATATAATCTATAAAGACTATGACAAACATGTCCAAGTACTGCTTGAACACACGGTTTATCAAGTCTATGAAAGCTGCTGGGGCATTGGTAAGACCAATGGACATGACTAGGAATTTGAAGTGACCATACCAAGTACGAAAGAATATTTTTGGAATGTCACATTCTTTGACTTTGAGCTGATGATAGCCGGATCTGAGGTCTATCTTAGAGACATAACTAGCACCCTAAAGTTGGTCAAACAAGTCATCAATTCTTGGAAGTGGGTACTTGTTCTTGACCATGACTTTATTAAGTTGACGGTAGTCTATGCATATTCTAAGAGAACTGTCTTTCTTTCACACGAATAAGACTGGTGCAGCCTACGGGGACACACTAGGTCTAATGAATCCCTTATCTAAGAGATTATTCAGATGTTTTTTTTAGTTCTCTAAGTTTTGTTGTTGCCATTCTATATGGTGGAATAGATATAGGCTGAGTATCTGGAAAAAGATCAATGTCGGAGTCTATTTCCCTTTTGGGAGAAATCCCTGGAAGATCTTCGGGAAAGACATCTAAATATTCACTCATGACTGGGACTGATTCAAGACTGGGAGTTTCGAAACTAGAGTCCTTAACTCGAACAAAATGATAGACATATCCCTTCGATATCATTTTCCATGCCCGAAGGTAGGAAATAAGTTAACCTCTGATAGCAGATACACTACCCTTCTACTCTAGGTCGAGTTCATTTAAAAACTAGAATTGGACTATTCTATTTCTGTGGTCGACTATGGAATAGCAGGAATGAATCTAATCCATGTCGAGAATGAAATCAAAATCAATTATCTCTAATTCGACTAAGTCTGCTGAAGTGACTTTCTAAAATATCATAACCGGGCAGTTCAAGTATTCCCGTCGGGCTATGATGGTTTTACCTACTGGGGTAGAGACTGAAAAGGGCTTTGCTAGAATATCGGGATTGATTCCAAAACCAACTACTATATAGGGAGTGACAAAAGACAAGGAATCTCCTAGATCTGGCAAAGTGTAAACATGCACATGAAAGATCACCAATAACCACATCAGGAGAATATTTTAGATCTTGCCGGGACTGGAGAGCATAGAGTGTGTTTGGGTGTTGCCCACTAGAAACACTCGAAGTGGCACCCTCCTGAGTTGGGCAATCGAACAGAGCTGAGGAACGGTTCTGCTGACCCTAATAACCTAACTGGGGACAATCTTTGACTCTGTGGCTTGGCTTGCCACATCCGAAACAGACATCGTTACCAGCTCTGCAAGAACCCTTGTGGTTCTTACCATAAGTCTTACAAAGGGGATTAGTTCAGGCATTGCTGACACTGTCCTGAGACTTAGAGCCTGGCATCCTATCTTTATTACCATCCCTGAACTTAGGAGATAGAGCACTAGTTGACGAAGGAGATGGAACTGACGGCTTAGGATGAAACTGAGAACGGTTTCCTCCTTCTGATTTAGGTTGAGCAAAGTTGTAACTACCTGTCTTTGCTCTTTTATTCTACTTCTCCCTCATCTTAATCTTTTGATATTCTATCTACTGAGCATTAGTCATAGGCCTGGCTAAAGTCATGTCACTATTCAACATCGCAGACCTACACTCGTTGACCACACTATTATTCACCCCAGAAACAAACTAACTCATCTTGGCCCTGCTGTCTACAACCACATGAAGGGCATATCTGGCTAATAAAGTAAACTTAAGAGAATACTCTTTCACCATCATGTTGGCCTACCTGAGGTTAATGAATTCTAGCACCTTATACTATCTCAGCTCTAGGGGAAAGAAACTTTCTAAAAATGTGATGACAAATTCCTCCCACTCTATAGGTCCTGCATCAACCAACCTCTTTGACTTCCACTTCTTGTACCAAGTGTGAGAAACATCCTTCAACTGATATGTAGCTATCTCACCACTCTCACTAGGAGTAACCCTCATGATGTCTATAACCTTCTGAACCTGATCGATGAATTCCTGAGGGTCCTCATTTGACTTAGACCCGAGAAAGGATGGAGGATTCATTTGGGTAAAGTCCCAAATCTTGGCTGCAGCTGAATTGGCTACTGGGTTGGCCGAAACAACAGTTGGTCATTTATTCATAGTGGCAAATGACTGAGGAAGAGTAGTGAATGCAGTTCTAAACTCTACATGAGAAACATGTTCGCCCAAAGGTTCTCCGGGCTGAGGGGATGACTGATTCTTGTTTCTTCTTTTAGGAGGCATGTTCGGTAGAAGAAAAGGAGAAATAGATTAGACTGAGAGATTGACTTAATATTATGCTCACTGGCACGACATGAATACTAAAAGGAGGGAAACTATTCCTAAAATATCTCATAGCCTCTTGTACATAAATATGGCGCACAACACACCCATGCACAAGACTCTACTAGATGCGGGTTTCATATTTCCTAGGACTCTATTGAAAAAGGCACTGATACTAAGTTTGTAACGCCTCGAATCTGGTATTCGGAATACTACACGGTGCTTATGACCCTGAAGGACCACAAGCTAACCCATGACTGATATATGTACCTGTATACTGCATAATATACTGTATGATTGCAGAAAAATTAATTGAAAGGCCATAAGGTTCAAAACTATAACATAACTGATAAAGATATAACATCTGAATGGGGTATGAAATACCCAAAATAAAACTGAAATAACATGATAGTCTGGAAAGCCTCTAACTGACTGAACTGTCTGAATAAGGAGTTGATGGAACATATCCCCAACTAACTCCAACTAATAAATTACTTAATGAGATAATAAATAAATGATCATGTCCTCGAGAGATGAGGACTAACTGCTAACTCTGACTACTGAGACTGGAATGCTACTGATGCTCTGGAGCTCGTGCTTCTGATCCTATGGTATAAGATACCATAGCACAAATACGTCAATACTTTGAATATACTGGAATGCATATGAGGTAGGCCGAATACATGAGGTTTATATGCATGAACAATAATAGCTAACTGACTAATATGAATGTGAGAATTCATGCATGAATACGTAGTAACTATATCTGAGATCGTGATAACATGAATTTACTGATAACTAACATGAATGATAACTGAGTTCTGATGGCAGATATAATTGATAACATGAGAGATTGAATCTGACAGTCCTGAATCTAATAGAACTAGTTGAGCTCCATACTGTTCTGAGTTGACTGTATCTGACAGTGCTGAATTTTGTAGAACTATCTGAGTTCTAATACTGAGACTGATTGACTGTATCTGACAGTTCTAATTCTGTAACTGTAACTGTGGGAAGTAGTTATCTAACTGACATGCCCCAAATAATGCATTATAGCTGAGATTGGGTCCAATCTGTAACCCCAATTAGAAGGGTGTCAATACCACGCCACCGGTAAGGACAAGATGTGAGTGACCCTCATCTGAAAGTGTCCTCAATAGAGAATGGTGGGTCCTACATCTGACAGTTCTTATCCACCTAATCAACGTTCATCTGACAGTGTTGATGTCTTAACCTATGCTGGCTACATAGTTCTGGAATGCAAGGATAACTTCTAAGAATCACACCCTCATTTGATAGTGTGTGTTCCCATCCTTGGGTTCACTCGGTGCTAATTCCAACTCCTATCTAAATAGAAACTGATCATGCATTACTGAACTGAACCTGACTGAATTAACTGAGTTTCGTTGACTGACGGAATAGTACTGAGATTACTGTATTACTGAGCATCCTAAGTCACATAACTGACTGAGTTCTATGGATCATGGCTTGACTGAGGATATCATGAATACATAACACGGACTCTAGGAACATAGCTATATTTTTCGAGTACAAGTACCCCCAGGACTCGATGGAAGGAAAAGGCATGACATTCTTGAATACATGACCAACATCAACAATCCATAATACAATAGTTGAAGATATTTCATGGACATTTGATTATCATAGCTTGGTATGTGAATAACATAACATGTATACATAGCATAATTTCATATGGCTAACTCATGAGAAATCCGACAAAAAATTTCAATACATAAGAATAGCATCGAAGTCATTTTGGGTTACAATTAAGCTATAGTGCATAATTTTTATCCTCCTAGGCATTTTATCAAACACCTTGCATGCACCCTTAGGGCATAGGCCTAATCATCAAATTGACACATTATAAATAATGTAATTTATGGATTCACTCATTTGCTAATGTAGTTTCATGAAAAACACATAAATATTCCAACTTGGGAATCATAGAACAAGATAACCATGGTTACAACCAACCCACAACATAAATATCATGATTAATAATTTAAAATAGGGTTCTTGAGCTTTATGGATGAAAGGAATCCATAAATCAACACAACTCATACCTTAGTTATTGATTTAGCGAAGATTTGATGGAGAGACTTTCTTGAAATTGAATCCCTAATTGAAACTGTAGCTTGTTCTTGAGAGAAACTAGTATATTTTGGGTTCCAAATAGCTGAATCTCGTGTTAAAGGGCTAAAATAGGGGGGCAATTAACCCTTTTAACCCTGGACACGTCTTTTAATTTCAGTGAAATTTTACCGAATTGGACCCCTAGCGCGACGTGGAGCTATCGCGTCGTGTTACTGGAATTTGACAACTGGGAAATTGAGGAATGGCGTGACGCGAAGCCATTGCGTTGCCACTTTATTTGCAACCTGGAATTTTGGCGCGATGCACCTCTATCGCGGACCCCTACTAGAATTTGATAATTGCCATTTTCTCCTGTGGCGCAGCATGCCACTGACTAATATGGTGTTGTTTTACGATGGGAACATGAAATAGTCATAACTTCTTACCCGGTCTTCAAATTTAGGTAAATTTTATATCGATGGAAATCTTATTGAATTTCCCATATGAAAAAAGGTGAAAATCTTGAAAATTCCTCATGGAATAAACATCATTCAATTTAAAAGATAATACTTGATATTCTTGAGACAAAATTAGTTAGGAAACTTCAGGGTATTACACCCAGTGAACTCAGTTCAGTTCAGTTACACAGAACGATCAAAAATAGTTCAGTCCAGCCTAGAATAGTCTAGAATCCATTCCAGTGTCTATTCAGTTGGGTGTAGGATTCAGCATCGAGTGAACCCACGGATAAGGACTCACCTGCCTGTACAGTGTATGATCCTTAGAAGCAGTCCTTGTGTTCTAGAACTATGTATCCAGCGTAGGTTGAGACAAAAACCTACCAGTTGAGGGTTGATGAGGTGATCTACTTTCCAGTTAAGGGTACCGTCGTTCTCGTTCAGAGCACCTGCCAGATAAGGGTGACTCAGCTTGTGTTTACCCGTGGCATGGTACTGACACCCTTCCAGCTGGGGTTATAGGTAGGACTCCAATTAGTTTAGAGGAGCATGTCGGTTAGATGATTACTCCTACAGTCTCAGTTTCAGCTCTAGTCTCATAATAGAAAGTTCTACAGATTTGGGACTGTCAGATACAGTCACTCAGTTCAGTATGGAACTCAGTATAGTTCCACAGGATCAAGACTGTCAGATACAGTCACTCAGTTATCAGCTACACAGTATCAGTAAACTCGGATATCAGTAAATCAATAATTTAGAACTCAGTATCCAGTGTTATCACGACCTCAAACTACAGTATACGTATTCATGCATGTACTCCCATTCAGTTATATTTATGTCATTCAGTCAGTATTGTTCATGCATATGAACCCATGCATTTCAGCCTACCTCACTCTGCATACCAGTACATTCAAAGTATTAATGTATACCTTTATTTTGCATTATGATGTTTTAAATCATAGGTTCAGACATGGGGGATCCCGATCATACTTAGCAGTTTAGATATTCAGCTGACAGAGTTAGTGGTGAGTCCTCTTAGTTTGAGGACATGATAATTATTTTAGTAGTTCAGCTTATTTCAGTAGTTTGGAGTTAGTTGGGGACTTTTCCCATCAACTCCATATTTCAAATAGTTTAGAGGCTTTTTTCAGACTAGGGTATTTTTCAGACAGATGTTTCAGTTTTGGTATTGTTATACCGTATTCAGTTTTACTGTAGTATTGAACCTTATGGCATGTTTTCTGCCTAATTTCCATATATTTGCAGTATTACTATTTAGTTTTTGCAGTAGGTACCAGTCATGGATTAGCTTGTGGTCCTTCGGGATTATGAGCACTGTGTAGCGTCCGAGGTACAGACTCAGGGTGTTACAGTTTGCTATGTCTCGGGCATCTTCCAAGAAATAGGAATGCCCAATTGAAGTGTTAGGTGGTTTTAATTGACACACTCAATGAGTGATATTCTTGAGGTTTTGTTGACAAACTGTCCTCAAGGACCTTCAACCTTGCCTACCATATCGTTAATAACTAGAATTTGCACTGAATCATTATGCACCTGTGCATTACCCTTAGGTAGACATAATCCCAAGATCTTTCTCATCTTGAATTTTCAATCTCATTTGTTGCTTTTAGTTGGTTAACTTGAATAGACATTGATCAATCCTTCGTCTAAATCAACCCCCCATTTTAAATCATGTATTTTACTTTGTTTAAATTACGGGTATCTTTTTAGTAACTATTAACACCCATAGGACTAGAAAGCTAATTTCCCTCCTCGTGGATTCAACCTCAACATAAGTTGAGCTATTTATAATGATCGTCCTCTACCAATTTAATTGATACAGGTGAGTGTGATCAGGTATCTCAAGTACAACCAGGACTCGACACTAGCCCCAATACCCCACCGTTAACCACCCTACATGCTATGTCAGATGAATTTTGAACATATAACAAGATAAACTAATAGTAATTTAAAGACATTAGATGAAGCCTATAACCACAACCAATTGTCCAACCAATACCAATCCTAATGCCAATATCAATACCAAGGCTAACACTAATACCGACACTGCTCATGTCCATAGTAGTCCGACAAAGTCTCTATCCAAAATTAAAAAATATCCAATCGAGACATGCCCCGACCATAGCAGAAACCAAAACCAAAGAAATAACAATAATAAAAATAATTCCATAGCATGAAATAGAGTCTTTTGGAGTATGGAAGCTCACTACTTCAATCTGACTCAAAGTTGTCCCCGCATCTAAGTGACTAGGCAGGAGAAATGGTAGCATGGCCGATTCTTGCATCGCATGGGGATACAGTTCCCAAAGACGGTTAGCGGAGTAAATGTTAGCATGTAACTCAAGGATAAATATAAAGTAATGCCATCATTCAAAAACCAAATTAATAACCATATGCAGTCATACATATACACACACACATATATATACATATATATATATATACCATGCCAGGATAGGGAACAAGGCTTAGCATGTATTTAAATCCTTAACCTGTGTTGTGCAGCTTGGTCATTCTAAAATCACCCACGGGCTATATGGGTTCAGCTCCCCTTGCTGAAAGGGCCCCAGTGCGTGTTAGCCGCACGACCGAAGAAAAGAACCTGAGATGACTAGTACACTTCAAAAATATAAAGTGTGACATAATGCACACGATCACCAAGACCACCCTCACACCTACAAATGTGAGTTTCCAGTGTCTATCCCCCCGGGAACCCCACTTTCCACAGCTTTGCTACTCAACCCCCTTTAAGCCCATATTAGATCATTTACTCATTCCCCACCATTTACCAAGGAGTATCTTAATTAGGCATTAACCATTGGTATCGTCATACCCAAATTAGAGCTTGCACGTCTATTACCCTATGCCATATAAACCATTAAACCAAATTAGAATCCATCATTTCCAACTGACCAAAACCATTTATAATCAAACCATGGCCACCAAAGAGTTTCCAAAACCATATGAAACCAACCAAATCCAATTTATGCTCCATTTACCATTTATTCAATGCAATGACTCCAAGAATAAATAAACTATGTGACAAATTCATTCTCATTGACAATTTCACAAACAGGTTGAGCGCATGCCATTATCAAAACAAACATCATCAAATTTTGGGCACAACCATGACCTCTTCATTAAATCCCCATTCCCATGCACCCACATGCCCAAAACCATTATTAAAACATGCATACTCAATTTAAACCATAGAAAAAAATATTCAATAATAAGAATTGAAACCCCTCAACCTTGATTTCAAAACCACCATTAATGATTCATGAAAAATGCTTTAAACATATGTTTTTAGTAAACTAAGAATGAGGGAAGAGTCATATGCCTAATTTACAAAGATTCGCGAAGAGAAATTAATCTTTAATCGCTTAGATGACCACTTTAGAGAAACCCTAGCCAATTATGTTGAAGAGGATTTGAGAGAGTAAAGAGAATGTTTAATCTTGTAAAGTAGGGAATAAATGACCAAAATGTGCTATAGGGACGTGGGGTCTTAAGGGTTTTAAGTGAGAAATATCTAAAGTTCCCCCAGCTTAAAACTGCAAAAAGACCGCAAGTGGTTACGAGTCGACCCCATGACTCGTGACCACAACATATGACTTGTACCCTTGAGTTATCACCAAGACAGTGAGTTGGATACCCATACACTGTCCACCCTATGAATCCATGACCCCACTTATTACCAAACCATACAACTCATATAGTCTAGTCATTTCCAAGACAGAACCCAAAGGATTGGACACTGGACAACACACGACCCAACCTTACCACTCGTAACCTATCCTCACGGCTCTTAGTAAGCCACTCATACTCAGAGCCTAGTCAAGTCACTGAGTTTCTAATTTAATTAAGGATCATCCCAATGACTGGTCACCACTCCTAACGACTCGTACTACTAAACCATAACAATAATAGAACCCCAACCATCATCCACTGGATACCTAATGATTTAGGTCACCTGACCCGTACCCACCCTATATGACTCGTATGATGAGCCATTAATAGGACAGTGAGCTTAAAGCTCAAGAATTTTCCAAGGGCCGAAAACCAGGGTATTTCCCTACACCTATATTTGACTTGTATTATTGGTACTGGATTCAATGTTTAGTAGAGTCCCACGGATAAGTATCCTATCTGCGGGAGGCTACGGAGTAATTTTATGGAAAAAACTCATTTCTTGATCCATTTTCATGCGCTGGGTCTGAGTTGGTTTTTAAGTTTTATTGATTCACTCTTTACGCAAATGGCTAGGATGTGAGTTTTAAGAGTCGGGGATTGGGACCCCAAGCCCGCTGCTAGAGTTTCAGTTAAAGGTCGAGCTCAACTCAAGGGTAAGGGACAGGATAGAAAAGCAACCTCAGCTTGAGATCAGGCTAGGGATCTATCACCTAATCCTGTTATAGCTCCTGAGACTAAGAGAGCTCCAGATATTCCGCCACCACAATAACAGGTGGGCTAGAAGGCATCCCAGGCTCTACCAGGTTTTCTATCTTCTTCGATCCTTCGGGATACATTGGTACAATTATTAGGATTAGTTGGCGGTCTACCGACTGAGGGAGCTCAGCTAGTAGCACATGGTGATTTGATTTAGGGACACAACTTGTGTGAACAGTGACTAGGATAAAGGTTCCGCTAACACCAGTAGTCCCACAATCTTTGTTGGGCTAATTTTTAAGATTGACTCCACCTAGGTTTGCTGGAACCTCGGAGAGGATTGTCATGGCCCAAACTAGGGACTGGACGTGATGGGTATCTTAAGTCTGCCATGGACCGGAGACCACCCCTTTGTCTAGTCAAATAAAACACAATACACTAACAATTGTTGAATTTCGAACATATAAGAAGATTGAGTAATCAAAACTCAAGAATTCTAAGAACGTCAACAACCATTCCAATCCACTGTATCCACAAAGACTCTAACCGAACCAAGAACTAATATAAGTTGGGACATGCCCCCGATGATATCCAAAACCAAAGAAGTAAGTCTAAGACATAAATAAAATAGGACTTCAAAATTATAGGTCTTTTAGAGAATGGAAGCTCACCACTTTAAAGTTGACAGCTAATAATCAAGAAGTCCTAACACAGTGTAGGAAAAGCAGAAGTGTCTTCGGCTCCTATATCACATGGGGATACAACGTCTAGAGACGGTTAGCGAGTTGAGTGCAAGCATATAACTCGGGGAAGGGATAAAATAATCAAAACCATAGTAAAATCCACATGTATACAACGTATATACATATATATATAATCATGTTGGGGTAGGGAACAACTCTTATCATAAAGTAAAATATTAGCCTGGACTACGTAGCTCAATTTTCATAAACAGGCACCCACGGGCTATATGGGTTTGGCTTCACCTGCTGAAAGGGTCCTAGTGCATGTTTGCCTCACAAACCAGAGGTATCAAGAAAGACAAGGGAACTTCTCAACCCCACGTCAATCTAGCATAAAAATATATACTAAGTGTGTCAAAAGCATACAGTCATAAAGACCAACCATCACGCCGGCAAACATGAGTTTACAGTATAAGTCCTTCAAGATTCACAGCTTCACGACTTAGCTACAAAACCCCTATTAAGCCCAAGTAAAAAAAGTTTCACATAACCCATTTATTTAACCATGGAATGACATATTAAGGAACACCATAGGTATCATCATACCCTTACACTTGCTAGCTTAAACTCATGCCATTTTAATTACATTCTATTATCTTGGGGGAATGCCAATGACGACATTCAAACAACACATCCTATTAGGTGATAATACGGTCGTTGTCAAAAAATATTAACCCAACAGAGGTTGGAGTCGAATCCCAAGGGAACATAAATCTTTGCAGATCTCAGCAGTTGTAGTCAACGGGCAGAACAAGGAAAATAATGGGGGTTTTGATATAGTAATCTCGAGCATGTAATTGTACCAACTTTGATTACAATATGTGCAAGTGAACACTAGGATTGTGTTCCCCCTGGATTCTCAACTCTGTAGGCTTATCGTGCTTTACTGAACCAACCCGATACTTTGCATGCTGAATCGATAAGTTATGTACCTACTGTAGTTTTATGTGAGTAGAAGGATTTCACCTTTTACCTTTTGAGTCTTAGGATGTTGCATTACTAACCCTTATCTTGATTTCAGTGAATTATTACCTTTTGAGTCTCTAGTTATTAGATGAAATCTAACCATCGTACTAAGATAGAACACAGAAGCATGGATCGGCAGTTATACTCCAAATTACTATTGTCTTTATCTTTTCCTAGTCATTGTTCCTCTTTTGGAGTGAGCAGCATTATTTAGGCGGGATCCTAATGTGTGCACCCATTAAGAAAATGATTATAATAAAGACAAAGCAATACATGCATGGGTATCGATTCAGAATAACGAAAGCACTTCCGTTACTTCACCAATCTGCCTGGGTTTCCACAACCCTAGCTATGGGTTTTAGCCGCTCATGCTTGTAAAAAAATCAATAACATTGATATTCCAAAGCATAGGTAAAATCACAATGATAGGAAGAATTAAAACCCACAACCAAACTAATGAATCAAAGTCAATATAAGAAAATCCCAATATCATAATCGGATCTTGGAATATAAATATATTTGTGAATATCAAAAGTGTGTAACCCCTACTAAAAGACACATGAAGGGTATTTATAGTACATGAGGAAACTCTAAACCCAAAGCCCAAACAAAATAGGAGAAAACTGGGTCGACGGCCATATGTGGGCCGTACCTATGGCCTGGTACCGGGCGTTGGTAGCACCTGCGGTCCTGGCACTAGGCACAGGTACAAACCACAAGTACCGAAATCAAAAATACTACAAGTTCAACTCTCAGAATTTTGGACTTTTGATACTTTCTTTGCCTATATATGGTTTGTAGGTCCTACATGCGACCACTGTTAACTTGGTAAGTGTCAGTAGTCATCTTTTTAGCTCTTCTTCGATTCACAAATATGCTATGATCACAAACAAGAAGAAAATATCTAGAATATCTATAATTGCTCCAGAAATGGCAAAAAATGCCTTTTTCACCTTTTTCACGAACTTATCATCCAACACAAGGTTTGTTGCAGAACATACCCAAAAGGCAACATATCTAACAAAATAACCTCAGAAACTTGCATCTTTCTTGTTTTAAGCATCAAAAGTGTTATATTTCTATAGCACATCAACCACGACCCCCTTTGTTTATTAAATCAAATTTGGGAAATGCCCTGCACATTTTTTATTTATCAAATCAACTTGTAGGAATGCCTCGACCCTTGAGTTTTTAATTTCAGTCAAACCACGGCCAACAAGGCCTTCAAAATCCATGTTTAACCTTTTAACCAATTATGCAATGCAATAGTATGGGTAAGTAATGTCAAATCATGTGACAAATCGTATTTCAAAACCAAGGACACAAGTGGGTACTTATTATTCACCATCACCTTATTCAACTGGTGATATTCTATGCACATTCAAAGTAAACTAGCCTTCTTGTGCACGAAGAGAATAGTAACACCCCACAGAGACTCACTAGGGCGGATAAAACCCTTATAAATAAGATCTTTTAACTGCTCCTTTAGTTCTTTCAACTCAGGTGGGGCCATTATGTAGGGTGGAGTAGAGATAGGACAGGTATTCGATAGGAGGTCAATCCCAAAATAAATTTTCCTATCAGAAGGAATGCCAGGAAGATCATCAGGTAAGACCTCGGGAAATTCATTAAACATGAGAATGGATTGCAATGAAGGACCCTTCAAGTTAGAACCTTTAACCTGGACCAAATCATAAACACACCCCTTGGAAATAAATTTTTGGGCTCTTAGATAAAAAAATGAACCTTCCCTTAAGCACTAGGGAAATCCCTTCCCACTCTAAATTGGCTCAGTAGGATATTTGAAAATGACCTTATGGGTTTGACAATCTAGAGAGGCATAGCACGAATGGAGCCAATCCATCTCCAAGATAACATCAAAATCTAACATGTCTAATTCAATCAAATCCACCAAGGCCTCCTTACCACGGATAGATACCACACAACACCTATAGATTTTTCTAGCAACCATAGAATCACCCACCGGGGTAGAAACAGAAAAGGGGTCCAAAATATTTTTGGGACCAAAACCAAAATGAACAGCCACATAAGGGGTCACATAAGAAAGAGTAGACCCCAAATCAAGCAGCTAATACACATCACATAAAAGAGTTTTAGTGTACCAGTAACAACGTTGAGAGATGCCTCAGATTCCTAATGGGTAGGAAGAGCATACAAACGATTCTAGCCGGTGTCGGTACTAAAAGTATCACCCTTTGGTGCTGAAGATGAAGAAGTAGCAACAGGGACTTTATTAGCCCCAATAGAAACATTGTCAAAGAACAGTTCCTATGAATATGAATGTGCTGGCCATAATTAAAACACTTATTTCTCCTTTCATCGCAAAAACCATGGTGCAACTATCCATAAAATATGCAAGAAAGGTATGATAGAGCTAACTGAGACCCATTGGCCTTAGGCTGGTCACCTTATGCCTTAAACCCACTGTTGCTCTGAAAACGGCAATCACCGAACAACTTAGGTTATGGAGCACTAGCCGTAGAATAAGAACTAAATTTCCCCACTTTTTTTAGACCATTGCCTGCCATCTCTACCATTATTCTGATGATCTACACCCTACTCAGAATACCTAAACTTCTTACATTGTCTTTCCCTCACTTATGCCTGCTTTTTCTTTTCCTCCTCCACCTGTTGTATGTACACAACAAGTCTAGAAATATCCATGTCATTATTCAGCAAGACGGCCTTACTCCCCAACACCAGGTCTCGAGATAAGACCAAAGCAAACTTTCTCATCTTAGCCCTCATGCTAAACACTAGCTCAGCAGCATAATGGGACAACTAATGAAATTTCAGGGCATACTCTTTCTCAATCATCCTACCCTATTTCAGATTCACAAACTCTTCAATTTTTACCTCCCTTAACTCCTGAGAAAAAAAGTAATTTAGAAAAGCACTAGACAAGTCATCCTATAAAGCCAACTCTGCATCATCACCCCTAGACTAATCCACTCCTCTACCATTAATATACCACATCTTTCAGCTGGTATGCAGCAAACTCTACACCCTCAGAGTCAGAAGCATACATAACTCAGAAGATCTTCTCCATCTCATCTATGAACCCTTGAGGATCCTCTGCAACCTTAGAGCCAGTAAAGGTCAAGGATTGAGCCTCATAAACTGCCTGACTCGAGTAAGCTCAGAGGAACTCATATCAATACCAGCAGGACTCGACTAAAGTGACAGAGATGTCACGAACTGGGTCAACAGATAAATAGATCGATGAAACTCGACATTAGAAATGTCTCCTTGAGGCGGTGGGGTATAATCATCTTCCACTTAAAGAGCCCATAGAGGACTGCTAAGGATTGGTGGAACTCTATGAGGGTTATTACAATCAGGAGTTGGGACCCTAGACCGAGTTTGTACCCCATAAGTAGGACGAATTCCATCCATATTATCCTTAAATGGGATAGAAGAGTGTCCACGAGCATCAGATCTTTTGGGAGGTATGATCTGAAAGCGAATAAATGGGAATTAAAGGAGATTTCAACATCCTAGACTTTATAGCCCGAAAGTAGAACACAAAAAAGGAAAATATTTCTAACTGTCTCATAGCCTCTGTCTTATAAGTGTGGCACACTACACACCCATAAAAGAGAATTTACTTGACACAGCTTTATGGACACCCAATGACATAAAACCTATACCATGATACCAACTTTGTCATAACCTGAACCAGGGCATGGCCGTGATGGGTATCTCAATTCTACTATAGATGGAGACCACCCTCTATGCCTAGTCAAACTGAACACAATACACTAATAATGGATGAATTTTGAACATATAACAAGATAGAGAAATCAAAACTCAAGAATTATTAGAATGTCAACAACCATCCCAATCCACAGTATCCACAAAGCCTCTAACCAAACCAAAAACCAATCTAAGTCAGGAAATGTCCCTGATGATATCCAAAAGTAAAACCAAAGAAGTAAGTCTAAGACATAAATAAAATAGGAATTCAAAATGATAGCTCTTTCAGAGAATAGAAGCTCACCACTTCAAAGCTGACAGCTGACAATCCAGAAATCCTAACACTGCACAAGAAAAGGCAGAAGTTTCTCTAGTTCCTACATCATGTGGGGATACAGCGTTCGAAGATGGTTAGTGGGTTGAGCGCTAGTATGTAACTCAGAAAAGGGATAAAATAATGCAAGGTCTAAACCATAGTAAAATTTGTACGCACACAATGTACATACATATATATAATCATACTGGGGTAGGGAACAGGTCTTAGCAAGAAGTAAAATATTAGCCTTGACTAGGTAGCTCAACCATCATAAATAGGGACCCATGGGCTATATGGATTTAGCTCCCCCTCTAAAAGGGCCCCAGTGAATGTTTTATGCATAAATCAGAGGTATCAAGAAAGACCAGGGACTGCCCTGAACCCAAGTCAATCTAAGATACAAATATATAACAACTGTGGTATAAGCACACAATCATCTAGACTAACCCTCACATCGGCAAATATGAGTTTCTGGTATAAGTCCTTCGAGACTCACACCTGTGTGGCTTAGCTACATAACCCCCAGTAAGCCAAATTTAAAACAAATTTTACATAACCCATTTATTTAACCATGGAATAATGACACATTAAGGCACACCACAGGTATTGTCATACCCATATGCTTCAAGCTTACACTCATGACATTTTAATTACGTTCCATTATCTTGGAGGAATGCCACAACTCCTTTTATTCATTAAATCAAATTTGGGGAATTCCTCAAAAAAAATTTGTTTATCAAATCAACTCGGGGGAATGCCTCTACCCCCAAGGTTTCAATTTAAGTCAAACCATGGCCAACAAAGCCTTCAAAATCCATGTTTAACCTTTTAACCAATTATGCAATGCAATAATGTGGGTAAGTAACGTCAAATCATATGATAAACCATATTTCAAAACCAAGGACACTAGTGGGTTGAGGAAGCACAATTGCCAAACCAATTTCAATACCAAAAGCCATCAAATTGGAGGAATTCCTTGACCTCCTTTCAAATTCCCATGCCCATGAACCCCATTAGTTCAAAAACATTTAATTCAAAGCATGAAGAATTTATGATAATCATGGGAAAATAATTTAAGACTTACCCATGCCAAAACACTCAACCCATGTCTAAACCCACATTCAATTTGACATCAATAATCATTTAATACATATGCTTAAAGGAAAATAAGTTTGAGAGTAGAGTCATATGCCTGAAAGTACAGAGAATTATGAAAAGTAATTAACCCTTGAGCCCCTAGATGGCCAACTTTAGAAACCCTGGCTTATTTTTCCCTTAGGGATTTGAGAGTGTTTATGATTGATAAAGGTTGGAAATAATGGCCCCAAGGTGTTTTATGTACGTAGGGTCTAACTAGGTAGAAAGAGAAATGTCCAAAGTGCCCTTAATTAAAAGCTAAAAAAACTATCGTCAGTCACTACGGGTCACTATACAACTCATAAGGACTCGCTACAACTCGTAGCACAAGTCATAATCTAGATAGTAGCTAAGGGACCCCTCTCCAATAAACCTAGGACTCACACCACACAACACATCAAGAGACCCTATAACTCATAGGGTCCAAGTCGTAACCAAAACAGAAAAATTTAGGGTACACACTGGTCACCCTATGATTTGGACACCATGACTCATAATGAGTCTTTATGACTCGTTACCCTTAGTCATAATTAGGTTAGTAGCATAGCCACCACTCACTGGTCAGATAATGATTTGGCTCTTATAGATCGTAAGAACACCTTACAACTTGTAAGGTGAGTCGTAGGTTGTTCAGTGAGTTCAAAAACTCAAAAATTACCAGGGACCAAAATCCAGGGTGTTATAAGGATTCTTATGAGTTCCTATCTAGTTGCGAGGAGAGGTAACAAAATTTGGGATTGGTCGAGTTGCATAGAGAGGACTTTGTTACTTAACAACTAAACACATCAGCGAGGAGGTGGTGGAGAGGTTATCTTGATTCTAGGATAGCTGGATCCCCACCAGTGACTTGGACTCAGTTCTTTGACACTTTGATAGAGAAGTATATGCCAAGCAGTATGTACGAGTGTCTTTGAGATGAGTTTTCTTCTTTGAGATAGGGTTATATGTCTGTGGCGGAGTATGAGGTGAGATTTTATGAGTTAACTAGGCATGCCATTATGATTTTTCTTATGGAGTATGAGTAGATTCTATGCTTTATTAGCAGATTAAGATTACAGCTTCGTAGGGCTACACAGAGTTTGGTGACTTTAAGGAAGTCTTTTTATGAGATTGTTAAGCATGTTTATTCTATAAAGGAGATGGATCATAAAGATCAAGAGGGTAGAGATAAGAGACCTCATTACTAGGGAAGTTACATTGGGGAGCCACAATAGTTTATAGTTCTCAAGCCCAGGGTTTCATGGTAGGTACCCCCAGCAATAACTTTATCAGTATTTGGGTTAGCCTAGTCGGCAAGCATCATTTTAGATATCAGATAGGGTCAGACCAGTTATAGTGGTTCTAGTGGTAAGAGCAGTAGTCAGCTGTAGAGGGGTGTTCATTAAGGATCATCGAGTCGGGGTGGTCAATTTGGATCCGTTGGGCCTTTTAGACAGTGTAGGGTGCCTAGGGCATGTTATGACTACAGGGTTGTTGGTCACTTCGCCCATGACTTCCACAGTGAAGGATAATTGATCCTTTAGTTCAGACTGCACAACCAATCAAATTAGTCCTGACGCTAGCTAGGGGTGGTGCATTGTCACAACCCGATCCTAGTCATGACGGGTATCTCAAGCCCATTGGGGCCGAAGACTGCCCCTTCACCTAACTTCTAGAGCACAACATAACAAACAGTGAAAGACAACTAAAAAGATATATAATAAAGATAGATAAGTCTAATCAAGTGCTAAGAGTAAAAACACAATGACCAAAATATCCCAACAATTTCCACAAAAGCCTCTAAATTAGAAGTAACAAACTAGGTTGGTACATTCCCCCGACCATGATAAAACAAAATTCACAAATCCTAAAATATGAAAATAAACGTAATAAAATGGCAGGGCATTTCAAAAAATGGAGGCTCACACTTCACAGCAACTCAATCAACGCACCACACCACCTAACATTGTATAAAAGTAATAGAAAAACCCTCAGACCCTAAGTCATGAAATAATGCAACATCCAGGGATAGTCAGTGAGGCAAGCACTGACATGTAACTCGAGGGAAAGTGATAAAATAATGTCATTGCCAAAAATCAGTCAAAACCACATTCATAACATTTATATATATATATATGGATGTCGGGGGAGGGATAAGGGCCATGAATATGAGAGTTTAAAGTATTAACTTGCACTGCGTAGCTTACCCTGTCCTAAATGATACGGTTGGGGCAGCCTCCAGCGGTACACGGCCTTTCACACGAAGCCAAGCTCGGGAATTACAAAAACTCCAAGCTTTGTTCATGCAAATGGTCGTGTGTGAGTTGGTGATTGAACCAACCAAGGACCTAAACGTTTTTATGTGTGAAGAGAGGTCTTAATGTGTAATAAACTACTCTCCAAGGTTGGCACAAGAAGCAAGGGCGGATGGGTCATTTTACCCCTTTTGTTTGTAGTATAAATAGAACATGTTAGAGAGTTATTCCTTAGTTTTTGAATGCTGATTTTGTAACCTAAAAACACGAAACATTTCGGCTCTCTCTTCCACTCTTAGAAGCCGTCCCTATTATCTCACAAGTAGAGGGATACTTGTGTTGTCTCTTTGGCTAGAAACAAGGGTTTTGAGGTCGTTGAGTGCCTCTTGGTCCTCGTAAGAACTTGGTGTTTATATTCATTAGACTTAGGGTCCTCTCTTGATGTTAGGGTTCTTAGTTTCATGAATGTTATATGTCAAGTTATCTATCTTTCTTTATCTTGTTGTTGTTGTTGATTTTGTTATCTTAAAGTCTAGTGAAGCCGTGTGGGGCTCTTTTCGATTCACTAGCATTGTTATCTATCTTGTTGTTCTTGTGTTGTTGGACTGAAAAACCAAAACTTAAACTTGTTGTTCTTGTGTTGTTGGACTGAAATCCGAGCCTACTTGAAGCTCTTGGTGTTTTTGGTTTGATTTTGTATCATTTGGTATCAAAGCGAGACCGGTTGTGTTCCAACATAACCCATCTTGGGCTAGTTCACGGCTTAAACAAACAACACCAAAAAGAAATTCTGAAAATCTGTCCATTAAAAGTTGAAACCAAGAATGATGTTGTATGTTTAGATCTAGGTGTTATTTTGCTTGTTTAGTGATTTTCTAGTGTTGGTTTCTTTCTCACCAATACTAAGGTGTCTAGATCCAAAAGTTGAGCTTGAAAACTTGAACATTGTGTAGTGACTTGAAGTGGCCGAAAGTTGTGTGTTGTTGATAACCAAAAGAAAAAAAAATCGGTGGTTGTGTGTTTATGTGCTAAAGAAGTTGATGAAGTTTGTTGAGGTGTTCATCTTTTGAACTTGTTCATCTTGTTCATCTTGTTGTGTGCTCAAGTTGTAAGACAAGCCATAAAGTTGTTGTGAAAGACTTGCACCCATCACCTTCTAGTCTTGTCAATCACTTTTCCCTAATTCAAGGAGCCTTGTTTTGTGGGATTAGTCAACCAAACCTCACTTTCTTGAGTTTGAAAAGGGTGAAATACTACAAGATTTTATTTTTCCCACCAAAACACTTTGCAAACTATAACAAGTTGTGTGAATATTAACACAAAAAAAAAAAAAAAAAAGAAGAACGTGTGGAACCATTGCATGCTGCCACGTCACTATAAGCTCTACTTAGGATATTCTTTGGTTGCTAATTGTTGATCCTTGGTTTCCCTTACTTGGTCCTAGAACTAATTAACAAACTAGTACATTCCTACTAGATTGTCAACTAGTTCCTTGAACCGTTTGTTCGTGTCAACGATTATTTGAGTGCTTTTATTCGTTTGAATGAATTGCTGATTTTTGACTCTAGTCCGGCAAGAATTCTTTGAGTCTTCAAACAAGAATCCATTCCGGATAAGATCTTACTCATACCTTAAAAATTTCACGGTTACTAGCCAATTATACAACACTTGTGGAACACGAACTTGTGGTGAACTAAAGCGGATAATATCTTGACAATGGAAGGAGCTACGTCTCATAATGTGGATACTAATTCCCTTGATTCTATGAGGGTCACTCTTGAGGCCGTTACCCGGACACTTGAAAGGTTGAATTCGGAATTTGGGGCCGTGAGAGGGGACTTGGCAGCAATAAAGGGGGAAGTGTCGACTATTAGTGGGAGATTAGAACAAGTGGAGAGTCAAAGGAACTCTCGTCCTTCTACTCCTCTACATGTATCTACCAATGGTCATGATAGGACCTCCTCCGCAACCATCACCCCCGAAACAGTCCACCAAATGCTAAATGCACCCCAAGCTCCACTAAATACCGCAAGCCAAACTACCTATTTTCCTCCAAACCGAGACCCCACTAGACCACTACATTTCCAAGCCCCTCCAATTCCACAAGAGGGATTTGGACGCCAAGTACCTCCACTAAATCCGAACCCTCCATTCCAAGCTCCATTAACCCAAAGACCGCAAATTCCAAATCCTCCGAATCAAAACGGCCAAGGCCGACCAGCCCACTTTGAAGGATACGGTAGAGAGGAGTATGAAGGAGATGGAGCCTTTGATGATGCTTATATGAGGGAGGAGGAGTTAAGAGGGGGTCGAGGAGAACCTAGGAGATACCGGGGGTACGGAGATAGGGGAAACCGACACCAAGAGAGAGACGTAGGCATCAACACCATCAAGTTGAGCCTACCCATCTTTAAGGGTGAAAGTGACCCCGAGACCTACTTAACTTGGGAATCGGCTTGTGACAAAGTTTTCCAAGTTAATGACATCTCGGAAGAAAAGAAGAGTTGCTACGCTATAGCTCACCTCGAGGGCTATGCTAACACTTGGTGGGAGTATGTTAAATGATTTGGTAATGAATTAGTTGATGGGCAGCCACCACCTTGGTATCGGTTGAGGTATTTGATGAGACAACGATACCTTCCCGAGAGATATCGTCATGAGTTGCTTGCTAGATTATATGGCTTGCGGCAAGGAGGCAAGAGTGTGATGGCCTATTTTGATGAGTTCCAACAACTCATGTTGAAACTTGATCATCGTGGGGAGCAAATCAGTCACGACATCATCCGGTTCAAGTGTGGGTTGAACAAAGAGATCTCCACTCATTTGACCCTTCACCGGTTTGAAACCATTGACGGTATATTCCAAGCGGCCCTTGAGATTGAAAGGGAACTTAAGGAGAGATCATCCTTCAAGGCAAGGGTACAAACCCCCTCGGGTTGGCCCAAAAACAAGGACCAACCCGCCCCTACGAAGCTGCCCGAGTCCAAAACAGTCCCTAAATTCCCTCTGAAACCGGAGGCTCACAAATATCCCAACCCAAAGGGGTTCCAATGCTTCAAGTGCCAAGGTTTGGGGCATAAGGCCAATGAATGTCCGAACCGGCACAATGTGATCCTACGAGAAGGGAAAGTGTACTACCTTGGTGAGGAGATGGTTTCCGAAAGGGGGGAGGATGAGGCCGAGCCTCAAGATGGAGAGGGAGCTGAAAATGGGCCGAATGATGATGAATTAGATGGTAGTGAAGATGTCTATCCACAAGAAGGGGAGTGTGTGGTTCCAAACTTTGTGGTTAGACGTGTCATGATTAGTAAGGCGATAGATGACCCGAGTCAAAGGGAAAATCTATTCCATACTAAGTGTCTTGTAAAGGGGAGTGTGTGCACCTTGGTGATTGATAGTGGTAGTTGTACAAATGTTGCGAGCCATGCTATGGTAAATTTCTTGAAGCTACCAACTACACTACACACTAGTCCTTACAAGCTACAATGGTTGAACGATTGTGGTGAATTAAAGGTCACAAGGCAATGTGTGATTCGGTTTAAGGTGGGAAACTACCACGATGAAGTGCTTTGTGACGTGATCCCAATGCAAGCATGTCACTTGTTGTTAGGTAGACCATGGCTATATGATAGGTCTACTAAACACGATGGGAGGTCCAACCGGTATACGCTTGAGAAGGATGGCCGAAAGGTCACACTTCATCCTCTTTTACCCTCCCAAGTAAATGAGTGGCATCAAAAGATGAGAGAGTTGAAGGGAAAGGGGAAGGAATCCGGAAAGGGAGAAAAGGGGGGGAATGTCGTAGGTGAGGAAGTAGGGACATCTGAGGCTGTCCCAACGACAAGGGAGATGGAAAACGTAGTGATGTTGGCTAGGAGGAAAGAACTCTTCGTGGACCATGATGAAAACAAGCCGATGTTACTCTTGGCCCATTGTTTTAATACTAACCCCACTAATTCTTCCATTTCCCCTTTGATTTCTTGTGTGTTGCAGGAGTATGAAGATGTATTTCCTCAAGAACTTCCGCAAGGATTTCCCCCACTTCGGGGAATTGAGCACCAAATTGATTTGGTGCCGGGTTCACAACTTCCAAACAAACCGGCCTATAGGAGCAATCCCATGGACACTAAGGAGCTTGAAAGACAAGTTGAGGAGCTTCTCAACAAGGGATACATCAAGGAAAGCATGAGTCCGTGTGCTGTTCCGGTGCTTTTGGTACTGAAGAAGGACGGAACTTGGCGCATGTGCATCGATTGTAGAGCCATCAACAAAATCACTATAAAGTATCGTCATCCAATCCCTAGACTAGATGATATGTTAGATGAGCTCCACGGATCTTGTTTGTTTTCTAAAGTGGACCTTAGGAGTGGCTATCACCAAATTCGCATGCAACCCGGTGATGAGTGGAAGACCGCATTCAAGACCAAATTCGGTCTCTATGAGTGGCTGGTCATGCCCTTCGGCCTTACCAATGCTCCTAGCACCTTTATGAGGCTAATGAATCATGTAATGAAGCCTTATATTGGAATGTTTGTGGTGGTTTACTTTGATGATGTGTTGGTGTATAGTAAATCTATTGATAATCATGTAATGCATTTGAGATGTGTGTTTGATGTGCTCCGAAAGGAGAAGCTGTATGCCAACATGGAGAAGTGTTCTTTTGGTGTTGATAAGGTTATATTCTTGGGTTTTGTCGTGAGCTCAAGGGGTGTGGAAGTGGACGATTCCAAGATAGACTCTATTCGAAGTTGGCCGACCCCTAAAACTATTGGAGAAATCCGAAGTTTCCACGGGTTGGCAAGCTTTTATAGGAGGTTTGTCAAAGGATTTAGTTCCATAGCAGCCCCCTTGACCGAGGTAATTAGAAAGGACAGACCCTTTAAATGGGGTGATGAGCAGGCTAGGGCTTTTGAGGCCTTGAAAGCTACGCTCATCTCGGCGCCTTTATTGCAATTGCCCGATTTTGATAAGATGTTTGAAGTAGAGTGTGATGCTAGTAAGGTTGGCATCGGGGTTGTTTTGATGCAAGAAGGTAAGCCCGTTGCTTATTTCAGTGAAAGGCTCAAAGGGGCAACTCTTAATTACTCCACTTATGATTTGGAGTTGTACGCCCTTGTCAGAGCTTTGGGAAATTGGCAACATTATTTGTGGCCTAAGGAGTTTGTGATACGAACGGATCATGAGTCGTTGAAACACCTTAAGAGCCAAGACAAGTTGAATAGGCGTCATGCTAAGTGGATTGAGTTCATCGAGACTTTCCCTTATGTAATTCATTACAAAAGGGGAAAGGAAAATGTTGTTGCTGATGCCTTGTCTAGGAAGCATGTGCTTGTTGCTACCTTGTCTTCAAAATTGATGGGTTTTGAGAGCTTGCGGTTGTTGTATCCCGAGGATCCTACCTTTGCTCCTATTTTTAGGGAATGCGAAGAGTGGGGAAGGGACCGTTGGCTTAAGGAGAATGACCATTCCTCCTACTCTCGGTTCGATGGGTATTTGTTCAAAGGGAGGAGGTTGTGTGTTCCTTCTAGTTCTTGGAGGGAATTATTTGTGAGGGAGGCCCATGACGGAGGCCTCATGGGGCAGTTTGGGGTAGACAAGACCCTCGGAATCTTAGAGGAGAACTTCTATTGGCCCAAAATGCGCAAAGACGTCACTAAAATTTGTAGTCAATGCGTGGCCTGCCGGAGTGAGAAATCTCGTCTCCTACCTCAAGGATTATACACCCCACTCCCTACTCCCCTTAGACCTTGGTTGGACATTTCGATGGATTTTGTTTTGGGGCTGCCAAGGACTAGAAAGGGCCGAGATAGCATTTTTGTTATTGTTGATAGATTCTCTAAAATGGCTCATTTTATTCCATGTGCTAAAACCGAGGATGCTCGTAGTGTAGCTTCATTATTTGTTGAACATGTTGTAAAGCTTCACGGGGTACCGAGGACTATTGTGAGCGATAGGGACTCCAAGTTCCTAAGTCTCTTTTGGAAGTCCATGTGGGGTAGGCTTGGAACGAAGTTACTTTTCTCCACGTCTTGCCACCCACAAACCGATGGCCAAACGGAGGTAGTAAATAGAACCTTAGGGTCTATGCTACGTTCTATGGTTAAAGGTAAACTGACTTCATGGGAAGATCACCTACCCTTGGTGGAATTTGCATACAATCGGGTAATACATTCGAGCACGGGAATGACTCCCTTTGAATGTGTTTACGGCCTGAATCCCCTTACCCCTTTAGATCTCACTCCTTTGTCTAGTGATCTCATGACCAGCTTAGATGGAAATAAAAGAGCCGAGGCAATGAAGAAAATGCATGAGACGGTGCGGATCAAGCTTGAAAAGAAGAACCAAGAGGTTGCAAAAAGGGTAAACAAAGGGAGAAGAAGGCTTGTGCTTGAACCCGGAGATTGGGTGTGGGTGCATCTTCGAAAGGATCGGTTTCCAGCTCAAAGGAAGTCCAAATTGCTGCCAAGGGGTGATGGTCCTTTCCAAGTACTTGAGAGAATCAATGACAACGCCTACAAGATTGACCTTCCACCGGAATATCAAGTGCACAACACTTTCAACGTTGGTGATCTCTCCCTCGTGGATGCGGTTGAAGATGACCAAATGCTGAATTTGTGGTCAAATTCCTCTCAAGATGGAGAGGATGATACGGTTGGGGCAGCCTCCACAGGTACACGGCCTTTCACACGAAGCCAAGCTCGGGAATTACAAAAACTCCAAGCTTTGTTCATGCAAATGGTCGTGTGTGAGTTGGTGATTGAACCAACCAAGGACCTAAACGTTTTTATGTGTGAAGAGAGGTCTTAATGTGTAATAAACTACTCTCCAAGGTTGGCACAAGAAGCAACGGCGGATGGGTCATTTTACCCCTTTTGTTTGTAGTATAAATAGAACATGTTAGAGAGTTATTCCTTAGTTTTTGAATGCTGATTTTGTAACCTAAAAACACGAAACATTTCGGCTCTCTCTTCCACTCTTAGAAGCCGTCCCTATTATCTCACAAGTAGAGGGATACTTGTGTTGTCTCTTTGGCTAGAAACAAGGGTTTTGAGGTCGTTGAGTGCCTCTTGGTCCTCGTAAGAACTTGGTGTTTATATTCATTAGACTTAGGGTCCTCTCTTGATGTTAGGGTTCTTAGTTTCATGAATGTTATATGTCAAGTTATCTATCTTTCTTTATCTTGTTGTTGTTGTTGATTTTGTTATCTTAAAGTCTAGTGAAGCCGTGTGGGGCTCTTTTCGATTCACTAGCATTGTTATCTATCTTGTTGTTCTTGTGTTGTTGGACTGAAAAACCGAAACTTAAACTTGTTGTTCTTGTGTTGTTGGACTGAAATCCGAGCCTACTTGAAGCTCTTGGTGTTGTTGGTTTGATTTTGTATCACTAAAGGCACCCATAGGCTATATGGGTCTAACTCCTCATATTGAAAGGACCCTAGTACGTGTTAGCCGCACGTACCGAGGAAACCGAGGAAAGGCAAAACGACACCAAGGTTATAGCCATCCAATATATAAAGTGTGCACCAAGCACCCGGTCATGTAGACGCCCACGTTGGTAAATATAGTTTCTAGTATTGGTCCCCTAGGACTACACCTTCACGATGAGATACACAATTCCCCTTAAGCCCAAATTAAAATAGTTTACATATAAACCTAAGCATTAACTAAGGAGTCTCTATTAAGGCAATTTCGAATATGGTATCATTATACCAATATGTTTGCAAGCTAATTTGATTATGCTAAACCAATCCATATAACTCCCAAGTTCCATTTAGCAACCAAAGCATTGCCACCAAGGGCATTTTAAAACCATTTTTCATTATCCATTTATCCTTTAATGTAATGTAATGTTTCAAAGATAAGTTAAACTATGTGAATGGTCATATTTAAAACCAAGTTCACAAAGTAGGTTGAGGTTAATGCCAAACCAAGCAAAAATCCATCAATTTGGGGAAACCCATGTTCCCCCTTCCAATCCTCATACAATGCACCCATTCAGTCCTAAAAATCTTAAATTAAAGCATGAATAATCCATTTAAAATATGAGAAAAGTAATTCAAGGAATAACAATCAAAAGCCCTCAACCTAATTTTAAACCCATCAATTAAATCACATGAATATTGCGTAAATAAGTTTCACAATATAAAAATACAAGTTAGGGATGAGTAACATGCCTGAACTACCAAAGAATTTGGAGAGGACTCAAAGTTTGGAGCCTAATTGTTGAATTCCTTAGAAAACCCTAGTATCGTATGCCTTGGGAGTTAAAGAGCAAAACAATAAGTTTAATCTTAATAACTAAAGGCAAAGAGGTCCTTTGAGCATTTTTAAGTCATGTGAAAGAGCGTAAAGGGAGAAAAAGACCAAAAACACCTCATTTAAAATATACAGGAAAAATTAGGAATAGTATTCACGACTTGGGTAACGACTGATACGCTTAAATTATACCTCTCTTATGAGAGAGTAAGCGGTCGCTGTTAAATATAGAACCCAACTAGGTTGGGGTCGAATCCCACAGAGAATATGGTGCTAATTAAGTTGTAAGCAGATTAGTTGACTTTTAATCATTCGTTTCCGTAAAATAAAAAGGGGGAATTTGATTCAGTTCAAAAATTAATGGTTTTAGTTTAACAAGATGAAATATGTGTAGTAGTATTCAAATTCAGAGAAATAATAAGCTAGGGCTATGTTCACCTTGTAGTTTTCAATACTTTCTAACTATGGGCTTTACGAATTCATACATGCATCGTGCTTACAGAGAAATGTATTGTATTTAATAACATAATCCTAGTGTTTCTTAACCATCAAGGACTAATTCACTTTAGTTCTCTCGAATCAAAGTGTTTACAAAAACAATATGAAATCTCCAAGTAGTTAATCCTATTAAGGCATTAACATATGAAATAGGGGTTTGAAATTTTATTTTCTTGTCACTATTCTCTTTTTTGAACCTCAACCTTTCTATCGAACAAGTTGAGTTTTAAGGCACATCCTCTATGTTTCAACCATGAGAATTCAAGATAAACAAAGAGAGTATGGTATAAGCAGATCAATACATGATGAATTCAAAAACCCAAAGTAATAAATTATATGCTACAAGGCTTCCATAACCCTAACTAATAAACTTAGCTACTCATGAATAAAACAGGAATCACAATAGAAATATTCATCATACCAAAAAGTGAACACAATCTTGGTGAAGAAGATGAAGTTGCATGTTTTTTCCCTCGATGCTAAGCAGCCACTCTCCAATCCAAAATAATATAGAATAATGAATTATCATGAATTTTTAGAATCAAGTATTTTAATAATCTGTTCTCTCATAATTGCCTTCTAAGTCCCTAAACTAATTATAAATGACAAATTAGTCTTGGACATATTTCTAGGGGCCATATTTGATCCAGACGGCTACTCTCTCTTGTGCCATATGTCATCCGCATTCCATAGTCTTTTTATGTCTCTATCTACCTCATTAATACCTAAAATTATGCTAATCACATCAGTTAGCTCAATCTCATAGAAGTAGAATAAAAACATAAGAAACTAGGTACTTTGTTCTCCAAACTTAGCTAAAATATGGGTAAGTTATGGTGCTTAGGTGTATATATACATCCAAGATCACCACCCCACACTTAAAGCTTGGTTCGTCCTCAAACAACTTATCCATTTATCCATACTACACAAGTCTTAACACCCACGAAGGAAAAACAAGATGCTCAAATAGGCTCACACAACAATTATGAACAAGAAGTAGATTCATGAATCATTACTAAAGACAACCTACCCTCAAGAATAGACTCATTAAGTTGGCAAATTCATGTATACCGTTTAAGAAAAGAAATCATATAAATTACCCAACCTTCATCAACTATGTGCCCTCACAACAAGAAAGTTACCCATAATCACTCACAATCATGCAATTTCTAACAAAATGGGTACAAGAATCAAGTTGCGCTCACTCTCACAAAGAATCCTCAAATTATAATTGATGACCATATGCTTGCCCTTGTGTAATGCTCCACTAATATTAGAATGCTAAGATTAGGATCAAATAGGTCTTTTACGAGTTGTAATGCAGGATAAAGGATGGGTAGAAACTACTTTGGCCAGAAATAGTGACTATCTTCCCGAAGCACTTAAATACACTACATTATGCAACTAAGACCAATTTCTAACAACCAATTTACACCACTTTCATCTATCCATAACTTTTGTTTTCACCCCATCCCATTAAACTCAATTAATAACACTATGGTGGGAGTATGAAACCTTTTCAAATATATTTTTGTTGCATCCATTTCACGTTACATACCCCTATGATAGCCACCCTCAACTTAAGCGATTTGCCTTAGTTAAGGTGCACAATGTCCAAGAAGGACCAAGGCCAAAATAGGATCATTGTAATATGTCAGGGATAAGATTTAGAACTTTTTTTTCAACAATTTTTGCTACTCCCAACTACATCAATTGCACACACCAATAACTAGACTTTTTGGGCATTAAATATCACCTTTTTTCCTCTTACTGTCAAACTCTTAACTTAAATTAATTTTACATTAAAGCGCTTAGGAGTTTTTGGAACAAATTATGGTCTATTAAAGAATGGGTTAGGCCACATATAAGGCTAATAAAAGAATAAGCTAAAGGCTCAACGGGGCTAGCTAAGATAATGTGCAAAGGTAGGTCAAAAGAAGGCGTGAACAATTGTTGTCAAAGAAATACCTAAATCATCTCCTAAACTCATAATCTTTATTTCGCATTGCATACACACTAGGCAAGTTCTAGCATCAGTTGCAATAAGGAATATAAAATAGTCTTACACTCATGGAACATGGTCAACTCAATTAGGAACATTATAGATTCTCGACCCAATAATTAAATAAATTCAAATAAAACCAACAATCACAACAAAAGTCACAACTAGAGCCTAGGTGTTTCAAATATAATGATCCATCACATACTTATGTTATAATGTCATGTGATCCACAAGAATAGTTACATGCAAGTAAATGACTATTTTTCTCTTAAGACGGTCATCATCCATCTATCATTGAGAAAAACACCTAATTATGACTAAATCAAATAAACATCTAAAAAGAAACAAAATAAACAAAATAACTAATACTATCACAGAAGTATACTAAGAAGAAGGTACTATTTTATTACAAAATAAGTAGAAAAGTAACCAGCCACCCCACACTTAAGCTAAGCCTAACCCCAGTGCAAATAATAAGATAAAGAACCTGTTTAGTAGTACTTCTCATTCACATTATGAGCCATGCCACCTGCATGGAGATCATTATTGGAGCCATTTTTCCTGTATTCATCACACCATCCATGTCAACCACACATAATGAAACTAACTACAATTAAGATGAAGGTGGTGAAATCACCACCCTACACTTAATTTGTTAGTATAAACCAATTAAGTGTTATTGTCGGGTACTCAGACTTCGCCGACATACACTTTGATATGGTGCACCAACATTAGTCACAATACAATTCACTCACTTCAATTCCACCAATTTTACTTCAATGAAACAATTTTTAAACAAAGTTATGCCTTAGAGATTCACCATATCAATATACACAAAACATCATCACCTTCACAGGATTTAACCAACACCATGTTCCATCAAGTAAGTTATGAAATAATGGTCACACAACTAAACTACATTAGTCATGAACAATTCAATCACATGCAAAAGCTCAAAGTCCTATAACAATGGTATCTACTATAACAATGATGTTTATCTTCCTAAGATGCTCAAAACCCTTTTTGACATAGCCATGGCAAGAATTTAGTCTATAATCCTCAAGAAATCAATTAACAACTACAACATAAAGTCACAACACTTAAGGATTAAGAAAAAAAAAACTTACCATAAAGATGGAAGATTGAAGAAATAAAGGGAGAATTATTGAGATTATGAAGCAAAGAAGAATCTTGAAGGACAAGGGGAATGTTGAGAGCAAAAGCTTGTACGGCTTAGGGGTGAAATAAGGATGAATTTGGGCATTTAGGTGTGGAGTCTATTTAAAGAGTGAAATCTGGATCGGATTGACCCAATTAAAAGTTGGGTACTAAGCTAAACTTGGAGTGATGTGCGGCGCACAAGTTACCTAAGTTTACATAGGCCATGACAAAGGGAGATTCGCCCCCGTACCCCCATCGAGGTCAATGGTGGGCTCCAGGATTGGGCCTATTGGCCTGATCTCTATGCTACCACCACAGACCTCATTGAAAATCACAAAATAAAGTCACACCATGGAATTTTGAGGGGTCGGATTAAAATAATTCGGGTCACAAATCATGACTCGAGCCTTACATATTTGACCACTCCAACTTACCTGTAATGTTCCTATTACTCCTAAACTTACAACCGTTGACATGGTCAATTCCAAACTAAATTTTGTACCAATCACCTCCTTAGTACTTCATGCACCTACACTTAATCAAAAACAACTAAAAATGATTAGAAGGATGGGTTTCCTCCCACCAAGCATCGTAATTTTGGTCATGGATCGACTTTTATTTTTGTATTTTTATTTAACATGATAAAATGAGAATAAGATCATGGGTTTCCTCCCATGCAGTGCCTGATTTAACGTCGCAGCATGACTCAATTATCTTGACTACTCAAGCTTCGTCAAGATACATCGATGATACCATTTATACCTCATTTTCATAAAATGCATCAACAATCAAGAAAATACTTATCTCTTTTTGTTGTTTCATGGATTTCCACACTTCAAAACTAACCTCTTTCCCGTTGAGCCTAAATTTTAGCTCATTCAACTCTAGGTCAACTAACACTCTCCCAGTTACTAAGAACGACCTGCCCAAAATTATGGGTACTTTAAGGTCCACTTCGTAATCGAGAATTACAAAGTCGACAGGAAATATAAAATCGGCCACCTTTACAAGTACATCATGTAGAATCCCAATCGGCCCTTTCACTAATCTATCCCCCATTACAAGTTCCATGTTTATGGGTATGGGGTATCTTAAACCCAACTTCTTATAAACAGCTAGCGGCATCAGATTGATGTTAGATCCCAGATCACATAAGGCCTTAGAAAAATCCAGAGACCCAATCGTACAAGGGATGGTGAATGCTCCTGGTCCTACCTTCTTCTGCACCAGTGACCTTGTAGAAATAGCACTACAATGATGGAGATTATCCACCAGTTCATAGCTTACCGCTCTTTTCTTCGTCATAAGATCTTTCATAAATTTAGCATATCCTGGCATCTACTCAAGTTCTTCAACTAAAGGCACGTTCACTGTCAATTGTTTCAATATAGCCATGAATTTGTTAAACTTGCCTTCATCTTCTTTCTTTTTTAATCGTTGTGGAAATGGGGGTGGAGGCCTTGGGATTTCAACTGGAGAAACTTTTACCTCCTTTATTATGCCTTGGTCCACATCACTAATATGCTTCGGCTTAGGTGGTTGTTCTAATTTCGAAATTTTCCTTTTTGAACTTCCCAACTCCACAGGTACCACTGAAGATTCATCAAACATCTCCTAATCCATTTCGACCACATCAGTATGAGAGAATGCTCCTAATATTGGACTAGATAACATCTTACCGCTCCTAGTGGTAATAGCTATACACGATCCATCAGTCCTCGGATTCTAATCTGTATCACTTGGTAGAGTCACATTCTGTCTTTGGTTGAATATTGCAGATAATTGGCTCATCTGCTGCTCCAGTTGTTTAATAGCAGTTGAGTGTGAATTTACTAGTAGACTCATGGAAGATAGTCACTCTTCATCGTAGTCACCCCATAATTGGTCGCCTTAACTCTCTTTAATAGTTTCTCTATCATGTCCTCCATGGATATTTTACCTGAACTGGTGGCAGCATTATCATGGCTTCCAAGAGGTACATAAAGTCCATTCCTGTCACTTTTATTCTTCTAATCTCCATGATGGTTCCAACCTTGGTTTCCTTTACCACCGGTTCAGAAACCCCCCTGGTTATACAAATAATTAGCCTCTTCCTCAGTGTTTGATTTAGCTTCCTTATCATGGGACCCCATAGCTTTTAACTTTTCTATATTCCCTGATAGAAATTATATCATGAGCAGATCCATCTGGGTTTTTATGTGATCCATATCCTGATCATGCTTCTCTTTTTTCCTATACTGCTCTACTGATATTACACTAGAACCAGTATTGCTTGCTACCACAGATCTCAGGTATGCCAGCTCTACCTGTCATAGTCATTCTTTCTAACATATCTGCAGCCTCAGTAAAGGTGAGCTCCATAAAAGCTTCTCCTGCAGCATTATCCACTATTGCCTTTGTAAGTGAGTTCAAAGCTCTGTAGAATGTTTCCATTAAGTGTTCATCAGTCATTTTATGGTTTGGACATTGAGTCAACTTTTTTTTAAACCTCGCCTAAGTCTCATGCAAATCTTCATTAGCCAATTGCCTAAAGTTGTTGATCTCATCCCTCAATTGTAACATTCTGAAGGACGGAAAGAACCTTTCTAGTAAAGATCATTTCTATTGCCTCCAGTTAGTTATAGAATTAGGAGTCAGCTTATTCAACCACATAGTTGCCTCTCCAGACAGAGACAGTGGGAACAATCTCAAACGAATAGCATTTTGTCCCACTCCAAGATTATCAAACAACTTACAAATATTGATGAAATTCATCAAATGTAGATTTGGATCATCACCAGGTAATCCACCAAAGAGTCCTTTCAAATTCAGTAGCTAGATCATAGTACTGGTGACGTTGAATTTCACCCCAGGAGCTAGTGGTGGCAGAATGATTGCCCCTATAGCTCCAGCTCCATCTAAATTGTCCTCATCATTGTCAATATCAAACTGCACAGCTTGGCGATCTAGTCTTCCTATGAATGGACGATTTTGATTTAAGGTGCAACTACTCCTGCTACACGCATCCTATTAGCTAGGTCAATTAAATCATCATCTCCCAGGTCCTCATCATCTAGATTAGGTACCCAACCTGGGTTATCTGCATTCTGTTGATTTAATTGAGCATTAGCCAAAGTGGCTAATCTTTCAGATCCTGTTGGTTAGCCATTCTTTCAATGAGATGAGGTTCAGGATTGAAGGGTAATAATGGTTCTCCTGAACTTTTGGTTTGTCTCATAAATGACAATGAGCCTGTAATGAACAAAAACAACAAATAAATGCAACAATGAATTCATACATGCATCATGCTTACAGAGAAATGTATTGTATTTAATAGCATAATCCTAGTGTTTCTCAACCATCAAGGACTAATTCACTTTAGTTCTCTCAAATCAAAAGTGTTTAAAAAAACAATAAGAAATCTCTGAGTAGTTAATCCTGTTAAGGCATTAACATATGAAATAGGGGTTGGAAATCCTATTTTCTTATCACTACTCTCTTTTTTTAACCTTGACCTTTCTATCAAACAAGTTGAACTTTAAGGCACATCCTCTATGTTTGAAACCATGAGAATTCAAGATAAATGAAGAGAGTATGATATAAGTAGATCAATACATGATGAATTCAAAAATCCAAAGTAATAAATTGTATACTACAAGGCTTTCATAACCCTAACTAATAAACTTAGCTACTCATGAATAAAATGGGAATCACAATAGAAATATTCATCATATCAAAAAATAAACACAATATTGGTGAAGAAGATGAAGTTGCATGTTTTTCCCCGCAGTGTTAAGCCGTCACTCTCAAATCCAAAATAATACAGAATAATGAATTATCATAAATTTTCAGCATCAAGTCTTTTTAATAATCTTTTCTCTCATAATTACCTTCTAATTCCCTAAATTAATTATAAATGACAAATTAGTCTTGGACATAGTTTCTAGGCGCCATATTTGATCCAGACTGCTACTCTCTCTTGTATCATATGCCATCTGCATTTCATAGTCCCATTATGTCTCCATCCACCTTATTAATACCTGAAATCATGCTAATCACATAAGTTAGCTCAATCACATAGAAGTAGAATAAAAACATAAGAAACTAGGCACTTTGTTCTCCAAACTTAGCTAAAATATGGGTAAGTTATGGTGTTTAAGCGTATAAATAAACCCAAGATCAATGACTCATGAAGTCTGACCACGAGTCATGTCCTGGAGTCATTACCCATGGGTCGCCAATTTAGTCCTTCACTATTATGATGATGAGTCTCTCATTATGACTTGTTATCTGACATCACGAGTCATGACGAAGACTTGTGGTCAGGGGCCGAACTCTTGGGTAACTTTCTATTGTAACAATGAGTCCCTCTTAATGCTTATTATGTTTGACAATAAGTCATTGTTGGGTCTGTTGTCACTAGCATTTTTGACATTATTTTTGTAACTTGGATAATTTTATTACTCAACTCTTGGAGGGTATAGAGCCCAAGAACTTGGGGTGTCACATGCACAGGACCATGAGGGTAGTCCCTAGTGTTCTAGAGGTGGTCCACAGGGGGTAGGATAGATGGTCGGATAGTTACCCAGTCCAGTAGTGGACAAGGTTATTTATATGTTGTACTAGATAGACCGAAGGCTGAGGCTTCGAATACTGTTATCACAAGAGTGATTTCCATATGCCATATCCAACTTCTACTTTCTTTTATCCTAGTTGCATATTTTCATAAGTTTTAGCTTATTTTGCATCATGATTGGGTTTATGTTTGGAGTCCTTATCTGTGCCATTGTATATAGCTATCCCTGTGACTGATTCTTTAGTAGTAGATCAGGTATATAAATCTTGTTTGGTGGTTCTTCAGGAGTTTAATACTCAGATTGATCTCATTGTCCAAGATATGGTAGATTTTGATGTGATTCTAGGCATGGATTGGTTATCTTCTTACCATGCAGTCTTAGATTATTTTTCTGAGATCGTTAGCTTAGCCTTTCCTAGCATACCCTCGATTATGTGGTAGGGTTCTGTTAGCCGTGCATCGATGGGGATTATTTCTTATATTTGGGATAGGAGACTGAAATTAAGGGGTTGAGTCATTTCTTACATATGTTTGGGATGTTAGTGCAAGAGTATATTGCTTGACTTTGTCCTTATTATTCATAAGTTTTCTAGTATGTTTTTGGCTAACCTACCTGGCCTTCCTCCCAAGCGTGATATAGAGTTTAATTGACCTCGAGCCAGGCCTCCAACCTATTTCTATGGCTTCATAACATATGTCTCCTACTGATCTAAAAAAGCTTAATAGTCAGCTTCATAATTTTTTGGTTAAGGGTTTTATCAGATTGAATGTATAACCTTAGGGTGCTTTAGTTTTGTTTGTAAAGAAAAAATATGGATGTATGAGTATGTGTATTAACTACATGTAGTTGAATAAGGTGACCGTGAAGAATAAATATCCAATGCCTTATATTAATGCTTTATTTTACTAGCTTCAGAGTGCAACAGTGTTTTCTAAGATAGATTTGAGGTATGGTTATCATCAGTTGACATTTAGAGATGCGAACATCCCTAATATAGCCTTCAGGACTCATTATAGTCATTATGAGTTCCTGGTGATGTCTTTTGGGTTGACCAATGCCCCAACAGCTTTTACGGATCTGATGAACTGCATGTTCAGGAAATATTTGGACTCCTTCATGATAGTAATTATTAATGGAATTTTTGTATATTTGAGGAGTAGAGAGGAGCACAAGCAATATTTGAGGATTGTCCTAAAAACTTTGAGATATCATCGTCTTTATGCCAAGTTCTCAAAGTATGAGTTTTGGATTGAGTTTATATCTTTGGGTTTTACTATCTACTATGATGCATCTAGTGTTGGTTTGGTATGTGTCCTAATGCAGTGTGGTTATGCTATTGTATATATGTCGAGGCAGCTTAAGGTGCATGAGCACAACTACCCCACTCATGACTTGGAGTTGGCAGTGGTAATATATGCACTTAGGATAGGCATTATTTATAAGGGATTCGTTATGTGATATTTACTGATCACCATAGTCTTCAGTATAATATGACCCAAAGAAGCTTAATTTGAGCCAACATAGATGGGTTGAGTTGCTGAAGGACTATAATATCTCTATTCTCTACCATCTAGACAAAGTGAATGTGGTAGCAGATGCCTTAAGCCATAAATCAGTAAGTATGGGTAGCTTAGCCTTTATTTTAGTTTCTCAGTGGTCGTTGGTCATGGACATCCAGTCCTTAGCTACCTTGATGGGTCATTTAGGTATTTCTAACCCTTAAAGTATTATTGCTAGTGTTGAGGCCAGATCGACTTTTTTGGAGCAGATTTAGGGCCATTAGTTTGAGTATAACAAGCTTCGTAACATTTGAGGACAGATGTTAAGAGGTGAGTCTAGGAGGGATACCATAGATTTTAAGGGTGATCTGAGGTTTGATGGTCGTATTTGTGTTCCAAAAGTTAGAGATTTGATTCAGTTGATTCTTCATAAGGCTTATAGCTTCAGATACTCTATTTACCCTGTGACAGCTAACATGTATAGAGATTTAAAGCAGAATTACTGGTGGAGTGGTATATGGAGGTATATGGCTGGGTTTTTCTCTTGATTCATTTGTTTCCAGTAGGTAAATACCAAGCACCAGAGACCTAGTAGATTGCTTCAGCAGCCACCCATTCTCAAGTAGAAGTGGTAGCGAGTTATAATGAATTTTATAGGTGGATTGCCTTGCACTTCCCGTGGTTTTGGGAGCATTTAGGTCATCATGGATCGATTGACCAAGTCTACATATTTTATCCCCATTCGAGTTTCCTATAAGTCCAAAAGGTTAGCCCATGTTGACATTCAAGAGGTGGTTCGCTTACATAGGGTATCTTTCTCTATTATTTTAGATTCAGGCTCTCAATTCACTTCTAGCTTCTAAAGGACATTTAAAAAGGATTTAGGCATCCTGATTAACATTAGCACTACATTTCAACCCCACACTGATAGGAAGTCGAAGCAGATAATTCAAGTCTTGCGGGACATGTAAATTAGATTTTGGGTGTCAGTAAGACCAGTTTCTACCTTTAGCTGAGTTTGCTTATAATAATAGCTTTCATTCGAGTATCAAAATAGCACCATTTGAGGCATTGTATGGTTGGTGTATCAATCTCTTATTGGTTGGTTTGAGACTTCTGAGACGAGGCCTCATGGTAAAGATTTGCTTTGTTAGTCTTTGGACTAAGTTCAGGTGATTTAGGACAGGCTTCAAGCAGCTCAGAGTAGACGAAAGAGTTAGGCTGAAAGTAGACGTCGTCCATTAAGGTTCAGAGTTAGTGATAGGTTTTTTCTATGAGTATCACCTATGAAGGGCGTTATGAGCCTTGGGAGAAGGAGCAAACATAACCCTGGATATATTAGACCCTTTGAGATCCTACAAATAGCTGGGAGGTAGCATACGTGTTAGCATTGTGTCCTACCTTCTTAGTCTTACACCCAGTATTTCATGTATCTATATTGCGATAGTAAATTCCAGATGAGTCATACATGCTTCAGTAGGACTCAGTTCAGTTGGTCAAGAGGTTGGGATTTGTAAAGGGACCATTGTCTAATTTGGCCAGAGATGTCAGACGGTTGCGTTCTAGGGACATTCCAGTAGTTAAGGTTCAATGGCGATATTTTCTGATAGAGGAGGCTACCTGGGAGATCGAGCGTGATATGCGGGTCCTGATACGGTTGGGGCAGCCTCCACAGGTACACGGCCTTTCACACGAAGCCAAGCTCGGGAGTTACAAAAACTCCAAGCTTTGTTCATGCAAATGGCCGTGTGTGAGTTGGTGATTGAATCAACCAAGGACCTAAACGTTTTTATGTGTGAAGAGAGGTCTTAATGTGTAATAAACTACTCTTCAAGGTTGGCACAAGAAGCAAGGGCGGATGGGTCATTTTATCCTTTTTGTTGTAGTATAAATAGAACATATTAGAGAGCTATTCCTTAGTTTTTGAAATCTGATTTTTGTAAACCTAAAACACTAAACTTTTCTCTCTCTCTTCCACTCTTGGAAGCCGCCACTACTATCTCACAAGTAGAGGGATACTTGTGTTGTCTCTTTGGCTAGAAACAAGGGTTTTGAGGTCGTTGAGTGCCTCTTGGTCCTCGTAAGAACTTGGTGTTTATATTCATTAGACTTAGGGTCCTCTCTTGATGTTAGGGTTCTTAGTTTCTTGAATGTTATATGTCAAGTTATCTATCTTTCCTTATCTTGTTGTTGTTGTTGATTTTGTTATCTTCAAGTCTAGTGAAGCCGTGTGGGGCTCTTTTCGATTCACTAGCATTGTTGTTCATCTTGTTGTTCTTGTGTTGTTGAGCTGAAAAACTGAAAATTAAACTTGTTGTTCTTGTGTTGTTGGACTGAAATCCGAACCTACTTGTAGTTCTTGGTGTTGTTGGTTTGATTTTGTATCATTTGGTATCAAATTAAGACCGGTTGTGTTCCAACATAACCCATCTTGGGCTAGTTCACGGCTTGAACAAACAACACCAAAAGGAAATTCTGAAATCTGTCCATTAAAAGTTGAAGCCGAGAATGATGATGCATGTCTAGATCTAAGTGTTATTTTGCTTGTTTAGTGAGTTTCTAGTGTTGGTTTCTTTCTCACCAACACTAAGGTGTCTAGATCCAAAAGTTGAGCTTGAAAAAAAAAAAAAAAACTTGAACATTGTGTAGTGACTTGAAGTGGCCGAAAGTTGTATGTTGTTGGTGACCAAAAAAGAAATAAAATCGGTGGATGTTGTGTTTATGTGCTAAAGAAGTTGAAGAAGATTGTTGAGGTGTTCATCTTTTGAAATTGTTCATCTTGTTCATCTTGTTGTGTGCTCAAGTTGTAAGACAAGTTATAAAGTTGTTGTGAAAGATTTGCACCCCTCACCTTTTAGTCTTGTCAATCACTTTTCCCTAATTCAAGGAGCCTTGTTTTGTGGGATTAGTCTACCAAACATCCCTTTTGAGTTTGAAAAGGGTGAAACACTACAAGATTTTATTTTTCCCACCAAAAACACTTTGCAAACTATAACAAGTGTGTGAATATTAACAAAAAAAAAAGAGAGAAGAAAAAAAAAACGTGTGGAACCATTGCATGCTGCCACGTCACTATAAGCTCAACTTAGGATATTCTTTGGTTGCTAATTGTTGATCCTTGGTTTCCCTTACTTGGTCCTAGAACTAATTAACAAACTAGTACATTCCTACTAGGTTGTCAACTAGTTCCTTGAACCGTTTGTTCGTGTCAACGTTTATTTGAGTGCTTTTATTCGTTTGAATGAGTTGCTGATTTTTGACTCTAGTCCGGCAAGAATTCTTTGAGTCTTCAAACAAGAATCCATTCCGGATAAGAGTTTACTCATACCTTACAAATCTCACGGTTACTAGCCAATTATACAACACTTGTGGAACACGAACTTGTGGTGAACTAAAGCGGATAATACCTTGACAATGGAAGGAACTACGTCTCATAATGTGGATACTAATGCTCTTGATTCTATGAGGGTCACTCTTGAGGCCGTTACCCGGACACTTGAAAGGTTGAATTTGGAATTTGGGGCCGTGAGAGGGGACTTGGCAGCAATAAAGGGGGAAGTGTTGACTATTAGTGGGAGATTAGAACAAGTGGAGAGTCAAAGGAACTCTCGTCCTTCTACTCCTCTACATGTATCTACCAATGGTCATGATAGGACCTCCTCCGCAACCATCACCCCCGAAACAGTCCACCAAATGCTAAATGCACCCCAAGCTCCACTAAATACCGCAAGCCAAACTACCTATTTTCCTCCAAACCGAGACTCCACTAGACCACTACATTTCCAAGCCCCTCCAATTCCACAAGAGGGATTTGGACGCCAAGTACCTCCACTAAATCCGAACCCTCCATTCCAAGCTCCATTAAACCAAAGACCACAAATTCCAAATCCTCCGAATCAAAACGGCCAAGGCCGACCAGCCCACTTTGAAGGATACGGTAGAGAGGAGTAGGAAGGAGATGGAGCCTTTGATGATGCTTATATGAGGGAGGAGGAGTTAAGAGGGGGTCGAGGAGAACCTAGGAGATACCGGGGGTATGGAGATAGGGGAAACCGACACTAAGAGAGAGACGTAGGCATCAACACCATCAAGTTGAGCCTACCCATCTTTAAGGGTGAAAGTGATCCCGAGGCCTACTTAACTTGGGAATCGGCTTGTGACAAAGTTTTCCAAGTTAATGATATCTCGGACGAAAAGAAGAGTTGCTACGCTATAGCTCACCTTGAGGGCTATGCTAACACTTGGTGGGAGTATGTTAAACGGTTTGGTAATGAATTAGTCGATGGGCAGCCACCACCTTGGTATCGGTTGAGGTACTTGATGAGGCAACGATACCTTCCCGAGAGATATCGTCATGAGTTGCTTGCTAGATTATATGGCTTGCGGAAAGGAGGCAAGAGTGTGATGGCCTATTTTGACGAGTTCCAACAACTCATGTTGAAACTTGATCATCGTGGGGAGCAAATCAGTCACGACATCATCCGGTTCAAGTGTGGGTTGAACAAAGAGATCTCCACTCATTTACCCTTCACCAGTTTGAAACCATTGACGGTATATTCCAAGTGGCCCTTGAGATTGAAAGGGAACTTAAGGAGAGATCATCCTTCAAGGCAAGGGTACAAACCCCCTCGGGTTGGACCAAAAACAAGGACCAACCCGCCCCTACGAAGCTGCCCGAGTCCAAAACCGTCCCTAAATTTCCTCCGAAACCGGAGGCTCACAAATATCCCAACCCAAAGGGGTTCCAATGCTTCAAGTGCCAAGGTTGGGGGCATAAGGCCAACGAATGTCCGAACCGGCGCAATGTGATCCTACGAGAAGGAAAGGTGTACTACCTTGGTGAGGAGGTGGTTTCCGAAAGGGGGGAGGATGAGGCCGAGCCTCAAGATGGAGAGGGAGCTGAAAATGGGCCGAATGGTGATGAAGTAGATGGTAGTGAAGATGTCTATCCACAAGAGGGGGAGTGTGTGGTTCCAAACTTTGTGGTTAGACGTGTCATGATTAGTAAGGCGATAGATGACCCGAGTCAAAGGGAAAATCTATTCCATACTAAGTGTCTTGTAAAGGAGAATGTGTGCACCTTGGTGATTGATAGTGGTAGTTGTACAAATGTGGCAAGCCATGCTATGGTAAATTTCTTGAAGCTACCAACTACACCACACACTAGTCCTTACAAGCTACAATGGTTGAATGATTGTGGTGAATTAAGGGTCACGAGACAATGTGTGATTCGGTTTAAGGTGGGAAACTACCACGATGAGGTACTTTGTGACGTGATCCCAATGCAAGCATGTCATTTGTTGTTAGGTAGACCATGGCAATATGATAGGTCTACTAAACACGATGGGAGGTCCAACCGGTATACGCTTGAGAAGGATGGCCGAAAGGTCACACTTCATCCTCTCTCACCCTCCCAAGTAAATGAGTGGCATCAAAAGATGAGGGAGTTGAAGGGAAAGGGGGGGAATCCGGAAAGGGAGAAAAGGGGGGAATGTCGTAGGTGAGGAAGTAGAGACATCCGAGGCTGTCCCAACGACAAGGGAGATGGAAAACGTAGTGATGTTGGCTAGGAGGAAAGAACTCTTCGTGGACCATGATGAAAACAAGCCGATGTTACTTGTGGCCCATTGTTTTAATACTAACCCCACTAATTCTTCCATTTCCCCTTTGATTTCTTGTGTGTTGCAGGAGTATGAAGATGTATTTCCACATGAACTTCCGCAAGGTTTGCCCCCACTTCGGGGAATTGAGCACCAAATTGATTTGATGCTGGGTTCACAACTTCCAAACAAACCGGCCTATAGGAGCAATCCCATGGACACTAAGGAGCTTGAAAGGCAAGTTGAGGAGCTTCTCAACAAGGGATACATCAAGGAAAGCATGAGTCCGTGTGCTGTTCCGGTGCTTTTGGTACCAAAGAAGGACGGAACTTGGCGCATGTGCGTCGATTGTAGAGCCATCAACAAAATCACTATAAGGTATCGTCATCCAATCCCTAGACTAGATGATATGTTAGATGAGCTCCACGGATCTTGTTTGTTTTCTAAAGTGGATCTTAGGAGTGGCTATCACCAAATTCGCATGCAACCCGGGTGATGAGTGGAAGACCGCATTCAAGACCAAATTCGGTCTCTATGAGTGGCTGGTCATGCCCTTCGGCCTTACCAATGCTCCTAGCACCTTTATGAGGCTAATGAATTATGTAATGAAGCCTTATATTGGAAAGTTTGTGGTGGTTTACTTTGATGATGTGTTGGTATATAGTAAATCTATTGATGATCATATAATGCATTTGAGATGTGTGTTTGATGTGCTCCGAAAGGAAAAGTTGTATGCCAACATGGAGAAGTGTTCTTTTGGTGTTGATAAGATTATATTCTTGGGTTTTGTCGTGAGCTCAAGGGGTGTGGAAGTGGATGATTCCAAGATAGACTCTATTCGAAGTTGGCCGACCCCTAAAACTATTGGAGAAATCCGAAGTTTCCACGGGTTGGCAAGCTTTTATAGGAGGTTTGTCAAAGAATTTAGTTCCATAGCAGCCCCCTTGACCGAGGTAATTAGAAAGGACGGACCCTTTAAATGGGGTGATGAGCAGGCTAGGGCTTTTGAGGCCTTGAAAGCTACGCTCATCTCGGCGCCTTTATTGCAATTGCCCGATTTTGATAAGATGTTTGAAGTAGAGTGTGATGCTAGTAAGGTTGGCATTGGGGCTGTTTTGATGCAAGAAGGTAAGCCCGTTGCTTATTTCAGTGAAAAGCTCAAAGGGGCAACTCTTAATTACTCATCTTATGATTTGGAGTTGTACGCCCTTGTTAGAGACTTGGGAAATTGGCAACATTATTTGTGGCCTAAGGAGTTTGTGATACGAACTGATCATGAGTCGTTGAAACACCTTAAGAGCCAAGACAAGTTGAATAGGCGTCATGCTAAGTGGATTGAGTTCATCGAGACTTTCCCTTATGTAATTCATTACAAAAGGGGAAAGGAAAATTTTGTTGCCGATGCCTTGTCTAGAAAGCATGTGCTTGTTGCTACCTTGTCTTCGTAATTGATGGGTTTTGAGAGCTTGCGGTTGTTGTATCCCGAGGATCCTACCTTTGCTCCTATTTTTAGGGAATGCGAAGAGTGGGGAAGGGACCGTTGGCTTAAGGAGAATGACCATTCCTCCTACTCTCGGTTCGATGGGTATTTGTTCAAAGGGAGGAGGTTGTGTGTTCCTTCTAGTTCTTGGAGGGAATTATTTGTGAGGGAGGCCCATGACGGAGGCCTCATGGGGCAGTTTGGGGTAGACAAGACCCTCGGAATCTTAGAGGAGAACTTCTATTGGCCCAAAATGCGCAAAGACGTCACTAAAATTTGTAGTCAATGCGTGGCCTGCCGGAGTGCGAAAGCTCGTCTCCTACCTCAAGGGTTATACACCCCACTCCCTACTCCCCTTAGACCTTGGTTAGACATTTCGATGGATTTTGTTTTGGGGCTGCCAAGGACTAGAAAGGGCCGAGATAGCATTTTTGTTATTGTTGATAGATTCTCTAAAATGGCTCATTTTATTCCATGTGCTAAAACCGAGGATGCTCGTAGTGTAGCTTCATTATTTGTTGAACATGTTGTAAAGCTTCACGGGGGTACCGAGGACTATTGTGAGCGATAGGGACTCCAAGTTCCTAAGTCTCTTTTGGAAGTCCATATGGGGTAGGCTTGGAACGAAGTTACTTTTCTCCACGTCTTGCCACCCACAGACCGATGGACAAACGGAGGTAGTAAATAGAACCTTAGGGTCTATGCTACGTTCTATGGTTAAAGGTAAGCTGACTTCATGGGAAGATCACCTACCCTTGGTGGAATTTGCATACAACCGGGTAATACATTCGAGCACGGGAATGACTCCCTTTGAATGTGTTTACGGCCTGAATCCCCTTACCCCTTTAGATCTCACTCCTTTGTCTAGTGACCTCATGACCAGCTTAGATGGAAATAAAAGAGCCGAGTCAATGAAGAAAATGCATGAGACGGTGCGGATCAAGCTTGAAAAGAAGAACCAAGAGGTTGCAAAAAGGGTAAACAAAGGGAGAAGAAGGCTTGTGCTTGAACCCGGAGATTGGGTGTGGGTGCATCTTCGAAAGGATCGGTTTCCAGATCAAAGGAAGTCTAAGTTTCTGCCAAGGGGTGATGGCCCTTTTCAAGTACTTGAGAGAATCAATGACAACGCCTACAAGATTGACCTTCCACCGGAATATCAAGTGCACAACACTTTCAACGTTGGTGATCTCTCCCTCGTGAATGCGGTTGAAGATGACCAAATGCTGAATTTGAGGTCAAATTCCTCTCAAGATGGAGAGGATGATACGGTTGGGGCAGCCTCCACAGGTACACGGCCTTTCACACGAAGCCAAGCTCGGGAGTTACAAAAACTCCAAGCTTTGTTCATGCAAATGGCCGTGTGTGAGTTGGTGATTGAACCAACCAAGGACCTAAACGTTTTTATGTGTGAAGAGAGGTCTTAATGTGTAATAAACTACTCTTCAAGGTTGGCACAAGAAGCAAGGGCGGATGGGTCATTTTATCCTTTTTGTTGTAGTATAAATAGAACATATTAGAGAGCTATTCCTTAGTTTTTGAAATCTGATTTTTGTAAACCTAAAACACTAAACTTTTCTCTCTCTCTTCCACTCTTGGAAGCCGCCACTACTATCTCACAAGTAGAGGGATACTTGTGTTGTCTCTTTGGCTAGAAACAAGGGTTTTGAGGTCGTTGAGTGCCTCTTGGTCCTCGTAAGAACTTGGTGTTTATATTCATTAGACTTAGGGTCCTCTCTTGATGTTAGGGTTCTTAGTTTCTTGAATGTTATATGTCAAGTTATCTATCTTTCCTTATCTTGTTGTTGTTGTTGATTTTGTTATCTTCAAGTCTAGTGAAGCCGTGTGGGGCTCTTTTCGATTCACTAGCATTGTTGTTCATCTTGTTGTTCTTGTGTTGTTGAGCTGAAAAACTGAAAATTAAACTTGTTGTTCTTGTGTTGTTGGACTGAAATCCGAACCTACTTATAGTTCTTGGTGTTGTTGGTTTGATTTTGTATCAGGTCCAGTATCCCTACCTGTTTGAGCCTTCAGGTATTTTCTTGCCCTTTAACTTTTGGGGATGAAAATCTTTTTATAGTGGATGTTGTAATAACCCTCACGGTCATTTTCCTTATTTTCGTGCATTTCCAATGTCTAGAGCTTTTCTATAATTGCCAAAGTTATTTGTGACTTCTGGGACTAATGGTTCAATTTCCAGGCGATTCGTCTAAGAATTCTAGTGATATCAAATATATTGTGGAATATTTAATCTAAATTAGCATTTGGTAGAAATATAATTTATTACTCTTCTAAAATGTTTTAATTGTATAAGATTTTTAGTTATAATATATATATGTTACCTTATAATTAGATTTATAACTTATTAATATTTTAAGAGAGGATAGTGAACCTAGATAAGTTGAAATATTATTATCATATAATAGAGGTTTAATTAGAAATAATTTTCTATTAATTATGGTATATTCAAAATATGATATTTATTTTACCAAGAACTTATGCAATACCAGGGTACATACTTGATATGGAGCATGCAAAGTAACGGATAAAATCAATTGTGGTATTAACACCACAACATTCCAGGTGGAAGAATAACATCAAAATGAGTATAATGAATGGCCATGTTCTGACATTGTGGCATAATATGTATTGAACAAATTGTTTAATTTAAAAATGACCTTTGTATTACATGTTTTGCCTTTCATTTTTTCACAAGATAAAAATCCTTTTATTGCCCATTCTCATTTTAGTACGCACATTCTAATAGATAAGTAGGCATAGTACATTGTTGTATTTAATAAATCTACTCATATATGTACGTTAAAGAGGAGCTTGAGGAAAATTCATATTTTTGATGCGGTATTTGATGATAAAAATGAAATCAATTATCTGCGTCAAGTTATTTAAGCTCGAGTTCTAGTGGGGTACTATTCGAAGGCTTCTCGGAGAAACTTTTATCTTTGGCGTCCAGGTAGGCTAGACTTACTCTATCTTTAGATTGAGCTTATTTATGGTAATTGTGTACTATTATACTAGTTTTGGACAAGTACTTGTAGTTTTGCGTATCATTTGACATATATATACCATGCCTTATTTATCCGATTAGGATCCCGTTCTGGTAAATTTTGGTCCCATATCTTTTAGTATGATATATCATTTATCACTTTAGGATGTGAAATTAAGTTGCGAAACTTTGGATTCATCCTTTTTTAACGATATGCGAATGGTTATTCAAATGTATTTTCTTTATGGATTAGGATCATCATATACTTTATTTCCGTCATTGATTGTCAATTTTGGTACCACTTTGGCATTGGTTATGGTATGGTTTGAGTTTTAATTTTATAGTTTAGTATGGTTACTATAGTTTTGGTTCGATTTCGACATTTGGTTATGATGATTTGAGAGTTCTAGTACTTATTACAGTTGTTCTGGGAGTGTGGTTCCTCTGAGTTACTGTTCGAGTCCGGCATTTGATTATGAGTTTTGTTGTATATCATATATGTGGCCTCTTATTATTATCCACTATTTTCTGTTTGAATTCAGCATATGCCCTCTTGTTACTACTATCCATCACTATCAGTTCAAGCTCGATGTCTGGCCTCTCGTTACTACCCATTGGTGCCAATTCAAGCCCGGTGGACATTTGGATGGATACTATGGTTTCATGAGGTTGGTTTGATTATGAATTATTTACACTTTTCTTTAAAATTACTTCTTATATGTCCCACCAGCTTATGGGGGCATGGTTGGGTTAATTGTCTTCTTCAGTATGCCTAGCGGGCATATGGGGGACCATTTAGGTTTATGTTTGGTTTGTCGTTTATTACTGTGTTATTTATCTTTTTTTATTTGCTTTTACTTATTCCTTTTTCATACTTTCATAGTTTGATGGGTATTTACCTTTCTATTCCTATTTACTGTTGAGTTAGACTACACCCTCGCATTCTAATTATACTTTTCCTATATTGAGCTCAGTCGGCCTATGATACTTACTAAGTACCCATTGCTTTGGTACTTATACTACATTTCTGCATCTTTACCATAATGCAGATTCGAGTACTAGCAGGCGATATTGACTGATTCCTACTTTTTAGTACTGATTCAGAGCAGAGTGAGCTTGCTGTCGTCTGAGGTTGATCCTCCTCTATCTACTCCAGTTTAGTCTTTTGTACTCGAGAAGACTTGTAAATATTGTGTATATTTTGGATTTTTCTACTACTCTGGGTATCTTTTAGTAGCGACTCTAGTACCGACCATACCGAATCTTCAGAGGGATCCATTTATATATCTTGGTCCTTTTCTTTCTCTCATTTGGATTTACTTTATATGTTTTCTTTTTTCATCTTATTATTACTACTGTTGTTATAATTATATGTGGTCTTTTTCTAATTTCTGCCTGTTACCCCAGTACCTATTATTTCAGGCTATGACTTGGCTTGCCTACTTGTGGGATAAAGTAGGTGTCATCATGACTTGAGAAATTAGGCCATGAAAGATATGATGATGGAAAACATAGATGACACACTTGTAACACCCTCAAATTTTGAGCACTTTTATTTTTGGCCTCCCCGTGTTCTAAACATTGATTTTTTACTTAAATTGTACTTGGGTATGTTAAAGAGGTGTCCCGGGGAGTTTCAAAATTTTCAAATGGGGTTCGGGGTAGTTTTGTGTCACGAAGGCAGTAAGCCTCCGCAATATTGATGTGCCATGGAGGATGGCTTCTACGATAGCCTCCGTGACACAGAGGCTAGTCTGCGCGTTAAGGACCGCAGCACGAAGGTTAGTCTCAGTGATAAGGTCCGTGTCAGGAACCTATGTAAAAATGTTGTTGTTTTGTTTATTTAATTAGGATGAGGGGTAATGAGTTCCTTTTGGCTAGGGATGACTTTTAAACATTACATAAGCATATTCCCATTAATTTTCATGACACAACATCGATTATTTCACTCTCTAACTCTTAACCATAAGAAAGAATAAGGGCTACAATGTAGGTTCATCATCTGGGTTCCAAATTCTCAGTTTTCACGACACAATATCGATTATTTCACTCTGAAACTCTAAACCTCAAGAAAGCATAAGGGTTATAATGTATGTTCATTATTTGGGTTCCAAATTCTCAATCGCCCACAAATCTTTGTGTGTCTAAGGCATGTTACTCTTCCCTAACTATTATTTTTTAAAAAAAACATGCATTTTAGGTTACAATACATATTGTTTTGATATTGTTATTGGAGCATGGGTTGAGGGGTTTTGAATGTTTGCTTTTGAACAATGTTTCCCATGGTTTACATATGATTGTTCATGCTTTATTCATGGGTTTGAACTTGTGGGGTGCATAGGTATGGTGAATAAATTAGGGGACTATGATTTCCCCAATTTGTGAATATTGACCATTGAAGTGATTATGACCTCAATCCTATATTGTGAAATTGGTTTTGAATATGAAAAGTATGCACACTGAACTATTTTTGAACTATTGCATAATGTGAAAGTCTAATGAAGCATATTGGCTTTGAATTGAACCTTGTGGGGTTATATAACTCCCCAAGCTAATGTATAATTGCACCAAGGGGTTGTAAATTCCCCTAAATAATAATAATTAATTTGGCATGTTGTTGTTACCTTGCAAGTGTGGTTGGTATAACGATACCAACAATGAATGCCTTAATGTGTAATTTGGTTTAATTAATGGGGATGTGTGATAAATATTTTCATACAGCTTAAAAGAGGGTTGTGTAGCTGGGTCGTGACAGCGGAGTCTCGAGGGACCAATACTGGAAACTGTGTTTGCCGATGCGGGGGTCTAAATGGCTTGAGGGTTCGATCCCCTTGCTTATGACCAGGTGGTTCAAGTCTACCTTATTATTATTATAATTATTATTATTACGCAATTGAAAAGTTCGAGTCCCGTAAATTACATTATATGATTGAGTGCTTAAGTCGCCTTAGTATATAATTGGTAGGTTCGAGTCCCCCGTGCATATATATGATATTATTCTCCGGTTCGTGTGGCTACATGCACTGGGACCCGACCAGGGGGTGAGAAATGGGGCCCATATAGCCTATGGGTACTATTATATGATGGTTAAGCTACATAATCCAGACTAAGGTTTCAAAGTACATGTTAAGCCTTATTTCTTACCTCGACATGTGATATATATATATGTATATATGTATAAGCATTTGATTATGTGCATCGAATTTGAATGATTTTGAACTGTTGATCGTGGCATTATGTTATCCTATATCCCTAAGTTACATGTTAGCACTCCAACTGCTAACTGTCTTCAGACACTGTGTCCCTACGCGTTGCAGGAACTAGCCATACTTTTAATCCTCCTGCACAGTGACTAGGTGATCATAGGATATCTCGTGAGTCAGACTGAAGTGGTGAGCTTTCATCTTTCAAAAGACCTCATTTCATGTCTTGGGCTCCGTTATATATTGACTCGTTATTATGGATTTGATTTTGGCTATGGTCGGGGGCATGTCCCGATAAATTTATCATTGGTTTTTGTTAGAGGCTTTATTGGACAAGTACTGTGGACATGGGATTGGTTGTTGAACTATGAACTTCATTGAGTCTGAGTAATATTCTTCTATCTCATTTTATGTTGGAGTTCTACTGTTATGTTGTATTGCAATCTGGTTTACTAAGCTAAGGGGGTGGTCGCCAGTCCTCAGTGAACTTGAGATGCACGTCACGGCTAGGCCCTGGTCCGGGTCAGAAAAAGTTGTATCAAAGCCAGGTTCATGGTCGGTTAGGAGTCCATAAAGTCATGTCAAGTAGAGTCTCCTTTATGGGTGTGTTGGGCGCCACACTTATAAAAGAGAGGCTACGAGGAATTTAGGAATGTTTCCCTTTTTTCTATCTTATTTTTGAGCCATAGAGTCTAAAGTATTTGATTCCTCTAACTCCCATTTATTCTCCTTTAAGATCATATATCCCAAATGATCTGAAGTTCATGGAGACTCGTCTATCCCGCCTGAGGACAATATGGGTGGATCTCGTCCAACTTATGGGGTAAAGACCTGGTCTTGGTTCGCTACTTCTGATTGTCCCCAGGAGTTCCACCTGCCTCCCCTGATCCTTCCCCATTTGGTGACACTCGTACTCAGTCATCTCTGGGAGATATTACTAATGCTGAGTTTTGCAAATCCATTTACTTTTTGACCCTATTGATGACATCTCAGTCACGTCAGATGAATTCTATTGGTATTGCTGGGAGTTCATCTGAGGCCACTAGAGTTGGTCGATTTATGAGGTTGAGCCCTTCAACTTTCACTAGTACTAAGGTTGGTGAAAATCCTTAAGTTTTTATAGATGAGATGGAGAAGATCTTCTAAGTTATGCATGCTACAGAGGTAAAGGGTATGGAATTTGTTGCTTATCAATTGAATGATGTAGCATATCAATGGTATGAAGAGTGGGATTGGCTTAGGAGTGATAATGTTGAGTCCGCTTTGTGGGATGATTTCTCTAATGCTTTTCTTGATCGTTTATTTCCTCAGGAGTTGAGGGAGACGAAAGATGAGGAGTTTGTGAATCTAAAACAAGGTAGGATGATGGCAAAAGAATATGCATTGAAGTTCTATCAGTTATCGCGATATGCCCCTGAGCTAGTGTTTATCATGAGGGATAGACTAAGGAAATTTGCTACTGGTATATCTCGTGAATTGATTTTAGAGAGGAAGGCTATCTTGTTAAACAAGGATATGGATATCTCTCGACTGGTGGTGTATATGTAGTAGGTTGAGGAGGAAAAAAGAAGCAGAGGTGTGGGAGAGGCAAAGTAAGAAATTTTAATATTTGAATCAGGACGGAGGTCAGCAGTAGGGTGGCAGAGATTTGTAGATCATCATTTTTGGAGTGTTGATGGTTATAGGGCACAGGGTGCCCAATCTCAGCCTACTAGGGACCAATTAGCTCCATCATATCCTCCTTATAGATTCTATGGTCAATTGCACCGTGGTCCGTGTGAGAAGAGGAGGAATATGTGTTTTGGTTGCAGTCAGATTTGTCATTCTTAGTGTGATTGTCCTTTTAGAGTTGCTTCTGGGATGAACATGGTTCATGTTACCTCTTCATCAGCTCCTGCACCAAAGGCTGCCACTTCTACTACCGATACTGGTCGGAACCGTCTCAATTCTCTTAACACCCTTCAGGATTTTGATGCATCTCCTGATGTCATCATTCGTACGTTGAAACTCTTCACTCCTGATGTGTATTGCTTACTTGATCTGGGATCCCCTATTTCTTATGTGACCTCATTTATGGTTGTGCATTTTTGTTTTGGTCCCAAGTATATTTTAGACCTTTTTTTTATTTCTACCCTATTAGGTGACTAGGTGATTGCTTGAAGAGTCTATAGGGGTTACGTGGTAACTGTTGGTGGTAGGGAAACTTTGGTGGATCTGATCAAATTGGACATGTTAGGTTTTGATGTCTTCTTGGGGATAGATTGGTTGCATTCATGTTATGCCTCTTTAGACTGTCGAACTCGTAAGGTCATTTTCAAATTCCCTAGTGAGTTGATTATTGAGTGGGAAGAGAGTTCCTTAGTGCCTAAGAGAAGGTTCATATCATATCTTAAAGCCCAAAAATTGATTTCCAAGGGGTGTCTTTATCATCTGGTCTGGGTTAAAGATTCTAATGCGGAAGGTCCTTCTTTACAATTTGTTCCCGTGGTTCGTGAATTTCTTGAGGTCTTCCCTAATAATCTTCTTGGTGTCCCTCCCGATGGGAAAATTGAGTTTTGGATCAATCTTCTTCCAAACTCTCGTCCTATCTCTATCCCTCCTTATAGAATAGCTCCGATTGAGTTGTAGAAACTTAAGGAGCAGTTGAAGGACCTTCTTGACAAGGGTTTTATTTTCCCTAGTGTGTCTCCGTGGGATGCTCCCATCCTTTTCGTGCGTAAAATAGATTGTTATCTTCGGATGTGTATTTATTATCTTTAGTTGAATAAGGCAATGGTGAAGTATAAGTACCGTCTTCTAAGGATTGATGACCTATTTGACCAACTTCAGGATGCTAAGTATTTCTCTAAAATTGACCTTTGATGGGGTTATCATCAGTTAAAGATTAAGGTGGAAGATATCCCTAAGACTAGTTTTCGTACCTGGTATGGATATTTTGAGTTCTTGGTTATGTCTTTTGGATTGGCCAATGCCTCGACGGCATTTATGGATCTCATAAATTGGGTATTCCATCAGTACTTGGACTTATTTGTAATTGTGTTTATAGATAATATTTTGGTATATATGAAGAGTGGGGTGGATCATGCCAACCACCTTTGTATTGTGCTGCAGACCTTAAAATATCATCGTTTGTATTCTAAGTTTTTGAAATATGAATTTTGGTTAAATCTTGTTACTTTTCTGGGTCATGTTGTTTCTAGTGAGGGAATCATGGTTAATCCATAAAAAGTTGCGGTGGATAAAAAGTGGCCAAGACCTACGACTTCAATCGATATTTGGAGCTTTTTAGGTTTAACCAGTTATTATAGGAGGTTTGTAGAGATCTTCTCGCAATTATTGCACCTATGACTAGGCTGACTCAGAAGAAGGTGAAGTTGTTGTGGTCCAATACTTGTGAGGGGAGTTTTGAGAAGCTGAAAGATAAATGGACTTCTGCACCAATTTTGACCTTGCCCGGGGGTAGTGATGGCTTCGTGGTTTATTATGATGTGTCCCGTGTGGGGCTTGGTTATGTATTGATGCAACATGGCAAGGTGGTGGCATATGCATCTAGGCAGTTGAAAGTTCATGAGAGGAATTATCCAACTCATGATTTGGAGTTATTCGTTGTAGTGTTCGCATTAAAATTTGGCGGCACTATCTATATGGGGTCCATGTAGACATCTATTCCGATCATAAGAGCCTGCAATATGAATTCACCCAGAAGGAGTTGAATCTCAGGTAGAAGAGATGGCTTGAGTTGCTCAACGGCTAAGACATGAGTCTCCACTATCACCCAGGTAAAGCTAACGTGGTTGCTAATGCTCTTAGTAGGTTATCAATAGGTATTCTATCCCATATGGATGAGGAGAAGTGAGACTTAGTGAAGGATATTCATCGTTTAGCTAATCTATGGGTGCATCTCTTAGATTCTAAGGATGGTGTGTGTTTGTGCAAAAGGTGGCGAAGTCATCTTTTGGTACTGGGGTAAATGAGAGCAGGTGTTAGACCCTATCTTGATGCAAATCAAGGATGATATGGGTAAGTATAAGAAAATGTTTTTAAGATTGGAGGTGATAGTATCTTGAGGTACCAATGGAGGTTGTGTGTTCCCAATATGAATGGGTTGCGAGGTAGAATTTTGGCCGAAGCTCATGAGTCGCGTTACTCGATTCATCCTGGTTCGACGAAGATGTATCATAACCTTAAAGAGATCTATTGATGGAATAACTTGAAGAGGGATATGGCTAATTTTATGGCTAAGTGTATGGTGTGTCAACAAGTGAAACTGGAGCACTTGAGACCTGGTGGGTTGTCTCAGAAATTGAGTTTCCTGTGTAGAAATATGAAGTAATAAATATGGATTTTGTTACCGATCTTCTGCGGACTCAAAACTAGTTTGATTCTATTTGGGTCATCGTGGATAGGATGACTAAGTATGCTCACTTTTTATCGATGAGGACTAATTATTCTATTGAGGACTATGAAAGGTTATTTATTTAAGAGATTGTGAAGTTGTATAATGCTCCAGTTTTCATTATTTCTGATCATGGTACTCAGTTCTCATCTTATTTTCGGTGGTCATTTCAGAGAGGTTTGGGGACTAAGGTAACCCATAGTACCACTTTCCACCCGCAGATGGATGGACAAGAGGAAAGGAATATTCAAACTTTGGAGGATATGCTTTGAGCGTATGTAATTGACTTTAGTGGTAGTTGGTTTGACCATTTGCCTCTTATAGAATTTCCATACAATAATAACTATCAATCTAGCATTGGTATGTCTCCGTTTGAGGCTTTGTATGTTAGAAGTTGTAGATCCCCTATTGGGTGGTTTGAAGTTGGTGAAATGAGGTTTTTCGGTCCTGATTAAGTTCATCAATCTATGAGAAGGTAAAGGTAATTCGAGATAGGCTTAAAACCATCCAAAGTCGCCAAAATTCCTATGCAGATGTGAGGCAAAGAGAGTTGAAGTTTGAAGTGGGTAATTGGGTGTTCTTGAAGGAATATCCCATGAAGGGAGTGATGCAATTGATAAGAAAAAAAAGCTCAGTCCCCATTATGTTGGCCCCTATCTGAGAGTAAAGAGAGTGAGAAATATTGCTTATGAGTTAGACTTGCCTACAACTTTAGGTTCCATTCACCCTGTGTTTCATGTGTCCATGCTAAAGAAATATGTAGGTGATCCTTCCTTGGTGGTTCCTATTGAAAGTGTCGGTATCTCGGATTCCTTGTCGTGCAAGGAAGTCCCAATGGAGATCTTGGATAGACAAGTTCGTATGTTGTGTACTAAAGATGTAGCTACAGTAAAGGTCCTTTGGAGGAATCATAAGATAGAAGAAGCCACTTGGGAAGCAGAGGAAGATATAAGGTCTAGGTACCCATTCTTATTCTATGTGTCGGACGAAGGAACATAAGGTATGAATTTTGTTTTCCCTTGTTATCATCTGTGCTTATCGTTCGATTCTGGTGTAATATTGTTTTTCTCATACGAAAAGTGTCCTAGCTCATTATTCGGGGATAAATGATCATAAGGGGGGGATAATGTAAAAACCCCATATTTTGAGCATCTTTATTTTTGGCCTCCCCATGTTCGAAACATAGATTTTGACTTAAATTGTATATAGGTAATTTAAAAGGGTGTCTTGGTGGAGTTTCGGAATTTTTGAATGGGATTCGGGGTGGTTTTGGGTCACAGAGGCAGTAAGCCTCTGCGATAACAATGTGTTATAAAGGTTGGCTTCCGCGATAGCCTCCACGACACATAGTCTAGTCTCCGTATTAAGGTCTGCGACACAAAGGTTAGTCTCCGCGAGAAGGACCGTGCCACAGACCTATGTAAAAATGCAGTTATTTTATTTTATTTAATTGGGATGAGGGGTAATGAGGTCCTTTTTCCTAGGGATGACTTTTAAACATTTCATAAGCATATTCCCATTAGTTTTCATGACACAACATTGATTATTTCACTCTTAAGCTCCAAACCCCAAGAAAGCATAAGGGTTACAACATACGTTCATTATTCGTCTTCCAAATTCTCAATTTCCCACAAATCATTGTATGTCTAAGGGATGTTACTCTTCCCTAACTATTATTTTGTAAAAGCATGTGTTTTAGATTATAATTCATGTGGTTTTGATATTGGTATTGTAACATAGGTTGAAGGGTTTTGAATGTTTGCTTTTGAACAATGTTTCCCATGGTTTACATATGATTGTTTATGCTTTATTCATGATTTTAAACTTGTGGGATGCATGGGTATGGTGAATAAACTAAGGGATTATGATTTCCCCAATTTGTGAATATTATTGACCATTGAAGTGATTATGACATCAATCTTATATTGTGAAATTGGTTTTGAATATGCAAAGTATGCACATTGAACTATTGCATAATGTGAAAGGATAATGAAGCATAATGGTTTTACATTGAACCTTATGGGGTTGTGTAACTCCCCAAGCTAATGTATAATTGAACCAAGAGGGTTGTGAATTCCCCCAAGTGATGATAATTAGTTTGGCATGTTGTTGTTACCTTGCAAGTTGCAAGTGTGGTTGGTAGGACGATACCAACAATGTATGCCTTAATGTGTAATATGGTTCAATTAATGGGAATGTGTGATAAATTCTTTAATGGGGCTTAAAAGAGGATTGTGTAGTTGGGCCGTGAAAGGGAGGTCCCGAGGGACCGATACTGGAAACTGCATTTGTCGACACGAGGGTCTAAATGGATTGAGGGTTTGAGTCCCCTTCCTTATGACTAGGTGGTTCGATTCCACCATATTATTATTATTATTACGTGAATAGAAGGTTTGAGTCCCCTACATTACATTACATGATCGGGTGCTTAAGTCGCCTTAGTATATGATTGGGAGGTTCGAGTCCTCCATGCATATATATGAGATTATTATCCAATTCGTGCAGCTACACGTACTGGGGCCTGATTGGGGGTGAGAGTTGGGGCCCATATAGCCCGTGGGTACTATTATATGACGGTTAAGCTACATAATCCAGGCTAAGGTATTAAAGTGCATGTTAAGCCTTGCTCTCTACCCCCCACCCCCACCCCCATGTGATATATATATGCATTTGATTATGTGCATAGAATTTGAATGATTTTGAACTGTTGATCATGGCATTATATTATCTTATATCCCTGAGTTACATGTTATCGCTCCAACTGCTAACCGTCTCCAGATGTTGTATCCCCACGCAATGCCGGAACTAACCATACTTCTACTCCTTCTATACAATGACTAGGTGATCGTGGGACAGCTCGCGAGTCAGACTGAAGTGGTGAGTTTTCATCCTTCGGAAGACCCTATTTCATTTTTTAAGTTTCATTATGTATTGACTCTTTATCATAGATTTGTTTTTGGATATGGTCGATAGCATGTCCCAAATAATTTATCGTTGTTTTTTGTTAGAGGCTTTGTTGGACAAGTACTGTGGACATGGGATTGGTTGTTGAACTTATAGACTTCTTTGAGTCTGAATCATATTTTTCTATCTCATTTATGTTGGAGTTCCACTGTTATGTTGTATTGCAATCTGGTTGACTAGGATAAGGGGGTGGTCTTAGGTCCTCGGTGGACTTGAGATGCCCGTCACGGCCAGGCCTTGGTTCGGGTCATGACAACACTTTCCTCATAATCCAATCATGGCCTCTTCGAACACTGACCAATTGATTTTTACGACTAGCTAGCCTCCCCAACTTCTTGCTGATAGTTAATTTCCTATATTACCTAACACCACTCCTTTAAATCTTACTGACAAAACCATAGAGAATGACCATAAATCGCCAACCATGCCTAAGCTTTTACCCAATGGAGATATAACAACATGTAATTATGCCTCCCTGTTGAAGCCTTTAAATATTAATTTTCCACAGAATAGCAAAACACATCAAATTGAACCTATGCTAATGAAGAAGCCCACTTATAAAGATGGTATACCTAGAATTACGTGGACTGAGAATAAAGTAAAACGTATGAACACCATTGAGAATTTGCAATATGCAGTGATTGGAAAGTTTTCATATGGCTGGCCTGATTCCCAAGCAATGCAATGTAAAAGGTGGATTCAAAATTGGGTTGTTGAGAAATAGGAATATTCTTATGTGCTTTGAATTGTTTGAAGATTTTGTAAATACAATGTCTAATAATGCTTATTATATTACTGCGAAAGATGGAGTGTCATGTGAAATAAGGCCTCTTACTTATGATGCAAAATTCAAAGTTGGTGAAGAAACGACGCAAGTCATGGCCTAGATATCTTTCTCTGACCTTTGGCCCAAGTTTTTTTGTAAAAGAATCTTTGTGCCTGGATGATAACAATGAGAATTGTACTAGAAACAAATATGAAAAAAACACAAAAGAGTGGGGTCAACAATTCTTTTTACAAAAATGAGAACCAAAAATTAATGCCAAAGCACAAAAGCAACCAGGCGATGCAACCTCTAGTACTAATGATGGTGAACAACTAGAGGGGGGAGAAGTAGGCACTAATATGGAAAATTTTGTCAGCGAGACTACTAAAAATTGCTTTTTTCAAAATATATCAACATATAGTAGTGGTAAAAATAGAAAAGAAGAAGAAGAGAAAATGGACACAGTTGCAAATAATCAATGTGCTTTTGAACTTGATCAACAAGATAATCTGATAGAAGACCCTCCACTTGTAATTGAGGAGAATGTACAGCAAAGGACAAATCATCCATCACGAAACTCCAAGATATTGTGACATATATGGGATTTGAAGATACACCTGCAAGTACTAAAGAAAAGGATTTAAATGGGGTTATGTCATTACCAGAGGTTAACTCTAGTAAGCACACCAAGAAAAAGAAGAAAAGGACTGAAAGAGGAGTCCTGACGAGAAGTGCAGCATCCAAATCCAATAGTACTTTATGACGAAAGCTCTAATATCGAATCTTAGATCAGTGAAAACCCAAAAAGGTTTTCCCAGGGTTCAAATGCTTAGTAATTGTCATAAATTTAGTTTTATAGCTTTGTTGGAACCTTTCCAAAGAGCTAATCAAATACAAAAGTACAAGAAGTGATTACAAATGTCTTATGCAGGAGAAAATTATAATGGAGAAATATGAATTTTTGTCAAGGAATAGATAGATGTGAAAGTTATCATGGACAGAGATTAGAAAATCACTCTCGAGTTATTTTTCCAAGACATTGGCAGATACTACATTATCACACTAATATATGCTAAATGTTCAGAAAATGAGAGACAGTCTTTGTGGAATAGTATCTACAATCTCACTTTGAACATGACTTATCCTTGGATTGTTGGGGGAGATTTTAATAAAATTTTAAATAAAGAAGAAAATCTTGGTGGTCTTCCTGTGATGCCTCAAGAATATGAGGATTTTGTTTTTTGTGTCAATTCAAGTGAATTGGAACAAATTCCTTTCAAAGGAAATCCTTTTACATGGTGGAATAGAAGATTTGGTTCATATTGTAATTTCAAGAGACTAGATAGATTTTTCACAAATGAAGCTTTGTAAGACTATTTCTCAAATAGAGCCAAGCCTCTCCCTTATTACCTTGGGTCAGAATAATCAGAGTTACAAGAGGCCTTTTAAATTTCTCCAATTTGGGGCTTAACATGGAAGTTTTATAGACACTGTGAGGGAGATTTGGCATACTGACAAAGAGGGTAATTGTTTTTATAAGTTTAAGCATAAAATTAAACATATAAAAATGGTTTTATCCAAATGGAGGAAAGAGACTTTTAGAGACATTTTTCAGCATCTTCTCATTAGAGAGGGAGTGGTAAATTAAAAGAGCAGCTCTTTGAAGAAGACTTCTCCCCTGAAAATAAAAAGTGTTCTTCAACAGGCACAAGCAGAGTTGAAATTATATTTGCATTATGAAAAGGAGTTTTGGAGACAAAAGGCTGGACTTATCTGGTTCTCAGAAGGAGACAAAAATACTAAGTTTTTTTCATAACTTTGTAAAGGAAAGAAAATAAAGGCTCAAAATCAAAAGAATTCAAGATTATGATGGAAAATGGCTGGAAGATAAAAATTTGATGGCTATAGAAGCTATAAATTTCTTTCAGAATCAATTCACCAGGGTGAGGAAAGTCATGATTTCACCATTCTTGAACACATTCCCCATCTAATATTAGAAGCTGAAAATAAGGAACTTAATATGATACCAAAAATAAAGGAAGTCAAACATGTTGTTTTCAGTTTAAAGGGAGAAAGTGCTTGTGTCCCTGATGGTCTTTTAGGTACCTTTTATCATATTTGTTGGGATGTTGTGGGATAAGATATTTTGGAACTAGTGAAAGTTTTTTTTGAAGGAAATACACTTCCTAGAGCTATCACTCATACTAACCTGATTCTACTTCCTAAGAAGGCTAATCCTCAAAGCTTTGATGATCTTAGACCTATAAGCCTTAGTAACTTTATCAACAAAGTTATCTCTAGAGTAGTTCATGATAGATTGAAAAATATTCTTTGTAAATTAATTTCATGCAATCACTCAGGCTTTGTTAAAGGAAGATGCATTATAGAAAATGTTCTCCTCGCATAGGAGATCATTACTTATATTAGGAAAAGAGGTAAACCAGCTTATATTTTTATTAAACTGGACATGGAAAAAGCCTATGATAGAGTCTCTTGGTTATTTCTAAGTAAAGTTTTGAATAAAATGGATTTTTCAGAAGCTTTCGTAGAGCTGATATAGAGATTGATAGCTAATAACTGATATTCAACTCTTTTCAATGGGCAAACATATGGATTTTTTAATTCCACTGGAGGTGTCAAACAAGGGGACCCATTATCTCCAACCTTCTTCATTATTACAGCAGAAGTCATATCAAGAGCACTTAACAATTTATTTGGTAGGAACAATTATTAGGGTTTTGGACTTCCTAAATAGAGTACTAAGATCAATCATCTAGCTTATATGGATGATACAATAATTTTCACTTCTGCAGAAGAATAATCAGTTCAAATAACTATGGAGATTCTTAGACATTATGAAAAAAACTCAGGCTAACTTGTGAATAGAGAAAAGAGTGCTTTCTATATGCACAGAAATTTCTCTACAACTCTGGAACAATAAGTATCTACATAGATAGGTTTTTCCAAGTATACTTTTCCTTTCAAATATCTTGGATGTCCTATTTTTCATTATAGAAAAAAGAAGGTGTACTATAATGATTAGATAAGGAAAATAAATGACAATTTGTAAAATTAGATAGGTAAACTACTTTCATATGATGGTAAGGCAGTTATAATCACAAGTGTCCTTCAAAGTATACCTTTATATTTGCTTTCAGTTATGGCTGCAACTAAATTTACCGTCAATGAAATGCATAAAGTTTTTGCAATATTCTTTTGGAGTAACAAATAAGAAGGAATAAGTAGACATTGGTTAGTTTTTTTGAAAGTTTGCATACCTAAAAAAGAAGTAGGTTTGGGATTTAGGTCTTTATTTGAAGTATCAAAATCTCTTTTTGTAAAACATGGTGGAAATTCAGAACTTCGTGGTCTACTTTTATGCGGAATAAATATTGCAAGAAGTTCAATCCTACTTTAGTCCAATGGAAGGGTGGCTCACATTTATGAAAGACGGTGCTAGAAGCAAGAGATTTAATGGAAAGTCACATATGGTGGGAGACAAGGTTGGGCAATGCAAGTTTTTGGCTTGATAATTAGACTAGACTCAAATCACTTACTAGAATTTTACCTGTTGGTTTTGATATAAATTAGAATATTGATGAAGTAAGTGGTGTGTTAAATAATGGGCAATGGAATGTCCCTCTTCTGGTTCAAAATCTTCCTATGCAGGTGGTGGAGAATATCACAACTTATCGCCCTCTAGGTGATATATATAACAACAGTGATAAACCTTGGTGGAGCTTATCTAAAAGTGGGGAATTTATAGTCAAAGAAACTTGGGACAAGGAAAGAAATAGGAAGGAAAAATCTTGGGTTTTTTTTCAAAGATGTGGAAAAAGGGTCTACTTTTTAAAATATCTTTTTGCTTATGGATATTGTGGAAAGAGAAGCTTCATGTGGATGATATTGTGGATAGATGTGGAATTGTTATAGTTTCAAGATGTAGGTGTTACCTAAACCCTCAACTAGAAATTATAGAGCATTTATTTTTAACAAGAGAATTTGCTACTAATATTTGGAGGAGATATGTTGCAGCTCCTGGTGTTCATAGGCCTTTTATTCAGATAAAGCATACTATTGTTAAATGGTGGAAAACCAAGTGCGCATAAAAGTTAAAACCTCTTCTAAGAGTGATTGTTGTTTTTATTGTGTGGCAAATCTAGAAATGGAGAAACAATGTAATGCATAGAGGCAACATGACTAGCAATCGGATCTTTTATGATATAGATCTTAATCTATATCACTATGCTTTGGTGAAATACCCTTGGATAAATGTTATTCCCAAAACCTGTCCTTTAATGGTATATTTCTTTGAAAGTTTAACATCACGGGTTACTTGCAAACCTACCAACAGGCAATTTCTTAGAAGAGGTGCATTCAAATGCAATACCGATGGTGCGTCTTGGGCTTTTTGTATTAGAAATGATAGAGGAAAAATTTATTCGTGCTAGCGCCTGCACTATTCCTAGATCATCAAGCTTGTATGCAAAGGTCAAATCTATTGAAAAGGGTATTGAATATTGTGTGAGGCAACAATTACTACTTTTGAAAATGGAAATAGATTCTTTACTAATAAAGCAAATTATTGACGCCGGATGAAAGGTCCCATGGATAGGGAGCATGGAGGTGAAAAGGATTAAAGAATGGAGAAATAAGGAAGGTATAACTTTCACCCACACCATGCGAGAAGGAAATAAAGTTGTGGATTTTTTAACTAAGATTGTTTTCTATTTTACAGGATCAATTAAGTATACTCAGTTTGCAGATATTTCTACTAGAGCAAAAAAATTGCTAAACATAGATAAACAACAAATTCCAAGGCTACGTTTTCAAAAATTGAAGGGTATCACACAAGGGAACACAATGCACAGGGCAGCTCAAAATAAACACAACAAAAGTTGACTTGTAAAAGAATTGCGGATATATCATCAAGAAGAGGATTTATTTTAGAAGACAAACCTTTTGATTTTATCTCTTACTCTTGACCTTTGATAGTGGTATTAACTTCATTGGGAGGTTCATTCTGCTAAAGGAAAGGAGAAGAAGTTAGTATCAAATGATTTTTCGATGTAGTCACTCTCTGCTGGGAACCAATCATACAGATCTAGCTGGATTTCTTACCTAAGATGATTTATGGACTACTTAGCTCATCTATATCTTAAATAAGTTTCTTTATTTCTAGGATTTGGTTACCATAGTACCCGGTGAGAGCTTTTTGGGGTGTCTTGTGATGGAACCTACCTAAAAATTATAGAAAAAATAATAGAAAATAATCAACTCAAACAAGATTCTAGCTTAAAATTTAGCTTAGTTTTCTCAACAAATCAAAAATTAGCTTAGAGTAGAGATTTCCACTAGCTATCAAGTTGCCATCGAAGTGAAGAAGATGGATCGCCAGCTGCGGAACCTTCGAGACTTAGGCTTCTGATTTCCTCTTTTGCTTGTTTACTTTTTCTTTTCTTTTACTTTTACTTTTCATTCTCAGGGAGAGTTTTTTGTTTTCTATTTTGGGCTAGTTTTTCTTTGGAATAAACTTTTTTGTAGAGATTTGAATTGGAATAAAAGAGATCTATGATTCTCACCAAAAAGTTAATTAAAAAAAGAATATAAAATATGATATTAATATATAATAATTAATTCTTTTATATATTGGTCGTGCATCACGTGGATACTAATACTAATCAATATATATATATATATATATATATTAGAGGCATCTGATGTGGCATGCCTCAAAATTCAGCATTCCTATTTATCTATTTTTTTATTTTTTGAGTTTTTTTCAAATTAATTCATTTTTTAATTCTGCCCATTTGTTTCTTAATAAATTCATTCAATATCATTTAATTTCACACGTTATACTAGCAACCAAAAAGATAAATTTTGCCTCTTTGAAACAATCCTCGATTTTCTCTTATTCCCTTCACCAAGTAGCATTAACAATTCTTCTAAGAAAAAATAAAAAATAATAATCAAAGTTTCATTTGCTTTCTTTATCTCTTATTTGAGTAGATAAAGAAAGAATATTTGATTCTTGACTGTTAAGATTTCAACGCAGTATCAATACAATCAGCCAAAAGTTTCTCTTCATTAACCACAAATCAGATCGGACCGACTATTCCTAGAATCGTAATACTAATCAAAATTCGATTCTCTTTTCCAGTTTGATTCTTCTTTGGCTTGTAAAGCAACATCTTTTTTTGCAACTTCAACTTTTTTTCAAAAATTTACTTTTTTCAGTTAAACAAAAAAATGAGTAAAAAAATTAAGATTTTGAGTTTTGAAAAAAAAAAGGAAAGAGTGGTTTAAGGGTCAATGCCGATGCATCGAAAGTACCAACCTTCTTTACAAAAGCCAAAAGAGAAAGCAGAAGAAACAGTGATCCCCCTTTTTGGTGTTAAAGGGGAGATCATTAACAAGTTCTTGAGGATTTCTACTGTTCATAATTTAATTTTTTGAAAGAAAAAAATTAAAAATTGAAAGAATTGATGAAAGAAAATGAAGTTTTTATGGGGGGGACCAGAGAGGGATACAGAGAGAGGGGAAGATTGATGATGATGAGTTTTGGGCTAGGAATTTTTTTAGGGATAAAAAGGAGAAGTGGATTTTATATAGGATTAGAGTTTTTTGTTGTTGCTGCTATTTTTGTTTTATGGATTTTTTAGAGTGATTGTGATTTTTAATTGTTTTGATAAATTAAAGAAAGTGAGCGTCGAAAGGTAGGAAGATATATGACATGTCAAGCGGTAATGTCAATTTGACCAAAAAAGTAAAATCTTGTAAGCAAAGAAAATTTTCATGTTTTTTGTATAAAAGTGAGTTTTTGAATTAAAAAGGCTAATGAATATATTTTTCTTTTTGAATTTATATAGGAAACTAAACAACAACAGTCTTAGTGGAGTTGTTCCTTTGGAATTGTCCAGTATGACTCAACTGACTAATTTGTAAGTCCCTCAGTTTCATTTATCTTTACTTAATTTTATCATACTTGAAGAGGCCACCGGTTGGAGTCTTGGAGCAACGGTAAAGTTGTCTCCTCGTGGCCTATAGATCACGCATTTAGATTGTGGAAATGTTTGCGTTAGGGTAGCCTGCGTACATTGTATTCTTTGTGGTGTGACCCTTCTCCGGACCCTACGTGAACGTGGGATGCTTCGTGCACTAGGCTGCCCTTTTGTTGCTTGTCGTTTTCTTGAGTATATTTTGTTGGGCTTCTAGTTGATTTTTTCTAAAGACTTGTCTTTTACTGTGCCAAGGCTTATGGCTAAAACATTAAGTAAGTTCTTGAACAATTTTGAATTTCATCCTTTTTGGCTTCGCTAATGATTAGAGAAATGCTATCATTTTTTATATTTGTTGGTTTTTTCTCTCATTGATGCAGCCTTTTGGGAAATTCTATTATATGTGCAACTGGGAAAGAACCAGAATACAATGGGACAGTAACATCCATGTCGCTGCCCTTCACTTTGAACAGCTCATAAAGTAAGAATCTTGAATCCATCCTCCTAATTATTTATCGAGCCACCTTGTCCGTACCTCGACTATTCCAATCTTTTTTGTCCTTTTTTTAGCATTTGTTTCAATTTTAAAAGACATAAATTTCACCTTAAAATTTTATAAAATATTAAAATAGTCATATTTAATTCTTTTCATCATTAATGCTATTAATGATAATTATATCATTTTCTTAATTCACCCTTTTTTTGCTTTGTTCTTTTTATTTTCTTTTATTTATTCAATCAAGAAACGTGATAATATATACCTCTATAAATATTATCTTTTTTCAATCGAAATTGATTTGTCATTTTGGGGATGTGGGGGATTTTAAAATCATTTCCGCAGCTCAAGAAAAGTGTCCATCGTTCTCTCCCTTTTTTTTAAATATATATATATATATATATATATATATATTATTCATTTTAATTTTTGCTCTTCAATAGGTACTTTTAATTTTTTTTATTTGTTTTCTAATTTTTACCTTCATAACCCATTAGCTATTAAATTTCTATTCTTTATAATATCATTAACTTCATGACATTTAATTTTTCATAACATCCAATTATTTAATTATAAAATATAAGATACCTTTTGATATTCCTCCATTTTTATCTATATAAAGTCACAATTTTTTATTTCATGAGATTCATAGTTAAGAGTATTCTTTTTGTTTCATATTTGAAATAGTGTTCTTTATATTATTATTTATAATATCAACTTCAAGTTTATGAAGAAGGCTTTTGGAGGTTGATCATTTGTCAGAGGGACTGTCATACAAGAGCTTAAAAAATTGTACACTAATTCAGTAATTCTTTTTTGAACTATTTTCTTACGGTTAATGTCCAAGAAAAAGGTGTGTGTGAGTGTATATGGGTATGTTCTTTATATGTAACTTCTACAATATGAACGTTCATGATTTTTTTGATTGTTGTAAATTTTATTTTCGTTTAAGCAATAACTATTGTACTTTTGTTGGTGCTACTTACTAACCAAACTTCAAACAATACTACTTATGGCGTAAAAGGAACATTTATTAATCAATGAAATACATTATTCTTTATGTATTATCTACGATATGAAAAAATAATTTATGTTTTCTTAACAATTTGCTTATTTTTTTCACTTTAATAGTAAAAGAGAATTTGATAGTACAACAACAACAACAGACCCAGTGTATTCCCACAAAGTGGGGCTCGGGGGGTAAGATGTACGCAGTCCATACCGCTACCTTCGAAAAAGTATAGAGGTTGTTTTCAATTGACCCTCGACTCACATATTCGTATTTTATTAGAATAAAAATAAAATGTTCTTTTTTGCTTGTTGAAGGAAAGGTCATGAAATTAACTGATACTTAATCATCTTGTTACTTCTATTATGGAGTAACAATTCTTGGACATGTTCACAATATTATGAAAATATTGATAAAAGGGAATTTTAATGCACGTTTCTTGTAAAATTATTTAAAAGAGAATTTGATAGTAATAAGTATAAATACTTGGATTAATTACTATTCATGTTAATAAATCAAATTAGAATACGTTTATAATAATATCTACAATATCTTCAGGTAATTCTTAATTGCAGTGAAAATCATGAAGCAATTATAATCTGTCATTGTCATTGTCATGTCATGAGATCTACAATAACAATCTATATTGTCATATCATGAGATCTAAAGACACAGCTAAAAAATAATATTAAATATTTTTTCTTAAAAAATTAATATAAAATATGTAAAAATGTAAGATACTTTCTGTTGCTTTTACTACCTCTCTCTCTTTTAAGATGCATTCTTTTATTTGTAAAATGATGTAACTATTGAAATAACAATAATTTTGTAAATGTCAAAAAGTTAGAAATAGAAAATAAAAATTCGTAAGCTTATATTTTTAGAGTAAAGGTAGGATATATAGAGAAAAAAAAAGAAAAAAAACTAATAAAGAAATATAAACAAATATTATGATAGAGGATAGAGACAAAATTAGCAATAAAAAATTATTTAGATTATGATGAAAAGATAAAAAGAAAAAGATAAATACTAATTATGAAAGTATAAAATATCAAAAAAATATAGAAGTGAAGAAGAATTATCCGAATAAAAATTTACCGTTTAACGAAACAAGAAGAAAATTAAATCCTTAAATATATATATTTAAATAATATTAAATTAAAAAAATTATGTATTAACCTCTTGAAATATGAAACTTTTTCTTATCAATTCTTATTTTCTTAAAAATATAAAAAATCATAAAATTTAAAGAATAATAATAAAGAGCTCTCAATATTTTTAAAAGTTATTTATGACTCTGCGAAGCCCGATCAACTTCTCTAGTTTTTATTACCAAAAAAAAAAAAAAACTTCTCTAGTTTAATACTTCCTCCGTTTCATTTTATCCGTTTCAAATTGAGATGACACGGTTATTAAGAAAATAATGATTGAGAATGTAACTTTATCATTTTGCCCCTCTTAATTGCGTCTTATTGTGATACAATGCTAAGTGTGTATCAAGAGATTCCAACCAACACAAGAACAACAAGATGAACAACAAAGTGCTAGTGAATCGAAAATGGCCACACACGGCTTCACTAGGCTTGCAACACTTGTTTGAACTAGAAAAGTGAGTTTAACAACAAGAACAACAAAGATAATATTGCTAGTGAATCGAAAGAGCCCCACACGGCTTCACTAGACTTTTATATTCAACAACACAATGTTAACATGATTTACAAGAAAGAGATAGAAACTTGACACACAATATTCATTAATCTAGGAACCCTAACAAGAGAAAGGACCCTAAGACTAATAAATATCAATACCAAGTTCTTACTTGGACCAAGAGGAACTCAAAGAACCTCAAGAACCTAGTTTCTAGCCAAGATACAACACTAGTATCACTCTACTAGTGAGAATTTGGTTTTGGCCTCTCCAAATGATGAGAAAGAGAAGTCAAAAATTTACAAGTCTTTGTTTCTTGAATAATAGGAATGAACTAAAGCAAGACTAGCCCTATTACATGAATTATATAGTCACTTAGAAAGGAGGGACAAAGACCAAATTACCCTTGGCATTTAAGTGGGTGGGTTTGAGGTGTCTTGGTGGGTCTCTTTACATTTTATTAAATATAGTCCCTTAGATGGGCTCACAAGGGCCTCACACATGGCCAAGAATGTGAACAAGGCTTGGAGTCGTTGCAACTCACGTACTTGTCTTCATGTGAAAGGTCTCGAGCTAGGAATTCCCGTATCATATTGTTAGTTTTAATATTGATGGATGACTAATACCAAAGCACCATTTATATTTTTAATGGTATATTTTTAATGGTACTTCTCTTTGCAACATTTTTCAAGAGTGCTAATAATAAGAAGTAATAAATTACACTAAGGTATAATGAAAAAAAAAATACTTTGTCTTAATAATTAGAATAGGATAAGTAAAAAGACCGATCAAATTAGAAAATTTGAGACGTTTAAAATGGGACGGAGGGAGTATAACAATCACTTTATGTTAAGCAGCAGCCATAATTCCTAAACCTCTGGTCAATTTCCAGAATTGATCTTAAATATTATGGAGGGAATACAGAAGGTTTTTCGTAGTGCCATGCCTCAGGATTCAAATACCACTTTCAGATCCATCTCTGCTGCTCTTGAAAAAGCACCCATTAAATCTTTTCCTTCTGTTTCGTCCGCTGATCACTCACAACTTTTGGTTACTCCCTCTTCCAAGTAATTTTCTATGGCCTTGTTTTATTTACTATTGTTTACAATAATTTCACCTTTGCCCATAACAGTGTAATTTGCTACTCCCTCCGTTCACTTTTACTTAGTCATGTTTTGCTTTTTGAGTGTCAAATTAAAGATGTATTTTTTTTCATCAAATTAATTTGAGGAGGATTGCAATTCAAACATCTAAATTTAAAATATTAAATTAATCTACGTCAATTTAGCTTGGAAGTTTAGTCAAATTGACTTTCGTGACAAGTAAGAGTGAACAGAGTAGGCGTGACACATGATCCTTTTCCTTTTTCACCTCTATTTGATTCATTAAAATAGTGGCGTTTGAGGCTTTTAGGGAATTTATTTATTTTTGGGTGGGGCGTGGGGGATGGGGGTGGGGGGTTTGAACTCATAGAAACCTTCCAAGTTTTGCGATGTGATTTATGCTTGCTCCAAGATATCTGAACTTAACTGGTGCGGAAGTTAGTCGACTAACATCAAGAACCTTGCTTTAGATGTATATGCTTTCGTGTTTAAAAGTATTTTGCCGGGGCATAGTATTCCTAGATTCTTGTATTGTAATTCATGGATCTTAGTATTTGTTGCAGAAAAAGAAAGATAAGTTTTTGAGTTGCTCGATAATTGTAGTATTCGGAATATGTAGTAATAACGGATATGTACGAGGGAAAGGGGTCAAATGAGTATGAGATGGAGGAAGAGAAATAAATAGAATAGTTTTTACAGTAGTATTAGTAGTAGTACCGTTAGTACTCCCCTACTACCTTATTCTTCGATCTTTTTATTTTTACGTGTTGTTTCCTCTGCTTTCTTTGTCATACTGGTTGTTGTCTGATTTTTTTTTTGATGAAGTAAGTTGTTTCATTTCGGCATCAAGCAGATGCAAAGAGTACAAAAGTAGTTATGCTAGCTCCATTACAATATAAAAGTTAAGACCCGGGAGCTAGCCACAAAATCAAAAAAACTAGAGAAGACTTAACATGACTATGGACAGCCTAGAGTTAAAGAGCTAATGAAATCTACGTAAGCAGTAGAAGTAGAACTATTCACGATGTCGGGTTGGACCAACAAAATAGATTGTACAAACATTTGGTCTTGAGTATTTGAATAGGAGTTGAAATTCCATCAAAACACCTACGGTTCCTTTCTGTCCATAGGCACCAAAAAATACATACGGTTTTGAGTATCTGATAGTTTGAGGCATCACCCCTTTCAAATTGAAGAGGGAAAGGTACATATGCCACATATCCGCAGCCACTACGCAATGCAAGAAAAGATGATTAACTGATTCTGTGTTTTCCCGACAAAAAAAACATCTACTAACCAGCTGGAAATTTCTTCTACAAAGATTGTCCAGTGCCAAACAAGAATTTAGCAATGCCAACCAACTGCAGCCCATTACCTTCGGCGGTAACTTGTTTTCCAAATAAGCTTCCATGGCCATAAATCTATGATATCATTTCGGGCATTCAGCAATTTATACCCTTTTGTTACACTGTATTTCTTTGCCTTAGGACCCTAACAAAAGATATTTGTAGCTTGAGGGGTTATGTTGGAATCTTCCAGTCTATCCATTAATTCAAACAGGCTCTCAAGCTCCCAATTGTTGAAGTTTCTCCTGTATAGTAAATTCCAGTGATTGCCCTCTCTATTTTGTGCAACTGTAGAGTCAGGATCACGTGCAAAAGGAAATTCTCAAGCCACTTGTCTTCCCAGAATTTCACTTTCGGCCATTCCCAACTTTGAATGAAATTTCTTGAAAGAAATCTTCCCGATATTTGCATATATGTTTCCATAGCCTTATCCCATGTGGAGAATTACTTTGGTTAGTACACCAGTGGTTTAGTTTACCATGCTTGGCTGTAACTACTACTTTCCATAAGCTATTACCCTCCATTACATATATCTATAGATACTGTAACAACATGTTTTTGTTATGCTTGGCTAGGTCCCTTATTCCCAACCCCCCTTGTTGCTTTGGTCTAACCATATTAGACCATTTAACTAAGTGAAACTTGTGCCCTTCACTGTTACCCTCCCAAAGGAAGTTCCTCCTAACTTTATCCTGCTGCTTCAAGACTTTACTAGGCAATGGAGATAGTGACACGAGATACGTGGGTATACTATCCACGACACTATTAATGAGAGTTAATCTACTGCCATTGAAAGTTATTGCCTCTGCCAAGTAGCCAGCCTTTTCTCCACCTTCTCTATAACACCACTCCAAATATCGCTGGACTTATATTGCCCCGAAAGGTAGACCCAAGTAGGTTGCTGGTAAAGACCCCACACTCACTGGATAAATCACATTCTTGAGCATATTGATGTGGAGACCTGAAATAGCTTCAAAGATTAGAAGGGTTAAGTTAAGATGTTCTGCTTTGAATCTTTCAGCACCATAGACTATCAAAGTATCATCGGCAAAAAGCAAATGAGAAACTGATACTGGGATATCTGCATTGTTTCCCATAGTGAAGCCCTCAATCCACTGCAACTTATTGGCTCTGTCCAACATCTTGTTGTGGCCTTCCATAGCAAGAATAAAAAGGAAGGGTGAGAGGAGGTCACCCTGTCTAATGCCTTTTTGCAGAGAAAAAAATCCAACTGGACTTCTGGTAACTAAAACAGAGTATTTGACTGTAGTGATGTTGTATTTGGTCCATTTAATCCACCTATCTCCAAAACCCATCTTCCTCAACATATTTAAGAGGTAAGTCCAACTGACTTGATCAAAGGCTTTTTCAATATCCAGTTTACACAAAATACCTAGCTCCCCACTTGTGAGCTTCCAGTCTAGAGCTTCATTAGCTATTAAAACAACATTTGTGATTTGCGTGGACTTGATGAAAGCATTTTGTTGCACTGAAATCGGCGTCCTAATTATAGTTTTAAGTCTTTCTTGGCAAGGATTTTCTAGACACTGCCAATAAGGCTTATTGGCCTGTATTCTCTGAGTTCAATAACATCCTTTTTTGAAATAAGAGCAATAAAAGAAGTATTGTTGGACCTAACCATGTAACAGTGTTGATGGAGTGTTGATGGAGTGTTGATGGAGTGATGCATTTCCCCCAAAACATCAGTTTTAATGAAACCCCATGTCTTCTGGTAAAATGCCATAGTATAGCCGTAAGGACCCAGAGGAGCGCAAGAGAGTTAATTGCTGGAAGAATTTCATCCTCTTCAAAAGCTCTTTCTAACCATTTTTTTCCTCCAAAGTAACGCTGGCTAGATTATCAAAGGTTGTAGTAGGCGTTCATTGCTCTTTTTCAGTGTAAAGATCTTTGATAAAAGTCGAGAATTTTATTCTTGATTTGATCTTTGTCATTAATAATCTCATCTTCCACCTTTAATATATCAATTTGATTGTTCCTCTTGTAGGAATTTGCAATCTTCTGAAAATATTTGGTATTTCTATCACCCTCCTTGAGCCATAAACACCTCATTTTTTGCCTCCATGACACTTCTTCAGCCTTAGCAATCTATTGTAATTCCATTTTTAGGACCAAAATCTATCTTTTTCTGCTTGGGATGGAAGCCTATTTTCGGTTGCCTGCTCAATAGCCATAAGTTCATCCAGTGTTTTGCTCTTTCTAGTTTCTAGCTTGCCAAAGATTTCTCTTTTCCAGACAATGATAGTTTTTCCAAGACACCTCAATGTCCAGATAAAATAAAATCTGGACTACCCCCAATAGAGTAGTTCTACCACCATTCTTTAATTTTATCCAAGAATCCTTCCTCTTGCAACTACATGTTTTCAAATTTAAAATAGGAAGAAGGATTGCCTTCCCAATCCCTATTTTCCAAAAGCATAGGTCTGTGGTCTGTAATAACTTTTGGAAGAGCAATTTGTTTTACAGCTTTAAAGGTGTCGCTCCATTCAGATGAGATCAAAAACCTGTCTATTCTGGATGCTTGAATAGAATTTTCTCCTCTGGACCAAGTATAGAAAGTACCTTGTAAAGGGAGGTCAATTAAGTTCCTATCTTAGATGGTATTTGAGAAGCTTTGTCTTCAGATGCAATTATATCTTTCACTTTCAAACTTGCATACATTGAAATCGCCACCTATAACCCATTGTTCATTCCAAATTCCTCTAATAGAGGCAAGCTCGAGCCATAGTTCCTCCTTTTTAGATTAGAATGAGGGTCATAAACACCTATGAAGCACCATTGGAATTCTTCTTGAGAACTTTCTAACATACAAGAGAGAGTGTATGAACCTTGTTGTATATCAATGCAATTCCACAACCTTTTATCCCAAAGATTTATTATCCCACCCCTGCTGCCACTTGTTTTGAGCTCGGTCCAGCCAGCCCATATATTGCCCCACATTTGCTGAATCATTTGTGACGACCAATTGACTACTTTTGTCTCCAACAAGCAAATAATGTCTGCGAAAGGTGTCTGGACACCAAGCATGCAAAGGAATTCCAAAAGCTTTAACCCATTTGTGCTTCGACTTTGCGGAGGAGGTTCCGATCATGGGAAACCACCAAGCAAGAGATAGACGCCTACCATTCCAGAACTAATCACCAGATTTGATGCGAGTGGTTTCTTGCCTTGACGGAAATTCAAACAAAAATTGATTGTGGGCTAATGGAGTGACTTTTGAGGCCTGCAGTAATTTTTCACCTATTGATGAACCATTTTTGTATCACTTCGGAGTTGGGGCTCTGGTTGAAGGGATCGTTCAAGACACCAACAAGGCATCTGCTCAGAGGATGGGAATTTTCGACATCATTGTTTTGACTCGAATCTGACCAACTCGGCAACTTCGTTGTAACGGAGTACGTTCTCAGTTGAGATGCCGGTGAAGAAAGGTTTTTTGGAGTACCTCCGTTTACCCAAAAAGTTAAGAATCTTATCTGCAATATCTATCCACCCCCAGTTATGTCCAGCTTCTGGAATTATCACAACCAATTTCTTCTCGCCCAACCAAACTCAGTTCTTATAAATCTCCCGTAAACATTGTAATTTTGGTACACTCTGAAAAGATATGCTTGTTTTTTCCGCGGCAATCTCCTGTAAAGATCCCCTGCACCCCTGGAAGCTTGCTTGAGATTGTCGAAGACCCACCTTAGGTTATCTTCATCTATTTTGATGTTGCTTGAGAAACGCCTGCCGCATTCTGTAATTGAGAACCATTGGGAAAATCATCACTAATATTTGTAACTTCAAAGGACTTATCATCTGAAACAAAGAAAATCTTATCTCCCATTGGGTTTGACCGTTGACAATTTATATTCTATCCATGTTTAGATATCCCCCATAGTTCCTAAACTAGGAAGAAGAAGGAAATTTTAGTAAAATAGTAATCACGGGATGTAAAAAGTGAGTTGTTTGAAAGAAAGACGATCAATTCCGGCAAGTCTACCGGAAAACGTAAGTTCTGCAATCCTAGAAAGTAGGAGAGAGTGTGCCATTGGTAAATGTGCCTGGGAGCATTTTTACATTACTGTTCTTTTTTCTACTATTTTCTATATGGTTTCGTCATTACTGAATTCCCTTTCTTACTGTTTTGGATATGCGTTACTTGAGCCGAGGTATATCGGAAACAACCTCTCTACCTTCAAAAGTAGGGGTAAGGCTGCATACACCACCCTCCCCGGACCCCACTTGTGGGATTTCACTAGGTACGTTGTTGTTTTTATCAGACAAATAAAGAGATATCTTGATTTATTGTCATTAATCATTAAATGCATGTCTCTGTATATCTAGGCTAGGACTCCAGATTGAGGATCCTTGCATTTACATCTAGTATTATCACCAGCTATCATTTCCAATGGCCAGCTCCACATTTTTTGTGCTGAACTTTTAAATCTATTTCATTTGAAACCCAAGCTAACTAGCTAAGTACGTTATAGCTTTTGTTAGTCTAGTATCCTTGTTGGATTTCGTTAATTCCTTTTGCGAGAAATGTGACAAATGGAAATGGGTGACACTCTCATGGTAAAGATGTACATCTTTTATTGTAGACAAGCAGTATCACTGTGGACTTGCTCAAAGTTCTGTGCCATTTGCTTCGTTGCTGGAATATTTGTCGGTTATACACTGAAGCGTCGTGTACGCCGATGGGCTTCCAAACTTCTCAAGGGATTGAAGGACTAACAAGTTTTGGATACTTACAGTTTCTGATTGTAATTTCATTTTCCATGTAGGTATCACACTGTACCTTTTTTTGCCATGTTATACAGAAGCCTCTTATGGTTTTTTTGCTTAAGCACTGAATTGTACTTATATTCATTGTTTCCCAGTGTTTGATGCTAATTTATTGATAACCCTCTTCCTTCAGTAATTTCTGATATATCCTTGGATCTTTTTTGACAACATAAAATAAAACATAGAAACAAATACACGAGACATTTTATGTATCTTGAAGTTGGAAAGAAATTTTTGTAAGATTGCTTAGGAAAGCTGATAGGTATAACTGCCTTGTAGTAGCTGGATTTGTCATTTACTCGGGCTCATAAAGCAGCATCACACCCTCCTTTTCTTTTCCTTATTACTACCTTGCCTTGCCTCCTTTTCTTTAATTCTCCTCTTCATCCTCACACCTGTAACTTAGTGATATTCACAAATGCACCGAGTATGTCATATACCAATCGTCACACCCTACACATAGGTGCATAGTAGTGGAACAATATTGGTTTTATGTATTTGATACACTAACGACAAACATGATTGGTTTCTTGCATCAGTAGAAAAATCTTTTTGTGGAGATCCCAAAGGACAAATATTTACATTCTCCTATTGATAGAACTCACTATTCTGACTTCTTTCTCTATTGTAACTCGTATAATATATGCATTTACATTTCTCTGAATCGGTATGTATTGATACATTCATTCCTCTTAATCATATGGACAATTATAAAAGATGAGAAGGAAAAAAAAGAATACCATCTCGCATATTTGCTAAATTTGCTATTTCAAAAGTACTCCTTGTGGAACTCAAATCGTGTGGATGTCTTGTAAGTCAATTCTTGTGATAGATTCTTCAGATCCTTTGCTAGGGCAGGCAACCCGCAGTAGAAAACTCCTGTTAATCACGTAAAACTATGTTGTTAACCAATCTATTAAATCTCTTCCTCTTTTTTAATTCTTTTTCCGTTCACTCTTCTGTTGAAAATGCAAAAAGTTATCAGGGAAGTGCCCTGTTGGTTGATTCTTCCATTTAAATGGTCGTGTCATAAAGAAACTAACATCGTTTCTGGTATCAGCTTGATCTAACTTTTTGAGTGTTATTTTCTTTCTTAAGTTTAAAGAACACATTTTTCATCTCATTTGTTACTCTGCTTAGTGTCCTTCAAAAGTTATGATTTATAGTGCCGTACTACTTCATCATGCATTAGTATTTTAGAGCTATATTTTCTATCTTCATCTAGTCGAAAAGTATGCCATTCTTATTATTGGTACTGCTGCTGCATAATTAAGTTCTGCGTCATGTTTCATGTGTTCAATTATATGTATTTAATTTCTTCCTTTGCCTCCATTATGTGATAATTTCCGTTGGAAGGAGGTTTGGACATATTGTAGGAGTGAGAGGTTAACAAATCGGTACGACATAGCACCTCTTAGAACCATATGTGCTTACTGTTTATTAAAGTTTAGGTTGTAGAATTTTCTTACCTACTGTGGAATATGGATATTTCGAAGCAATTTTGTTGAATACTTCCTTCCATTTGGGCCTTGCGAAATGTGTCCTTACCTGCAGCAGAATTAGTTTACTTAGTTTTCTTTTTGAAACTGGTAAGGTTGTATTCTTCAGCATTAAGGATATGCTGGCCACCTCCAAAAAAATAGTAGCAGGTACAAGTTACCTGTTAAGTCTACTATTTGATCAATATCTACTACACACAATTTGTTTACACCAAAAATGTAAAGATACAATGCAATTCCATTTAGTACTGGGTGGAAAATAGTTCACCTCAAGTTTGCTTCTCTCTATTCTGCATTATAGTTGAAAACTTTTCATGAAATTTAGCAGCTTTCGAATAATAAAACTTTTTTCTAGCTAGAACATGGCGCTCATTGTGCTAAAGCTGAAATTCATTACTTCTTTATATTTCTTTTCCATTTCTCTTCAAGAAGACTTGGTTGAGAGTAGTTATGGATCATACCCGAGTGCCAGACAGGATGTCAACACCATGTTTTGCATGGTTGAGTGCCTGGACCATGCTGATGAGAGTTGACCTGGCATCACCCTCTTCATAAACACTCGTAAGATAATTGTGCATCTCTATCAGACCCTGTTTCATTAAAATCATGATAATCATCAGAAAAGGTATAGCTGAGCCATTACTATTAGATCATAGCAGAATTCCCGATAAGATGATAAAGGGTGGGGAGGGGTGGGCACTTAAAGATATCCTGCAACAAATCTGTGTACATTACTTTGTGATCCATCTCGGCCACTTCATTCATCACCCCTTTAAACCACTCAAAGGATCCAGGTTCCCTGGTAACCCAGTAAAAATGTGCACTTTTTGTCCTTAGTGATTTCTTTTTTCCACTTGATGCCACGCTTGAAGATGCAAGACTTGTCCAGCTGTCATCTGAAGCGCTGGTTTCAGTATTTGAATCCTAAGGTAGAATCATGGGCAAAGAGTGTGTAAGTTGGGGCTTTTTGCATTCTACTTGGTTAGTTCCAAATTAACTTGAAGTAAGATTTGTACCAGTTCTTCTGATCTTGAATTGTTTAATAGATCCTTTAAGATACTTATAAAAGGCGTAGCTCCAATACCTAGTCCCACGAGGAGCAAGACATCATAATTTTGATAGTCCTGTGCTGGGGCACCATATGGTCCATCCACAAGCAATCGAGGTAAACTGCGTCATTACAAGCCCTTTAGACTTACTAATACGGAAATATTGATATAAGTTTGGCTGGTCAAAAATCACACTAAGGAAGTTACCCTCTTTGATCAACATTCCCGCGTTCTCTAAACTTCGCCCGGCCAATTTCACATGTTGAACTATCATCCTCTGTGAAAACCCTCTTAAGTTCGTTCGTCCAATCACCTACCATGCGGATGTGCACACTGAGGTAGTCATCTCCTGGTGCTGATGTTATAGAAAATGGATGCCTGGAGGAACATCAAGATGTACGTCAAAATATCTGTTGGTCGAGGCATGATTGACTTAAATGCAGAAACACTGCACTTACCATTCAAATGAGGAGATTGTTGGGCACTGCACGAATATGTATTGCCCACTCTTGTATTTGAAACTACTAGGCTTTGACATGGTAAGGCTAAAGACATCTCCTGGAAGTACAGAAACCTGTAAGGATCAAAGAAAATCATCTTCATTTGTTTCCTGTTTTGTTCCTTTCCTTCTCTCCCTACTACTGTGTTTATCTCAGTAGGTTTTATTGTTTCTTTACTGCTGTCTTGGGGGTGGAGACTGTAGGAACCAGGTGCTTATATCATCTCTAGGAATGCAAATTAGATACTTAGAAAAAAGTCTACCATAAGTCAATGATTTTATTTATGTTTGCTCTCTCTCTTGACTTTGAGTTTGCTAATGGTAAATTGTCACTTGACTTAGTTCCACATTGGAAGTTTGTGAAAGTTGTGGTGCAAGTATGTGATTGATTTCTGATGGTGCTTTATGGTCATGTTTACAATGTAAACAGCAGTGGCATGGAATAAGAGAAACTCTGTTGCTTAGGGAAGCAGCTGATTGAATATATGGTTTTGCCGTGGTGTTGGGATTGTCTCATCTGTCTCTATGTAAACTCCTTTTTTTGGGTGCTTAAGGGATCTTAAGTTGTTGTTAGACACCGTTGGAGAGAGTTGAGTTGTTGAGGGGTGTAGACAAGGAGGCTAGAAGCTGTTGTCAAGTGCAGCTTATTGGTATGCGAAAATGAGTAATTTCTCTGTAGATGGAAAACTAGATTGATAAAGCAAGTCACCTTCAAAATTTTTGCTGCATAGTGTTCTGATCGGCATGTTCTCAAACTCCTCTCAGCTACATAGAGGAGCAACGGCATGGAGATGTACATCCATGTCTGCAATATGGGAAAATAAATTGTCAAAACAATTCCATTTTGAGTCTGTATAAAACAAATTGCGTGTTCTATGCCCTTACTGTTTTCTGCCACCATTGGTGAACCAAGAATAGGAATGTTCCATGTACCAGCAGTAGCACATACACCACTGCTAGAAGGTGATGAGAGTACCAAAATGCGTTGAAGCCTGTTAATCGATTGAAAGGAGCTGGCAACTTCAATACATTTCTCCTGAAGCTTCGTGTTGCCAGTGTGAAGGCAATTGCCATCAAAATCACCATTGCAATGCCAGTGACACCTTCAATACCGGTCAATAGGCTTTTGTAAGTGGGCTTCACGTTGTCAAAATCAGAAGCTATCAATTCAAACGTTTCAGGAGATGAATTAATCAGACGTGGAAAATCACACACTAAATGGTTCCCTGCGTGAAGCAAGATTCCAACTGCAATAGCATGTGCAATAATCTGCAGTTGAAAAAACATTGTTACGAAAATTCGCAGAAGGTGCGCAATATGATCTGTTTGGGTGCAGTTTACCTTGTGAAAATTGATATTATCATCAAAAGGAACGAGGAGCTTGGCCCTAGTAGACCGTAGCCAAGTTAATATGTTACGACAAACTGGTAAAAGAACAAGCGCCATGTTAAGCTTAAGAGTCTCTGCAGCTCCTTTAGCAGTTGCCAAGCAGTAACCCATAACTTGAAATGCTGCTCTTCGCCTATACTGCAAGAATTTCCAGGTGAAAAGTCCAGCCATAATCATCGCCCACAGCAAAAGAATCCAGCCTCTTTGCCAGTTATCTAATACAATGCATTTGAGTGCATAGCTTGCTTTCTTTATTAGGTTCTTGGTCTTACTACGAGTTCCTAAATTCTGACCCCATCCAACACTTGTTGTGCTTAAAGGTCTGCTGTAGCTCATGTAATTGTCCCTTTGTAGAAGAAGCGTTTCCAATTGCCATAACTGAAAAGGAAATAGGAATATCAAATTCGTTTTCCCAGACCACTCGGCCGCCGAGCAAATAAAACTACTTTCTTCGTCTCATTGACTGGACACCGATATTAGAGGTGCCCTTGGAGTTTAGTTTTTAGTTTAAACATTGACATGATACTTCAATAGCTATATAAATATGTCGTTCATGGTAGAGCTAAAACTTAAAAGTCATCTTCTGAAAAATATAACTAGCTGTCGTTTTTAGAATAAATTAAAATGAAAGATTGTCTATTTTGGACATTTTTCTTTGGCCCCTCCACCACACCCCATCACCCCGACCCTTTTACCTCACTTTATAGTATTTGTAGAGATTATATATAAATATTTTTGAAATCTTACTTGATAAACACAGAATTTAGAATTTAAATAAGAAAACTATTTGTTTTTTAGTCCTAACAAGTCCAATTCGATTTTTTTTGACAAAATACTAAGTGATTTTTTTCTATCTATTCTAGACTTGATTGATAGAGTATATATATATATCTTATAGAATTAGTTGAGGTGCGCGACAAGTCGGCTGAAGCACCATATTATTAAAAATAAATCCAATCTTGTTCTTGATACACACAGAAGTTAAATAAGAAAACTACTTGTATTCTAGTCTTAATAAGTTCAATTTGATTTTTTTTTGATAAAATATTAATCCCTCCGTTTCATTTTAGTTGGTCTTCTTTCTAAAAATATTTGTTTCAATTTAGTTGTCCCTTTAATGAAATCAAGAGGATTTTATTATGTTCTTCCAATAATACTCTTATCATTAAATGACTAAACAAGTTGTATATATTTAAATTTATATTTTCAAAGTATAATTAACAAGGCTAATTTGGTAAAATAGATCCCTGATAATTTTTTTCTTAATGAGTGTATCAAGTTAATAGAGACCAACTAATATGAAATGAAGAAAATAAATAATTTCTTCATATTTATTCTAGACTTGATTGATAAAGTATATCTTATAGTATTAGTTGAGTTGCGCGACAAGTCAAGTTGGAGCACCATATTATTAAGAAAAGAAAAAAAAACGATCTTGCTTCTTTAACGTTCTTGTGGTCCCAAAGTCCAACTAACAGTGCAAGGATTCCCTATGTTTTGACTTAGACGTGGTCGTCCAAAAGAAATTAGTGTCTTTCCGATTTTTTATTTTACTTGTTTTTTTTTTAATTAATTAAAAAGATATACATTTTTTTTTATATTTTACCCTTTATATTAATTATTTTTTAAAAATTAAAATATAAACATATTTAATAGAGGCACTATGATAAACTAGTTATGTTATTAATTATTTTTCTTAATCAATGTGTTATCTCAATTTGAGACAGGTAATTTGAGATGGAGGAAGTACTAATTTATTTTATATCTTATAAGAGAGAATGGCAAGGAGAAACAAGCAGGTCTCCGTCAACATATCTGTTTCTCCTACTTCATAAATTATTTCTTCCGTAATTTTATTATGTCATTTTTAATTAATTATTATAAATTATTTATGTATTAGAAAATTAATAATATTTGATAAAAAAGTAAAATAGATAAAATGATATGTCTGCTTCAGCTGTTTCACCTATAATTTGACTGTATCACCCATAGTTAATTATTATAAGTCATCTAAATATTAAAAAATTATTATAAAGTCATCTCAGGATTAAAAAATTAATATTAATATTTAATGTTAAATTTACTTGACGTTTTATATAAGACTCATTTATTTATTTTTGCAAGTATTTTTGTATAGTAATTTTTTTGTATCATTTCTAATTAGACATATCTGTTTCGTTGTTTCAATCGTGATTTTATTGTGTCACTCCTAATTAATTATTATGACAATTTAAGCATTGTATCAATTAATAATATTTGATAAAAAAGATAAAATAGATAAAAAAAAATGATAAGATAATCAAAAAAAAAAAATCACAAGTATTTTTTATAGTAATTTTACTATATCACTTTTAATTATTGTTGTGAGTCATAAAGACGTGTCTGTTTCGCTGCTTCAATCGTAACTTTACCATATCACCCATAATTAATTATTATGTTCATCTAAGCATTATGACACTTAAATTGAAATAGAAGAAAAAAATATTATACATCACAATAATTTAAATTATTTATAAAATATAATTGACTATTAATTCCATAAAAATTTGGACAACAAGAGCAATATATATTATTTAAAAATTATATAAAAAGTATTACAAATTATATTAATTAACATCCTAAAAAATCTATATAAAAACTATTATATATTTTAAAAAATATTATAAATCACAATAACTAAAATAAATTTTTAAAAAATATTTATTAGACCCGTGCCTTATACGGGCTATTAATAACTAGTATATGTATAAAAGAAAAAGAAAAGTTTGGGGGTCCAAATATGTACAAGTCATGGTTGGACAAGATAGCTACTAAAAGCACCTACGTATCATTATTTTATTTTGTCAAGTTAGAAAGAATATCACTTTTTCTTATTTTATAATTAAAATAATTTTACTTTTATTTTTATTTGATTTCACCTAAAAGGCTTCATTTAATTAAAGATAATAATAGTACATCTTCTAGTAATGAATAGTTTGGTAAAAATATATGTTCTTATTTCTTAAATTTTGTGTCCGATCAAACAATGACACATAAATTAAACGGAGGGATTAGAATTTATCAAATGTTTGTTTGGTATTAGTATTTTTTCGGTGCTTAAGTTCGTTTGGTAATTGCTTGTAAATAATTGGATTATTTTCTTTATTTGTCATAGTTTTTTTTAATTGACGTAAATTTTGATTAATATTTTATGATAATTTTTTATTATATTGAAAAAAGAAAAATTATAATTTATAATGCTTTTTTTATAAACTTTGAATAACTAAATTTTAAAATACTGAATTAAATTAATCTAATATAATTTTAAAAAGTAATCAAATTGACTCTCAAAAAATAAAATATGACAATTATTTTGACAAAGAAGAAATATTTATTTTATCAAATTGCCGTGTAAGAAGATGTTTATAATATAATGTCACTTGTATAAAGTAATTAACTTTTTATGACAAACATTACTAGTAACTTGACAAAAACGAAAACTGACTTGTTAAAGTAAATTAATACTATATACTCCCTCCGTCTCAAATTATGTGTCGATATTTTCTTTTTGGTTCGTTCCAAAAAGAATGTCGCATTTCCTTATTTGGTAAGTTTTTAAAGACACAATTATAATTTTACCCTTAGTGATCCCACTTGATTTTAAATATTATTACTCCTTTTTTTATTTGTCTTTTCAATTAAAAGTGATCTCACTTGTTTTTAAATATTATTACTCCTTTTTTTAAGAAGGATAATTTTGTAACTTTAACAAAGTCAATACTTATTTCTTAAATATCGTGTCCGATCAAATAGCGACACATAATTTAGGTCGGAGGGAGTACTATTTATTATGTAAAAATATCTTTGTACTGTGTGGTGGTTGGATGACTTAAATCGATAACTAGAGGAACAAGAAAAGGTTACCTCAATGTAACCAAGACCTTCAGGGTCCAATTCCTCCATAATTAAAGAAGCATAATCGGCTGCACGTTCCTTCAACTTCGACAACTTATTGGCCGATGCACTCAGCATAATTAGCTGTTGAAAGAACAAAATATATATACGATAAGAAATTTTTGCGGGAAAACTATATTTTACTAGTAATAAATTAAATGAATATTCCTCCTCAATTAACGTATTTTATTCTGTTTCACAACACTATAAAATATTCTATTTGATAACTATATTAAAGTAATGCTTTTCGAATTATAGAAGATGCCCCTGTCCCTAATGGATTTTGCACAAATAGAATATGGGTTGACTTAAATTTTAACCTTTCTCAATTTTATTCAGCAGTTAACCCATGATAATCTTACCTCTTGAACTTCATCTCTCGTGATTTTTCCATCTCCATTGCTATCCGCCCTACAATTACCACACGTAAATCATTAAGAAGTGTATAAATAAAAAGATAATTAAGAATTATATTAGGTAATATGGATTCTTTTGTCATACTTGTTTTTATTCTTTCTTGTTTTCCAACACTCGATCTTCATTGAATTATCATGATATATGTTTTACTATAGATGTCTGTTGGTTTTCTCTTTGCTTTTTCTTTCCTGAATGAACTAGCTCATTGGTTTATAAATAGCCGCTCCAAACTTAGAAGGTCAAAAAAAGATCAAAAGTCGAAATTTATTGAACTTAAAAGTTTAATAACGAAGAAAACAAGGTTTAAAACTGCAAGATCAGCCCCTCCAAAGCAATCCTTGTAAATCACTCCTCCTAAACTGTAAATTATATTATCCAATCCCTTTTTAGTCATGATCAGGTTATTAACTTATCAGATGCAAGGTCACACAGCAGGGGCGGATCTAGAAGGCCGGATGGGGGTTCTCGGGAACCCACTAACTTTCATGTGAATGTAGTATTTCTATAGAGAAATCTAGTAAATATATAATAATTATAAGTTGGGAATCCATAAATAAAATGTGTTGCTGGTCTAGTGGAGTAGAGAGACTTGTAAAAACTTTATTGACCTCTTGGTTATGGGTTTAAATCCCTTTAGTTACTATTTGATTTTATTTTTATCTAATATGGGAAACCCATAAATCCTAAATCCTGGATTCGTCTCTGTCACACGGTATACCACAATGAATTTATTTTACGTAACAAGAAGTGGACCAATCAAAACAACTTAACATGTTATAATAGTTTTAAGTATACTGATAGTGTCTTTATCATGTCAGTTTATGACTTTAAATTCTTATTTCTGAATATAGGACATAAAAAGTTTGTTTTTCGTGTTTAGATAATAATAATGCATGCTTTGCAACAAATTAAAGTGGCCAAGAAAATGAAAAAAGAAGATAATAATAAGAGAACCCACATGTCAAAGAAAATTTGAAGACGAGCGTCAAAACTTTGGTCAGAAATCTGTAACCAAAATTCGTGAAGCTCAGTTTTGGTTATCTTTGTCGTCCTTTGACGACGCCGCCGTACTAGTGCATCAAAAACCCTGACTGCAAACTCCTTCGAATCCATCATTCCTGCACATGCATCGTCACACTGTTCAATATATTAAAAATAGTTTATCTGATCAGCTAAACGAATTTTATGCATGATTTACAAAATTTTAGAAATGTAAAAAAGATGCCATTCATATGGTTTACATGAATTGAGAACTTTGAATGTACCAATGCATTCACCAAAATCTTCTCTGGCTAGTAAACCGTCCTTTGCCAAAGCATGAAACCGAGCCTCCACTTTTTTCCATAGCACATTTGTGTCTGATTCACTAGTTGTTTTGCTTATGAATCTCAACCCTCCCAGCGCACGTTGAGCCGCTGATTTACTCCTTACTAGCTTCAATTTCGATTTCATCTCCTCTCGTGCCAACAAAGTGTTATGATTACGATGTTGTTGAAAATTATCATCGGCCACCTCCGATGCCCCCGCTGACGTCCGTGATCTCACGGACGGTGATCGGATCCATGAGAATTTCCTGCGAATTTTGGAGGCCGCCGATGCACTACGTGCTAGAAACCCATTTGGAGCTTCTTCTTCGCCTTCATCACTCCCTTCAGCATTAACGTGTGATGGTGTTGGCGCTACGCTACACAAAACAATTGAATTATCATCCAATTCAAGTGTAACTTCCACTAAATCTTGATCATTATTTCTCCTCAAATCATTCAGGAAAATTGGCAACATTGCTCCTCCCACATACTCCCCGCCGATGTCTAACGTCTCCGCCGGCACCGTATCATCCGGTAAGTCAAAATTCCTACTGTAACTCGATCGTTTTGAGCTGCTGCCCAATGATGATGACCTCAAGAATGATTTCAGCTGCATTTTTTTCTTCTGAAAATCCCCAAATAATGAACACCAAAATCTCCCTTATTTCTTGTAATGCAAACTAACTTATGAACTCACAACAATTAACAAGAGAAAAAATTAAAAAGGCTTAGATCACACGGTTCGTTCCTGAATGTTCTTAAAACAAACACCTCTCAACCGATCTCTGAACACGATTTCAACGCTTTATGTTTGGTTATGCCCCAAGTCTCTTTCTCAATTTCACATTGGTTCCATGTAGAAAACGAGAGAGAGAGAAGAGAAAAGAGAGATTAGTTGGGGTTTGTTCAAGAAAACTCTATAAAGAATAGCATCCTACTTAATAATATAACTAAATTGTAGTACCATATCATGACAAGTTACTGGTAAACTATCGTTGTACATTCCTAACATAATACCCACTACGAATCTACCATTTTCTTTACTAATAACTCGTAATATAAACTTGGTTAATCCCAATTAAGCTAGCATGCATTTTGGGCTAATTTTCTACTAACGATATTGCTATTTTAATTAAGATGATATGTAATTTACGTGGTTTCGATCGTTATTAGACACGACATGCGAATTAAAGCAAGTAGGTGAAACGTTAACTTGGACGATGTTACCTCATGTGATTACGTCCATAGAATTACACGTCTGTTAGAAAAACGAGCCATTTCTTTTCATCGACTTATCTTTTCACTAAGATCATCATAAGTTTTCGTTTGGTCACGTGAGATAAATTATAGTTTGAATGCATGATAAGGAATCATATGAGATGAAACTAAATTTTTATTTAGATGTGCAACTTGAAATTTTAAGCTGTATTTTATTTCTTATAAATAAAAAAACTTTATATATTGTGAAAACTATCAAAATTGCACTAATTCTTTATACAATCTTATCAAATAAGCAAAAGTTCAGAACAAAAGTATAATATAATATCACAAAATTATTTTTAAAAAATACAATATTTATTTATCAAATAATAAATTTAGTGAATAATAAAAAATGATAAGGTATGAGATCATTTGAAGTAATAAAGATCATTTGAAGTAATAATAAATTTTGTAGGCGTTTGACTATGAAAATTTAAAAAAAAAAAAAGTGAATATTTATCATGACGGAGCTATACGTTGGTGAGACTAATAGTTAAATGAAATATAAATAATTTAGAAATTGATAAAAGTAATAATATGAATTATAAATTTTATTTACATATGAAATAAATAGTTGGTAAATATAAATGGTGATTTACATATGAAATTATTATTTTTTTATTTGAAATTTCATATCATGATATTTTATTTACATATGAAATCATATTTTTTTTGAAAAAATTTGAAATTTCGTATCATGATATAAAATCATGACATGACCAAATGTTGATTTCATTTCAGGCACATGAAATCACATGTCCAAACGCCTACCTAATGTGTTATTTTATTAGACTCTAACTTTTATATAAGAACAACCTAAAAGAAATTATCACTACAAAAAAAACGGGTATAATTGTGGGGGTTTATTTGCGGGGATTATTTTAACCCCTGTAAAATTATATTAAATGCACGAGTTAAAAATGTGCCGCTAAAAATTATTAATTTCCAGGAGTTTTAGCCCCCGCTATTCATCAAAAAAATACCGCTAAACCTAATATAATTTGCAGGAGTTTTAACCCCCGCTATACATCCTAAAAAAATACCGCCCAATAAAAGAGTATATCCCCATTTCTCCCCCCCAAAACATTTCTCTCTCTCTCATTTTCAACAAAACAATTCTCTCCTGCTACATTGAGCCGGCTATTGCTACTTTGCGGGAGGTACGCCGACCATTTCTCTCCGGTCGGTCATTTTCTTTCCTGCTCCGATTGACTTTAGAGAAATATCTAATTTATAGATAATTTTCCCTCTGATTTTACTTTTCACTGTTCCCTCTCATCGGCCGACGATTTCAGCCGGTGCATCATCATCTCTCTCACACACACTTGGACAAAGCCAAACTACCGACTGTCTGCCACCGTCGCCGCCGTTCCCCCTCCCCCTCCGTGTCTCGCGCCACCAGTTACTGTAAGTTGATCGAGTTCTACCAATTGTTTTTTTTACAGAAAAGGAAAAATACTAGTGAAAATTATCAGGCTTTCCTTGCAAAAAAGTCTAGCTTTGTCTCGAAACTTCCAGGACATTTTGATTTTTGAGTTTGCATGGTAAAAATTTCGTATGAATTTGTAGAATTTTTTACAAATTCCCCAATTTAAGAAATTTCATATCAATTATGCCCAATTGGTAGGAATTTTCCAAAAATCCCTATGAGGCAGTACTGATAATTCCCCAAAATTGCTTTAAAATAGTTTGATTTGTGAGCAAATTGGTTCAAACACTACTAGTTTGATTTCTATTTTAGGATGATGTTGCAGCTTGTTTCGAGTACTATGCAGATCTCGTTGAAGCTCTAGATTTGAAAAGGAAGACTCCAGTTAATCTTCATTTGGATTCATTTAAGAGTTATGTTCTTAGAGAACCTCTCGGTGTTGTGGGATTGATAACTCCATGGTAGGTGTCGTTTTTCAGAGTTTCTTTTTAGTTTTACAAACCACACATTCATGACTGAACTTCTACGTTTCACTCCTAGTTCATTGGAAAAATTGGACCATAATCCTAATAAATGAACAATGAGAATAACATTCTTGTGTACTTTTTCAAGTCAATGATCCTTTTTGTTTTCATAAAGCAGGAATTATCCATTGTTAATGGCCACATGGAAAGTTGCCCCGGCCCTGGCTGCGGGTTGTGCTGCAATACTTAAGTCGTCTGAACTAGTATCAATGCGAGTCCTTATAGCATATCATTATCTATATCCTGCACATCATTTGTTTCTTTAATTAAACAACTCTAATTTTTTAATTGCAGTACATGTTTGGAGTTGGGTGAGATCTGTACAGAAATCGGTCTTCCTCCTGGTGCCCTTAACATTCTAATAGGATTGGGGCCTGAAGATGGAGCTCATTTGTCATCTCATTCTCATGTGGACAAGGTTTTCCTATTTTTTTTTTTCGAGTTATGCTTTTTGTATATTTATCAAATCTCACATTTGAATGAATTTTTTAAACTTTTGGGGACAGATTTCATTTACAGGAAGTGCCCCTATATGGGCTAAGGTCATGACTGCTGCAGCTCAACTTGTTAAAGTATGTTCTGGCGTAAATAAGTAATCTTTTAGGTTCTAACTGACCAAAACTATCAGGTATGCGGGTGGGTAAATTATAGCTAAGCCCTTTTTGTTTCATTTGCAGCCAGTTACTCTTGAGCTTAGCGAAAAAATTTCAATAGTTGTGTTTGATGATACCGATAACCTTGACATAGGTTTGCCTTTTCTAAAAAAAATTGTACACTTCACCATTTGGTTAAGAAGTTAACTTCATCCTCGGTTCTTGATCCTATGTTCTTCGTTGTCTAATCAGCTGTTGAGTGGACTCTTTTTGGTTGCTTAGCAAATACTGGTCAAGTTTACACTGCAATATCACATCTGATAATACAGGTAAAAATCGCTATATGTGGATGAGGTCCACATATTTAGTCACAGTGTCTTCTTTTGGTTAACTCTGTCTTGGTTTGGCACTATTTACCATTATCTAGGAAGTACCTATTAGAACACCTGTTGTGTACGTTTGATCATCAAGTCATCTCGTGCTTGGCAGAGTAATCGAAACGTGAACTCCAATTCTTAAAACACATTGTGATATGGTTATGCTTGAGAGAAGATGCCCAGAATGGTATCTCCAATTCAAAATTTCATGAAAAATTGGCACTAAAATTAGCATATCAAGGCCAGACAGATTGTTGATTACTTAAGTTCTAACTTATAAGAAATTGTAGCATTTCTCGGTTTTTTTGATGTATTATTTTGTTCTATTTTCCTGTCTGTTATAGATGTTAGAGCTTTTACTAAACCAAATCGTCGATACTGTAGGAAAGCATTGCTTCTAAATTTTTGGACAGGTTCATTCTTTGGACCAAAAATATCAAGATCTCTGATCCCTTGGAAGAAGACTGCAAGCTTGGTCCCATCGTTAGTTCTGGACAGGTAGGAAAATATATGTTGTGGAGTTAATAGAAAATGCGGTTCTACCTGTAAAGTACTTCAGAAACAAAATATCATGTTTAACATTAAACTGACACTTACATATCTTATCACAATAAATAACTCATTAGAAGATACTATTTTTGGTTTGTTATTTCTAGCAGATCTTGTAGATGAAGTTGTAAATATAACACAATCTGTAGACAATTTCTACGTACTTATTTTTGTTAACTTGCAGTATGAGAAAGTATTGAAGTTCATCTCAAATGCCAAAAATAAAGTTGGCGAACGACCTCAGGTAAAAAAATCCTTTCTGGCAAAAGCCTAATGGTGCTTTGTTTGTCAATGTTTTGTAATAGAACTCAAGTCATCACGATTGAATTGCAACACTTGAAGAAAGGATATTATGTTCATCCTACAATTATTACTGATTTTAATACCTCCATGGAGATCTGGAAAGAGAAAGTATTTGGACCTGTTCTTTGTGTCAAAATATTCAAAACTGAACAAGAAGCCATTGAACTAGCAAATGACACTAAGTAAGTTTCCTATTCAGACTTTCACCAATATATTACGTGTATTAAGTTCTAGTCATGTTAGTATACTTTAGGTTCATATTTTCTAGGAGTTCTATAGTCCTGTCGGAGAATTATATGTCGATAGAAAACAGAACCAACTTGTTCGTTGTTGTTGATGTCTTTCCCTTTGTCTCATAGGTATGGTTTGGCTTCTGCTATTATGTCAAAAGATGCTGGAAGATGTGAGATACAAAGGTGGGAGTATTTATCTTTTGCTGTAAGCAATTTTTTTTTATCAATTGGCATGGCATTACTACAAGAGTTAATTGGATTTTGCAGGCTTTCCAGATAGGGATCATATGAATTAACTGTTCACAACTAACTTTTAGTCAGCTTCCATTTGGTGGTAAGAAGCGTAGTGGTTTTGGACGTGATCTAGGGGAGTGGTAAGCACTCACTAATCTGAACTCACGTTGTGTAAGGTTTATTAAAAGGAAAAATGTTCTCTACCAAAAAAAGTTGAAAAAGAGTTTCATTTTCAACACTCGAACTTGAGATCTCTGATCATTGCTTGTGATCATTGATGCAGAGGTCTTGAAAAGTACTCGAACATTAAGCAGGTGATAGAATATACTTCTGATAATGCATGGGCTTTTGACAAGTAGCCTTCAACGAACTAGTGAAAGGCTAGTTTATTAGTGTTTTCTCTGCTCGTTAAGCAATAAACAGTTGTAATTCTATTAGTGTTTGCAAGGAGATCACAGGATGATAATGATCCTAATCATATTCTTTGATTTTGTTGTATTTGTCTTGAATATTCAATTATGATGATGTAATTGTGTGATTGGAGTGAATTTTAGAATATTGAAGGTTTTGTGTTTAAATTTGATTTTGTAGTTTGAAGATACTAGTTAATGTTGAAAATTTGGAGTTTGAAGATGTTAATGTTGAAAATTTAATTTTGAAGTTTAATGTTCAATATATTTTTGATATGCTTTTCAATTACAATGTTTAATTACTGTGTTGTATTAATGATATTTGAATTGAACAAATATTGAATTGTAGGTTATACCTAAAGGAACAATTAAATTTGAGCTAAAATTAGAATCTATAATTAGTTATTGAAAATTGATGGTCCTGCTAAATTTTTTTAAAAAAATAAAATAATTACGGAGGTTTTAACGCCCGCAAGTTTTAAATAAAAATTTAGTATAAAAAGAATTAAATTTAGAATAACGGGGGTCAATAACCGTCGCAAATCAATTACGGGGGTCGTAACTGCCGCAAAATAACCACCGCAAATTAATTATGGGGATCAAAATAACCGATGCAAACTGTTTGTGACGGCTTGTATTGTGGGGGTTTTGGGAACCGCCGAAATTATATTTTGCGGGGATTTAAAACCCCCGCAAACTGGAAAATTAACCCCCGTAATTTAATCCATTTTTTGTAGTGTATGTACTATCATGCCATTTATCACAAATAATACCTCTCCATTTCCTTTTACCTGACCTATTTGACTTGACACTCCTCTTTAAAAATATTTATTAGGAATTTGTTTATATTACTATATTAGTTATGTTTTGAAAATCTAAACTTGACTATCAATACTTTATGTAATCATTTAATAACAGGGATGGCCAGTAATGAAAGAAAATACAAAAACATCTATTGATTTCATAGATTGAAAAATTAATTAAAATAATTATTTTTTATAAGAATATCAAGTAAAACAAAATGAATAGAGTAATCCCTAATAAATAATATTACTGACCAACAAATTATTTAGACAACCCGAGATAATAAATTATTGATACTCAATTTATCCCAATTTATATGACACAATTGAAATTATGAGATTCAAAATTATAAATTTTAGCTTTAAATTAGGACATAGAAGCTCTATATTTTTTTAAAAATCATCTAGATGTTAAGTTTGTGAGTGTGTGTGTATATACATACATACATATATGCATACATATATACATATATACATATGGGCAAAATACATAGACAGGGGCAAAATACATGGACAGGTCCCTGAACTTTTTGACTTTTTCCTTATTGGCACCTCAATAAGGCCATGTACCTATTAAACCCTTTTATCACTCACAAACTATGTCAATTAAGCACAATTGCTGACATAACGCTAACATAGTATGACATGTCGAATACACTCTCCACTAGGAGAGTGAGAAGCCATAATTTACTGTAATTATTTTCTTTTTTTAAAATTTTTTTTCCTGTTATCAAATTAATATGTTTGATGAGATGCCCTTTTTACATTTTTTTCTTCTAATTTTCTTGGTTGAATTTAGAGTAGTGAGTGGGGTCAGTTACTACCTAGAAAACATTCATACTTGTGAATATAATGTTTCTTCAATTTCTTGTAATTGATTGTTAGCATATTTGTGATTCTTTGATACATTTTTCATTCAATTGAAGGTAAAAAACATTTCAAAATGATAACGCTCAACTTACACGTCAATTTAGGTGCAAGGCGGTCGTTGTCAATATATTTACACAAGTAGGAGTCGGGGTCGAATCCACGGGGAATAATGTGAGTGACGATTGAGTAGGTTCGTAATGAGAGCTACTAACTAGATTCAAACCTATGGTACAAAATGGTTTGGGGTTTTGAAATAGTTTTTATCATATAAATAATTCTTGGGCTTCTAAGGAACTAATTCGAGACTAAGAATAATTATAGCGTAAATAATTATGAATAGATTTTGGGGTTATGCTTTCCTAGGGGTCATGCATAGATTCGTGAAGATTCGGTGCAAACTCTAATCGTTGATGATGTGGTAGGATAGGTTGAAAGTCCTTGAGGTTAGTTTTGTAACAAAACCTCAAGGATGTCACTCATTAACTCTTTTGAGTACCTAACGAGTGTGCCAATTAAAGCCACCCACTACCTCAATTGAGCACCCCTATTCCTAGGATGGTACCCAAGGGATAGTTAACCTCATAATCGCCCTTAAGTCTAAGATAGCGAAAAATTAGCAAACTACACCCATTAGTTGTCTACTATTGTTTTGGTTCCCACATCCCTCTTTCAAGGATGATATGAGGTTCGAAAGTTCACCCAAACCCCTCTTTCAAGGATTGTTTGAGCTTTTAAGAGTTTGAGATTTTCACCCATCAAATCCATTTGAGTATTTGGGGCTTTCACCCACAAATCTCAATCAATTTAATCAAGCAATGCTATAACCCATCATCAATAAAATAAAATCTATAAAAATACATCACAACCCACACACTTGCACCCTACTCAAACATAACCCCAATAGGTAGATTTAGCAAATCATAGACATAATAAATACAAATAAACCAAAACTTCCATCAAAGTTATTCATTAAATAAATTAAAGATAGGACAAATTACACTTTAAGCTCCAAGGAATCCTCAATGGAAGATGCCAAATCCACTCTTTGGAGTCTCTCTAATTAAATCTTAACTCAAATTAGTACAAATTTAGGCTCCAAGCTCTAAGAAATTGAAAAAACCTCAACTAAGGATAGGTAATGTGTAAGATGAAAGAAGATGGTGAAAATAAACTAAAATCCCCTATTTAAGCCTCAATTTCACATTTTCCCAATATTACAAAAATATCACCTTGCTCTTGATCTGCTTAAGTAGGTGGAGAGCGAGTGGAAAGTGGATGCAAAGAAGATGGCCCTTTACTTTCACATTTGACCTCCTTTTGACTTTAAAGACTTGCTCATCTTCCCTTTTCAACTTTTCCTACACAAATGAGCATTAAGTATGATATAAAGATCAAATTAATGAAAATCAATAGAAAAAATATAATAATTTAGGCTTAAAAGGTAATAGAAAGTCGTCAAATGACGGGTTATCAACACCTCCAAACTTAAACTATTGCTTGTCCTCAAGCAATCAAGAACAATTCAAAGAAATAGGGTATTTAACTCAAATTCACCCAAAAGAAAGCTATAGTAAAGGAATAAGCTAACAAAGCTATTCAAATACTTTCTAAACATGTTATGGCAATAAGTAAATCAAAGTTTTTCAATAAGCACATATTTATGAAGCAAGGATGCAAGCTTGTATCAAATGAACCTTCCAAATCAACAAAGCATCTTAAGAGAAAATACAAAAATTTTAAAAATTGTCTCAATCTTCATAATGCAGCTTACTTCACCCATTTACCCAAACCGAGAGTAAGGCTTCACCCTCTACCCCAAAGTATTGATGCCGCTCATAATCCAGAGTTAGCTTCACTCACACAAAATACATGAAAATTTCTAAAGAAACTCAAATAATGAAAGAATTCACACTTACTCTCGCAAAGAAATTCAAGTACAGTGAATAGAACCATAGGCTTATCCTTTGTGTTTTTCGTCACTAATGTAGACTTACCTAGTTTAAAATCGCCAAGGTCTTGCGGTTCAGGATGAAGACTTAAGGTGTAGGAAGAAATATCTATGGATCAAGTGACTAAAATACCTCCTTCAATGCAATTTCTCAACCCTTTCTACCCCAAAATTTTCAAACTATCCGCCTTATTCTTCTTTAAATCATTTCCCAACCTTTTTTATTAGAATTTACCAAATAATTCAGAGCCACCATTTTTGTTCTTTCTTTCTTTGACTTTTTCAAAAGACTTTCTAACTTTGAGCTCTTCTTAGTCTCCCATTGTCTTATTTTTCTTCACATTCTATGGGCTAGGCTATACAACTTTATCATAAAGTATGTCTCTTAGCTATTAAGCACATGAATTGACCACCTTACATATACCTTTCTTGGTTCATCTTAGCACATCACATTAATCCCCCCAAACTTGGAGTATGAACGACCCTTATATTACTCTCCCAACTACACAAATCCCCCAAACTTACACTTTTGCCTATCTTTTACTAGCTTGAATCATTCGATGCATCAAAGGAGGTTGGGTTCCAAAAGGAAGATTTTAAAAGCGCTTAGGTGTTTTAGCAAGGTTATCATTACAAAAAGAAAGAAAAATGGGCAAAAAGGCTTAAAAAAAGTTAACTAGGGAACGATGTTAAGGTGGGAATTTGATCTTGTGATGGGTCAAAAATGGCCTAGAGTCATTCTCCAAACTAATCTTGTCTATAATTTATCTTTGAACACACTCGGGCAAGTTCTAGACTACACATATGTACAAAAATTATTCAAACATCTCACCACACATGGCATAGTACTCATAGAATAAAAAGTTAATCTCCTAATCAATTTGAGTTTAATAAGTTACTCTGAGTCAAGGACTCATCTTTGTAAAAAAAGAGCCAAAATTGAAATTAATAGTCTCACTCAAAATAAAATTCAAGAACATCCTTGATCTCTTTTTTTTTTTTCAAAAAGAAAACTATAATTTTCTGATTTTTTTCTCAAAATTATTTCATTTCTTGCCAATGATATTTTGAAAGAATTTTTTTTTTTTCAAAAAGAAAACTATAATTTTCTGATTTTTTTCTCAAAATTATTTCATTTCTTGCCAATGATATTTTGAAAGAATTTTTGAACTTTTTCATCTTCCTGAACAACTAAAGAAAAACTTGGGTGAATGTAAGGCAACATTACCTTTACACTTCACGGGACTCTTAATACAAGTATGATCTCGTAGATGGACCCTTTTTATGTATGTCAAAGGCAACCGAGAGAAGGCCAGAGCTTAAGTGTGGGAGAAGTCAAAAACCATCCTTATGTGTGTACTAAAGGGGTGGCCTTGAAGCCTTATTCATTAAAATGGCACCTTTGTCATTTTAAGTCTTTTGGGGAATGTAATACAAATAGAACCACTTAGGTTTTATTCAATTAGTTGATCATATTTTGAGATTTGTAACATTTGCAACACTTTATTTCTCTCTCAAGAGCTCTAACCGAAACTAGGGCTAGACAAGTGAAGATTCACTTATTTTTGCATATTGGCTTGAAACGTTGGTGTTTAGAGAAGGTAAAGGCCCTCTTCTATCAATGTAGAGTTAGGTTAGTGTCATGGATAGTGTTTAAGGGCCCAAGAGTATAATAATTCTTGGGTTCTTAAGAATGTCCCTTCATTTGGTCTAACTATTTATCTTGTATCTTGTTGAATCTGTGGTTCCTTGTTGTTGTTAATGTAACCGTAACCTTCTTGTTGTTGTAATCTTGTTGTTTATGTGTTGACATAGTGAAGCCGTGTGGGGCCTCTTCAATTCACTATAGTCCTAGTAATCTTTTATTCTCCATCTACTTTGTTGAATATTGTTGTTGTTGTCTTGAAAACATAGAGAAGCCGAGTGAGGCCTTTGATTCTCTATTATTGTTGATCTTGTATATCTATTGAATCCGTGTTGTGTGTTCGATCTTGTATCATTTGGTATCAGAGTTTGTGGTTGATTTTGTTTCAACAAAATCAATCTTGGGCTTGGTAGTTGAAAAATACAAAAAAAAAATATTGAAATCTGAAAATTCCAAAAAAACAAAAGGAGAAATCTGTCCATCTTGTTCTTGGCCGAGAAAATGGTGTTGTGTTGTTGTCTTGGTTGAAATTGGTTGTAGATCTACAAAAGATTTTAATTATTTAGTTTATTTCTTGTGTTGGTTTCTTTCTCATCAACACAAAAGTGTCCAAATCTAAAGTTAAGCTTGTAATATTGACTATTGTTGTGTTGAATTGAAGTTGGCCATGTGTTGAACCTTGTTGTTGAAGATTGGTGGCCGATTGGTGTTGTTGTTGTTATGTTCATGAATATTGTCATTGTGTTCATCTTATTGTTCACCTAGTATTATAACTTAAACTACAAAAAGTGCAAACTTGATTCAAAAAGGTGAAGATAAAAGTTTTAAAGTTTGATGGTGAGAAGACTTGAACCATCACTTCATAGAATTTTTCAACTATTATCCTTAAATCAAGGAGCCTTGTTTGGTGGAACTAGTACAATTCAAGATCATCCTTTTGAGAATAAACTTACAAAAGACTCAAGACTTATACTTTCCCTCCAAAACCAATTGCCTTTCATTCTAAATTGTGTGAAGGTTGAGAATTTCAAATTTGTGACTAAGTTGTGTGGGATCGAGACAAATTAAATATTGCCACGTCACCACTTGCTACTGTTCATGTCAATAATTAAACTCAAATTTGAATTTTTCTAGTTTCTAATTGTTGATTCTTGGTTTCATTAGTTGATCATAGAACAAATTAACAAACTAGTAAACTACTACTAGATTGTCAATTAGTCCTTTTCATCCCTTGTTCGTGTCTACGTTTCTTTTGTGCTTTTGTTATTTTTATAATCATAGTGTTTCTTGGTTCAAGTTCGATCATTACTTACTTGAGTCATCCAACAAAGAATTCATTCCGACTGAGGAGTAGACTTAATCTTCATCTCACCACAACTGCAAGCCAACTTGCAAACATTTGTGACATCAAGTGTGAGACCACAACGTGAGTGAGAGAATAGTGAGGTTGTTTGAACTAACTTGTGTTTTGTTTTGTAGGTTTTGTGTTGTATTATTGTGTGTGACATAGTGGACTGATTTGGTGACTTGTTGGATTGTAACTTGAAGTATTAATTCCGATACCATTAAAATGGAACCCGAGGCTTCAAATGCTCAAACAATAGATAGTAATGCCATCAATCTCATTTTGGCTCGCCTTGAAACTATGTCCCGAGATGTGGCTAGGTTGAATGTGGGTCTTGAGAAACTAGATACGGATGTCGCATTAATGAGTGGGATATTACAGCGTGTGGAAAGTCAAAGGAGTAGACCATCCACCCCTCAACATATTTTCCCGACCACTACTCCCGAGGCCTTGCACCAAATGTTCCATCCACCGAGACAACCCTCCAATGTCATAAACCAAACTCTACTATACTCCCTCACCCGAGACCATGAGAGGCCAATCCAACCACTACTTCACCAAGTCCAACAAGAAGGACTTGGAATCCAAATTCCACCCCACAACTCGAGCCCTCCAAACCAAACTTCACTTGGACAAAGACCTTATTATCCACCAAATCCAAATTCACCGCTACAAGCTCCACTTAATCTAAATAGACCTATCCAACATGAGGGGTATGGTCCATTTGATGATGGTTACATGAGGGGGGAAAAGGTACGAGGTAGATATGTTGATCCAAGGGAAGTTTATGGACGAGAAGGAAGAGTTGGTCATTGGACCTAACAAGGGAACCAAATCCGTGAAGTAGGACTAAATACCATCAAAATGGGGCTTCCAATCTTCAAGGATGAGAGTGATTCTGAAGAGTTTCTTGTATGGAAATACGCATGTGAGAGGTTTTTCCATGTCAATGATCTTACCGAAGAGAAGAAGAGTTGCTACGCGATTTCTCACTTTAAGAGTTATGTTACTACATGGTGGAAGTATTTTAAGCATTTTGGCAATGTGTTGGTAGAGGGGAATCCCCCCCCTTGGTTTCGGCTGAGGTACCTCATGAGAAAAAGGTACCTACCCAAAAGATATTATCAAGAGCTCTTTGCCAAGTTGTATAACTTGAGGCAAGGAAGCAAAAGCATCGTGGCTTACTACGATGAGTTCCAACAACTCATCTTAAAACTTGATCATAGAGGGGAACAAGTGAGTCATGACATGATACAATTAAATATGCGGTTGAATAGAGATATTGCTTCACGGTAGACCTTACACAAGTTCAACAAAATTGACGCCATTTTCCAATCCACCTTAGAGATTGAGAGAGAGATACGGGAAAGGGCGGGCAACAAGTTCAAAGGGAAATCACCCTCGGATTGGCACAAGGACAAGATTAACTCATACAATAAGGAGAAACCCGAGGCCAAGCTGATCCAAGCCGAGACCAAGGCTGCCCAAAGGTATCTTCCAAGATATGAAGGTAAACCGAATTCTACTTCTCGTCCTAAAGGATTTCAATGTTTTAAATGTCAAGGGTGGGGGCACAAGGCTAATGAGTGCCCAAATCAGAGAAATATAATTATTAGGGAAGAAAAATTATATTACCTTGGTGAGGAGGTGGGGCTTGCATCGAATGAGTTTGATGAAAATGATCAAGATGGAGAGCAAGAAGCCTAGGTAGAAATAGATGAAGGCATGGAAGATATTTGGTCAGTTGATGGAGAGTGTGTAGTACCCTTGTTTATGGAAAGGAGAATCATGCTTAGTGATGGTTTAGAAGAGGAAACTGAGGGTTAGGATGATGAGAAAGAGGAGGAGCCGAGAGTTCAAGAAGTGGGATTTGACCACAAAGACCCTTTGATGCTTACTAACCGAGATGGTATCACTTTGCCTAGCATCCATTCTTCTTATGTGCAGGTTGAAGGAAATCCAAGCCCAAGGAGAAAGATTTATGATCTCATAACACCCTTGGTTGAATATCCTAACCTTAGGAGGAGCCGAGAAAAGATTATTCGAAGAGGAGAGCTTGCGGTAAAGATTGCTTTATTTTGAGGTCAAAATCCTCTCAAGATGGAGAGGATGATACAAGTGTGATCTCGTAGATGGACCCTTTTTATGCATGTCAAAGGCAACCGAGAGAAGGCCCGAGCTTAAGTATGGGAGAAGCCAAAAACCATCCTTATGTGTGCACTGTAGGGGTGGCCTTGAAGCCATATTCATTAAAAGGGCACCTTTGTCATTTTAAGTCTTTTGGGGAATGAATATAAATAGAACCACTTAGGGTTTTATTCAATTAGTTGATCATATTTTGGGATTTGTAATATTTGCAACACTTTAGTTCTCTATCAAGAGCTCCAACCGAAACTAGGGCTAGACAAGTGAAGATTCGCTTGTGTTTGCATATTGGCTGGAAAAGTTGGTGTTTAGAGGAGGTAAATGCCCTATTGTGTCAACTTAGAGTTAGGTTTGTGTCGCAGATAGTGTTTAAGGGTCCAAGAGTGTAACAATTTTTGGGTTCTTAAGATTGTCCCTTCATTTGGTCGAACTATTTATCTTGTATCTTGTTGAATCTATGGTTCCTTGTTGTTGTTAATGTACCCGTAACCTTCTTGTTATTGTAATCTTGTTGTTTATGTGTTGACATAGTAAAGTCGTGTAGGGCCTCTTCGATTCACTATAGTCCTTGTAATCTTGTATTCTCTATCTAATTGTTTGAATATTGTTGTTGTTGTCTTGAAAACATAGAGAAGCTGAGTGAGGCCTTTGATTCTCTATTGTTGTTGATCTTGTAAATATCTTGAATCCGTGTGGTGTGTTCGATCTTGATTCATTTGGTATCAGATCTTGTGGTTGATTTTGTTCCAACAAAATCAATCTTGGGCTTGGTAGTTGAAAAATACAAAAAACTGTACACTTAGTTTCTAAAACCTTTAGGGAAATACTTTTAAGAACTTTTCTTTACCAGTAGAGAAAATAACTCATCTTAAGGTTTTAGGGAAATTCTCTTTTAAAACTGTACTGCAAGGGAAATACTTTATCTTTTATCTGAAGACAATTCTTTCAAAACTTTAGGGAGGTTATCTTAACCGACATAAACTATGCGAGCTACATGGATTCCAACGTCTTGTCCTCCTAAGGAACAAACCTCACATTGGGGAGAGGTCTCATACTCTTGCTAGGGAGTATAACCTCAACTCAGTGATCACTATCTCGGCCTCAGGCTTAAAAGTCTCAATTCTATGGTGGCACGTAGTTTTGGGGTATGAAATCGTAGTAACTTACCCAACTCGATGCTAAATACTATTCTCTTTCATTATCTATGCTCATCTCGTGTAAATCCACATTAAAACTCGCATAAGGTTTTATTAGGAAACCAGTTATGCACTCAATCATTATATGAATAACTCTGTGAAGTGGATTTCAAAACTCATATGAGGAACAAAGATCATATAATGCTAATCTCAGGGTACTTAAAAGCACAAGTTCTTGAAATATCAATACTCAAAATAAGAGCTAATGACCCATGTTTCAAACTCATGTAAACTCATAGTAATTCATATGGTCAATAGGTTTTCTTGAAAATATCTCATCAATATCAACATAAAATTCAAGAGTCATAATATCATGCTTAACTCACTTGAAAATCTGAAATCAATATCTCATAGCATACTCATGGTATTCAAAATCATGAAAAGAGCCTCAAAGCAAACATGGAATTTCATAATTCAATCATATCATGTTCAAAACCATCAATAAGATACTTTGGGCATAAACCCATCTCAAATTTTCTTAAAAATATACTTTTGGAAAAAAAGACGAAAGGATTGTCCTTGTTGAAAACCCCACATACCTTGAATTAGAATTTTTAGATGAACTCTAGCTTTTGGGACTCTATTCGTACTCTTGAATGAGGGTTCTTGAAGCCTTTGACTTGGAAACCTTGAATCTTGACTCAATTTAGAAAATCTATGGTGAACCTTGAGATTCTTGGAAGAGGATTTGGATGCTTAGGGTTTTTGGTTGAGGGAAATCTTGAGAAAAATCTCATATGATGCTTGTAATGACCTTAATTCTGATGTTTGTATAGTTTAAGAGACTTGAAAAAAGTCCAAAATACCCTTTTTAACTTTTGTACAAAGCTGGAAAATTTGAACTAGAAACCCGACTTTATGGGCCACCGCAATACGCCGAAATTGACAAATGGGAATCTGGGAGTCACCGCGATGCGGAGCCATCGTGTTGTCCCGTTGGTTGGGACTTGGAACTTTAGCGTGACGCATCACAATCGTGCAGTTCCAATGGAATTTGACAATTGTTAAATACACCCTCTCCACAATTCGCCAAACACTAAAATGATGGTGTTATACGACTGGAACTTCAATTAGCCATAACTTCTTGCCCGATTATCTGATTTGGGAGAATCTTATATCGTTGGAAAGCTAATTCAATTTCTCACACGAAAAAAGTCAAAATTAGGAAAATTCTATATGATTTAAACATTACTCACTTTTAAAATCATTCCTCAATCATATAGAGACAAAATTAGGCTTAAGAAAAATTCGGGGTATTACAATCCTTTAAGTACAATGTTGAAAAATGGTTTGAATGAGGTCTATACCTTAGTTTCGGAGTTGCATCCTCATTAACATCTTTGCCCCAAAATAGACCAGAGTCGTCATAAGAGATTGATTTGGTTTCTTCTTTTGACTCTAGCACCATTTTCTTGACTTCGACATCTTCTCTCATGTTTGGTTCGGGCTGTTGGGAAACCACCGAGGATTCATCAACCTTTAGCTTATTTTGAAGAGTGGTCCCACTCATGGTATCTAAAATATTAGCCTCCATACCCACTTTTTCTGTCCTTGCAATTTTCTCGTTACATGCCCCCATGGATTGATACATGACATACATGTTATCCCCCGTTGTCTCCACCCGATTCAAGATAAGTTGAAGTATTTCTTCAACACCATTGTATCCGGCTCGTTGTTATTCCTTTGATGTATCATGAGACCTATCACGCTCATAAGAAGAACTAGCATTTAGTTTAGTATGACGGGGGAGGGTACATTTAGACAATCACTCCAATGCCCATCTCGACCACTACACAAATAACAATCATACTCCCAATAGGATCGAGATGGTGCACACATCTCTTTTCGAGTAGCATGACTATAATTATACAGAAGATGGAGTCCGTCACAATATGGACATGGATCATCCAAAAGGATTTCCAACAACCAAAATCATATTTGTCTCAAGATGCCATAGTGAAATATAAACAAAAATAAAAATCTACCTACCGAAAGAAACAAAAGAAAAGCACAAATAAATATTTACAAGTTTGAATTCAAGAAAGTAAATTAGAATTTCAAACTAACTCAATACGCCAAATTTTTCCCCGGCAACAGCGCCATTTTTATAACGCTCAACTTACACGTCAATTTAGGTGCAAGGCGATCGTTGTTAATACATTTACCCAACTAAGAGTTGGGGTCGAATCCACGGAGAACAATGTGTGTAGCGATTGAGTAGGTTCGAAATGAGAGCTACTAACTAGATTTAAACCTATAGTAAAAAATGGTTTGGGGTTTTTGAAATAGCTTTTACCATATAAACAATTCTCAGGCTTGTAAGGGACTAATTGGAGACTAAGAACAATTAGAGCGTAAACCATTACGAACGAATCTTGGGGTTATCTTTCCTAGGGGCAAGTCATGGATGGATTCGTGAAGATTCGGTGTAAACTCTAATCGTTGATGATGTGATAGGCTAGGTTGAAAGTCCTTAAGGTTAGTTTTTCAACAAAACCTCAAAGATGTCACTCACTGACTCTTTCGAGTATCTAATGAGTGTGTTAATTAAAGCCACCCACTACCTCAGTTGAGTACCCCTATTTCTAGGATGGTATCCAAGAGATAGTCAACCTTATAATCGTCCTTATGTCTAAGATAGCGAAAAATTAGCAAACTACACTAATTAGTTGTCTACTATTGCCTTGGTTCTCACATCCCTCTTTCAAGGATGATATGGATTTCGAAAGTTCACCCAAACCCCTCTTTCAAGAATGGTTTGAGATTTTCAACCATCAAACCTATTTGACTGTTTGGGGCTTTCACTCACAAACTTCAATTAATTTAACCAAGCAATACTAGAACTCATCATCAACAAACTAAAATCTATACAAATACATCACAACCCACACACTTGCACCCTACTCAAACATAACCCCAAGAGGTAGATTTAGCAAATCATAGACATAATAAATACAAATAAACCAAAACTTCCATCAAAGTTATTCATTAAATAAATTAAAGATAGGGCAAACCACACTTTAAGCTCCAATGAATCTTTAATGGAAGATGTCAAATCCACTTTTTGAAGTTTCTCTAATTAAATCTTAACTCAAATTAGTACAAATTTAGGCTCCAAGCTCCAAGAATTTGAAAAACCCTCAACTAAGGATAGGTAATGTGTAAGATGGAAGAAGATGGTGAAAATAAGCTAAAATTCCCTATTTAAGCCTCAATTTCATATTTTCCTAATATTACAAAATGCCACCTTGATCTTAATTTGCTTAAGCAAATGGAGAGCAGGTGAAAAGTGGATGCAAAACAGATGACCCTTTACTTTCACATTTGACCTCCTTTTGACTTGAAAGACTTGCTCATCTTCCCTTTTTAACTTTTCCAACACAAATGAGCATTAAGTATGAGATAAATATCAAATCAACGAAAATCAATGAAAAAGAATGATAATATAGGCTTAAAAGGTACTAGAAAGCAGTCAAATGACGGCTTATCACAAAACATCAAATTCAACATCAAAATTTAAATTCTAATGCAAAAATTCAACATGAAAAATTTAATATTGTGTGTAGGTCATTGCGGGTGTTTTGAAATTCACTGAAAAATAAGGTGAAGGCTATTTTGGATTTTTTTGGTGGCGGTTTAGTGGTGTTGAAGGGTGGTTGGTTGTGTTGGGATGGCATTTTTCGGCGGAATTTTCGTCGAAAAAATCAGAATCTCATGGGCCTCTTCTTTGTTGTTGTTGCTTGTTGTTGTATATCAATGTGTGTTGTATTGTTACTCTTTTTCTTCTCTAATGATTATTCGGTGTTGTTTTGGTGGAAAAATGGAGGAGTGGAGGTGAACTATAATAGTGAAAACAAATAAAAGACTAAAATCTAAATTCCGGATTTTGGATACCCAAAATCAACAAAGAATTGGGTCAAATTCAATGAATGTAACAATAAAATTTAAAGTGGAAGAAGATATGATAAAGGTAATGGAGGTTTTTTTTTTTGGAGAAGAAAAATAACATGTTTTTTTAGAGAAGAAGAAGATCAGATTCTTTTTTCCTTAAAAAATATTTTTGGCAATTTTTTTTTACTTTTTAATTATTTGTGATCAAAATGAGTTGTTGAGTTGTCTTTCTTTTATTGGTGCATTTTTCACGTCACCAACGTGTAAAATTCACACACTTTAATTTTCTTTTATTTTTGTAAAAAAGTGCTTAATAGGCACACTTAATGAAAGGTTCAGGGATTCAATAGGTGCATGACCTAATTGAGGTGTCAATATGGAAAAAGTCAAAAAGTTCATGGGTCTATCTATATATTTAACCATATATATGTGTGTACACACACACACACAAACACTTGTAATAGATTCATCTCAGATGGCAAATCATTTCGAATTCAAGAAATTTTTTTAAGTTCAATATTTATTGGAATTGACACTTTAGATTCAGATAGATCATATCTTGTAAATTGAAAATTCTTTCTTTTGTATTCTTTAATACCAGTTTGATTCTTATAAAGTAAGAATGAACGTGATATATATGTTGGACATACTACATAAACCTCAAGAAATTCAAACAAGCTATCTAATTCGATGCTTGCCAAATTATTCTTTCAGATATTACTAAAAAAAATTCAATTTTACCGTATATATTTAGACGAAGAGAGTATATATTATATTGATAGCGTAAAAGTCTTTTATATCAAAAGAAATGAAATTTTTTGATCCTTTACAAAATGAATAGAAAAACGTATTTTTTTATGAGTAAAAAATGAAATTCTCTAATAAAAAGCCATAAACTTTTCTTTAAAAAAATTGTAAATAGCTTATAAAATTAATTCCCACCAGTATTCTTCATTTTTATTCAAGTTAAATCTATCCTGTAATTGTGCAAATCATAAAATGGCAAGGCCAAAGGATAATTTGACGAAACCTTCTGAAACTACGGCATTTGTTGTGCCACATGGAGCTGGGGATGGGATGAAATTTTTTAAATCTATTATCTATTATTTATTACTAATATATTATATAAATATAAGTGTTGATGAAGCTGCTGAATCATGATCTATATACCTGATTCAGTTAGTTTAATCATAATTTTTGCATATCATTTCTAATTAATTATTATAAATTAATTATTATAAGTCATTTACATATTAGAAAATTAATAATATTTCATAAAAAAAAAGATAAAATAGATATTTATGACATGTCCTCTTTTGCTTCAATCGTAATTTTACTATATCACCTCTAATTAATTATTATAAGTCATTTAAGTATTAAAAAATTAATAATATTTAATAAAAAAAATTAAAATATAGATAAGATGATAAATTAACTCTTAATATTTTAAATTAACTTGACATCTTATATGGGACCTACTTAAATATTTTTCACAAATATTTTTATAGTAATTTTACTGTATATATCAATTTCAATTAGTTATTATAAGTCATATAAGACATTTCTGCTTCGTTGCTTCAGTCGTGATTTTACTATATCACCCATAATTAATTATTATAAGTCATCTAAGTATTAATAAAATAATAATATTTCATAGAAATGAAAATATAGACACAAAATGAAAAGTTAACTCTTAATGTTTTAAATTAACTTGACAACTTATATAGAGCCAGTTAAATTTTTTTTCACAAATAATCTTTATAGTTATTTTATTATATTAATTTTAATTAATTATTATAAGTCATTTAAGTGTTAGAAAAATAAATAATATTTAATAATAAGGATAACATAGATATATAATGATAAATTAAAAATGATTGGATGAAGTGTTTTACAATAGTAATATTGTCAAAAAGGGAGTATGAGAGTAGTACACTGTGATCTAAAAGATCAGATACAAATAAAAAATTAAATACATAGCTAAGAGTTAATATCTGAATTGATCAAAATTTTAATTTTACTAATGAAACATAAAATCCGTAACCAAGAAAATTAAATTTTAATTCTTTTTTTTACTATTTTTTATTTCGATTTATGTGACACCATTTGATTAAGTATGGAATAGAAAAAATGAAATGCTTTTAAATTGGTTAAATAAATAAACCTTAGATTTTGTGTGATCATAAAGCATTTCATTAAAAAATAAAATGAAAATTGTAAAAGCAAATTGTTTATATATATATATATATATATATATGGTTGTAATTGACCTGGATTGAGAAGCTCAAACTGCTTTTATTTAAACTGATAGATATTTTAGATAATTAAGAAGATATTAAATATTATGTTTTAATTTACTTTTATTTAGATAAATGACTTTTAAGTAATCAAAATATTATATTAATTAAGTACTCTTTTCATTCATGTTTAATTATTTATGTTTGACTTGACGTATTTTTTGACTGTTATTATTTTATGTAGTTATTTAATACTAAAAATAGTATTGCTAAAATAGACATGTAAAATGAAATGTTTATTTTTTTATATAAAAGTCAAGTAAAATGATATAAATAAAATATTTAAGACGAATATTTTTAGTAACATTGATGACTAAATATGAAACGGAGGGAGTAGTAATTAAATATATTAGCACATTGTTTTGGCAGTGGGCGAGAAAAGGAACAGCCCAACTACAAGTCTGAGAATGTTTAATTAAAGTCAAATTAGTTAAAACAAACTAGAGGTGGCTTTCTCATTTACCGGGATTAGACGAATGAATTACTTAAATGGCTGGCATGTTCCAAAACATTCGTTTACCTTTTCATTTTTATATTCCTCAATTTGCTATTTTTAAATTAAGTTCCCATTTTTTTAATTGAATTTTTTGTCTCGATTTAACATGTTTTCTTTGTTTCATGTTATAATTACTTCAGGATTATTAGGCCTCAAACTGAGATTTCGTACCCAAAAGTTTGGTTGGTGTTAGTTTTACTAATAATTTGTCTACAATAACGTCGGACCCCCCGCCCCACCACACACACCACACAGAGCTAATATTATTTGTCCTCTGTGCTTTTGATTTTGTTCTAATGGACATCAATTATTAATTTTATTTTTTTTGTTTCTCAAGGTATCCCCATAGTCGGCAGCCGTGAGATTAATTCTTTGTTCCTCTGTCAGCGCACTAAGCGGTATGGAACTGGCCACAGAGTTTGCTCAATTCGCCAGAGTCGGGGATCGAACCCCCGACCTCTTGCTTAAAAAACATGGCGCTGAACAACCATGCCAACTCTAGTGGTTATCAATTATTGATTTCTTTAGACCTTTTCAAGTTCCTACCAAATAAAAGATTTAGCCCTCTTACTTGTAATCGTTTATTTGAGGTTTTTTCCCCATAAAAGCCAAAATTCGCTTAAAGAAAAAAAAGAAGAAAAAAATATTTACGTGTTTATTGAAAAGAAAATATTCTAATAAGAATATTTCTTTCCAGCTTCTAGTTCCTATAGTTTTTTTTTCACGCCTTAGCTTATAGTAGTAGTGAAGATTTCTATGTGTAGAAGTTTCTGAACATCTTTTAGATCTAACAACTTTCGCACTAACCAAATACTACAAAAGAGTGCATGATGATTGATTGACTTTCTGTGGGTTTTATTTACTTCTTTAAACACAAACTGATGGTAATAGAAATATGGGAATATAAATCAAGCTGGATGACAAAAATGAAATAACGGAACAAAAATTTTAGGATTTAAAGCAGCAATTGTAGAACACTTATTTAATGAAGATGCATATGTAACAGTAGATAAGTCTTGCCTTTTGTGTTCATTCAATTAACAAGCAAAAGTTTGACTAATTAGGAAAATCGTCTCCGACAGTCGACACTATATTCTACAATCTCCTAATCACGTTCTACCTAAAGTTATCGAGACCATAAATTAACCAAATAATAGTTTATTATACACTTGAAAAAGAAACACATAGAGATTCTTTTTAAAAAAAAAAACAAAATCAAATAATAAGGAATCAAATTATCATTTCTTCTGCTAGTTAATTTTTGAAAAATTACACATTATAGATAAAATAATTTAATAATTACATGGTATGATTAATGTTTTAAAAAATTACAATTCATAGTTAATAATTTTTAATAATTACATGGTATGGTTAATGTATATATCAAAGACAAGTAAAACTTTCTTTCTCATAATTAATTTTTTATTTTATCTCTTAGCTAATTGGAGTGTTTAGCGACAATAATGTTGACAATATTGGAACCTTAAGAGCAACTTCTTTGAAGCTGCTCACAGAGACGATGACTGACAAGTCGACGAGCAACTGAGTGAGTATGTTTCGATATGGGCTTTGGTCCCCACTTAATTGTGGAATTCAGTTTGCAACTCATTTTTTGGGCCAAATATTTATGTTCCAGAGCAAGACAACCCAAGACAAAGGACAATTGATTTTCAATATTACGTATTCTACAATTTTACTATTTTAAGATTTATTAAGAGTTGTATTTGCACTACATTAGGATATGTATAGTTTATTAAGAGTTGTATTTGCACTATATTAGGATATGTACAGTTTATTAAGAGTTTTATTTGCACTACATTAGGATATGTACAGTTTATTTCCTCTTTTGTAATTCTATTAGGAGTCTAGCAGATAGCTGTAGAAGCCTGGATAGTCCGAACTGTTTGTGTATAAATGTATGGTGTTGTAAAAAAGTCTGATATAATATACAGGAAAAATTTCTCAAATTCCTCTGTTTTCACATGGTATCAGAGAGCACAGTGAATCAAATTAACTATTCCCACACTTAATTCTCTTTCATACCAAAATCACCCATCATGAGTGAAGCAGGCGGTACCTCTAAAAACCCTGAGCAGGCTCCTTCCAAGATGGTTGAAGGCAGACATCCCTATTTTCTCACTCCTTTAAATTCACCTGAAATGAATCTCATAAATATCAATTTTGATGGAGCCAATTATGAAAATTGCAGAAGAGGGGTACTAATCTCTCTTTGTGCTAAAAATAAACTAGGATTTATCAATGAAACATGTAAGAAACCAGGAAAAGACACGCCTTTGTTTGAACAATGGAGGAGGTGTAATGTCATGGTACTAGCTTGGCTTTTAAACTCTCTTAGCAAGGAAATATCAGAGTCTGTGATTTACTCTCAAACAGCAGAGGACCTTTGGAATGAGCTGGAACAAGGGTATGGACAAACAGATGGTACCAAGATGTTCCAATTACAAAGAGAGCTGAACAACATATCTCAGGGAACCAATGATGTTGTTGGCTACTTCAACAGACTGAAGAAAATCTAGGACCAAACAAAGGTACTCAATACTTTTATGATATGTAGTTGTGATTGTAATTGTGGTGCAAAAACACACAATATAAAGACGAATGAATATCAATAATTGATCCAGTTTCTTATGGGATTGAATGAAAATTATTGTGGTATAAAGGGTAATATACTCATGATAAAGCCGTTTCCTACCACAACATAAGCGTACTTAATTACATTACATGAAGAGACATAGAGGGGAGTAAATTTTGCAAATCAGGTTAATGTTAATGATGAATCTATTGCCTTTAATGCTAGCCAACAAAGATGGACAGAAAACAATCAAAATTTTAATCAGTATGCTAACACAGAAATGAAAAGGAACAACAATTTTTGTTCTTATTGTAAGAAGTAGGGACATACTAAGGAGAAGTGTTATAAACTAGTTGAATTTCTACAATCCTTCAAGTTCACTAAGTCAAAGAGAGTCTATGGAAATGGGAAAGCAAATACAGGTATCACCGAAGAAGGGAACACCATGCAGACTGCTGGAAATAAAGCACCTGAAGGAATGAGTCCACAAGGATTCACGAATGATCAATGTGAAAAATTAATCTAAATGCTACAAGCTATGCAAGCTGGAAATTCGGGTGGTTCAGGTTTTGAGGCCAATCACAGTGCCAACTGTGTGGGTAAATACTCCATCTCTGATGTCTTTGGTTGTTGTTTTACTACTCTTGGTTTCTACCTCTGGATAATAAATTCAGGGGTTTCTTAATATATGACTCATGCCAAATATCTCTTGTATGACATCAAACGCTTAGAAAATCCAATTCTAGTAAGATTACCAAATTCATATAAAGTCAAGGTTTTTGTTGTTGGTTCAATAACTTTAAATTCTGACATTGAACTGCAAAATGTGATTTATGTACCTTCTTTCAAGCATAACTTTCTTTCAATCAATTAGTTATGTAGACAACTTGACTGTGATTTTATCTTTAACAAATATGCTTGCATGTTACAGGTCCTTTCTCTGAGGATACAAGTGGTGTTTGGTAGAGTAGTTGGAGGACTTTATGTGTTGGATGAGCCACAAAATTCTGAGTCATTTTTAGCTTCAGTAGAATTGTTATCTTCTAAGAATAGAGTTAGTTCTTTAGATCTAGAGTCCAATAATCAAGCTTTGCAATTTATTGAGTTTACTGTAAATGGAGAATCTCCATCGTAGTTCAAATCTATCAATAATATGATGGTTTCTAATGTTTCTGTTTCTACAAAGTTTTGGCATCTTCTTTTGGGATATTTGCCTTACCAGGCTATCCATAATATTAAGGAATTACCAATTAAACCAAGTGATCAACGAGATTTTCCATTTGATATTTGTCCTATGGCTAGACAAACTAAATTGTCTTTCCAAAAGTACTATCTCATCTAAAAAGGCTTTTGAATTAATTCATGTAGATACATGAGGTCCGTACAACATTCCAACCCACAAAGGAGAAAAATATTTCCTCATTATTGTAGATGATTTCTCTAGAGCTACATGGACCTATATTTTTTTGACAAAATCAAGTGCCTTTTCCACTTTGAAATCCTTTCTTTCCTTTATTAAGAGGCAATTTTCAGCAAAGGTCAAGATAATTCGATCAGATAATGCCTATGAACTAGGAACAGAAACACATTTGTAAGATTTTTTTCTCTCAAAAGGAATTATACATCAAACTTCATGTGTTGGAACCCCACAATAGAATGGGGTAGTCGAAAGAAAGCACAAATATTTATCGAAAACATGTAGAGCCTTACTATACCAGTCATAATTACCAAAGAAGTTCTGGGGAGATTGTCTCCTTACAGTGACTTACTTAATAAATAGATTTCCCTCAAAAGTTCTGAATATATCAAGTCCTATTTGGAAAACCACCAAAATATGCACACTTAAAGCCTTTTGGATGCTTATGTTTTGCCTCTACACTAACAAGAAATAGGAATAAATTAATGCCTAGAGCTTTGCCGGGAATATTTTTGGGATACCCTTTCGCACAAAAGGGTTATAAGATCCTTAATCTCCAAACAAGTCAAGTTATCGTATCCAAAGATGTAAAGTTCTCTGAATTCATTTTTCTATTTTCTCATTCTACTTCTATGTCTAGATTATTTTCAGCTGCCTTCCCTTCACATGGCAATTCACCTATTTTTTCTTAACCTATTTTTTTTTTGAACTGGAAGTGATTAACAGTCCTAAAATATTATCAGATGATATAGACTCAGCTAATCCTACTTCTTCAACTAATATTATTTTGCCCAGAGTGGAGTTAAGTCCAGTACATGTTCCTCGCAGGTCAACCAAACAACATAATGCTCCCTCTTATCTTTCTGACTATATTTGTGATGCAGCATATTCGGTTATTTCTCCTAATCCTTCATTAATTTCTTTCCACTCTTACTTTTTAATACTCTTTCAAAACATAATTGACAAGTTGTTAGTTCTATATGTAATATTTCTGAGCCTAGGTCTTACCAAGAGGCAACATTACACCCTGGTTGGTAATCTACGATGGATAAAGAGCTTGAAGCATTGAACTCTAATCGCACATGGGATGTGCTCCAACTTTCTCCTGGTAAGAAAGCACTTCCCTATAAATGGGTATAAAAGGTTAAGGTTAAATTTAATGGAACATTAGAACGTCTAAAAGCACGACTGGTTGTAAAAATGACGACCATCAGAAGTATACTAAGTGTTGCAGTAAAGAAGGGCTGGAACTTATACAAGCTTGATGTGAATAACGTTTTTCTTCACGGTGAACTGGACGAAGAGGTTTTCATAAAATTTCCACCATGTGTTGTCCCTCCATCTTCGTCTCATGTATGTCGATTTCGTAAATCACTTTATGGGTTAAATCCTCTCGCCGATGGTATGCAAGGCTATCCTCCGCCTTAGGGACTAGAGGTTTTATTTTGTCTTTAAATGACTATTCCCTGTTCTTCAAATCATCTGGCACTCTAATTACTGTTATTACAGCTTATATTGATGACATATTGATAACAGGTTGCCATGAGGAAGAAATCGCAGAAACAAAATCATTTCTTGATTTAAAATTTCGTATCAAAGATTTAGGTATGGTAAACTATTTTTTGGGAATGGAAATTTTGCATGAACCTGGTGGACTGATTGTAACCCGGTAAAAATTTGCAATAAATCTTCTTGCTGAATATGATAACCTTGAGCATCGCTCCGTTTTGACTCTGCTCAATCCTACATTAAAATTGTCTGGTAATTCATGTGGAGACTATTTACAGGATCCAACTATGTATAGGTGACTATTGGAAAAACTAAATTTTCTCACCCATACACGTCCTGATATCTCTTATGTCGTCAAGACCCTAAGTCAGTATATGTAGAAACCTGCACAAGGTCATTTACAGGCCGCACTCTATACACTTTGTTGCATTAGAAATGACCCTGGATTGGGCATTTTCTTATCTTCTTCACCTTCCTTCCAGTTGTTAGGCTTTTGTGATGCGAACTGGGCCTCGTGTTCAGACTCTCGTTGATCTGTGATTGGATTCTTTTTAGTGATGAAGGACTGCCCTATCTCTTGGAAATCAAAGAAACAATAAGTAGTTTCACTATCATCAGCCGAGGCAGACTATCGATCCCTTCGCCGACTTGTTACAGAAATCTCTTGGGTCATTTGTCTTCTTAGTGACATATCTATCTCCCTGTCTCTCCCTGTCGGTGTCCACTGTGATAATCAAGCAGCAATACACATAGCTAAAAATTTTGTGTTTTGTGAGAGGACAAAACATATCCAGTTGGATTGCCATTTCGTTAGAGAAAAATTGCTCGATGAACTCATTTCCCTATCATTTGTGCCATCTTCTTCCCAGGTTCCTGATATCTTCATCAAGGCGTTGGCCGGACCACTTCATCAGCATTTCTTAGGCAAGTTAGGAGTTCGATCTTTGGGCTCCCACTTGAAGGGGCTGTTGGTAATATTGGAATCTTAAGCGCAACTTCTTTGAAGCTGCTCATGGAGATGATGACTGACAAGTCGACGAGCAACTCAGTGAGTATGTTTCAATATGGGCTTTTGTCCCCACTTAATTGTGGAATTCAGTTTGTAACTCATTTTTTGGGTCAAATATTTATGTTCCAGATCAAAACAACCCAAGACAAAGGACAATTGATTTTCAATATTACACATTTTACAATTTTACTATTTTAAGATTTATTAAGAGTTGTATTTGCACTACATTAGAATATGTACAGTTTATTAAGAGTTGTATTTGCACTACATTAGAATATGTATAGCTTATTTCCTTTTGTAATTTTATTAGGAGTCTAGCAGATAGCTGTAGAAGTCTGGATAGTTTAGACTGTTTGTGTATAAATGTATGACATTGTAAAAGAGTCTGATATAATATACAGGAAAAATTTCTCAAATTCCTCTGTTTTCACAAATAAGTCATTCTTTTATTGGGTGTTTTAGAGAAAGTATGTGTTCCTCCTAATTCATCAGATCTCAAAGTTTATTATAACATATATCAAAGAATATTTTTCTTTCTATTTCTTCTTCTAAATTTTCTGATATTTGTGTTTTCTCCTACATATTCGTTGTATTTTTTCATATAAGATTTTCTTAATTCAACTAAATTGCTATCAATTGTATATTATGTGTCAATTATATATACGTATATGTATAAGTTGTATATTAATTGTATATATAATGTAATTGTATAAGTCGTATATGTATAAGTCAATTGTATAAGTCGCATATGTATAAGTCATACATGTCAATTGTATATGTCAATTATATAAGTCATATGTGTATAAGTTGTTAATTGTATATGTACATCTAATTTTTTTTTTTCAATTGTATATCTGAATGTTTGTATATTATCATAGTGTATATTAAATAACTATATATCTGTATATATAAAATTTGCAGAATGTATATTAAGTGTGTACATATATATTTTGCATAGTGTATATACATATATACAAATTATTTTTTTAATTCAATCGTTATTTTCTTAATACACTAAATTGTTATCAATTGTATATTATGTGTCAATTATATATGCATATATGTATAAGTTGTATATTAATTGTATATATGATATAATTGAATAAGTCGTCTATGTATAAGTCAATTGTATAAGTCATATATGTCAATTATATAAGTCATATATTTATATATTGTTAATTTTATATGTACATCTAATTTTTTATTTTTTTCAATTGTATATCTGGATGTTTATATATTATCATAGTATATATTAAATAACTATATATCTGGATATATACATTTTGCATAATGTATATTGAGTGTGTACATATATATTTTGCACAGTGTATATACAAATATACGATTCTTGAAATTATAAAAAATAAAAGAATGAAAGGGGGAGGGGGGGGGGGGGAAGCGAGATAGAGGAATAGGAATGGAGGAAGGGGAGAGAGATGGGAGAGAAAAGGAGGAAAGAGGCGAGAAAGAGGGAGAGAAAGGGAGGGATTTAAGATATATCTATGTTTTGTAATTATACAAACTTTAACCATGTCTTGTAATTATGAACTAAAAGTTACCTATATTTAAATTTGCCTTAATTTTTTCATGTCTCGCAGCTCACCATATCCCTCCATCTTATTTTAACGTTACTTTTTTATTGTTTTCAAACAGTTGTTGCCTAGAGTTGAGGTAATTATTGTTATAATAATCTTTTGATGGAAAAAATACATAAAGTAGCATATTTAAGTATTAAATTACAAAAAGTGTAAAAATAGCAACACTTTTATCAAATTACATTTTGTAGCATATATATTTGTATTTTTGTAGCAACAGTTTGCAAAAATATAAAATACATATCGATCATAAGGGCCGTAAAAATCATATGTATTTATAATTTTTGTAGCAATAGTTTGCATAAATATAAAATACAACTTGCTATATTATGTAATTATAAAACTATTGCTATGAAACTCATAATTAAGGGGATAAATATGCTATTTCTGAATTTTACCCTAATTTAATATATATACTGGTAACATTTTTTTCTAATAATTGAACATCCTATTGAAATTATCAAAACCTTCGGTCTGATGCACCAGATTTGAATCGAATTAAGGTGTCGCTGAGAGCATAAAAAAGCAGTTAAATTAAATGACCAATTACTACGAAACGCGCTCCCTTTTGAAAGCTATGTCTACCAACCTATATAATTTTATTTATTTTTTAATATGATTCAACGACTATGACAACTTTTTAGGCAATTGTTTATTCTAACTAATATCATAGCTAGACATAGCCAATCATATATTTAGACTAAAGACTCATGATAAAATACTTATCCAGCTTTTGCATCCTTGTCACCCACTATGTCCTTCCCAAGTTAATGCTACCCAATCCTCCTTGTATAAGCTAGCCTTTTGTCCTACAACTAATTAGTAATGATTATTTAGATGTATATATAAATATATATTTATTTGTCTAAGCTGCTTGTGACAGCTTCAGATTTAATACATCTTTTCCTTGGTCGAAATGCGTTTCTGAGATTCAAATTTCAAATTAAGATCTTTGAATACCATTTCTCGTGAAAGATCAAGAATTCTTCAAGAATCCTTAACTAATACTTAAAGATAGTTTATTATATTTTCTTTAGCTAACTTCTATGTTTTAATTTCATATTTTATCCCAAAAAATTAAATATATGTAAAAAACAACAAAAAGAATATCCAAAGGAAAAATTGAAGTAAGCTAAATTCATATAACTGAATTAACAACTATATAATATATATTAAGCAAAAAATAATAATAATATATATAGTTAATCAATATTAATTCATATATTACTAACACTTTGTTTGGATGGTGATTTGTCCTGGTTTCATAATGTACGGTACTGTATGGTATGGTATAATACAATATAGTACAATACAATGTTTGGATAGACTGTATCATTCACTATTGTTTAATGACGATTTTATCATTTGGTTTGACAGTGTTTAATGACAGTTTTATTGTTTGGTTTGACAGTATGGTACTATATTGTAACTGGTAAGTTTATTAAAATGCCCTTGATTATTATAACTGATAAATTAATCAATAATTGTTAATAAAATAATTTTCTTCCTACTAATTTATCATAATTATGCCATGTAGATATATTAAGTTGTTATATTAATGTAAATTCTAACAAAGTCAATAAAATAGTAGATCAAATAAATATAACCAGATTTATTTTTTATATTAACAAATTTCAGTTCTTTTTGATGTTTTGAGACGTAACATCAACGACAAATACAAAGTCTGAATGTATTTTTTGTGTATGCTACGGGTGTGTTCGGTATGAAATTAAAAAAAAACAATTATTTTTCAAGAAAATAAATTGTTTCTTACTTATTTTCTTGTGTTGTAACATATGCAGATTTTTTTTTTAAAACATTTGTATATATTTAACACAAAATAATGAAAACGGATATGATAAAGGGTGGCGGGGTTAAAAAATTATTTTTTTAAAAAAAAATTGGGGGTGGGGGTAGTGGAATAGGGGTGGATTGGAGATGAGGGTCGGGTAAGAACAAATTTTTGAAATATTTTTTGAAAAAAAAATTTAAAAAATTGGTTGGGGTTGGGTCGAGGGGGGGGGGCGAGGATGGTGGGGGGGGGAGGTCAGACTGGGAGAGGTAGAATTAAATAATATAAAGTGAAGAAAAAAAATAAGATTATATAATATTAAGTAAGGACATAATTGAGAAAAAAATAAAAATAAATCATGAGATACAACCAAATATGTGATTACATAAAAGGGAGGTTTTCTTGGTTACCAACCCATGAAATTAAATCATACTATACCTTACATTTTAAAAAACAATCAAAACAAATATAGTTTCTTTAATAACTATATCATATCATACCATGAAAAACCACCATCCAAACACAAGGTAAGATGGGATAATGGTTCTTTAGATCTTAATAAGAGGTCTCAGATTCACGTTCTAAGAATAAATAAAATTCTAGATGAAGACGATTATTCCTTTTCGACGTTAATTCAGATTAATCAAAATTCAAAATTAATACCAGACATCAAGTGAAAACACTAGTGTGCACACATAATAATTAATTAGTCATAGGTAGCTTATTACCTGGTTGTAATCCGTCACACAGGCTTAATGTTTGAAAGATAATATGCTGTTGAACTTGAAGGATAACAAGCAGACCAATGGTCTAAATAGTTGTTAAGAAAATACCTAGCAAATTTACAGCTAAAGTCCGTGCTGTACTTCTCTTCTAGGAAAATGTTTTGAAGTACTACAATTATACTGTTGGTACTCGGCACCAATTCAGTACCAAGGTATATTATCTACGTCATTTCCTTTTTCCTTTTTCATTTCATCTTGCTTCAGGGGGTGTTTGGTATAAGGTTTTTAATTTTTTCGTGTTTGATTGACTTAAAGATTTTGAAAAATGTTTTCAAAATCAATTTATTTTTCTCAAATCTAGAAAAAATAATTTTTCTTTAAAAAGTAAGGAAAATATTTTTCTAAATTCTCTTTCAATTTCACTCTTAAGTTGAAATATTCATACAACTCTCAAAATCACTCACCCTACTTCGACCCCCAGTCTCCTACCCCTTACTCCCACCCCCTATCACCCCATCCAAAAAAAATATTTCAATTTTTTTCTTACTTCATCCCCTACCCAAAATTCAAACCCCTATCCTCCTCCCTTTCTTTCAAAAAAAAATATTTAATGATTTTTAAAAAAAGTTTAAACTTTTTCTTAACCCCCCACCCCTACTAACGCCTTCTCCTCCCCTCCCTCTTAATTTTTTTTAAAATTTTTAAATTCACTTTTGAAAAGTTTCAATTTTTTCCTTACCCTCCCTACCTTCACTCCTCTACCCCAACCCCTACCCCCTGCACCCCATTCAAAAATTATTATTTTTTCTTGTCTCATTCTCTAACCGAAAACTCATATCTCTGTTCTCTTCAAAAAAAATTCTTTTCAAAAAAAATAAATTCTAACTTTTTTTCCTCTTCGTTACCTGACCCCATCCCTACCAACCTCCCTCCTTCCAAGAAAAAAATAATTTTTTCCTTACCCACCCTTACTCTCCTACCCCGACCCCCATCCCCTACTAGCCCTCCCTCTCCTCCCCCTCCCTCCCCCCCAAAAAAATAATTAATAATTTATTTTTAGAAAAAATTATAATTTTTTCTTACCCCACCTTACTACATATTTTGACAACCTCAACCTCCATCTACCAACTCCTTCCCTTCAAAAATTTATTTTTTGAATTTATCTTTTAAAAAGATATTCAAAACTTTTTTCTTAACCCACCCTTCTTATTCTAGTCGTTCTCATTGTTTTTAAATATATACAAATACTTTTAGAAAATATATACTTACCCAATTTGTATAACAAACACAAGAATATACGTAAGAAACAACTTATTTTTCTAGAAAATATTTTTTCTCCTTCATATCGAATACACCCTAAAAAAAATATTTTTCACGGTCAAAATTTATTTTTCTAAAATGTATTTTTACTCTTTAGCTAAATACTAAAATATATTTTCTAAAAAATATTTTTTCATTCACCAATCAAAAATTAGAAAATATTTTCAGCCACCAACCAAACATAAGAAAACAAGTAAGAAACCAACTTATTTTTCAGAAAATATTTTCTAGAAAAATATCTTCCATGAAAAATATTTTTCTTCGTACCAAACAATAAACACACCCTGAGTGTACCTTTTTTCCTGGAAAGTAATTATCCACACATTATGGGAATTTCCCCACGTGAGTTCACTTTTCTCTTAACGTCAGTAAGAAAGCAGTAATTAGAATTCTAATTAATGATCAACTTAGTTATTCATAACTCTACACTAATTATAACTTTAAATTAATCAGCTTCCTTTTGCAGGTTTAAGTATACAGTTCAAGTCATTCACCAGGTAATCTCGACTAGGTAACAGGAAATGTTGAATCTTCTATGTTGCACGCTCTGTTCTGTTTAATGAGATTTAGAGGCAGATTCATAATTTGAATTTTATAGATTTTTACCTTGACCTCGAGTCATTATATATAATAATAACTCTGTTAACAACAAATTTTTATACAATTTAGTGAATTTCTCAATATATATGTTTGACAAAAGATATCGAGTTCATATAAATCCATAATGATATTTAATTCATATAAATTCGTAACTTTCAAGCTAGGTCGACCTTTGATTCAAGTAATATTGTCACCAAATTTATAAATACTTCAAATAATTTCTTATGTACATATATATATTGGACAAAAAATATTGTGTTCACATGATCCATAGATTTCAAGGTAGGTTCACCTTTGATTAGATTAATTTCATCAAAGATACCAAGAACATATCTAAGACATGAACAAGTAACTTCGCTGCCATACCAAAACTAAGAATTTTTTTTTCCAGGTTCCGCCTAATTTCATGCCCAAATTAAACCTATGGACTAGTACTAAACTACGGTCTGTCCATTGTTAATTAGTTGATCTCGTGAATATTACAAAACCTTAATTAATTTTAATTGAATTGTCAACAAAAAATAAACCTGATGGCGATATTAGAAATGTCTCATATGGTGAACAACTGCGAGCTAATTTTAATTACATTATATTTCACCAGCACTAATGAGGCTGTCTTACATTTATAATATTATAATATATATATTCCAACATATATACATGTGGAAGCCTGAGATCGATGTGTAACTAGAATGGTGTATAGGGTCATGGTTCTTATTCATTTATTATCGATTTGATTATTGAACTTACCATACTTTTAGCCTAAATAGAACGTATCTGAAAGCCATATCTCACTAGTCATTTGATTTGTCAAAAAAAAAAGGAACATGAGACCTTTCTAGAATCTAATAAGTACTATATGTCTTCTTTTTTTTTTCCAAAAAAAGGAATCTTATACTAATATGTTAGAATTTGATAGGTAAAACTCAACTAACTTAGCTTTGACATTCTTAAACTTTAACAATGCCTGTCTTTGGTCTTTGTTTTAAATTGGTCTGATGAGTGATGGCTGCAACCAGTCCTTATCATACGCCTTTAGCCGAAGGAAACAACTTCTAGAAAGTATATAGTATATTATTACCTTCCATTTTAATTTTCTCTTCAAAAGCAGGGAAGACTACTTAGAGTCCTTCTGAATTAACTGAAAAAAGTGTCTTTTAAACATAAGAGTAAAAGCCTATATCTATATTCTATAATTTATATCTATATTTATAATCTATAATCTATAATCTATATCTATATCTATATCTATAATCTATAATTTATATCTATAATATATTAAAAGTGTGAAGCCCCTTAGAAAAATTATTTGAACCTTTTGCCCTTCATTAAAAGAAGGCAAAATGACTCGATGGACCCTTGTTCTTTGTCCGTTTTGTAATGTGGATACTCTTACTTACATGTTTGTCATATGGACCCTTGAACACAATAAAAACGAATATTTTGAACCCTTTTTCAGTGTGTGTAACACACTTGCTGCCACATCAGCTTCCACGTAGATTCCACGTAATTTTTCAATTAAAGATATAAATTTTTAAATTTTTTTTTCTAAAAAAAACTTCCCCCTCCCCCTCCCTCTTCCTTCCCCAGCCCTTTCTCTCTTCCATCTCTGCTCTCTCTCTTTTCAAGAAAAGCCAACAAAACTACAAATCTAAAGATCCCCATTTCAAATTTCACTGAAAACATCATAGATCAAACACACACACACAAAAAAAAACACATTTTGCATACATGTCTCAAAAAAATTAAAATTTTCAAATAATCTCAAACTCAAACTCAATCATTTATACAACTCTCTCTCTAAAAAAAAGAAAAAGAAACCACTTCACGAAATGGGTGTATAATATAATGTAATACCCAAATGCCTTACACACCACCAAATGAACCAAAAAAACTAATACAATCACAAAACGATTATAGTGAATACTATTCAAATTCTTTTCAAGAAAATTTTAAAATCCAAAAGAAAGAAAAAAGAGGAAATAGTTCTCTTTGGGTATAGTGGATTACGGAAAGCAAGGGTAACACAGATCTGAAAAAGGAGAAACGAAAAATGAGGAGGTGGTTTTAGAGATGTAGAAGAGTAGTAAAGAGAGAAAATAGTGGGTATAGTGGATTACGAAAAGCAAAGGTAACACAGAGGTGTGTTGGACATGACATTTAACGACAAGCAAAAATGGAGAATTCATGGGGAGATGGGGGAGAGGGTGGAGGGACGAAAAAAGGGGCTGGTGCGGGGTAGAAAAGAGGGGCTCGGGGTGGGGGACGGGGGGAGAGGGTGGGGGAATGGGGGTTGGTGCAGTGGTAGGGGTTGGAGGATGGGCGAGTATGGCGGGGAGACTTTTTTTTTAATTATTTTAATGTAAAATTGATCAAAAATGATCCTCACTCTCACCCCAGGCGCGTGCCTACACACATTTCATCCTACTCAGCCATTTTAATGCCACATAAGCTCGGTCAATGGTCAAAGAATTGAAAATGTTGCTTTTTAATGGGTTCAAGGGTCCAAATGACAAATATGTAAGTAGAAGTGTCCACATTACAAAACACACATAGTATAAGGGGTCACTGAGCCATTTTGCCTTAAAAGAATCTGCAATAGACAAAATAGTCTTTTCACATTTTTCTTAGTTGATTATAAAATATAAAAATATTTAATAATTAATTTTAGGAGTCCTTTTCCTCTTTTAATTTTAAATAATAAACTTCCCTCAATTGACAAGTCACGTAAAAAAGGAATAAAAAAAAGAAAGCATGTAAAGTAAAAAAGAAGAAGGAAACTCACGTTAAAAAAAGATTTAAAAAAGGAAAGTATTAAAAGAAAAAGCATGTAAGAAATTGAATAAATATATTGTCCTTAGGTGAAAGGGCTCTAACGTATCCTTTTTAATTTGGGTAAAATAATTGCACTTATTTTAATTTATATCTTTTTAGGTTTGGTTATTAATCTAGGTAAGAAACCACAATATTTAATACTTCTAAATCAATTAGAATTTTATTTTATATAAAAATGAATTTCTATAACTCTATTTAAGTAATATTTGGATGGATCAAATTAAATTTACAAAAAAATGTATGTTTTTTTACTTTTACTTTTTCCTTCTTATATTTTGATTTTGATGATTAAAGTCATATTCTTGCATTCTCATCTTTTTTCCTTTTCTTTTTAATTAGTTTCGTTAATATCTTTATATATTATATATTAATTATATATAATCAATAATTGACAACAAATTCTCCTTTTTTGATATTTTTTTCAATTTAGAATTTAAATCGAAAACTTGGACAAAATAAGCATGTTGATGTCGAATGAAGTCGCCAAAATATCAAAGATATATCTCTTTTCTCTTTTCTTTTTAATTGTTATTTAATTTTGACTATGTTAATTACTATATTTTGACAAATTATTTGTTAGTATTATAATTGAATCTTTAATTACACTTATTTGTTAAATTTGAAATATAAGGTTATATTTTAATATTTTGAGATGCTTTATGTGCTTAGCTAGATACCTTTTCCTAGGTTGCTATGGATGCGTGGCGGGAATCGCGGAGACAATGAATCGAGCACGCGTTCAAGAGTTTAGGAGTTTTAATTATTTTCTTTGTTTTTTGAATCAAACAAAATTTAAGAGTTTTGAATTTAATTGGTTAATGTTTTTGTTTTGTTCTGTGATTTTGGATGATCATATAAAATTATCAAAATATGTTGATTAGTCGATTTACTACAAAATGATGAGATTTTAATTGTCCTAATTGAAGGTGTTCTCATGGATGATATGTTCGATGGATTCTTTGTGACATTTTTCTACTTAAATAAACGAAAGTGAATATTTTGCAGGTAATTCTTAATTTTGTATGTCAATGTTACTTCTTTTTTTCTCTTTTAAATCTTGAAAAGATTAGTAATGTCATGTAATTGTCCAATTTATCTCTTGGAACACGTTATGTGCTTAGCTAAATATCTATTCGTTAATTGTTATGGATGCATGAAAGACAGTCTCGGATTTATATGAAATGGTTATTGTCTGTTTATTTATGTTGCAGAGTTTGCTTTTGTTATTCTTTTCTATTGAATTAGTTGAACTTATTTTTTGTGCTTGTATCCTAGAAAAATCAAAAAATTCGTGCACATTGTATATTTTAGCGACTTTCTTGGACTGCCGGTACTCAAAAGAATGAGTTGACATTATTCTGTTTCTCCTTTTCAAGATAGGAGTAAGGTCAACATATACTCTATTTTTCCTAAACCTCACTTTAAAATTACATTTTGTTTGTTGTTATTATTTATTGACTTTAATTCAGAATATGATTTTCAGTTTCAATAGTAAAACATTACATTTTTTATATAGTTTGTTTTCACTTTTAACCAGTAGCCTATATACTTGACTATGCTTCAACTTTTTCGTACTCCTTTTTGAAATGAATTATAATTTAATAATTAAATTCAAATTCTTCAATGTTAGTTTGGTTCTAACTATTATAGTAAAAAGACTTAAAAAGTCAAAGTGACATATTGTAGTAGTAAATTTAAAATACTTTAAATATAAAGAATTTTTACATAATCCAATTGACTTTAATAACTCAATCTGGTTTTAGAATTCTAAATATGATGAAAAAATTGATTAGTCATAATTTTAAATTAAATTTTAGAGCACCATTAATATTTTTAACTGATCTCCTTTCTATCATTTTCTTTGATAAGCATGATTTTTTTATTAATTAAAGTTTTATGTTGTTTAAAGTTATGTAGCATATAAGGGGCGGATGCATGTAGTCCTTGTCGGGTGCTTGAGCACCCACCGACCCCAATAATTTTTTTATATATTTATATAGAAAATACAGTAAAATCGGTTATGATGTATTGTTAAACACCCATAGAAAAATGTGGCTGTCGGGTGCTTTGTCTTTGGTGTGGAACTTGAGCACCTTTATGCTTGAAGTGACGTGAGTTCAATTCCTGGTAGCAACACACTTTTTTTTCTTAAAGGAAGTGAGCACCCACAACCTTCAAATCCTGAATCCTCTCCTGCAACATATATATATATTTTTTATAATCGTGATGTTCGAGTCAGTTTACGCACACCTTAGCTAATTCTATGGAATACCTAACACCTCCATCAACAATAAGTTTCAGGTAACTCTGTCCATCAAGATTAGAACAGACTATGCATGCTTCTAAATATAGTCTTTTCTTTTTTATTTTCTTTGTTATGATGCATGACAATAATAGTAATTAACATTTTTCAAGTTAAGTTCTATTTCCCAAATAATAATGTGCTTTCATGTATCAATTAATAAAAAAAAATTCACTTTCGTTCTAAGTTAAAATATCATATTTATTTTTATGTTAATATTTTTTTATTGCTTGACATAATATACACGTGCAAAACACGTATACTAAACAAGTGTGTGTGTGTGTGTGTATATATATTGGCAATAAACTGTAAATATCACCATACAAATAAAATAAATATACCTAAGGAGCACCTAACATAACCCCCTTACCGGAAGGGTGTTGATGTGCCGTGGATACTTTCGACGCTTAAGCCATAGAATTGTTGTACGATCTTAAGTAAAATTTTGATACATTTGATGTGCATTTGTCTGTTTATGCAGGAAAATAGGTCCCCAAAGCTAAGATTGAAAAATAAGCTGAAAAAACCAAGTGTTGCCTCATAAATCCAAGATAAGACTCGTAGAGTCAATGCATGAGTCGTACCAAAGCCCGTACTAATGATCAAAAGTGAAGTCCAAAAGAGGTGAATGTCAAGGCCTAAAGTACGACTTCCACCTATGACTCGCATGATGGTCCTACGGATCAACATGACACATCTGAGAGTCGTTAAGAAAAAATACAAAAAAGATACAAATTGAAGTTAGTGACCACGGATACAATCTATGGCTCATGAAGAGAACGTACGAGTCACTCTAGATCATATTGAGAACCATGAAGAGAAAGACCTAAAAATGTGCAAGTTGAAATCAGTGAGTACGAGTCATGGAATGAATCGTATGTTAGAATCACGAGTCGTACCTTGATAGTGAAGCAAAGATGAATGTGGCTAAGTACAAGTCGTGACTTCAACCTACGTGGCGTGAATACATTGTACGAATCGTACCACTTGCCGGGCCTGCAATCCTAGTGTCTGTAGGATAGATTTTGTTTTTGCATGTAAATACCTTTCCTAGATTTTCTTTTACAGTTTATGAACTCTTGGTGCTAAGGAACGTATTCCATTATGTTGATATACATTATTCTTTGGTTTTTGGAGAAATTGCATACGTTGGTTCTTGATTATTTATCTTTCTTTGATTTTAAGTTTTTGGATTTCTTCTACTTAATTTGTAAGTTCACAATAATGATTTACTTTACTAATTCAAAATGTGATTCTATAAACATGAGTAGCCAAATCCCATAACAAAGATTGTGGAAACCATGATGAATTAATAAAGTAGGTTATAATATTTAGTGATTCTTGAACAGTTTCATATATGTATTGTTCTTTTCTTCGTATTGATTGGTCTTTACCGAATGCACGCATTAGAACTTGCCTTAGTTCTTACTTGCTTTAGCATAAGGGTAAGAATAGGAAAAAAGATTAAAAATGGAAATTTGAGGCTATCAACTCTCATCTAATAGCTTGAGCCTTGTTCAAGGATAACTAATCTGAGATCAAGGGTAAGGGTTAATACACAAACACTAATAGACCTAATCGGTTGTCACACCCCTTTTTCGCTCGAGGGTTTAGTCGAAGTATTTTTTCAATTAAAGTGACGATATTGAATAGGGATTAATTTATTTACAGAGTCGCCACTTGAAATTGAGTTTTGGTGTTCCAAGTCACCTTTTTTGAATCCCTAATAATGACTCTTTGTTGGTCTGCGAAAATAAAAGACCGGGTAAGGAATTATATTGACCGAGGAAAAGGTGTGAGGCACCCCTCGAGTTCCGTGGTTCTAGCACGGTCGCTTTTATTGACTTATCTTGACTTAAACTATTTTGATAAATTATGTTAAAGCCTAAATTGCTCATTTATAATATATTAAAACTATTTAAAATTCTTATATTAAATTTGTGAAAATTAAATTTAGAAAAATATTTGTCAAGGCACATTACTGTATCCTTTAATTTTAAACATCACGAAAATGATGTGTACGTCGCATTCTTAATCGAGACAAAAATATTAAACTTGCCTAAGCTTATCTACCTTTAAAAGGCATTTGTTCATCTCTTATAAACTCGATACAATTCTATCTTATTCATTTTTATTCCTTTTCACTATTATCTTATATTAAATAAATCAATGAAAGTTAAATTTAGAAAAATATTTGTCAAGGTGCATTATTGCATCCTTGAATTTTAAATGTTTCAAAAAGATGCGTATGCCACATTCTTAATTGAGACAAAAATTTAAAGATCTAAAATTTGTTTAACGTTAAAGACATTCATTCATCATTTATAAACTCGTAATGATTTTTATCTATTCAAAACGTTATTCAACTTTAACAATAAAATTGAGTAAAATTCATTTAAAAGGATAATAATTTAATAAATAATTAATAAACTTTATTAATGATATTTAATAAATAAATATATAAATAATAATAATAATAATAATAATAATAATACACCAGTTATCTATATTATGGTAATTTATTATGATCCCTAAATTTATTTCCTTAAAATTAATGATAATTCAAAATACTGTGAGATTATTCAAACACTAACTAGATGCATCTTTTAACATTTTTACTCCACAAACTCCTTTAAAAAAAAAAAAACTTAAAAGCTAAAAAAAATGGAAACTTGAATAAAAATGGGGGATCGAAAACTGAAGGTGGACGGTAGAACTTGGCGGTGTTGGTGGTTGGGCTTCGTCAGTGGGTGAAGATTCCGGTCAGATCTAGTGTGTAGGCCAGCTGGGGGTGACGAAAAAAGGGAGGGGGTAGCGCCGGCTGATGGAGGAGATGCTGGTGGGTGTGTTTTGCCGGTCAGTAATGGCTTGAGGCGGTTGACAGTGATGAGAAAGGGAAGGGGAGGTCGGTGTCGGCGGTTTTTGGCGGATGGGGGAGATTTCGGCCAGACCTGGCCCTCCCATGGTGCGGCAGGGACGAGAGAAGGGGAGAAGAGGGTGGCGCACCGGCTGGTGGTCACCCGTGTTGGCCGGCTGTTCGCTGGTGTTACGAGTAGGGGCGACAGCGGCGGTGAACGGTGGCGTTACCGGAATTGTACCAATGGAATGAGTTTGGTCGGAGCCAAAATTGATTCGTCAATATTCACAACGATTGACTCGCCGAAAATATCTCTCTCTATTTTTACTATTTTCTCTTTGATTTTTCTGACTCCCTTCATTCTTCATTTTTTTGAATCTGTTTTCTCTAAATTTTTTATTACCTCCGATCACAAGGATGTATGTGTGTACAATGTATGCATTTTCCAATTGATGTCTCTATATGGGTCTGTGAATATTATGTGTGCGCTGTGAGTGTAGAATACATATGTAGTGTGAAGTTATGCGAGTGAACTATGACGGTGTGTGAATTTTACGTTTATGCCAGTGAGCGTATGTATATATCAGTGTATATTACTACATTTATTTTTTCTTGATTCAGTACAGTAAATGAATAATGTCACAAGTTAAACAATGAGATCATTAACATAAACTTGAACATGTTTTAATTCACCAGAAAAATCATACAATAAATAACATAAAGTTGTATAACCTCTTTATGACCTAAAGCAGAAGACTTGAATATCGTTAACGAAAATTCAAACACAAATCTGATTGCAACTTCCTTCTTTTCATTCTTTTGTCAGATTTTTTTTGTTTTTCTCTCTGATTTTTACTCTATTTTCTCTTTATTGTTTTCTAATACAGTGTAGATTTGACAGACAAAAGCTACGTTCCCCTTTTTTCCTTGGGTGAGAAATCCTTAAGTAGCAGGATTCTTGGGGGGAACAGTTAAGATTAGGATTAGATAAAGGGAATTTTAAATTTTAAATTTTGAATTATATATATATATATATATATTTAAATAAAAGATAATAATAATAATAAATAAAAATAAAATAAAAAAATAATAATAATACTAAATATAATAATAACTAATTAATTTGTATATTTAAAAAATAATAAAAATTTATAAATATAAAAAATAAATATAATAAATAGTACTAAAACTACTAATTTATTTATTAAAATTTAGAAAATAAAAAAATATATATATTTTTAAATTTTTGTATTATTTTTTAAATATAATTTTTTTTATTTATCAAAATTAACTTTACTTATTTATTTATTTATTTATTTATTTTTAATTAAAAATTTACTAAAAATGAAGTAAGAGTTAAAATAATATCGGATCGATGTAAATGCTTAATATAGATAAATAAATTAAAATTCGGGGAGGATAAAAAATTATATGTCTACATTTTTGCTCCTCTTTGTGTGGAATCTCAAAGAGTTTTCCTACAAAGAAGTAGACAAGATATGATTTTTGACCCTCTAATTATTCGAAAGGTAAGGATAAAATAAAAATAAAATTAAAATAAAAGAAAAGATGTGACCGAGTCTTGGTTTTGGACCTCCTACCTATCCTGGGTTATAAGAGAATCAGGTCACGTGTAGTTCAAAAATAAAAAGGTGAGAGAAGAGTTAAAGGTCGAGTGAGGTTCCGTCAAGTTTTCGGTTCACGACTTCTGCTTTTTACATTCAAATGACTAACAAAAAACAAAAATAAAAAATACAAGTGAAAATTGCAATCTCTAGAATCTTGATTTGAATCTTCATGACTTGAACTTAAAAATTCACCCTATTCTTCAGGCGGGCTCCCGACTTGTTATTTCTTCACCCTGTTCTTCAGGCGGGTTCCTAGATTTACTTTTCTTTACCCTGTTCTTCAGGCGGGCTCCTGGACTTACTTTTCTTCACCCTGTTCTTCAGACGGGCTCCGGAACTTTTTTTTTCTTCACCCTGTTCTTCAGGCGGGCTCCTGGACTTTTTTTTTTCTTCACCTCGTTCTTCAGGCAGGCTCCTGGAATTACTTTTTCTTCACCCTATTCTTCAGGCGGGCTCCTGGACTTTGTTTTTCTTCGCCCCGTTCTTCAGGAGGGCTCCTGGAATTACTTTTTCTTCACCCTATTCTTTAGGCGGGCTCCTGGACTTAAAGTAAATAGTGAAATATAAAAAATAACATCCCATTCTTCAGGAGGGTCCTGAGCATAACATAAATTCCCATTCTTCAGGAGGGTCCTGAGCAAAAAATAAATTTTTATTCTTCAGGAGGGTCCTGTGGAAAAAATAAATTCCATATAACATACATAAATTTTTTGCCCCAGTTTGTATTGGAAAAAATTGTGTGTCATCGGATCTTAATATTTTAAAAAATATAGTGAAAGAATAAATCAAAGCCTGGAATAGCTTTGGTAAATACATCTCTGAAAGAATAAAATTTACCATAACCAAATGTAGCATCGTGTGCTATAACCATGCTCCTTGCGTGGACAAAATTGTGAAATTGCATCCTTTTATATGAAAATAACATTCCATCTCTGTTTCAAATAAAGAAAAATTATGAGTTTTAAAACATGTGGTGGTTGGTTTGTGGCATTTGGCTTTTGAAGTGATCGCTCTTGCACTTGCTATGCTCAACTCCTTTTTGAATCCTTGATAAATATTTGTTGACTTATCATACTTCTAATCCCAAATTCTAACTACTGAGACTCTCAACTCAAAACATATTTCTCTTATATGATATCTCTGGGTTTAACTTTCAATAACCTTTTATCTTTCCACGAGTTCAACATTGTCAAATCACAATCATTCTGAGTACTTTATTTTACTTTGAAATGCTGTCTTTGTGCATCGACCCTTTGTCTTGCTTTGTACCATTAAAGGAGTTGGTAGCAAGTTAGGAGTTCTTTCTCACTCGACTTGACACAAATTTGACTAAAAAATATACAAAAGATGACAATAAATTTTTATTTAACAACAAGGACACAAAGAATAAAAAATCAAAATAAAACAAAAAGAAAAAAAAAGATAATAGGCATCTCTTTTCAAAATAAAAAGGATAATTTATCTAACTGAGGAAACCAATTTTGGTGATTATGACATGTATTTTGAATTAAACAACCTGATCTAATCACACCAATCATTATCAACTTTTGTCCACTTATTGAACTTGAAATTAAGCTAATCTTGAACTTGTTCCTTCTGGATAACAACCCTCCTTCAGCTAGTGGCACCTCAATGGGTTTTTGCCAATGAACCTATCTTATTTTTATTTATTTCTTAGCTCACAGTCACCTTATGGTGCCCAAAAGGGTTTTCACCAATAAAACTCTCTCATTTTCATCATCATTTTTTTTAATTTTATATATATATATACATATACATATATATATATATATACATATACATATATATATATATATACATATACATATATATATATATACATATACATATATATATATACATATATATATATATATTTAGAAAAATAACACCCAAAGTATGAAATATCATGCACCCATAACATGTTTAGCCTTGACATTCTCAAAGATTGATCTAAAAGTCTTTCTTTAATTGTAACTTGGCTTTTGGAAAGGGTTAGAAAGAAACGACGGCATGAGTCTCAAAAATTTACATAACATTGGGTGAAGCATACAACTTTTGGAATCGACTCTTTAAGGAAATAAACTTTTGCCCCAGTTTTATTTCATTCTGGATAACTTGAATGTTCTTTTGGTTGGACCGAACCCCAGAGTAGGGCTGCCTACGTATCTTGTCATAACAAGAATCAGGTTAAACGTAGTTCATGAAAGTCATTCTTTTGCTTGATTTTGATTATTATCATTTTTTTAACCAACATCCCTTTTTTTTTTGAAACTTTTAACTCTAATTGATTCCAAAAGAGGGGTACGAAAGAAAGATAAAATCTCAAAAGGGGTAAGCAAAGGTTGATATATTATTCAGATAGCAGAACAAAATGCCTTCATTATTTCAATCTTTTAAAATACAAGTACAAAACATATATAACATAATTGTACATGAATATCATACATAATATCTCTTAACTGCATCAGCATTGACCGACATTCCTTCTATTTTGCCTTCTACGTCAGTCAAATATAATGCACCATTAAGTAACACCTTCTTCACCATGAACACTCTTTGCCAATTAGGAGAAAAATTTCCTTTGGCTTAAATCTGATGGGGAAGGATGCGTCTTAGTACTAACTAACCAACTTCAAAATGTCCGTGATACACCTTTTTATTATATGCCCATGCCATTATCTCTTGATATAGTTGTCCATGACATACTGACGTCAATTTTTTTTCATCAATCAAGCTTAATTGCTCCAATCGAGTCTTGACCCATTGATCATCATAAATTTCAGCTTCCACAACTACTCGAAGAAATGAAATATCAATCTCTGCAGGTATAACTGCTTTAGTTCTATACACCAACGAGTAAGGAGTTGCACCAATTAAAGTCCGAACTTTAGTACGGTAACCCAACAAAGCAAAAGGTAATTTTTCATGCTATTGTCAGGAACCCTGCACTATTTTACGGAGTATTTTATTTGGGTTCTTGTTGGCAGTTTCCACAACACCGTTCGCCTTCGGGCGATAAGGAGTTGAATTTTGATACATAATCTTAAATTGTTGGCACACTTTTTGCATCAAGTGACTGTTGAGATTTGCAGCATTATCCGTGACAATTATCTTTGGGATGCCAAATCCATAAATGATGTTGGAGTGAACAAAATCAACCACTGCTTTCTTGGTCACTGACTTGAAAGTCGCTGCTCCCACCCACTTTGTGAAATAATCAATGGCTACCAAGATAAACCTATGCCCATTCGAGGCCTTCGGTTCAATTGGTCCAATTACGTCCATTCCCCAAGCCACAAAAGGCCATAGAGTAGTCATTGTATACAATTCAGATGGAGTAATTCAGATGGAGGGGAATGTATCAAGTCCCCATGCACTTGGCATTCATGATACTTACTAACAAAACGGATGGAATCTCGCTCCATGGTGAGCCAATAGTAACCTGCTCGAAGTATTTTCTTTGCCAAAATATACCCGCTCATGTGTGGTCCATAAATTCCAGAATGTACTTCAGTCATGATTTTTGAAGCTTCTTTAGCATCTATGCACCTTAAAAGCCCCAAATCTGGAGTCCTCTTATACAAGATTCTTCCACTTAGGAAATACCCGCTAGCCAGTTGTCGAATGGTTCTCTTTTGGTTACCATCGGCATGTATGGGATATTTTTCAGTCTGAATATATTCTTTGATATCATGGAACCAAGGCTCTCCATCAAGTTCTTTCTCAACCATATTGCAATATGCATGTTGATCACGGATCTGTATATGCACGGGGTCTATATGAGTCTTGTTGGGATGTTGGAGCATCGAATATAAGGTCGCCAAAGTATCAACAATCTCATTATGAGCTCTGGGAATATGCTTAAACTTTACTGATACAAATTATTGACAAAGATCTTGCAAATAACCTCGATATGGTAGGAGTTTTGAGCCACGAGTCTCCCAATCTCCTTGGATTTGGTGGACTAAAAAATCTAAGTCTCCTAACACCAACAGTTCTGGGATTCCCATATCAATGGCTAATCTCAAACTCAGAATGCATGCTTCGTATTCTGCCATATTATTTGTATAGTAGAATCGAAGTTGGGTTGTTACAGGATAGTATTGTCCTGATTCAAAAATAAGGACTGCCCCTATCCCTACTCCTTTTACATTAGCAGCTCCATCAAAGAACATCTTCCAACCTTAATGCCAATCATAAAAAATAACCTCGTTAACACATAATACCTCTTTATCCGAAAAATAAGTCTTTAATGGCTCTTATTTTTTATCAATAGGATTTTCAGCCAAATGATTCGCTAAGGCTTGAGCTTTTATTGCAGTTCGTGTCACATAGACAATATCAAACTCTGTGAGTAGCATCTTCCATTTTGCGAGTCTGCTTGTGGGCATAGGCTTCTGAAAAATATATTTTAATGGATCCATACAGGAAATGAGGTAAGTAGTGTAAGATGACAAGTAATGCTTCAGCTTTTGTGCTACCCAAGTTAAGGCGCAACACGTCTTTTCAAGAAGAGTGTACTTAACCTCATAAGTGGTAAACTTTTTGCTAAGGTAGTAGATGGCCTATTCTTTTTTGCCTGTGACATCATGATAACCCAATACACAACCAAAAGAATTGTCAAACACATACATATACAATATCAAGGGTCTGCCTGGCTCTGGAGATACCAATATTTCTCTATGTCGTGCCCTGGGGCATCAAATAGTGATACGGGAATAATCTCGGATATAAACTTAGGAGAGTGCATGTTGGAACCGAGCCTTGTCATGTGCAATTGAAGTATAAAATAGGCCCAAAATGTACCCAAATCAGCCCATAAATTACACTAGATGGGTTCCCACTCTTTGAAGGGTCTTTTGGTCATTTTAATTTATATTTTGTAATAGTTATAAAAGGAACATTGTAGGGTTTTTAGATTTAGTTTTTGATTATATTTGTGAGTCTTGAAAGACCAAAGAACACAAGTCCTCTCTCCTCGAGGCACCAAAACCGAAACTAGGATACAACAATAGGGTGAATTCTCTTTTGTTGTTGCTTGCTTGGAAACGTTAATTCTAGAGAGGTGCAATCCAATCTTGTGTCACGTAAGAGATAGGTTTATTTTTGTTTGTAGTGTTAAGGTTCCAAGAGTGTCCATTCTTGGGTTCTTAAGATTATACCTTCATGTGGTCTATCTATCTATCTCTTTACTTTCTTGTAATCATGTTTAGTGTTTGTGTTGTAATCTTGTGTTCTTGTTGTTATTGTTAAATCCGAATCTTGTGCCTTTGTTTTCATCTTATTCTTTATGTATTGTTTCTGTTTTGGTGTGAAATACACCTTGTTCACCTTGTATTCTTGTTGTATTTGTGAATCCAAGAGAGGTCTCCAATCGGTCCAATGATCTTAGTGATTTATGGACTATTTTGGAGTGTGTTTGTGGACTATTTTTTGAGTGATTTCATGTCTTCCAAGTTTTTATCGTATCAAACAATATGCACATCTTCTGGAATAATCTAAATTTTTTGATGGAGGATTTAGAATCCTTCTCGTGATTAGGCTTAAAACATTCATGTCCCTCAATCTTTGAAACAAGCTTATGTAAGATATTCCAATGGGAGTGAAATTATATTTGCCCATGTTAGCCATCTTGAAGTCTGCTCTAGACCAAAAAGTAAATCTAGGGGGACCTTGTTGAACTTTTGGGATTGGAGGATGATTTTGGATAGCTGTTGCACGCCATTACGGGTAAGAAGGAGCTCGAGCATATGGTTGTGCATTATAAATAGGATACTGGGGGGATGGAATGAAATACAATGGATTTTGTGCCTATGGTTGACGCGCACCTCTCTAATTTTGTCGTGGACCTGACACAATAGTTGTTATATTTTCTTTTCTTTTCTTTCCACCAAAATTCCCTGCACCACTTTAAATTGCCTGTGTTATTGCTTTTAAAGCGGCCTGGCTGATAATCTTTCCCGACTTAATTCCATTCTCTACCATATCTATAACTTTAATGACTTAAGAAAATGTGATTTCAATAGTAGGAAGCAAGTGATGGAAATAATCAGGCTCTTGTGCTTGTAGAAAAATATCGATCATTTTAGATTCCTTTATCTATGTTCTGACTCTTGAATCCTGCTCTCTCTACCTGACAATATATTCTCGGAAGCTTTCAGTCTTATTTTTCTCATGTTGGCAAGTGTAGTGCGATCTGGAACTATCTCCATGTTATATTGAAATTGTTGAACGAAATCTCGAGCCATGTCATCCCACACATGCCAACGGGAAATTTCTTGGTCAATAAACCATTCAAAAGCTATTCCTGCCAGGCTTTCTCCAAAGTAAGCCATGAGCAATTCTTCTTTTCCTCCTGCTCCCCTTAATTATTTGCAAAACTTTTTTAAGTGATCCACAGGATTGCCATGACCTTCGTATTTGTCAAACTTTGGCATTTTGAACCCCATCGGCAAATGGACATCCGGAAATATCCACAAATCTTTATATGAAATATTTTTTGGTCTTCCTAATCCTTGTATATTTCTCATACTTTGCTCTAAGCTTCTTACTTTTCTAGCCATTTCTTATTGTTCTTCATTTTTAACAATTTTCTCAATCATGATAGGAGAATAGTGTTGATGAGCATGATAATGTGGATTTTGGGGTTTGAAAGTCATTTTAGGAGGATATAACAGATCATGACTTGGTTTCTCCATATTCTTTGGCGCTGTCGATTGAGTACCTACAGTAGCTGGTGCAACAAAAGTAAAAAACAGGTTATTTATGACAAAAGAATTAGGTGGGCACATGGTAGAAGTACCTATAATGCCAGACACATTAGCATATGGGCCGAATCCAGGTGGGTAAAATGGATCGCCAGTTTAAGCTTGGGCGGGATTTAGATCATTTGTATTTGAAAGTCCAGGGATTGAGGAAGGCGGGGCTTGTCCATTCAACCAAGCTTGATACATCTTTGCTATTTGTTGTTTTAATAACTTAATCTCTTCCATTGATGCTAGTTCTTGCGAAATCAACTGATTTTGCTCCTCCTCACTGTCAGACCCTATACCTTTTTTGCGGGTTATTTTTTTCCCCCTTGTATTTGGTGTTGTACGGATGTGATGCCAGTTTAAACCACAAAAAAACCATCAACTACTTTATTTTTATGTTACCAAGTAGCAAACGGGTGAGTGTTACATATTTAACACATTATAATGCCACGTTGTATGTTATGCTTCTAGATGCATTTTCCAACCTATCATGGAAAGCCTTATGTTTCATTCCATCTTTTCTAGGTGCACTTTACAAAAAGTTATGATCGAACCCTTTGGAGGGCTGCCTACGTATCATGTCAGGACATGAATCAAATCTTACGTAGTCCGGGAAAAATTTAACAAAAAATGATTGATTATTTTTTTTTAAGAAAATAAATAAAGTAAGTGAAGTAAAATTTATATAATATATATAGAAATAAACAGTCAACTTCATTACATTCCATAATTTTCAAATACAAATACGACAAAATAAATGACCCAACTCCTAAGATAAAACCTATTAACTGACATCTGACAAATAAAACTAAACTTAAACAAATATGATTAGCTAAAAGATATAACATCTAAACATGAAGTTTTTTAAAACAGAAACTGAAAAACTTTGACAAAGAAAAGAACTATCCATTCAAGGAGACTTCGGCTTAATATGACCACCCAAACCCAAGTATATATCCTCTAATGAAGTGGTGAGACGATGTGCGAAAGCTGGTACTTGTGCTAAAAATTCTTCACGATTCAACTTCTGATAATCCAAACCCATTCTGGCGGTACACTGTGCTACACGGAAGACCTTTCCTCAAAGGAAACTGAAGTCCTGATCCCATTCTTTGTCTTGTCGGTCTTGAGAATCAATCATCTCTCTTGCACGTTGTTTACAAGCAGAAGCAACCTACAACTGTTCTCGTAATATTCCTCTTTCACGTATCCACTGTGATCTCTCTCGATCAAATTCTTCTTGCATGTTCTTTTCAACTTCTTTCAACTGCTGGTGGTGAGATGCGGCGAGTTCTGCAATGTGTGACCCCCTAGTGGTAGCCAATTTGATTTATCCTCGAAGTGCGACCTCAATATCCGCTGACTTAGCTTTCTCTTCAGCAAATTCCCCTTTTTGTTCTTTTATTTTTGCCCTGGTATGCTCTAATTCTACTCTCAAAGTTTGGGTGGTAGCATGATGTTCTCGCATGGCTCTCTCGATCCCTATCCTAATTGCGACTTCTTGATCTATGGGTCCTTTGACTGATCTTTTTGGTCTGACTGGTGGACTCGGCTATTTTTCAAACCATTAATGGTAGTCTGGGTGTACTTCTCCTTTCTCACGCTCTACGACCATTGTTTTAATTCCCATGATACAACAACCATCCCAAATTCACTGGGCCAATCCCTCCAATAGTGGAATCTCTGGTCTGACCTCAAATACAAACTCAACCATATTTTCCGTTACGGGAATTACTTGACGTCTGCCTAACTAAAGTAGGACCCTCAATGGAACATACGGTTGAACACCCCTAATACACATTAATAACAAAAATGGCCGAATGATAGAACTATGTATGATTTCCCTCCAAGGGAACCAAGGGAGATTCCAAGTGATTTTATCGGCTGCCAGAGAACGAAAAAGCTTATCCCAATCTCTAATTCCTTCGGGACACTTATATTTCTCCATCATTTTCTCGTAATCATTGATGTGATTGAATCTTTTAGGATTAAACCTTGCCACTGTAGGACGTCGGTAAGATGCTCCACAATCTACATCTGTAACAAGATATTACATCCCTCAAAAAAACTCTTTTCTTTCTGACAAACGGTCAGAGCACGATAAATATCGGCCAAGGTCATTGGTACCATAGTGTAATCTTTCTTAATCAGTATATGTACCACTCCAGCTAAACGAATATTAATTTTTCTCTTTCTCCCCGGGAAGACCATAGTGCCCAAAAAGGCTACCATGAATGCAATATGAACTTTCCAAGCCTCAAAACTTCTCTTATTATAGAGTTGTTTATCGTACTTCTCAAATCCCTTTTGCCTTCCATATCTGTCATACAAAAACTGCAAGGAGACCCAACCTTTTTTAATTGATTCTTTTTTTGAGTTTCGTATGTTCATGAACTTGCAGAACCTGTTTATCGAAATGAGTCTTGAGGCTATAAGTTTTTTCTGATGCAAATCCCCGTACCCAACATAGGCCGCAATATCCTCTAAAGTCGGGATCAACTCGAAATCTGAAAAGCAAAATACATTGCTCCTCGGGTCCCTGAAAGTCAACAATGCACCAACCACCTCCCTATTAGGGTTTTTTTGTCATGATACTAGTCAAAAAACCCAAATACTTATGTATCTCATCATAATCGAATGTATCCATTTCATTCCACCACAACCAAAGCTGCAAAGGGGTACAATCCACAACCTGAAGCGGTACACTCCCTTCCCTCTTTCTCTTTTGACACTTTTCACGAACAAGAGGAGACATTTTATACCTATTGATAAGGACATGGGATTAATAAATGTCTAGACTTACACAAAACTTAATCTCTTATAAACTCAGGACAATTCTATCTTATTCATTTTTATTCTTTTTCACTATTATCTTATATTAAATAAATCAATGAAAGTTAAGTTTAGAAAAATATTTGTCAAGGTGCATTATTGCATCCTTGAATTTTAAATATTTCAAAAAGATGTGTACGCCGCATTCTTAATTGAGGCAAAAAATGAAAGATCTAAAATTTGTCTAACGTTAAAGATATTCATTCATCATTTTTAAACTCGTAACAATTTTTATCTATTCAAAACGTTATTCAACTTTAACAATAAAATTGAGTAAAATTCATTTAAAAGGATAATAATTTAATAAATAATTAATAAACTTTATTAATGACATTTAATAATAATAATAATATTAATAATAATAATAAAAATATAAATACACCAGTTATCTATATTGTAGTAATTTATTATGATCCCCAAATTTATTTTCTTAAAATTAATGATAATCCAAAATACTGTGAGAGTATTCAAACACTAACCAGATCCATCTTTTAACATTTTCACCCCACAAACACTTTTTTTTTCTTTTTGAAAAAAAACTTAAAAGCTAAAAAAAATGGAAACTTGAATAAGAATGGGGGATCGGAAACTGAAGGTGGACGGTAGAACTCTGCGGCGCCGATGGTTGGGCTTCGCCGGTTGGTGAAGATTCTGGCTAGATCTAATATGTGGGCCGGCTGGGGGTGATGGAAAAGGGGAGGGGGTAGCGTCGACTGATGGATGAGACGCTGGTGGGTGCGTTTTACTGGCCAGTGATGGATTGCGGCGGCTGGCGGCAATGGAAAAGGAAATGGGAGGTCGGCGTTGGTGAGTTTTGGCCGACGGGGGAGATTTCGGCTAGATCTGGCCCTCTCACGGTGCGACAGGGACAGGAGAAGGGGAGAAGAGGGTGGCGCGATGGCGAGACGTGCCTGCAGGTGGTCGCTTGTGTTGGCCGGCTGTTCGCTGGTGTTGCGAGTAAGGGCGACGCTGGTGGTGAACGGTGGCATTGCCAAAATTGTACCAATGGAATGAGTTTGGCCGAAGCCAAAACTGATTCGTCAATATTCACAGCGATTGAATTGCCGAAAATGTCTCTCTATTTTTACTGCTTTCTCTCTGATTTTTTTGTCTCCCTTCATTCTTCATTTTTTGTAATATATTTTCTCTAAATTTTTTATTACCTCCGATTACAAGGATGTACATGTTTACAGTGTATGCATTTTCCAATTGATATAGGTCTGTGAATATTATTATGTATGTGCTGTGAGTGTAGAATACATAATGTAGTGTGAAGTTATACGAGTGAATTGTGAGGGTGTGTGAATTTTACGTTTATGCCAGTGAGCGTATGCATATATCAGTGTATATTACTACATTTATTTTTTCTTGATTTAGTACAGTAAATGAATAATATCACATGTTAAACAATGAGATCATTAACATAAACTTGAACATGTTTTAATTCACTAAAAAAATCATACAATAAATAACATAAAATTGTATAAGAACCTGTTTATGACCTAAAGCAGAAGACTTGAATATCGTCATTGAAAATTCGAACACAAATCTGATTGCAACTTCCTTCTTTTCTTTCTTTTGTCTGATTTTTTTTTATTTTTCTCTCTGATTTTTACTCTGTTTTCTCTCTGTTTTTTTCCTGATGTAGTGTAGATTTGACAAACAAAATCTACGTTCCCCTTTTCTCCTGGGGTGGGAAATCCTTAAGTAGTAGGATTCTTGAGGGGAAAAGTTAGAGGGAACAGTTAGGATTAGGATCAGATAAAGGGAATTTTAAATTTTGAATTATTATATATATATATATATATATATATTTTAAATAGAAGATAATAATAATGATTAAAAATAATAAATAAATAAAAATAAAATAAATAAAATAATAAAATAATAATAATAATAAATATAATAATAACTAATTAATTTTTATATTTATAAAAATAATAAAAATTTATAAATAGCCAAAATAAATATAAGAAATAGTACTAAAACTACTAATTTATTTATTAAAATTTTGAAAACAAAAATATATATTTTTAAAATTTTTGTATTATTTTTTTAAAATAAAAATAAAATATTTTTTTTATTTATCAAAATTAACTTTACTTATTTATTTATTTATTTATTTATTTATTTATTTATTTATTTATTTATTTATTTATTTATTTATTTATTTATTTATTTATTTTTAACTAAAAATTTACTAAAAATGAAGTAAGAGTTAAAATAATATCGGATCGATATAAATACTTAATATAGATAAATAAATTAAAATTCGAGGAGGATAAAAAATTACGTGTCTACATAGGTGACTGAGTGATATTAATCTAATAGGGGCGACCAACCATTTAGGTGAACCTAACTTCCCAATTTTGCATGCTAAGCACCAGTATAGACCACTGGTACATTATACGCTACACTTACAATGCTATGAAATCACGAGGAACATAATTCTAATCCATTCTCACTGATCATTACAACTAAAACCTGTTACTTGTTACTTGGATACTTAAAGCTTGCAACTTCATACTTGTTATTTCAAAACTCCCTTTTCAGAAATAACTAATTAATAGTTAAAATAAGTGCATTGACCTAGTTTCCAACCATATTTCCTATAGTATCTACCCAAACCTAGTTGAATTTTATATTTGATTCAACAACCGCTTTATACTTTATTGTAAGGTGTAATTTGGGTGACATCAAATTTCGGAGTCGTTGCTGAGGAATATGATTTAGAAATAGTTCAATTGTGTTTATTTGATTATTAGTTTTTATTTCGTGATTTATTTTTTTGTTGTTTTTGTTTCTTTTAGGGTGCCAAATACCCGAAGCCAAGGCAATCCCTTGCTTCCCATTTATTATAAATTCAAACTAACTAGTAGAAAGATAAATTCTCAAGAACTTATAGAGCTCTGGCCGACCACATGCTATTATAGAGGGGCAGGCAGCAACGGATGCAACCTGTGTTAATCAAAGAAATGCATCAATTGTTGAAGATGCTACAAATACTTAGAGGATTAATAGACTCATAGGCCATAATCAAAGACTAGATGATTATGAGGATGCTGATTTTGGATGAAGTGGATGCTACGGGTGCCATTATCTCTCCTTCTTTAGCCCCCAGTGTCAAGTTTGACATCACAAGTACTATAATCCAACTGTTCAATCTTTGATACATGTTAAGAGGTGTTCTGGGAGATAATCCAAACCTCTACTTATTTAATTTTGTGGGGATTTGTAAGGCATACAAGCTATTGGTTATGAATCTAAATACTGTTATGTTGAGGATATTTCCTTTTTCACTATCTAGGGAAGCAACACTATGGTTGATTGAAATTCCTGACGGCTCCATTACTAACTAAAGGAATTGAAGGCTATTTTTTTGAGAGATTTTTTCTGCTTTCCAAAACTACCACTTAAAGATGATATTAATAACTTCAGGTAATTTCTTGGAGAAGCTTTGCATGAGGCTTGGTTGTGGTTCAATAAGATGGTGAAACGGTGCCTTAATCATCTAATGATTATCTCTTGGAGATATTTTATAGGTCACTAAATTTTGGAACAAAACCAATATTGATAATATTATCGGAGGGCCGTTGATGTTATTTACCTATATAGAGGTGGCTGTGATGGTTGATTGGGTCACTAAGACAAATAGATTTTGGTATATTAAAGAATTTGAGGTCTCGGTGGGTTCTTATTTGGTGAACATATCGGCTCAGAAACGTCAATAAAAAGGAATATGATCAAGATATGGATCATATGAAAACTTAGATTAATTTTCCCGTAAAAAAACTTCTTAGAGGACGACTCCAAGAAGGTGAATCTGATTGAATACCAAGTAAAGCTCCAAATCCTGATCACAATGATTCTAATTCTAATGTGAAAATGAACTATGTGAATAACTAGGGGGTTTTGGTCAAACATCCAAGGGTATAAACAAGACTCTTCTTAGCGCTAAGGTCATAGAAATCAAAAGCGGAATTACTATAAGGATGATAAGTACGATCGATCTGGGTATAGAGATAGAAGTTGTGGTAGAGATCAAGAAAATTGAAGGAACAAATATAGTTATTAAAAGGATCATAATGACTTTTATGTTCTTCCAAAGGGTTGTGATCAAGATGGGTCAAGTAGTTTGCAATTGGAAGACATTATTCTAAGGTGCTCAAAAAGATTGAGTCAACTAATTCTTGGATCAACTAGCTGCGTGGTGAATTTTTTAAGGTTTCCTAAGTTGTTGAATCTTATTCTACTTCCATCAAGCACCTTGAGGTAATAAATGGGGAGATTTCTGTTGTATTGAATCCAAGGAATAATGGTACATTACTGAGTGACATAGTGCAAATCTAGTTATTATGTAACAGTCACCACAAAGAGTGGAAATTAGTTAAATGAGTTGCTCGAGCTAGTTGTTGCTGATGATCATGACATAATTATGTTGATGATGGTTTTGAGCAAAGGAATATGAATCATAAAGATGAGCAAGTAGTGGCTGATGAGAAATAAGAAAAGGTTAGAAAGCCTCCAAGTAATGTACAAGAGATCCCAAAAATATTGAATCCTATTCCAAGGCCTTCACCTCCCTATGCCTGAAGAATAAAGTGGAAGATGGCAAATTCTACAAATTCGTATCCATGTTGAAATAGTTATCCGTGAACATCCCTTTAGTTGAGGCACTTGAGCAGATGTCTATTTCATGAAGGATTTTGTGAAAAAAAAAGGATTGTTAGTTTTGAGCCAGTTAACAATTTGCACCTTTGTATTATAATAGCTTCCCGTTCTCTTATGCAGGAAAATAAGGATCTTGGGTTTTTTTTACTATTCCGTGAACTATCGGGGTGTTTAATTTTACAAAGGCACTGTGTGATGGTGGAAATATTTTCTTATGCCGCTTTCTGTATAAAATAATTATATCTGTGATCTCCTAAACCAACTAATACGTGGCTACTTATAGCGAACCGCACTGTGAAGTGTTCTGTTGGCATACTGTATGGTATTTTGGTGAAGGTTGAGACCTTTTCTTTACTATTAATTTTTACTTATTAGACTATAAGATTGATTTTGATATCCCTATAATATTTGGGTGACCATTCTTAACTACCAAAAGGGCACTTGTTGACATGGAGAGTGGAGAATTAAAATTCTTATTGAATGATGAAGAAGTGGTATTGAATCTATGTCGATCAATAAAGCATCCAAATAACATGAGAGTCATTTATGTTATTAATGTGGTTTGTGTAGTGATGCCCGAGATACCTATTAAGGCAATGTGTGTTGCTGAGACATTAACTGCAGTCACCATCAATTTTGATGGGGTTGACGATGAGGAGTATGATGAGATGGTTCATGCACTTGCAAGTATAGGGTCTTATACTTATGCAACAAAGAAGCTAGATCTCAATTAAAGAATCATGCAACTCTACCAGCCAAGCCTTCTATTGATAAGCCTCCAGTTTTGAATCTTAAGGCTCTGTCATCCTACCTTCAATATGCTTTCTTTGGAGCTAACAATACTTAACCAGTTATCGTAGCAATAAATTTTGGTGAGTGGCAAGTGAAAACTTTAGTGTCTGTGTTGAGGAGGTTCAAAAGTGCGATTGGTTGCTCCATTACTGACATCATTGGTATTTCTTTGGGTATTTGCACTCACAAAATCCAACTTGAGCCTAAATGTATTCCTTGCATTGAGCATAAACATAGGATAAATCCACTTATACAAGAGTTAGTGAATACAAAAATTATCAAGTCATCGAATGAAAATTTATTTTACCCTATCTCTGATATTAAATAGGTAAGTCCAGTCCAAAGTGTACCAAAGAAGGGTGGAATCACTGTGGTTTCTAATGCCATGAATAAACTTATTACAATAAGGCCAGTCACAGGATGGTGAATATGCCTGACCGAAGATCAATCTTAGAAAAGTACTTAGCACCCTGAAGCTGGTCAAACAGGTCATCAACCCTAGGAAGATGATACTTATTCTTCACTGTCACCTTATTCAACTGCCGGTAGTCTATACATATTCGAAGGGAACCATCCTTGTTACGCACGAAAATCACCGGAGCACCCTATAGAGAAATACTAGGGATAATAAAACCCTTATTAAGAAGATTTTTCAACTTTTCCTTAAGTTCTTTCAACTCAGCCAGAGCCATTTTGTAAGGAGGAATAGAGATAGAATGGGTATTCTAAAGAAGTTCATTCCCAAAGTCTATTTCCTTATCAGGAGGAATATTGGGATGATCATCAGGAACCACCTCACGAAACTCATTGACTATAGGGACAAATTGCAAAGAAGGCCCCCCAGAATTTGAACCCTTAACCCAAACTAGATGATATAAACATCCCTTGGAAATAAATTTCCGGGTTCTAAGATAAGAAATAAACCTTCCCTTCGACACTAGGGAACTCTCTTCCCACTCAATTATCGGTTTAGTAGGGAATTGGAAATTGACCCTTTGGGTTCTACAATCAATAGACACATAGCATGAGTAGAGCTAATCCATCCCTAATATCACAAAAAAATCTAACATATCCAACTCTATTAGATCCACTAATGTCTCCCTACCATAGATAGATACTACACAACCCCTGTAGATGTTTCTAGCCATAATAGAGTCACCCACCGGGGTAGACATAGAAAAGAGGTAAGAAATATACTCAGGACCAAAACCAAAATGAATTGCCATATAGGGTCACATAAGAAAGAGTAGACCCCGAATTAAGTAAGCAATACACGTCACAAGAGATGAACTATAACGTATTGGTGACAACATCAGGAGAGGCCTCAAATTCCTAATGGGTGGTAAGAGCATAAAAACGGTTCTAACCAGTGCTAGAGCTAGAGGTAGCACCAGTTGGAGCATAAGATAAAGCAGTAGTAATCGAGGACTTGGACCCTCGGCTCATAGGGTCTCCTAGCGAGTCCTACGGGGGAGTCGTAGTGTTACCAGAGGGGGAAGGGAGTCTCTCAGCAACTACCTAGACTATAACACGTGGTGATGAGCTGTAGTGAGTCCTTAGGAGTCGTATAGTGACTCGTAGTCATTGGAGATTTTTTTTAACATTTTAATTGAGGGTATTTTGGACATTTCCCTTTTTTCTCACTTAATACCCATGGCCATAAAACACCCTTGTGATGTTATTTTCAACCCTTTAGTACTCAAAGCACTCTCTTAAACTCTCTAAATTCTCTAAGGTCAAGATACTTAGAGTTTCCAAGAAGTTGGTCATTTAAGGGCTCAAAGGTTGATTCTCTCTATAAATCTTGGTATTTTAGGCATGTTACTCTTCCCCAATTCTTATTTTATGAAACATGTGCTTTACATGGTTTAAATTATATGGATTTGAATGTGGATTTTGTTATGGTTGAGGGTTTTGGAATGGTTGACCCTTGAATTGTTTTCCCATGGTTTGCCTAAGTTGTTCATGCTTTGAATTGAATGTTTTTGAACTAATGGGGTGCATAAGTGTGGGAATTGGAATGGGGGTAGAGTTATTTTACCCAAATTGATGTTTTAAACTTGGAAATTGGTTTTGAATAATTGTGTTCCCTCAACCCACTTGTGTAAATGGATTTTAATAGTGAAATTGTCACTTGATTTGACTTATTCACCTATGTTATTACATTACATAATTGGTTAAACAATGAACATCGATTTCAAAGGCCTTGATGGCTATGGTTTATTTAATGAACATAGTAGGAGCGGTCGAGGCATTCTCCTAAGTTTATGTGATTGTTATGGCATAGAGTTAAGCTTGCAAGTGTAAGGGTATGACGATACCCATGGTGTGCCTTAACGGTTAAATCTTTGGTTAAATAAAGGGGTTATGTAAAACTTATTTTAATTTGGGTTTAATGGGGTTATGTAGCTAAGCCGTGAAGGTGTGGGTCTTTGATGACTTGTACTGGAAACTCACATTTGCTGACGTGAGGTTTGGTCTTGATGTCCATGTGCATAGTTCACACTATTAATATAATTGTATCTTGGATTGACGTGGCATCAGGATATTTCTTGGTTTTCCTTGATACCTCCTATTCATGCAGCTAACAAATACTAGGACCCTTTCAGTAGGGGGAACTAAGACCATATAGCCTGTGGGTGCATGTTTGTGACGATTGGGCTACACAGTCCAAGATAAAGTTTTACTTTATGCTAAGCCTTGTTCCCTAACCTGACATAATACTTATACATGTATATGATGATGTGTTCTTGATTTTGAATTGGATTTTACTTGGCATTATTTTATCCTTTATCCCTGAGTTACAAGATAGTACTTAACCTACTAATCATTTTCGAACACTGTATCCTCACCTAATTCAGGTTCCGAAGGTAATTCTACTTTTTTTTGCATAGTGTTAGGTAGATCGGCTTGGTTCATCAGTCGTTTGTGGTGAAGTGAGGAGCTTCTATTCTTCAAAAGACTTGATGATTTCATCAGTTTCTTTCCATTACTTAGAATTGAAGACTTCACATTAACGTTATTATTGTCATTATTAGAGTCGAGGGCATGTCCTGATATTGGTTGTTTTTGGACTATTGAGGCTTTGTGGATATTACCGTGGATTGGGTATTGATATTGACGCTCTTATTCATCCATGATTTTATTATCTTTCTATCTTGTTATATGATCGGATTTTATCTGTTGCTAGGTGTGCTATGCTTAGTTTGGTTAGGCTAAAAGGGTGGTCTCTGGTCCTTGGTGGACTTGAGATATTCGTCAAAGCTAGGACCTAGTTTGGGTCATGACACTAATCCACTAGTCAACAAAACTCCAACATTCCAAGAAAGCAACATACCATTTAGCCAAGCGAGACTCTAACCCCTTAGCCAATAGAAATCAAAAGGTCTATGTCGAAACCAAATTATCTAGCCAAGAAGGACTCTAACCCTTTTGCCAATAGGAATCCAAATTTCCAAGTTAAAACCATTCCATCTCCATCAAAAACTTTCCAAAACCAGTTTATCTATTCATGCAAGGCATTAGTTTAGAGTAGTAGGCAAAGACAAATGATTATCCACATTCCAAAATCAATCATGTAAGTGGGTTAAGATTCTCATCAATTTTAATACCAAAATCTCATTATTTGGGGGTATCCACAATCCCCATTTCATAACCATGACCATGCACCCCAATGGGTTTACAAATCGTCAATTCAAAGCATAATTATTTCATAAAAACCATGGGAAAACATTTAAACAATCATTATCCAAAACCCTCAACCCACCATTCAAAAGTCACATCAAAATTATGTGAATACCAAAGAAATTCATGCTAAAATTTAAAATAAAAGTTTAGGGAGAGAGATACATGCCTTAATCACCAAGGAATTTGGAGAAGAAACCACCCTTGAGCCCTAAAAGACCAAACTCTTGAAAACCTACCTTTGTCTTTGAATAGGGAATTTGAGAGAAAAGAAGAAAGTAATTATTTGAGTAATGAGAAGTTATGGGGTCCCTTAGGGTATTTTAGGTCGTGGGTCCCTATTGGGGAAAGAGGGAAATGTCCAAAATTCCCTTTAACTAAAAGCTAGAATTTGTCGCAGTTGTCATGGGTCACCTTACGACTCATGATGACTCCTAACAAGTCATCACCATGACTCGTGGTGTAACCAGAATTGCAGGGCACCCACTGGTCTTACTACGAGTTGTACCCTATGAATTATATTCAGACCTTATGACTCATTAGATCCAATCATAGTCTAGGCAGTAACTCAGGGACCCCTTTTACTGGTGACCCTACGACTCGTATAGTCTTGATGATTCATTAAGTCTAGTCGTGCTAACAAAAAACATCTTGGGCAGCCTCACTGGTCGCCTTATGATTGGGGTCCTACGACCCATTGTGACACCTTACGACTTATAAAGTCACTTGTAGGTGGGATAGTAAGCTCAAAATCTCAGGAATTCTCTAGGGACCAAAATTTAGGGTGTTACACATGCCTTCAATAATGACACATGCTATTATTCATACTATGAGTGTGCAGATAAATTTTGGTTTTATATATTTTGATCTCTTGGAACTAATACTCTTACCCACAGGTAATTTGCCTCCAAGGAACATAAAAAAGGGTGCAAATAATACACCTACTAGGAAAGAATAAGAAAAAGATTTTAAATCCCAATTGGTTGATGAGTCAGATGATACTTCTGAAGAGTCAAGTGGCTTCGAAGAGTGCTATGAAATCTATAAGAGATAGTCAAAACATCAAATCACAAGGGAAAAGGAATAAGAACAAATGAAATAATAAGCTCTAGTTATTATTCCAACTCCAGTAACCTCTCCTTAGTCCGAAAGGTGAGAGGTATCATTAAGTGAAGGCAATGGAAGTAAGTTTGGTACTAAGGATTCAAAATATTATACTAGAGAGGAGAGTGTTTCTACGACACCTTCCTCCATAAGACAAAGGTAAATTGAGTAGCAAATGAATAGATGGACAATCCCAGGCAAGTGGGACATATATTACAGAGATGAAGAACCTAATAACAAAGGGAATCTAAAGTAGAACTTTTATGTGGATCCAAAGCTACAGAATGTCGGGATTATTGATCTGCCAAGATTTGGCATTAGTTTGAGATGTATCAGTTAGGATGGATGAGAGATGCTACCAACAAATATAGCCTAAAAATGGTGCAAGTGTTCTATGATGCCTATGCAAGCATATTGTAAAAGCTAGGCTCTGAAGGGACAAGATGTGAGAAAGTAGACCACACTGACTACTATGCAAGTTTAAGGAAGATTAGTGAACATCTTTTGGTGCACCATCTAATGATTTTTGTTTATACTGCAGTTTGGGGCTCCAGAAAATATAATGAAGTATGATTATCACGAAAATACTTTAAAAGAGGAGTAAAAACTTATTTCTAAGGAAAATAATATGCATTTTATATGGATGACTAACATTATACCAGACTAGAAAGCTAAAGCTGAATGTGTAATGAGTAATGAGAAGAATACCAGACTAGAAAGCTAAAGCTGAATGTGTAATGAGTAATGAGAAGATTACAAAGATATCTTTAAACTTCCCAGCAAAGGTCTAGTGGTTAATAGTTTGGCATAGACTGGAACTGACCAATAATAATTATACATTGACCCCGAACTGAGAAGATCTAGTGGCTCATATTATGTCCATGTATTCTCTAAACATATCTCAATATATTACAGATAAAATTTGAGAATATGTGATTTAAGACAACACGAGAATAACATTTCTGTCCTTGGTGTTCTGACTATGTAGAACTACCTTTGTACCAACCTAGAAAAGTGTGAAACAAATTTATGAGGCATTTAAGACTATAAATAATGGCTTGATCGAGTGATTCAAATTTCATGTCTAAGTCTAAATCCAACCTTCAGTTTTTCAGGTGCACCTTATTTGAGGGGTTGATATATAGAGGTTAGTATCCATACACACCAATTCAATTTGGTACTAACTTGGCTGCCGTTAATCAATAAGTTTAGACTTAAACTCCAAAGTTGATCTTTCCACATCCACCATTGATGTTTTAGCTTTTGACAAAAAATTCCACATCTTTTACAAGGGATAATTGTGTGTCTTTAAGAAACTATTAGTGTATTTGATGCTGGGTTTTACTGTTTTAAGGAAAAGGATTCAAAAAAAGCTAAAAACTTTTGATGGTCAAACTGACGGGCCGTCAACCATGTGATGGACAATCAAGATATCCGTTAGCCCTAAACAGAGTGAAAGAAACTGAGTTTCCAAACAACGGTCCAAGCAATGGACCATCAAAAAACTAACGGCCCGTCAACCTAATTGTCAGACCTGAGACATGACAAGGTCTTCTGGGTATCCAAGAGATGATCCAAGTGACGGACCATCAGGACACTGATGGACCGTCAACTTTTACGTCAACTATGATGCAGCGAGTTTAAGTTTAAATTTCTATTTCCAAATACCTGGGGACATATAAATACCCAATTTAGGGTTAAAGTAGGCATCTTTCATCGATCTTTTATCTCTTTTTCAACTTTTGAGCAAATTGTAACCTATTATTCTTTGAGAAATAGCTGATATTACGGATTTTAACATTTTATTCACTCTTCTTCTTTGGAGATCAAGAAAAATCCTTTGGATATTTTTGTTGTAAATAATTTTCTAAATTATCTATGAGAAACACAATGGAATCTTCTTCTTCTTCTATGCTGTGAGGCTAAAGCTCTTATAACTAGGGTTATGGGAGCCTTGATGTAATTGGTTTTTTAGTGTTGTGATATTTCCTGAGTTCTGTAACTAATTGCAATTGTCTAAAATTCTCTTAATTATTATGATCTTTCTTAGTTTCAAACTTGAAGGGTGAACCCAAGAACACCACTTGTTTGAGTAGAAATGTATATGTTGGGAAAAGAGAAAATTTATAAGGATTTTAAAGGCTTTAACCTTTGGGTTAAGGGTTGATGCCTTAACAAGATTAACCCACTTGAGAAATCAATTGAATATATCAATATATTCTTTAAGTTTGAGAGAATTAGAGGGTAATCATCTATTAAGGTTGAGAAATGAATAGAAGAACTTTCGAGTTCAATAATTCGGGATAACTCACAACCTTGATTACTGTAATATCTTGGTGAACTTAATCTTCGTTTATTCATTCTCATTGAATTAAAACTTACAAGCATACTCATTAGTTGGAACACGATTTGCTACAAGCATACTTCACTGTTAACAAATAAACCCCCCATTTATTTTGGAAGATTCGATCAACCGTTCATTAATAATCATAACACTTAGTTTACATAGTATTACCAGTGGGATTGACCCTAACCTAGTTGGGTTTTATGTTTGACAATGACTGCTTATGCTTTTTAACGAGATTTGTAATTTGGGCGTATCAAATTTTGGCGCTGTTACCGGGAAATACGGCTGTTAATTAAGTTTATGAGTGTTAATTGACATTTGGTCAAGTTCCTAATTTTACTTTTATTTGTTGTTTTATTTTATTATAGGAGCTTTACTTTGCATTCCACGTACGAGGAGGTCAGGAGAACCACTATTACCATTTCATCCGGAACCTCAATTAATCGGCAGAATAGAAGATCAACAAGAAGCAGATAAATTAGCCGTCTTGGATAGAGCTCAATTGAATCAACAAAATAATGGTCAACCATCTCATGATCCTAACCCAACTGAGGAGGACCTGGGAGATGATGATCTGATTGAGCCTTTAAATAGGAGTCGTGCTGAGAATGTAGCTGCACCGGTGAATATGAATCGGCCAGTTACAAGAATAGCCAACCACCAACCGGCTGTGCATTTTACAGTTAATGAGAAAGATGACACTGATTTAGATGAGCATGGTGCTACATGAGCAATTATTCCACCACCATTAGTACTAGGATTTAAGTTCAACATCACAAGCACTATGATACAACTGCTGAACCTCAAAGGTTTTTTTTGGTGGACTTCCAAGGGATGACCCAAATATGCATTTAGTGAACTTTATCAACATCTACAAGTCTTTTGACAATCCTGGAGTTGGACAGAATGCAATTCATCTACAGTCATTTCTATTATCTCTGTCTAGGGAGGTAACAATGTGGTTGTATGAGCTAGCTCCTGATTCTATAACAAACTGGAGGCAATTAAAAGGAGCTTTCCTAGAAAGTTTTTTTTTTGCCTTCTAGAATGTTATAGTTGCGGGACAAGATTAGCAACTTCAGTCAGCTATCGAATGAAGCTCTCCATGAGACCTGGATGAGATTCAAGAAAAAGTTAATAGAGTTTCCTAACCACTAGATGACAGACGAGCATTTGATATAGACATTCTAAAGAGCTTTATACTCTATCACTAAGCCAATCGTGGACAATGCTGCTGGGGGAGCATTCATTGAGCTTACTTTCACTGAGTCAGCAGAGATGTTGGAGAGATTAACTAAGTTAAGTAGAGCTTGGCATACTAGGGATTTTGTGGTGGCAAGCCCCATTGTGTCTAGTGGTACGATAGTTAAACAACGCAGAAGAAAGGAAGAATGAGTTCAAGACATGGACTATATGAAGACCCAGATGTACTTGCTTAATAAGCATTTGCTATCGGGAAAGACATAAAAGGTGAAGGCCGTGGGTTCACAAAGTAGGGGAGCCGAGTCCGATTCTGAGGAGGAGACTAACTATCTGAATAATCAGGGTTTTTTTTTGAGGTAATAGCCAAGGAAATAAAGGTTGAAACTACTATGACAAATCTGTTTATAGAGATCGTGACCAAAGAAGCTGGAAAAATAAGAATGATAGGAGTGGATTATATGTGCCTCCTGGAAATCGTGATACCGCTGCTACCAGTTTGGGTAAAATATCCATGGAGGACATGATGGAAAAGTTATTGAAAGGGGTGGAGTCGACTAATGCCGGTGTAACAACGATGAAGAGTGACTTATCATCTATGAGTTAGTTAGTTGACTCATATTCAACATCTATAAAACAGCTGGAGCAGCAGATGGGCTAATTTTTGGTGGCATTTAATTAGAGAAAAAGTGGTACGTTACCGAGTGACACAGTGCAAAACCCTCGAAATGTTAGTTCTTGTATGACGATTACTGCCCTTAGTGGTAAAGTATTATAGGGACCATCTATGGCAAAACCTGTAATTGATGATGTGGTAGAGTTGAATGAGAAAGCATAAGAAGACTGTTCAATAGAGTCTGAGAAGCTGGATAATGATGACATTCCATCTAACCATCAACAGCCTGATGAGTTTGATAAAGATAAGGGAAAGGATAGAGAATCAGTGGTTAAAGTAATACCAAAGCCACTTCCTCCGTTTCATCATCAATTAAAGAGAAAGGTAGATAACATGAAATTTAGCAAGTTCATGGCAATGCTAAAATAGTTGACTGTAAATGTGCCTTTGGTGGCGGCACTGGAATAAATGCCTATCTACGCTAAATTCATGAAGGATCTTGTCACAAAGAAGAGGATGGCGAGCTATGATCTGGTGAAAAATCTTCACTATTGTAGTGCCATTTCTACAAGATCCTTAGTACAAAATAAAGTGGATCCTGGAGCATTTACTATCTAGTGTACAATTGGATCGCTGGACTTTAATAAGGCCCTGTATGATCTTGGGGAAAGTATTAATCTGATGCCACTGGCAGCTTATAAGAAGTTGGGTTTGGGAGATCCCATGCCTACTAACATGAAACTTGTGATGGCAGATAGATCAGTGAAGCGGCCAGTTGGTATATTATATGATGTGCTTGTGAAAGTGGCCAGTTTATTTTCCCTGCCAACTTTATGATATTGGATTGTGAGGTGGACTTTGAGGTACCAATAATCTTGGATAGACCTTTCCTCACAACTGGGAGTGTGTTGATTGACTTGCGGGCGAATGAGCTACAATTTAGGCTTAATGATGAGGTATTCCGATTTGATGTCTGCCAGCCTATGAAGTAGCACAAAGAGATGAGTGTATTCTCCATTGTCAATGTATATTATGAAGATGAGCAAGAGGTTCCGATTGAGGAAAAATTTCTTGTAGAAACTTTAGCCATGGTATTGATGAACTTTGATAGTAAGGGTATTGAAGAATATGAGGAGATAGTATGTGCCTTGACGGGAATGGGATCATATTCATATGCTCCAAAGAGGCTAGATTTAGACCTCAAAAATCGTCCAACACCACTGGCTAAGCCATTTATTAAAGAGCCACCAGTGCTAGAGCTGAAAGAGCTGTCCGACCATTTATGGTATGTGTTTCTAGGCAGTGGAAACACCTAAACTGTGATCATTCCAACAGACTTGGGCGAGCAGCAGGTGAAATCCCTTATCTCTGTGCTTAGGAGATACAAAAGGGCTATAGGGTGGACGATTGCTAATATTATTGGTATTCCGCCAGGTATCTGCACCCACAAAATTCAGCTAGAGAAAGAGTGCATACCAACTATTGAGCATCAACGTAGATTAAACCCACTGAAGCAAAAAGTAGTTATAAAGGAGATTATTATATGTATTGACGTAGGGATAGTGTACCCCATCTTCGACAGCAAGTGGGTGTGTCCTGTGCAATGTGTGCCCAAAAAAGGGGGCATGGCTGTAGTTGCTAATGAGAAGAACAAGTTGATTCCTCTTAAAACTGTGACTGGGTGGAGAGTGTGTATGTACTATCGGAAGTTGAACTCGTGTATATTGAAGGATAACTTCCCAATTTCCTTCATGGATCAGATGTGATACACTACACACACAAGGAATGTGCCAAAATAGCCCAAAAATAGTTCATAATTCAAGCACAAAATGTGAACCCAACAACTATACAAACTGCCAACAATAACAAGAAGAGGATGACAAGAATACAAGGTGTTTTGAACATCAAATAAGCCACCCAAACTATATTAACAACAATAATGTAAATAAAAAGGATTAACAAAAACAATATAAATAAAAAGGATTAACAAAAACAATATGAGGAACAACAACACAACACGACTTGAGATTACAACACACAATAGTTACAAGATTACAATGAACAAAAGGGATAGATAGATAGACCAAAGGGTTGATACAATCTTAAGAACCCAAAAATATGGTACTCTTGGACCCTTAATCACTAAATACAATGATTAACCTATCTCTTATATTGACATAAGAGGGACTTTACCTCCCCTAAACACCAATTTACCAAGCCATGAATGCAACACTAGTAATTCCACACTAGTATCACCCTAGTTTCGGCCAAGGAGGCCATTCTCACAAGAGAGAGAGTTTCAAAGTGTCATAAAACTTATAAGTATCATCAAAGTCTAAGTAGTAAATGACCTAACATATTCTATTTATAGTAGGTTACAAAAATTCTGTGAAATGTCCAAAAGACCCCTTAGTCAAAGGCTTCACTTTAGGTTCCCTTAGAGTGTAGTTTGTGGATGGTTTTGGAGACTACTTAGGCCCTTATTTGCACTTCACTTGCATGCTCCAAGTCTCGGGTTCAATACATCTCACATATTATAACGCCCTAAATCTGGTACCCGGAATGCTACACAGTGCTCATGACCCCGAAGGACCACAAGCTAACCCATGACTGATATCTGTACCTGAACACTACATAATATATTGTATAAATGCAAAAATAAAGGCTGTAAGGCCATAAGGTTGAAAATTGATAAAATAATCTCTTAATGATATGGTATCACAATACCAAAACCAAATCTAAAATAAACTGTCTGAACATGATAGTCTGAAGAGCCTCTAACTGACTGAATTGTCTGAATAATGAGTTGATGGGACATGCACCCAACTAACTCCAACTACTGAAATAAATTAATTAATAAGATAATAATGTAATGGCCATGTCCTCAAAGGATGAGGACTCACTGCTAACTCTGACTGCTGAGACTGGAATGCAACTGATGCTCTGGAGATCGTGCTTCTGAACCTATGGTATAATGCGTCAGTAGGTTTGAATGTACTGGTATGCATGTGAGGTAGGCTGGATGCAAAGGGTTCACATGCATGAACTATACTAATTGATTGGATAACATGAACATGGGAATATATGCATGAATACATAGTAACTGTAATTAAGTTCGTGATAACATGATTACTGAGTATGAGTACTGATAACATAAGACACTAATACTGAGAGACTGTATCTAACAGTCTAGGTTCTGATGGAACTAGCTGAGTTTCGTCCTATTCTGAGTTGACTGTATCTGACAGTCCTAAATTCTGTAGAACTATCTTAGTTCTATTACTGAGACTGAATGACTGTATCTGACAGTCCTGATTCTGTAACTAAAATTATGAGAAGTAGTCATCTAACTGACATGCCCCAAATAATGCATTATAGCTGAGTTGGGGTCCAAGCTGTAACCCCAATTGAAAAGTTGTCAATACCGCGCCACTGGTAAGGACAAGTTGTGGGTAACCCTCATCTGACAGTGTCCCCAAAAGAAAATAGTGGGTCCCTTATATGATAGTGCTTATCCACCTCATCAATCCTCATCCGATAGTGTTGATGTCTCAACTTACGCTGGCTACATAGTTCTGGAATGCAAGGATGACTTCTAAGAATCACACCCTCATCTGACAGTGTGTGTTTCCATCCTTGGTTTCACTCGGTGCTAATTCCTACTCCCATCTGAATAGATACTGAACATGATTAACTAAACTGGACTCAACTGAATTAACTGAGTTCTGTTGAATGATGGAATACTACTGAGATTACTGAATTTCTGAGATTTCTAAGATTACTATTTACTGAGTTTTCCTGAGTCACATGACTGACTGAACTTCTATGAACATGGCTCTACTGAGAGTATCTTGAAAACATGACACTGATTCTAGGCACACAACTTAATTTTTCGGGTACAAGTACCCCCAGGACTCGATGGGAAGAAACTGACAAAGCATGACTTTCTTGAATACATGAACAACATCAACAATCCATAATATAATAAGTTAGAGATTTCATGAAGTACAAGTTCTAAAGCACCACAATGGCTACACATATATCCATAATTCATTGACTACGACATTTCATCAAACACTGGACATGAATAAACTTGTACATAAATGGGGATTTCATATTATCATACTAGTATGACACTTTTCCTTCACATAGGCATTTAACCGAACACATGGGGAGCATGCTTTTGTTATACCATCATCAACACATCTAATAATAATGGATACATCAATCAACGTGCAAATTTAAGGATTTATCATGATTATTATGCAAATCACTACCTCCTAGGGTCAATCATTGGAATATGTAATTTCAAACATGAATCAAAACCCCACAACATCATGAACATGAATTTCAATTCAATTTAAATCATGACCATTCATAAATACACAAATCTTGGATTTTGAAAAGAGATTCTTGCGCTCCATAAGTGCAGGGGACCCATGAATACACACATGATATACCTGGGTTGTGAGTTCCTTGAAGTCCTTGTACTTAAAGAACTTGAATCTCTTAGTTTCTTGAAGAGTGATTTGGATCTTACTCTTGGGGATTATCTTTGAGAGAAAACCCTAATTTGATGTTATAGATGGATAATGAACTTATGAGCCTTGGTCTGATATAATTAGGGGTTAAAACGAGTAGAAAAGACCAAAATACAATTTTAAAAATAACTTTAAAATAACTGGGTCAACGGTCCGTCGGTCCTGACTGTTGCACCTGGGCAGAATAGGGGTTTACTGCCTCTGCTGCAACGGCTTGGGCAACGGTCTGTCGCAAGCTCGACGGTCCGTCAGCCTAAACCGTTGACCTTAGGAAGAAGGTGGTATCACTGCCTCTGCTGTGATGGTTTGGGCGATGGTCCGTTGCTAGCTCGATGGTCCGTCAGCCCTCATCGTCGCACTTGGGAAATTTTGACTACTTTTTATAAAACGGCCATAACTTTCTACCCCGATATTGGATTTGGATGAAATTAGTATCGTTAGAAAGCTAATTCAATTTCCCACATGACAAAAAGTGAATCTTAAAAATTCCATGTATATAAAAGAGAATTGATCTTTCAAAGTAAGTTTCTAACATACTCAGAACGATTTCATGCCAGGTAGAAGTTTGGTGTATTACATATATGTCCATCTCCATAGTCATTCTCATGTCATCTTCCCCTTTTTGAAAAAAGATTCAACCTCGAATCCGCTTCTTGTAAAATCAAAGAAGGACAAACAAGCAAAATATCCTCATGACATGAGGGTTAGGATTTGCAAAGTACACACATCACATGCCATTCCAAGGTAGGACAAACTTGGAGTATACCCAAGGGTCCTTTGTGTTGAACATGAAAACCTTAGTATAAATGGCACAAAGAAAGAGTCCATGATCAACAAAAAGAGGTAAGGATAAACCTTGTCTTCCTTCATTAGCACCCACAATCAAATATTTCTTGTCGTCTTAACCAAGTATCAAGTGGGAAATGTAGAAATTCCCACATTCCAAGAGGGTGTCGGGGTCAAATGGGAGAAGTAGCCAAGGGTCTAAGATGAGGCTAACCCTTCCTTCCCCTAGAATGTCACTCCCACAATCATGCATGATATTTGCCTTTAAGAGAAGACTAATATTCAAGAATAGAGAGATATAACCTAGAAGTCCTATCTCAAAAAGACATATGCCATCATTTACAACATTTCTATACACATGATCTCTATGAACAAAACTACTAGCAAGGCTTTTACCAAACAAGATGTTCAAAGAGTCACGTGCACCATCAAGATCAACCCTATAAACACCATCACTAACTTGAGATTTTTCAAGTACACCATATATATACTCAAGTAGTGGAATACATTCATGAGTAAATTGATCTTCATTCACATCCTCAATAGTTGTTGGCAACTCACATGCCAACATAGACTCACCTTGGCTCGCACAAGGGTCAACTAGCATGTGAATACTCTTTTCAATTGGTAATAGAGTCTTACTCGAGTTATAAGGGCTAGCACTAGATGGACACAAATTACTCTTGCGAGAAGAATCAATTTCGTCATCTAAAGGATCAACTAGTGCTTGCATACTTACAATAAGAGTTTGGTCCTCCCGCGACCTAACATCACCAAGAGTATAAAAAAGGACGACTCGAGCACCTCTACCCTTGGCAAAGCCGCAACTACACCTACTTGGTTCCTACTAGCCACAACACAACATACTAAGTTCATAAGAGTGTAGGGGATAACATTTTTACCTCATAACTCACATGAGCTACGACCTTCCTCTTGACGTGTGTTCAGATATCTCACTTGCCCCCTTTGACCTACCATACATTCCAAACTTTTATTTGCCATAGCTACGTCTCAGGACATAATGTCAAGGTAGGCCAAAATGACATTGATGGCATTCTTGTCCATGGGTTGAGAGGTTGAAGCCGCAGGTTCCCTTGTAATTGTACCTAAAAAAAAGAAAAGAAAAGGACAAGATTATAAAGAAAAACACAAGTTAGTTTGAAACAACCTCACCACACTCTCACACACTTAATTGTATCACACTTGGATTCACAAGTATTGCAAGTCAACTTGTAGTTCGAGATGAGTTGAGGGGTGAGTCTACTCTTTGGTTGGAATGGATTCTTTATTTGAAGACTCAAGGAAATGATGTCCGAACTTGAACCAAGAAATTCTATGATTCAATAACAAGAAAAGCACAAAATAACGTAGACACGAACAATGGATGCAAAGGACTAATTGTCAATCTAGTAGAAGTGTACTAGTTTGTTAATTAGTTCTAGGATCAACTAATGAAACCAAGAATCAACAATGAAACTAGAAAATCCAAATTTGAGCTTAATTATTGACGTAAATTGTAGCAAGTGGTGATGTGGCAGTATGCAATTTGTCTTGGGAACACACAACTTAGTCACAATTCTAAAATTTTCAACCTTAACACAATTTAGAATGAAAGACAATTGGTTTTGGAGGGAAAGTATAAGTCTTGAGTCTTTTGTAAGTTTATTCTAAAAAAAAAGATGATCTTGACTTGTACTAGTTCCACCAAATAATGCTCCTTGATTTAAGGATAGTAGTTGAAAAAGTTGATGTTAAGTCTAGGAAATGATGGTTCAAGTCTTCTCACCAATAAACTTTACAACATTATCTTTATCTTTTTGAATCAAGTTTGAACTTTTTGTAGTTTAAGTTATAAGACTAGGTGAAGAACAATATGAACACAATAACAATCTTTAAGAACATAACAACAAATTCTCAAGAACACAACAACAACTCCACCAATCGTCCACCAATCTTCAACACACAACCAATTTTGAGTCACCACATCATTAGTCAATATTATAAGCTCAACTTTAGATCTAGACACTTTTAGTGTTGGTGAGAAAGAAACCAACACTACAAACACACTAGACAAGTAAAATATACTAGATCTAGTCACAAAACTCTTGGCGAAGTCAACACCATAAGATTACAAGTTTTGGCCAAGGTCCAACAACAACACAATGTTTCTAACTTTGGTAAGAACTTCCCAAGATTGAATTTGGTAGAAAAAAATCAATCCTTGATCTTTGATACAAAATGATACACTACACACAAGGAATGTACCAGAACATCCCCAAAACAGTCCACAATTCAAGCACAAACTATGAACCCAACAGCTAAACAAATTGCCAACAATAACAACATGAGGATGACAAGAATACAAGGTGTTTTGAACATCAAATCATCCAACCAAACTATATTAACAACAACAATATGAATAAAAAGGATTAACAAAAATAATATGAGGAACAATAACACAACACGACTTGATATTACAACACACAATGGTTACAAAATTACAATGAACAAAAGGGATAGATAGATAGACCAAAGGGTTGATATAATCTTAAGAACCCAAGAATATGGTACACTTGGACGCTTAATCACTATATACAATGATTAAACCATCTATTACATTGACACAAGAGGGACTTTACCTCCTCTAAACACCAACGTATAAAGCCATGAATGCAACACTAGTGATTCCACACTAGTATCACCCTAGTTTCAGCCAAGAAGGACATTCTCACAAGAGAAAGAGTTTTAAAGTGTCATACAACTTACAAATATCACCAAAGTCTAAGTAGTAAATAACCTAACATATTCTATTTATAGTAGGTTACAAAAATTATATGAAATATCCCAAAGACCCCTTAGTCAAAGGCTTCACTTTAAGTTCCCTTGGAGTGTAGTTTGTGGATTGTTTTGGAGACTATTTAGGCCCTCCTTTGCACTTCACTTGAATTCTCCAAGTTTTGGGTTTAATACATCTCATATATGTCCATCTCTGTGGTCATTCTCGTATCAAGATGCTTGATCGTTTGGAAGGAAGGGGTTGATATTGCTTCTTGGATGGGTATTCAGGATATAATAAGATTTTGATTGCCCTAGAAGATCAGGAAAAAACAACATTTACATGCCCGTATAGAATGTTTGCATTCAAGAAAATGCCGTTTGGTTTATGTAATGCAACCCTTACATTCCAACGATGCATAATGTCTATCTTCTTCTATATGGTGGAGGACACCTTATAAGTTTTCATTGACGATTTCTCTATAGTGGGTGATTCATTTGAGTTATGTTTGGTGAATTTGAGTAGAGCGCTACAGAGATGTGAGGAATTTTATCTCGTGCTGAACTTGGAGAAATACCACTTCATGGTAAATGAGGGCAATGTGCTTGGACATCAAATTTCAGCTAAGGGTATTGAGGTTGACCGGGCATAGGTAGAGGTTATAGAGAAACTACCCCCTCCTTTCTCAGTTAAAGGAGTTCGTAGTTTTTTGGGGTATGCTGGATTCAACCGTCGGTTTATTAAAGACTTCTCTAAAATTGCAAATCCACTGTGCAAGCATTTAGATAAGGAGGCTAAGTTTGTATTTGATGATGATTGCAGGTAGGCATTTGAATTCCTTAAAGAAAAACTGGTGGATGCCCTAGATATTATTTCTCCAGACTGGTCTAGGCTATTCAAAATAATGTGTGACCCAAATGGAGTGACACTTGGGGCTGTTCTTGACCAGAAGAAAGAAAAATTATTTCACCCCATTTACTAAGCGAGAAAGGCATTGAATGGGGAACGGAAGAATTACACTGTTATCGAGTAGGAACTTCTCATGGTTGTCTATGCATTTGATAAGTTCCGTGCACACTTGTTGGGAAATAATGGGTGGTTCATAAAGACCGTATGGCCTTGATATATTTGATGGTGAAGAAGGATGCTAAACCAAGTCTAATCAGATAGGTGCTGTTTCTGTAAGAGTTTGACTTTGAGGTCAAAGATAGGAAAAGATACAAAAATCAAGTCACATACCACCTATCCAGGCTTGAGGGAAATCAACAGTCACATATAAACTTAAAATTGATGATGTATTCCTTCATGAGCAAATCCTTGCTGCTGTACTTAAAAGGGTACCTTGGTACGCGGACTTTGCTTACTTTGTGGTAAGCGACCTTATTTCAGAAGATCTTTTTTTCCATCATGTAATGAAATTCCTTCATGTTGTCAAAAGGTACTTCTGGGATGAGCCATATTTATTCAGGCATTGTGCTGATAATATTATTAGAAGATGCATCCCAAAAGTTGACATGCTGAATATTCCGGAAGCCTGCCATGCTTCCCCTGTTGGGGGACACCATGCAGGTGATCGTACTGCAAGAAAAGTACTGCATAGTGGCTATTATTGGCCAACCTTGTTCAAGGATGCATATGATTTTGTACGAAGATGCGACCAGTGCCAGAGACAAGGGTCAATCTCAAAACACTATGAGATGCCTATGACGAAAATGATGGAGGTTGAATTGTTCGATGTCTGAGGTATTGATTTCATGGGGCCCTTTGTAAGATCCTATGGGCTAAAATATATATTGGTTGTTGTGGACTATGTGTCAAAATGGGTGGAAGCCATCTCCTTGGCTGACAATGAAGGGAAAAGAGTGGTTGCCTTCCTCAAGAAGAAATCTTCTCTCACTTTGGAGTACCACGTACTATTATTAGTGACAGAGGATCCCATTTCTACAACAATGTATTTTGAGCTGCATTGGTAAAATATGGGATGATGCAACATAAGGTAGGAACCCCATACCACCCACAGACCAGTAGAGATTGTAAACCAGGAGATAATAGCAATTCTAACCAAAAATAGTGAACATAAGTAGAAAGGATTGGTCTTGAAAGCTCGATAATTCCTTGTAGGCATATTGGACAGCTTTCAAGACACCTACTGGTATGTCACTGTATCATTTAGTCTATGGAAAAGCATGCCATTTGCTGATTGATCTAGAGCACAAGGCTTTATGAACTCTCAAAGGGTTAAATTTGAATTGGAAGGAGGCAGCAAAACTAAGACTGGGGAAGCTGAATGAGATGGATGAATTCTATCTCGATCTTATGAAAGAGCGAACCTATACAAGGAAAGAATGAAGAAATACCATGATCGGAGGATTGTAAAGCGGGATTTTTAGAAAGGCGATTGGGTATTACTCTTCTACTCCAGACTGATGCTCTTCCCACGTATACTTAAGTCTAAGTGGTCTGGCCCATTTAAAGTTACACAGGTCTACTCATCTGGAGTAATAAAAATTTAAAATGAAGATGAAAGTGTCTTCAGGGTTAACGGGTAATTATTCAAGCTATATATCGGCCCAATGAACTCTGTTAAATGCTTAAGTACAATTTATCTTGACGAAGTTTGAGTAATTAAGATAACTGGGTCATGCCCGATAGTAAATTAGGCGCTAGTGAGAGAAAACCCATAATGTGTTGTTGTAAGTGTAATTAAAGTTATTTGTTTATTTTTGTGCAATTTGATGTGTTTGTTAAAGTGTGCAGAATGAAAATACAGGAGAACAGAATCTTAACAAGTTGAAGGAGGTTGATGGGAACTTTGATGGACCGTTAAAGGTTTGATGAACCGTCAGTGAAACTATCAAAGCCATGAGTAGAAATGGATAGTCTAGATAAGCTTGGCAGTTAAGCTGACAGATCATCACTTCCTCGATGGATCGTTAAAGTTATCATCAAATGGACTCCAGAAATATGATGTACTGTAATGAGTCTGACGGACATCATGATGGACCGTTAGCTACTTGACGGGCAGTCACTTCAACCATCAACTTATAGCAGCAGGATGATTCTCTGGTAATATTTGACGGACTAACCAACGAACCATTTGCTAACTGACGGACTATTAGGTTTCCCCTCAGACAAACCCTAGTTTTTAAAAGCATGAGTCGGGTTTCCAAGGTGTTATTTAGTCATTTTAATCCAATCCAAATCATATTTAATGGATAATAAGAGTAAGTTATACACATATTTCAACTTCTTTAACTCCTAAAATCATTTAAATTCTTGTATATTCATTGTGATAATCAAAGACATCCCATCTTAGGACTCTTTATATCCTCCCTTCTCCTATTTAAACTTTCTCCATCTACTGTTCTTCTCATCATAATAAAAGTTAAATCACTTACTGAGAAACTGAATAGTATAGTTTGTTCTAAGTTTTGCAAGTTCAGAGTATTGAAGAGAAATTCTAGGATAGGGTATGATCTAAACTCCACTTTTCTTTTCAGAATGAAGAACATGAATAATATGAGTTTGATAATGTTTGAAAGAATTTCTTCTTTTCTTGTTCTTGATATTGTGCCTTTGATTTAATCGAACTCTGATAAATACTGTTCTGGGTGAAATCTGAGTAACCCATGGCCAAAAATAGTGAAACTAGTGTTTAAAGGTTGAATTGATATGGTGATTATAGTGTGTAATGATAAGATGCATACTAGATATTCACTAAATTGCTAAAGTGATAGAGGAAATAAAATTTTTTAGTGATGGACAAGCTGAAGGACCGTCAGACCCCTGACGGACCGTCACACTGTCCGTCAAGTGCCTTCTTTACAATGACCTTTCTAGTTTAGCCATGAAGGACTTCTTGACAGACCATCATACCTCTGATGGATCATTTACCCGACCATCACAAGGCTTATGAATAAAGGTTTCACTAGTTAAACTACGACAAACACCTTGACAGACCGTCAGACCCCTGACGAATTGTTAGACTGTCTATCAACATAACTCTGAGCCTTATTTCTATCTGATTATAATACAACATTGATTGTTTATTCTATGTTTAGGAAAAATATAAAGGAAACTACCCCCATACAGAGGAGGTGGACAATCTCAATAAGTAAGGGGTAGAGGTAAACTGACAAACAGAGAAGAAACACCTGCCTTCAACACTCGTTAGCGAGCGACTCAAGTACTCTCCTAGTCTGAGAAGGAGAGTGAGAGTGATAACAACAACAGTTCTACTTCCAACCCCAATGAGAAATAGGTTAGCACATCGAACCCTGACAAAGTTTAGGGATTAGAAAATGAGGATGCTAATATGATTAAAAACAAGAACCCTCAGATACGAGAAGCAATTCTGTGGCTTATTGAGGAAATGCAATAACACTTCATTGATTGGCTTGCATTAACAGCAAATAGATAAATTAAAAGGCCCATCTATAAAGAATACCAATTCATCACATCAGAACTTCATGAGTATCCAGAGCTTGAAAGGAGGTTCAACGAGTATGAGTTGGGATGGATGAGAAAACCACCGGGTTTATACTACCTGAATCTTGTGCAAGAGTTCTTTGCTAACTACTTGGCGCTACTGGAGAAGGATTGCCCAAAATCCACTATAATAAGCGACTTGACGAATATGTTACATGTTTTTGTGAGAGGGGTAAACATTGATATTTCTAAGCGAACTCTAAATAAGGTGTTATTTGGTCCAAACTATGAGCCACCCACTATAATTCCGAAACTTGAGCTCGTATGTTTACTATAGCAGAGAAAACACCTTGGTTGGCTCTATTTTTGACCGAAGAGGGCAACTATTCATGGATGCATAACACCAAGAAATGCATAGCTAAGTCATCTCTAAGTTTTTGGGAAAAATTCTGGTGGGCGATTGTGATGTTGAGGTTGATGCCAACTGGTGGAAATGCACATTTGGTGTTTTAAAATACGGTGTTGGTTGTGAGTTTAATCAATGGGATTAAAATTGATTTTGGCCACACCATTGCTGATCAGTTGTTTTTCTGTGCTCATAAAATAGCCAGTGCTTTACCATTCCTGTGTCTGATCACAGAACTATATAGGAGGGCTAATGTGTCTTTACTTAGAGGATTTGATAATGAGGTTCAGACTAGTCATTTATTGGATATTGAATGAATGAAGGATGATTTGAAATATGAGATATACGTTCATAAGCCACTTGCCTACCAGTCACAGTCTGCTCCAGCTTCTGGGACTTATGAGATTCCCACAGTTATGCCACTGCCAATGTAACATCCTGTATTTTTCTTGTACTTATTCTAATTATATAGAACCTGGTATGGTCTCATAGGATAGGTAACGGGTGAGGTTTTTTATGAAAGTATTAATGGCATAGATAGAATTATATATGCTGCCCGTGCAGTTTTTATGTGATGCGACCAAGTTAACATCGATACAACTATTTAAACTTGGGATTGTAATCTTGTATTTGAATCGGAAGTTTAAAGTGACCAAGTGTGTATAAGTTTAAGGTTAGATTAAAGGGATTAAGAGCTGAAAATGGAACAAAATATTGAGTTGCTTGCTCGACTTAATTAAGCTAGTAGGTGAGTAACCTACTTGAATTATTTGGAACAAATTAATAGACATATGGCTTTGGACCAGACTTGGGCCTATACTAATTTAATGTACTTATTTGGGCTCAAATTGAATAGAAGAGAAAAAAAATGGGTATATAGTCCAACACATACAATCTGCCAAGGCCCAAATATAATTGAACCCAACAAGAAATTTAGCAAGTAGGTGCATCACCTACTTTAAAGTTTCAGCAACTTGGATCCTTAAGTAGGTGCATCACCTACTTAGGATAATTTGTGGCTGAAAATGAGGTCAATAAGAAGGGTTCTAGAGGTCCCAATATAAGCTCAATATTGCTGGCAATTCTATTCATTTTAAACACAATTTCACCCTTTTAAACTTCAGTTTTCTCTCTTTCTTAACAAAGGTTAAGAACAACATCCCTAAAACTCCTTTTAGGCTTCTTGAAGAAACCTTCACTTTTGCAGCCCAAGGTAAGTGAAAACCCTTTAGTTTTTGTTTAATTATCTCATGGAAGATTATAAAAATATGTTATAAGTGCTTAATTATAAAGATATGGTAACAAGCAATCTGGTCACTTTTCTTTGGTATTAAAGAACTTCTTTTTTCTTCTTTGGTTTAAAGTGTGAAGGAAAGTTTAAGTTCTTGAAGATTTTAATTAAAGGAATAAGTTGCAGAATTGAGGTAAGGTGACTACTCCATTTGTTCTCTTTGTATATGAATTTGAAAGAGTTTATGGATGTATTGTTATTGAGAGCTCAAGAGATGATGAGTTCAATAATGGATTGCCACAATAAGAGTGATTTGGGACTATTTTGTGGACTATTTTACATGTTCATGTTATGGTCTGCCATGTTGATGTTGGAGAAGGGTGTGATTAGTTTGTAATGAAATATAGAAAAAAGATGTGGTGGTACACCACCAAACTAATTATTGCCCTTGCTTACTGCCCAATGTGTTATTGTATATTGTTTGGAGGGTGTAATAAAGCTGAGGTAGTTCCGGTGATCTTATAAGGACATGTATGGTATGCGGGTGTAATGGGAGGAGAAAAAGGTTAAGATAACGCCCTTGATGGACAGATTATGTGTTTACTGCTCGGTTACTATTTTGGTGAAGTTAAGTAGCCTAAATGTGTTAGTTGGTTGCTAATACTAGTTTACTAGATATTCTATTGTACATAAGTAATATAGAAGGCGAGAAGTCAAGTCGGGTTAGTTTCGGAGCTATATAACCAGTATGTAAGCCATACTCCATTTTGTACTCTTTGGCATGAAATCGAACATTTATTCCGCCAAATAAGATTCCAAGGTTTTCCTATAACAAGTGACACATAATAGCAACGTATTGTATACCAAGAAGCCAACGACCTTGTTCCCACTCTTTAACATATCAAAACTCCTCAATACGTGTTTATTATTAAACCTGCACATCTATCTTCATTTGAAAATTTCAGAAGTTCTCCATTTACTCAATTAAGACCCATGTGTTATTTTAAGCTCCTAAACACTTCATTGGTGTGCCAAAAACTCTCTACTTCATTTATGTTACATTAAGTGCCTATTTACATATCTCTTAGTGGCAGGTTATTATTTCAAGGTACCATAATGTTAGGACCACCAAAGTAACAATCTCAAAGGCTAAATAAACTAAGTAACTGAAATCTATAAAAGAAGTGGAAGCTCAAGGTCATAAGCCTAGCATGGGCTGATCTCGATACCTTGATATGTGGGTGGCAACTCAGGGGAATAAGCCTAGCATGGGCTGATCCCAATCTTTATATGTAGGTGGTAACTCAGGGGCATAAGCCTAGCATGGGCCGATCCTAATTTACCTATTAACCACTGATCAGCTGGTCATTGGCATTACATATGGCTTACAAAGATTATAAAGTAAGAAAGGTAAAAATAAAGAAAGGAACGTAATGTATGTAGTCCCACAAATATATATATAAAGGTGATCTACTAGTACTACTTATGCACTTGTATCTGATTTCTTTTTAGCTCTTGTATCGTGTGTTGTTACCTTCAGCCTTACATATTTAGTACATATTTTCATAATGACATCTCTCACCGGGACCTGTATTTCATGATGCAGGCACAGGTACTTCAGCTCATACACCCCACTCGTAGGAGAGCAGGCTATTCCATGCATATTGGTGAGCTCCAGGTTGATTCGGGGCTTTCCGAGTCTGTTCTATATATTTTGGTATTGTGCAGTAGGTTAAGAGTAGGGTGGGGGGGGGTTGTCCCGACCATAACTAAGTCTATGTATCTTTTAGAGGCTTTGTAGACTAATGAAAAGTTATGGTAGTGTCTTGTTTTTAGACATGGTGGCCCCAACGACCAATTGTTATATATATTAATTTGTGCTTGCATGTGTAATTATTTACATCGATACATTATCATGTTTGTCAGAATATTTGGTTGTCATAGTTACATGCATGGGAAGTACAAGGTTATGAATTGGTTCTCTCGGGCCTTTAGGGTTACGGGTGCCTATCCGCTCCAATAGGATTGAGGTGTGACAACCAATTACTACTTATATGCCACCATATACTTTTGCAGGGTCAACATTGATTCCTCCTGTGGGAGAAACTTCTGACACTGGATCTGTCCCACCTCTGTATTCTGAATATCATCTGACACAAGAAAACACCATGATAAGTCATCAATTTGGCAACTTTCTAGCCCCTTTAGGCTTAAATTATCATGGTTTTTTGATTGATTTGATATTAATCTCCTACATAATGCACAGTTGTGTAGGTAAAAGTATAAAAGGGAAGATGAGCAAGTGTTTCAAGTTTACAAGCGGTCAAACATGAAAGAAAAGAGCCATATGCTTCCCATTTGTTTTCCACCTACTCTCCCTCTGCTCTCCATATACTTAAGTAGATCATGAGCGAGTAAACTTTATAAAACTGAGTTGAGAAAAAGTTTGAAGAGAATAAATATGAGTAAGAAGAGCTAAAGCTAGAAATCAAACCTAGGAGTCGGCCTTCAAGGGCAGCGATCATATCCTGATGATCACAATAGAAATCAATAGTAAAGTTAAATAATGGCAATTATGAGATAACCCTGGTAATTACAGTATCACGATCACAATTATGGGATGGCGATAGCGGTAGGGTAGAAAAGTTTCAAAGGCTGCATTGGCATTAGCTCAAGCAAATCAAGAGCAAGGTGGAATTTTTGTAATATTTGGCAAATGTGTAATTAGGGCTTAAATAGGGGTTTTTAGCTTATTTTCATCATTTTACATCTTTTACCCATCTATCCATGTTTTCATCTTTAAAAAATCATTGTACTACTCTTGAGTTAACAGGACATTAGAGTAACTCCTAAGTGAGGAGTAACAATTTTTATTGAAGATTTATTGAAATTTAAAGTTTGGATTTGCATTCTCTTTATCTTTCATGGATCAATTTGGTGGAAATTTTGATATATCCTCACTTTCTATCTTTATGAGTAGCTAATTCATCTTCATGGGATTATGCTTTAATAGGTTATGATTAATGTATGGGTGTTGGTGATTTATCCTCCTAATTAGCTATTTGTTGTTAGTTTTTATTTTACCTTAAGCTTAAACTAGGAATTGTAGGTGAAAATCCCAATTACCTTAGCTCCCATACTATCCTTGAAAAAAGGGTATTGGGTGAGGTGTGTTTGCAAACAATAACTTGAGTTAGCTTATGGGATGGCACCATCTTAGAAATAAGGGTGGTGTTTAACTTATTTGATAGTTCTGTCTTAGAAATAAGGGTGCTAATTGAGGTAGTGGATTGGTTATTTTGCCACGCTCTTGTGTTATTCAAAAGAACCCATGAGTAAAATTTAGTGTTTTATTGAAAGATTGACACTAATACCTCTAAATCTAGCCTACCCATCACTCTAGCTAAATTTGGATAAATTCTGAATTACCCATGCATGAGTTCACACCTAGAATAGAATTACCCAAAGATCCGCTCTTAATTGATTACGCTCTAATTATTCTTAGTCTCGAGTTAGTCCTCTAAAATCCTATAAAACTACTATCCTTTTGAAAATGTTCAAAACCACCCTAATATTTGTACCTCATATTTGAATTTAGAAAGTAACTTTCAATTCAAACTTACTCGATCACCATAAACATTATTCATCCTGGATTCGATCCTGACTCAAAATTTAGTATTATATTGACAACGACCGCCTTGCACTTAAATTGACGTGTAAGTTGAGCATTATCAAAAATGGCATTGTTTTCGAGGAATAATGTAAGGTCCCGCCAAGTTCCCTCATAGTTTGATCATTAACGCATGTCGAGTGAGGCGTGATTCCAGCTCTCAAAGAATAAAAAGTGTCTTCCTAAGTGAGTATCATAATAAACATATAGAATTTCCCTAATTTCAACTTTTTACCACGTGGGAATTTTTATAAGCTTTCCGTCGATATAAGATTCGCCCAAATTCAATACCCGGGTAAGAAGTTATGGATAATTTAAGCCTTAGTCGTAAAACTGTATCATTTAAGTTATTGGCACGTCACGGAGAGAGTTTATTTGGCAATTGTCTATTTCCAGTAGGACTCCGCGATAGTGGCACATCGCGGAGGAGCCCAATTTCTCAATAGTCAATTTCCAGTAGAACTCCACGATATTGGTGCATCACGCTGAGGTTACAGGTCCAAACTAGTGGAAAATACAATGGCTCGGTGTTGCAGTTACTCCTAGTTTACCAATTATCAATTTCCAGTGAGCCATTGTGATAAGTGGCGCATCGCGATGACCCCTTAAATCGGGTTCCCAGTTAAATTTTTTTCCAGCTTCGTACAGATGTTAAAAGGGGCATTTTGGACCTTTTTCAAGCCTATAAAACCGTGCAAACATCAAATCAAAGCCAATTACAAGCATCCTATAAGTTTTTTCTCAAGTTTTCTCACATAAAAAACCCTAAGTATCCAAAACCTCTTCCAAGAATCTCAAGAATCCACCATGGATTTTCTAAATTGAGTCAAGATTCAAGGTTCCCAAGTCAAGGGCCTCAAGAACCCTCATTCAAGAGTACAAATAGAGTTCCTAGAGTGAGAGTTCATTTAAAGCTTCTAATTCAAAGTATGTGGGGGTTTTGAACAAGGGTAACCCTTTCACCCTTGTGCCCAAAAGGCTTATTTACATCATGAATTTCCTGAAATCTATGAGATTTTTACATGAATTTGAATTTGGATTTTTCACCCATTATTATTGAATGCATTATCTTGATATTTCCCATAAATTAAGAGTCAAATGGCATGATTTCTGCATGTTTTATTGAGAATTTACAGCTGGGTATAACCCCCATGATTTTAATCCTTGAGAAGTTAATATATGTAATGTAGAGATATTGAAGCATATGACTATATTGAGATTTTGAGATAAATTGCTGAAATTCCCAGATTTCCACATGATTTATGAATTTATATGCTATATATTATGCTTTTGATGAGCTTTAGCTTGTGATTGAATTATGGGTTAGTAAGCCCTATTTGAGACTTGTGAAATTATGAACTCTTGTGCTATAAGCACCCATGATTTGAGTATTTTGAGATGATTGAGAAATGAATTGACCTAATGGTTCGAAAGCTTTGAAATCCACTTTATTATATGAGATTATCGATTTGATTATTGGGTTTGCGGTGAACCATGAGATTATTCTTTAAATGGATTATTATGAGATGAGCGCAGATAATCTAAAGGGAGTAGTACTTAGCACCGAGCGGGTAAGTCACTACGGTTTCTTACCCTAAAACTACGTGCACCATAGGTTGGGCCTGAGGCCGACTTTATGATGATTATGATTAGGCCCAAGGCTGAGTTTCATTTAGTGATCACTAGACCTAGGTTATACTCCCTGGCAATAGTATGACGCTCCTCCCCAACGTGGGGTCTCCTCTTTAGGAGGACAAAATATTGGACTCCATATAGCTCGCATGGTTTATGTCAGTTACAAGAACCTTCCTTGCCCTTTAAACTTCGAAATTTGATACTTATATTCCCTTCTTATGAGTTATTTTTGTAAATGGTGGAATTGCAAGGTTGTTCCCTAATTAAAGTGCTTTCTTGAGGTGGGTTATTTCCCTAAATGAAAGTATATTCCCTTGATATATTACTTTTCATAAATCTTTGAGATAAGTTATTTCCTTGAGCTAGAATACTTTTCCATTTGAGATAGAATGATTTCCCTAAACCTTGAAATGAGATATTTTCCTAAGGTGACTGAAATGCCTTCAAATATGTTTCCAAGTCATATGATTTAGAATTCCAAGTATATGAGTTCTAAATAATTATGAAATGTTGAGCATTGAAGAGGTTTTACTCTCCATGAGACATATTCATGAGTTGAAAGTATTGTTCAAAGTCCCTTAGCCTTTCGGTACTGAGAATAAGAGAAGATTTTTTATTTTTAAGGTTAAAAGGCGATGACTCATGAGATTTTTGTTGCATGCCTCATTCTACATGATTTATGAGCTATATATTTTATACTTTTTCAAGCCATGTGAGTCGTCTCATTTTGCATTCAAGATTTGATTGAAGAAGATTGATACTATTTTTATACATATGCATTCACCCCCGCATACTCAGTACATTCCAAAGTACTGATTCACATATATGTCTATGTACTACATTGTCTTATAATGTAGGTTCAGGTGATCAGTCCCAACCTTATTCGTGATTCTTCGAGTACCTTGCCTATATTTTCTGCAGTGGTGAGTCCTCATGGTTCGAGGGCCGATCTTCAGATATTTTCTGTATTTGAGAGACTATGTTTTATCTTCAGTTTATTTTGAGTTAGTTGGGGACATGTCCCAATGGCTCTCTAGTTTTTGACTCGTAGAGGTTGTGTCAGACTAGTATCATACTTGTGATATGTCGAGGGTTTAGTATTGTGGTTTTATTGAGGTTTCTCTGTATTGTGGTCATATGGACTGAGAATATTTCCCGTATTTCCTTTCATGTGATATGACTATGCGAGTGTTGAGTCTATTTCATCTTGAATTGACTTTTATTGGTAGAAACCAACTCTAAGTGTTAGCTTGGGGCTACTTGTAGCCTTAAGCACCATGTGACATCCCGGGAGATGATTTCTGGTCATTACAAACTTGGTATCAGAGACTAAGGTTTCTAAGAAGTTCTAGGGAGTCTGACAAGCCGCGTTGAGTAGAGTCTTGATCATCGGTGTGTAGCGCGCCACATCTATGAGCAAGAGGCTACGAGACATTCTAGGAAAAGTTGTTTCTTCTGTCAGATTCTATCGTGCCTACAGTTGTCCCTCTTATCTAATGATTCGTGCTCTTCTATTTTCAGAAAATGCCTGCTAAAAGAGCGAATATCTGCGAAAACAATGATGAGAAAACCCCACCTATTGATCCTTTGAATGAGACGGTGTCCCATGCTGAATTTAAGTTGGCCTTTCAGACGTTAGCCCAAGCGGTTGCCATAAATGTTTAGGCCAATAAGCAGGCCCCAGTTACTAATTAGTAGGGTGGTGATGTACCCGCAACTAGGATTCGTGACTTTATGCAGACTACGCATGAGTTCTATAGGTTCAAGACGGATGAGGACCCCCAGTTATACTTGGCGGAGGTGAGGAAGATCACTGATATGATACAGGTTTCGAAAGAAGAAAGTGTTATGTTGGCGTCCTATCGACTGAAGGATATTTCTTATGATTGGGTTGTATCATGTGAGAAGGGTAGAGGTGAGAATGCCGCTTCTATGACTTGGAAAGTGTTCCAAGATGCCTTTTTGGACCAGTTCTTTCTGCTTGAAATGAGGAAGGCAAAGATTGAGGAGTTCATAAATTTGAGGCAGGGATCTATGACTTTTAAGGAGTACTGCTTGAAGTTCAATCAGTTGGACAAGTACGCTCCTGATTTGATTTCTGACACCCGGGTTAGTATGAGTAAGTTTTTGACTGGTGTTTTTGGGATGGTACTGAAGGAGTGTAGGGCTGCGATGTTGCACAAAGATATGGATCTGGCTAGGTTAATGATGCATGCCCAGTAGATAGAGGCGGATAAGCTTAGAAAGAGAGAAAGAATAAGGGGTAGTAAGAGGGTTAAATCTGAGCAACATGAGTATAGTCGGCCTAGGTTCCATGGAGGGTGCTGCCCTCTGTTTCAGAGACGTCCATCTATTCCCGCGCGTTCATCAGTTAGTGCTTCCGCTCTTAGAGGTAGGCTGGAGTAAGAAAGTAGGCCTTTCTTGTCTGGGTCACAAAACAGTGTTGGTAACCGACCCCATTATCCTCCTTATGCCAAATGTGGTAGGAATCACCTTGGGGAGTGTTTCAAAGATTTGAGGGGTTGTTCTGGTTGTGGAAAGCAGGGCCACAGACTTAGAGATTGCCCCCATGCTATAGACGGGAATAAAGATGCCCTACCTCAGGCACAGGCTGCTAGTGCACCAGTTCCGGTACTTCATCTCACCCCTGCTCTGGGCACTTCTTCTAGTACTGCTTGCGGTCAGCGCCAGAATAGATTCTATGCCTAACCATCTCGTCGGGAGCAGGAGTGTTCCCCTGATGTTGTTACTGGTATGCTTCGTGTCTTTTGTCTCGATATTTATATGTTGTTGGAGCCCGAGTTAAACCTCTCTTATGTGACCCCACTTGTTGATGTGAATTTCAAAATGAGTGCCAAAAAGAGTCAAGGACACTAAGTTCGAGACTTCAATCATCCAGTTGGTAGATATTGTTAATGAGTTTCCAGATGTCTTTCTGAAAGATCTCCCAGGGGTATCTCCTGATAGAGAAATAGAGTTCAAAATTGACCTTCTTCCCGACACTCAACCTATTTCTATTCTACCATACCATATGGCTCTCGCAGAGCTTAAGGATTTGAAGGAACAACTCAAAGATCTCTTAGATAAAGGTTTCATTAGGCCCAGTATTTCTCCTTGGGGCACACTCGTTTTGTTCGTGCGGAAGAGAAACGGATGTCTGCGTATGTGCATTGACTACCGTCAACTCAATAAGGTCACAGTCAAAAATAAATATCCTCTTCCGAGATTTGATGACCTATTTGATCAGTTGCAAGGTGCAAGTTATTTCTCCAAGATAGACCTTAGATCCGGCTATCATCAACTTAAGGTGAGGGAATGTGATATTCCAAAGACAGCCTTCCGAACTCTCTATGGTTACTTTGAGTTTCTAGCCATGTCTTTTAGGCTAACCAATGCCCCTCCAATCTTCATGGACCTCATGAATCGAGTGTTCAAGAAATACCTTGATACGTTTGTCATTGTCTTCATAGATGACATCCTTGTGTATTTTCGTGATGAGAATGACCATGCAGCTCATCTTAGAATTGTCTTGTAAACTCTTAGAGATCACCAACTGTTCACCAAATTCAATAAGTATGAATTATGGCTAAGGTCTGTAGCCTTTTTGGGTCATGTTGTTTCAACCGATGGTATTAGAGTTGCTCCCCAAAAGATAAAAGCCGTTAGAAATTGTCCTAGACCTATTTCTCCATCTGACATTATGAGTTTCTTGGGTCTAACTGGCTATTAACGTCGTTTTGTTTAGGGTTTCTCTTCCATTGTGTCTACTATGACCCGGTTGACCCAAAATAAAGTTATATTCTAGTGGTCTAATTCTTGTGAGAAGAGTTTTCTGGAGTTGAAGACTAGACTCACTTCAGCCCCTGTGTTGACTTTGCCTAATAGGACCGATGGTTTTGTGGTGTATTGTGATGCCTCTAAAGTTGGTTTAGGTTGTGTGTTGATGCAAAGAGGTAAGGTTATAGCCTATGCCTCTAGACAGTTAAAGCCACATGAAAAGAACTACCTGACCCATGATTTTGAGTTAGATGCTATGGTTTTTGCTTTGAAAATCTGGAGACACTATCTTTATGGTGTCCACATTGATGTGTTTACTAATCATAAAAGCCTGCAGTACGTGTTTACCCAGAAGAAGTTGAATCTTAGGCAGAGAAGGTGGTTAGAGTTGTTCAAAGATTATGATATGAGTGGTGGATGCCCTTAGAAGATTGTCCATGGGTAGCATTGCGCATATTGAGGAAGGTAAGAGAGAGTTAGCTCATGATGTGCATTGTCTGGCTAGGTTGGGTGTTAGATTGCTTGATTCGACGGAAGGGAGTACATTGGTGCAGACTAGTTTCAAATCCTCTTTAGTTTTTGAAGTGAAGGAGAAGCAAGGTAGGGATCCAGTTTGGTCAAATTAAAGGAGTCAATTAAGGACCAAAAGGTAGAGGTTTTCTCCAGAGGGGAAGATGGTATGTTGAGACTGCATAGTAGGTTGTGGGTCCCGTGTGTTGATGAATTGAGGTAGAGGATTATGGCTGAAGCGCATGGTGCACGTTATTCCATTTATCCTGGCACTACCAAGATGTACCGCGACTTGCGGAAAATCTGTTGGTGGAACGGTATGAAGAAGGACATAATCGAGTTTGTAAAAAAGTGTGCAATATGTCAATAGGTTAAGGTAGAGCACTAAAGATCGGGTGGTGTGATGCAAGAGTTTAGTATACCCACTTGGAAATGGGAGATGGTGAATATAGACTTCGTGATCGGGTTGCCTCTTTCGCGCCGTCATTATGATTCCATTTGGGTTGTTGTGGATAGGTTGACTAAGTCCGCTTATTTCTTACCAGTACGTATACATCTTACATGACTGAGGATTATGCTAGCTTGTATATCCGAGAGTTGGTCAGGCTGCATGGAGTTTCCTTGTTTATCATTTCAGATAGGGGTACTCAATTTACTTCCCAGTTTTGGAGGGAGTTTCAGTAGGGTCTTGGTACCCAAGTTCTTCTGAGTTCCGCGTTTCACCCGCAGACAGATGGTCAGGCTCAGACAACCATTCAAAACCTAGAGGATATGTTGAGGGCGTGCGCTCCTGATTTCAAAGGTAGTTGGGATGAGCATTTGCAATTGATGGAGTTTGCCTATAACAATAGTTTCCATACTAGCATTGAGATGGCATCATTTGAGGCTTTGTATGGTAGGAGGTGTAGATCACCCATAGGTTGGTTTGAAGTGGGTGAAGGTTCCGCGTGTGGGCCTGATGCAGTGTTTCAAGCTATGGAGAAAGTTAAGTTGATTAGAGAAAGGTTGGAGACCACTCAGAGTCATCAAAATTCTTTTGTAGATGTGAGGATGAGAGATCTTGAGTTCTGGGTGGGTGATTTGGTGTACTTAAAGATTTCACCCATGAAAGGGGTGAAGAGGTTTTGTAAGAAGGGAAGACTTAGTTCCCGTTGTGTTGGCCCGTACCGAGTCATTAGCCGTGTTGGTAAAGTGTCCTATAAGGTTGAGTTGCCCTCAGAATTGTCAGCCGTTCATCCTATCTTTCATGTCTCCATGCTCAAGAAGCATATTGGTGATTCTGTTGTGGTTGATCCTTCAGAGAGTGCTGAGATTCAGGATAGTCTTTTCTTCGATAAAATTTCTATTGAGATCCTAGACTTTCAAGTCCGTAGGCTGAGGAACAAAGAGGTTCCCTCGGTCAAAGTGTTGTGGCGGAACCAGTCTATTGAGGGTGCTACTTGGGAGGTAGAAGCAGATATGCGAGCCAAATACCTGCACCTCTTTTCCGTGAGTTCAGATCAATCTGAAGGTACTATTCTTTCTTAATTCAGCCCTTCTAGTCTAAAGTTCAGCTATATATCTATCCTTGTATGAGTTCTTACATTTTTTTGGAGTATTCATGAGTTTAGAAAGATCTAGAATCGTTTAGTAATTGTTTCAGCTATGTGTACTCTATTTCTCCTGTATTCCTAGCCTAACTCGCGACATTTGAGGACGAATATTCCCAAGGGGGAGATATTGTAAGGTCCCGCCAAGTTCCCTCATTGTTTGAGCCTTAGGGTGTGTCGAGTGAGGCGTGATTCGGGCCCTAAAAGATTGAGAAGTGGCTTCCTAAGTGAGTATCATGTTAAATATATAGAATTTCCCTAATTTTGACTTTTTATCACGTGGGAAATTTGATAAGATTTCCATCGATATAAGATTCGCCCAAATCCGATACCTGGGTAAGAAGTTATGGCTAATTTAAGCCTTAGTCGTACAACTGCATCATTTAAGTGATTGGTACATTGCGGAGAGGGTTTATTTGGCAATTGTTGATTTTCAGTGGAATTCCGCGATAGTGGCACGTCGTGGAAGAGCCCAATTCCTCAATAGTCAATTTCCAGTAGAACTCCGCGATATTGGCGCGTTGCGCTGAGGTTCCAGGTCCCAACCAATGGAAAATGCGATGCCTTCGAGTCGCGGTGACTCCCAGTTCACCAATTGTCAATTTCCAGTGAGCCACCATGGTAAGTGGTGCGTCGCGGTGACCCCTTAAATCGGGTTCCCAGTTCAATTTTTTCCAGCTTCATACAGATGTTAAAAAGGGCATTTTGGACCTTTTCCAAGCCTATAAAACCGTGGAAACACCAAAGAAAAGACAATTACAAGCATCGTATAAGGTTTTTCTCAAGTTTTCTCTCATAAAAAACCCTAAGTATCCAAAACCTCTTCCAAGAATCTTTAGAATCTACCATGGATTTTCTAAATTAAGTCAAGATTCAAAGTTCCCAAGTCAAGGGCCTCAAGAACCCTTATTCAAGAGTACGAATAGAGTTCCAAGAGAGAGAGTTCATCCAAAGCTTCTAATTTAAGGTATGTGGGGTTTTGAACAATGGTAACCCTTTCACCCTTGTGCCCAAAAGGCTTATTTACATCATGAATTTCCTGAAATCTATGAGATTTTTACATGAATTTGAATTGGGGGTTTTCACCCATTATTATTGAATGCATTATCTTGATATTTCCCATGAATTAAGAATCAAATGGCATGATTTCTGCATGTTTTATTGAGAATTTACAGCTGTGTATAAACTCCATGATTTTACTCCTTGAGAAGCTAATATTTGCAATGGTGAGATATTGAAGCATATGACTATATTGAGATTTTGAGATAAATTGCTGAAATTCCCAGATTTCCACATGATTTATGAATCTATATGCTATATATTATTCTTTTGATGAGCTTTAACTTGTGATTGAATTATGGGTTAGTAATCCCTATTTGAGACTTGTGAAATTATGAACTCTTGTGCTATAAGCACCCATGATTTGATTATTTTGAGATGATTGAAAAATGAATTGACCTAATGTTCCGAAAGCATTGAAATCCACTTCATCATATGAGATTATCGATTTGATTATTGGGTTCGTGGTGAACCAAGAGATTATTCTAAAAGTGAATTTTTATGAGATGAGCGCAGATAATCTAAAGGGAGTAGTACTTAAGACCGAACGGGTAAGTCACTATGATTTCTTACCCCAAAACTATGTGCCACCGTAGGTTGGGCCTGAGGTCGAGTTTATGATGATTATGATTTGGGTCGAGGCCGAGTTTCGTTTAGTGATCACTAGACCTAGGTTATACTCCCTGGCAATAGTATGACGCTCCTACCCAACGTGGGGTCTTCTTCTTAGGAGGACAAAACATTGGACTTCATGTAGCTCATATGGTTTATGTTAGTTACGAGAACCTCCTTTGCCCTTTTCAACTTTGAAATTTGATACTTATTTTCCCTTCCTATGAGTTATTTTCCTAAATGGTGGAATTGCAAAGTTGTTCCCTAATTAAAGTGCTTCCTTGAGGTGGTTTTTTTCCTAAATGAAAGTATCTCCCCTTGATATAGTACATTTCATAAAGCTTTGAGATAATTTATTTTCTTGAGCTAGAATACTTTTCCATTTGAGATAGAATGATTTTCCTAAATCTTGAAATGAGATATTTTCCTAAAGTGACTGAAATGCCTTCAAATTTGTTTCCAAGTCATATGATTCCGAATTCCAAGTATATGAGTTCTAAATAATTATGAAATGTTGAGCATTGAAGAGGTTTTACTCTCCATGAGACATATGCATGAGTTGAAAGTATTGTTCAAAGTCCCTTAGCCTTTGGGTATTGAAAATAATAGAAGATTTCTGATTTTTAAGGTTAAAGAGCGATGACTCACTAGATTTGTGTTGCATTCCTCATTATACATGATTTATGAGCTTTATATTTTATACTTGTTCAAGCCATGTGAGTCATCTCATTTTGCATTCATGATTTGATTGAACAAGATCGGTACTATTTTTATACATATGCATTCACCCCCGCATACTCAGTACATTCCAAAGTACTGATTCACATATATGTCTATGTGCTACATTATCTTATAATGTAGGTTCAGGTGCTCAGTCCCAGCCTCATCCGTTATTCTCGAGTACCTTGCCTACGTTTTCTACAGTGGTGAGTCCTCATGGTTCGAGGGTCAATCTTCAGATATATTCTGTATTTGAGAGACTATGTTTTATCTTCAGTTCATTTCGAGTCAGTTGGGGACCTATCCCAATGGGTCTTTAGTTTTTGACTCGTAGAGGTTTTGTCAGACTAGTAACATACTTGTGATGTGTTGAGGGTTTGATATTGTACTTTTGTTGAGGTTTCTCTGTATTGTGGTCATATGGACTAAGTATCTTTCCCGTATTTCCTTTCATGTGGTATGACTATGCGAGTGTTGAGTTTATTTCATCTTGAATTGAGTGTTATTGGTAGAAACCGGCTCTAAGGGTTAGCTTGGGGCTACTTGTAGCCTTAAGCACCGTGTGACGTCCCGGGAGACGTTTTCCGATCGTTACAAATAATTTGGCGTATTGAGTTAGTTATGAATTTTAGCTTATTTTCTTTTATTCAAACATATGGATAATTGTTTGTGATTTTCTTTTTTTTCTTGTGTTAGGTATGTTTTTATTTTTGTTTACTTATCACTATCACATCTTGGAATGAATTTGAGTTTGGTGGCTGTAAATCTTATCTTGATGATCCATGTCTATATTGTGGTTGACCATACTTTTGGTAAAATTGTAAATATGCTCTCCAAAATGAGGTGTGTGCACCATCTCGATCCTGTTGGGAGTATGATTATTCTTTATATAGTGGTCAAGATGGACATTGGAGTGATTGTCCAAATTCTTCCTCCCCTAGTTGTGCTAACAAAAATGCTAGTCCTTTTTATGAGTTTGATAGGTTTCATGATGTGATAAAGGAAGTACAACAGGTTGGATACAATGGTGTTAAATCAATACCTCTAACTATCTTGGATTGGGTAACTACATTAGGAGAGGACATGTATCTCTTGCATCAATCCATGGTGGCATTTAGAAAGAAAAGTGAAAAGGAAGAAGAAGTGGGTGAGGAGGCCGATCTTTCAAGTGCTATGAATATGCCCAATCTTTAAAATGAGGTTGATAAAGAAGATATATCAAGACATGTGGTTGATCCAAAAATGTGTGATGACTCAAATGAAAGTCACCAAAATAAAGTAAAACTTAACAACAAAGAAATCGTGAGCCACAAATGGCTAGTGAACCAAACTCAATAACTTGAAGTCCATAAGGGTCAAATTGATAGTATGTTACTAATAGTGTATGAATCCCTCATGTTGCATGTTGAGCGATGTTAAGTTTGGATTAAATTTGAAATGTCCACTTGAAAATTAAAAACCAAATTGAATGCAAGAATTGAAGCATGTGATGCCCAAAGTGAAATAAATATGCATGATTGTGTTAAAACAGTTTCCAATGAAGATGAAAGTGAGCTTGAATTCTTGGAGATTTGACAACCAACCAAACCAAAAATAATGAAGGATACTAAAATTCAGGAAATGATACTACAGTTGCATGAAAAAGCCAAGCAAATCCTTTGTGAAAACTCTAGTTTATTTCGGGGTAAGAATTTCAAGAAGAATGCGACTCTGGAGTTGGGAAGATGACCTCATTCTAATCACTTTTCAACGTTATGCTTGGTGGATGTTATGAAAGTCAAACCACCCAAGAAAATGATAAACTTCGGAGATGAGGAGCGAAATCCTTACATTTTGGAGTTTTTCATTCCAAAAGGGCAAAATGATGTCCCTCACTTGAAGGCCAATAAGTGCAAAATTCAATGTTTAACTAGTGGTTTATTGATGTTCTCATTGATACCCAACGAGCCTATTCGGAAGTTTGATATGAAGCTGGGGAAAAGGTTCAAGTCTTCAAAGTGGTGAGATTGAATATGTATCATTGTTCCCGAGGTACCTTGTAGATATATTGATCTAAAGTTGGGCTAACGATTCAAATCTTTAAAATGGAGACATAAATGGTAGTAAAAAATGTCGTGCCGCGACTTTAACTATGTCTCTTCTTGGGAGGTAACCCAAGGAATTTTTCTAAATGTTTTATAATGTTTTTGACTTAATTTTCAGCTTGATTTTAGGTGTTTATAGGTGATAGCATAAGTTAGAAAGGGTAAAGAAAAGTTTGGGGGCTTAAAACTATTCGTTGAAGAAAATTTTAAGTTGAAATTTTATGCCAAAATTAGTAGTATGAACTTGAACCTACGCTGGAAATGCTTACACAGTCTAGGCATAGTACATGAGTAGCTTGGCATCAGCTATACTGCCTGGACCTATGCAGAAGTTGCTGCAGTAGTCCAGGCACAGGCCAGGCGCACATGGAACACAGACGGGTTGGTGCAATCTGTAACAACTTGTGCTGGACCTACTTGAGCAGGCCAGCTACAGGTGTGGCACACTTGGAGCGCAGGTCAGCAATGGTACTCGCATATGGACCATTTTGAGCCGAGGTGCTGAGGGAATTTCACTTATTTTCAACCTCAATTCAAACTCTAAAGTTCTGATATCACGAATGAAACCCTATAATTATATTGGATTTTTATTTCATCATTTTTCTATCTTAAGTAAGCTTACAAGGTATGATCTTTTGTTAATTTCTCTTGTGAATTCTCTTTAAAATACAACTGATGATCACATTCCATGGTTTCTTTTGGTTTAAATGTAATTCATTTGAGTTCAATTTTTGTAGAATGTGGTTATTAGGATATTTTTTTTAAGTTTTTTCCTTATTTTACATGCTCAATTGTAAACTCTTGCTTCCGTACACTAGTGTACACTATGTGTTTGACGAAACACCTACTTGTGGTTTGTTGGCTTGATTGAGTAGTCGGTGATTTAATTGGGTTAGCATGATTACAAATGGTGTGTTTGGTGATGAATTGGTGCATTGAGCTTGCTCACATGTGTTGTTATTCTATTTTTCAAGCAACCTTTCATGTGCATCACATGTTTGTTAAAATATCGATAAGAGAAAAATGCCCTATATGTTTGTAAGGGTTAATGCGAACATTCTTCGGGCATTATGTGATAATTTTTAGAGTATAGTATTGTGTCCAATTGGTCTTAAATGTGGGATAACTGGTGGTTTTTGGTTGAAATTATTGATGAATATTGCGTCCAAGATTTGATCAATAAATGTTCTTATCGTTGCATCCCCGGGTAAATTTCGAGTAACCCGAGAGACATGAATGATTGCCTTGTCCTATGATATATCGGGTGCCACCATTCTTAAGGGTATAGGGTCATTTGTGTTTCTATTGGTGCCACGAGTGATTTATGAGTCAAATAGGGGATATGTGAAGAATGAGTGATAATGATTATCCCAAAGAGTTGAGTGTTGTATGAAAAGAATCTAATGAAGTGTAATGAGAATGTTCCTTTGCATCCACCTAAGTTTTTCTTTGATTGTATAGGAAGAGGCAAAAATTCAAAAAAACTTGCAAAATGTCATTGGCAAGAAATGAAATGATTTTGAGAAAAACCAAAAATATTGTTTTCTTTTTTCAAAAAGATCAAGGATGTTTTTGATCTCTCTTGTGAGTGAGACCATTAAATTTATTTTTGGCTCTCTCTTTACAAGGATGAGTCATCGACTTAGAGTAACTTATTAAGTTCAAATTGCTTAAATTGGTTGGGAGACAAACTTTTCGCTCTATGAGTATGATGCCATGTGTTGTGAGAATTTTGAGTAATTCTTATACATTCGTGTAGTTAGAACTTTCCCCAAGTGTATACATAGCAAAATTCTAGGCAATCTTTGCTTGGAGGATGACCCGAGGCCATTTTTAACCCATCACATAGCTAAATTCCCATCTAAACATTGCTCCCTAGTTAACCTCGTTAAGCCATTTTGCATATTTTTATTTCTTCTTATAATGATAACCATGCTAAAACACCTAAACCCTTTTTATAATCTTTCTTTTGGAACTTATCCTCCTTTGATGCATCACATGTTTCTAAATTATGAAATATTGGTGAAAGCTTAAATTTGGAAGAGGTTTATGTAATTGTAAGATTGATGAGAAGGTGGTTGAAACTCCTAGTTTGGGGGGGAGAATGTGATATGCTAAGATGAACTAAGAAAGGTGTATGTAAGGTTGTCAACTCATCTTCTTAAGAGACAAGAGATGTGCTTGATGATAAAACTGAATAGCCTACCCTATAAAATTGTCAAATGAGGGGCTAAGAAGAACATAAAGTTAGAAAGTCTCTTGAAAAAGTCAAATAGAGGAAGAGAAAAAATGGTGGCTTTTATTTTTTTTTAAATGCTAATCAAAAAGTTAAGGGAAACATGAGAAATGACTTAAAGGCGAATAAGGTGGATAATTTGAAAATTTTGGGGTAGAAGGGGACAAATGATTACATTAAAGGGGGTATTTTTGTCTCTTGATCCATATATATTCTTTCCCGCACCTTAAACCTTCATCTTGACCCACAAGACCTTGGTGATTCCAAACTAGGTAAGTCTACATTAGTAGCGAAAAACACAAAGGGCAAGCTTATGGTTCTACTCGTTGTACTTGAATTTCTTTTCAAGAATGAGTGTGAATTCCTTCATTATTTGACCTCTTTTAGACATTTAAATGTATTGTGTGTGTGGATCTAACTCTTGCATATGAGTGGCATTGATAATTTTGGGTAGGGGATGAAGTCTTACTATCTGTTTGGGTAAATGGGTGAAGTAAGTTGCATTGTAAATATTGAGAAAACCATAGAAGATTTTGTCACGTCTTAAGATGATTTGTTGATTTGAAAGGTTCTTTTGATACAAACTTGCATCCTTACTTCATAAATATGTGCTTATTGAAAAATTTTGGTTTACTTGTTGCCATGACATGTTTGGAAAGTCTTTGTAGAGTTGTGTTAGCTTAGTCCTTTAATATAGTTTTATCTTGGGTGGGTTTGAGTTAAATACCCAATCTCATTGAATCATTCTTGGTTGCGTGAGGACTAGCAATTGTTTAAGTTTGGTGGGTTCATAAGTCATCAATTTGATGACTTTCTAGCACTTTTAAGCTTAAATTATCATGCTTTTTCCATTGATTTGATATTAATCTCATACATAATGCTAATTTGTGTAGGTAAAGTTGAAAAGGAAAGATGAACAAGTCTTTCTTGTCAACAAGAGGTCTAATGTGAAAGAAAAGAGACATGCATTCAATCTTCTTTCCACATGCTCTGTATCTACTCTCCATCTGCTTAAGCAGATCAAGAGTAAGGAAACTTGATAAAAATGTGTTGAGGAAAAGGTGGAAGTGAAGAAATGTGAGCAAGAAGAGCCGAAGCTGGAAATCAAACCCAGGAGTAGATCCTCAGGTGTTGTGATAACATCCCAAGGATTGCGATTGTGATCAACAATCAAGTCAAATAATGGTAATCGCGAGATGACCACCGCAATTGTCTTATCAAAATTGCAGTTAAGAGATAGCGATTGCGGTAGGGCAGAAAAGTTTCAAGGGATGAATTAAAATTTTCTCAAGAAATTCAAGAGCAAGGTTGCCTTTTTGTAATATTTGGAAAATGTGGAATTACGGTTGAATAAGGGTTTTTAGCTCATTTTCATCATCTTACATCTTTTACCTATCTATCCATTTGTCATCTTTTGAACATTAGTGTACTACTCTTGAGCTAAGAGGACATTAGAGTAACTCCTAAGTGAAGAAATTCCAATTTCCATTGAAGATCTATTGAAATTTAAAGTTAGGATTTGCATTCTCTTTATCTTTCATGGATCAATTTGGTGGAAATTTTTGTGTATATCTTTACTTTCTATATTTATGAGTAGTTAATTCTTCCTCATGGGGTTATGCTTTATTAGTTTATGATTAATGTGTGGGTGTTGGTGATTTATCCTCCTAATTAGCTGTTAGTTATGGGTTTTGATTTTACCTCATGATTGAATTAGGAATTGTAGGTAAAACCCCCAATAACCTTGGATCTCTTACCATTCTTTAAAGAGGGGTATTGGGTGAGGGATGTTTGCAAACAATAATTTTAGTTAGCTTGTTGGAAGACATCATCTTAGAAATAAGGGTGTTGTTTGAGTTAACTCATTTGATAGTACTATCTTAGAAATAAGGGTGCTAATTAAAGTAGTGGATTGGTTGTTTTACCATGCTTGTGTTGTGTTCAAAAGAATCCATGAGGGAAATTTATTGTATTATTGAAAGATTAACAGTAATACCTCTAAATCCAGCCTACCCATGCCTCTAGCTAAATTTGGATAAATTCTCAATTACCCATGCATGAGTTCGCACCTAGAATGACATGACTCTAAGATTCGCTTTGACTTTATTACTTTCTAATTGTTCTTAGCTTTGAGTTAGTCCTCTAGACGCCCAAAAAATTGATATACTTTTGAAAATGTTCAAGCCCCCCCAAATATTTGTATCTCGTATTTGAATTTAGCAAGTAACTTTCATTTTAAACTTGCTCGATTACCATTCACATTGTTCCTATGGATTCGACACCGACTCAAAGTCGGGTATTATATTGACAACGACCATCTTACACTTAATTTGGCATGTAAGTTGAGCGTTATCACACCACTGTAGTCCCCACTAAAGTAGGTGTTTGCATCCACCCAGACTATCAATTTAACACCTTCTATTACATGCCTCTCACCTACTAGCCTAGTCATAGTTTCAATAGAGTTCCTCTAGAATATAGTGAAGTAGCAGAGTATCCCTGAGAAATAAGTTAAGGTTTTGATGAATTAAATAAGTCGTGGGTGTAGACTTAAATCTTTGATGTTTTACGGGGTTTTGTACAATCACTTGTATGGATTTGATTTTTGGATAAATGAAGACTAGTTGCCCTATAGTCTCTCAAGTTGGTAAAGCTTTTTGAGATGCTTACTTTTGTACTAGCATAGGTTACAAAGTTGTCTACCCGAAGGCTCCTATGATATCAATTCCAACCATCCCTACTATAGTGGATGATTAGGAGAATGATGCCAATATTATAGATTTTTGGACCTATATTCCCACCCTATTTGAGTGGATAAAGAGAAATATGGATGATGATGACATTAATGATGGCAACCCTCGAAGGGTCCAAATGAATTTTGGTAAGGATACCTAAATTTCCCAATGAGTCTCCTAGAATGAGTAAGAACAGAGTATGATAAAGACTTGAGTGGGCGTGAGGAGCGTCTGCGAGTATGGAACTTGATGATGTCTATTTTATTATGGGTGATGACCCTTAAGGCGAGCCTCATTCCTTGAGTGTGTTGATCGCTGACACTAAGACTATTGCTGGTAAATTGAGTGCACTGGCCACCACTGGCACTATTCTTACTGAGACTAGAGCTATACTTTTACCCCATAATAAGTCACCAGACTTGAGAGCCTAGAGCACCACAAGTAAGTTCCTACCTCTAGATTTTAAATCTAATCAGATGCATTAGTGACAATATATGTTTATTTGATGGGGGTAGAGTACTTATGGGTTTGGTACTAAAAGTAAGGATTTTTCTTGTCGTGTTTGTTTTCCTTTAAGTGTTCCATCCAGTAGAATTGACACATTTAGGGTCTAAACTATTCAAACAATTCAAACTACTTTATAATATATAATGTATACACCCTTCATATGAATCCTAAAAGTAGTCACACCACCTCAAACATCGCTATACAAAATCCTTTCTCACTCTAAGAAAAATGTCCTCCTACCCAATCCACTGATCCCTTATAAATTTAACCTTTCCTTAAAATATTAATATATATACCTATCCCATCATTGAGATGATAAATCCTTGTTGATAAATTCATGCTGTAAAATTGTCGTAGAAATTCTGATCTCTATTGAATCATCTTCTTTCTTATCATACACTAAGCAATTATCCATAAAATAACAAACTTCCTTAACTGTAGTCTCCTAAGTTTCCATGATTATTACTTGGTCATTTCTTTAATTGTAAATTCTCAAATGTTGACACTATTTTTCATACCACCCATGCCCCATATGTACTCTCCTACTGGTACTCAACTAACTATAGGAGATAAAACGTTTAAGAAGTTTTTCAAATTATTTTTAACTTCTCCATATGGATATCCTCAAACTACATACTATAAACCACACTATTACTCAATCTTTCTTGGAATCATAAAGATAGTCTAAATCTGGCTACATATCTTTCTCATTAGTCTACCACTTACTCATAAGTACTAGGTTGTGCACCAAACAAAATGATATCACCCACAACTGTATACATACAAATTCAAGAACATATTTTCACTACAAGTGGGAGAATGGAATAAAAGATTTTTAAGAGCTAGCCTGAACCACAAGTGCATGATAAAAAACCAAGAAATGGAATTTTCTAAAGTTATATAGCCTCTTGAAGGTAGATAATAGATGAACATATATGCAATGATCCACAAGATTCTACTAGAGTGGGCTTATACTTGTGATACCAATGAACTTGGGACTCTAATACCAACTTTTTACGAACCAAAACTTAGTCATGATGGCACCTATAACACCCATTTTGATAATCCTAAACTAGACCTAACACTTGTAACAAAATGGTTAAGAAGCAAACGTAATAAATACAATGATGACACCTAAAATAAACCAAAAATAGGTATAAAAAGATACAAAAATCAATAGCACCCAGGTCTAGTAGACATAAGTTTAAGCTTCTATAATGGATTTATATGAGAAATAGTCCAAAATGTCAAAGATGTGAATAAAGCATAAAGTAATAATAGAGAAGAATGTATAATGAGTTAAATCAACAATCGCTACCTTGAAGTCTCAAAGAAAATTGCCAAGAACAAGCATAAAATCAACGTCCAAGGAACACTATCTTATACCTACCTGTATGTAAGATGCTGAAATAAACAAATGCGAGTATATAAACCACTTGTAGGTAGCAACATCATTGATCAATCCTTTTTCAAAGTGACAATAAGAACTACTGAACCAACTATTGAATACAACCATATAAAACTTACAATCAAGAAATACAATACCTAATCTAATAGATAAAAATGATCACCATGGTTATATATACGTATCGCAATACAACTCATTGAGATCACTATCAAACAGAATCAGATAACCAATTACTGTATTTCTCAATAATAAACACATTTCTAAAAAATATCACTTGTATAAGTACTTCATATTTATGATTATGTGTATGAAAATTAACCAACTTGTACAACCCGATAAAGAAATATGAATGGATGAATGTGATGCATATACTATATACACACCCACTACAATGTATAGCTACCTGGGATCCATAAGAGACTCTCGTGGTCCACGTACTAGGTAGGTGTGCCACTCAAATTCAATTAATATTATGTAGGCATATTGTTCGATCCATATATAAAATTATGCAGGCGTGAACTCCAATCCATTTAATATATAATATGAAGAAATTTATAGAATGATATTGAGTTTAAAAATACAACTCTTTATATTTCTATTCTCAACTAATTCATGCACACATGTGGTTCTTATATAGACCTACAACTATCTATTATAATATGGAACTAGGATTTTACATCATAATTATAAACTATATCAAACTAATCTACTGCAAATATATTGATATTAGGATTCCTAATCCTAAACTAATTCTATGTCTTAAGCTAATTTGGATATGGTATACATTCTATTTATCATCCTCCCTCAAGATGGATGTTGGCAATGATACAACTCCAAGCTTGCTACAGAGTCCATGTAAACAAACTTTATGTTTTCTAGGCTTTAAAAGTCATGAATTGATTAGTATGATCCTTCTCGCTGTCATTTTCTCTCATATCATACCCTTTCAGTGTATTAACAAACTAAATAAAGGTTTCATATGGAGTCTTACCAAGCATAACAATCTTTAATATTTTATATTTCTTATCAAGACCTTTAGCAAAGTTTATAACCTTGTATCTTCGTCTAATGATTTGTGTGTAATGGTGAGACTATCACAAATTCCTTTGAATTCTTCTATGTTTTCTCCTACAGAGTGTAATCTCATCTTCATACTCTAAATTTATTTCTTTAATTGAAATTTTATATCCATGGTAGCTTATAGGTACTTATCTACAAGATTCTCTCAAATTTGTTTGGTCAAAGTGTAGTTAATATTAAGGAACATTGACTCTTCAGTCATGGTTCTAATTAGCCAACTTCTTACCAATATGTCTTTTTATTTCCTTTATAGGAATTTAGGATTAATTTTTTCTTTAATCTTTTTGTTTACCATAACCTTATATGGCAGTTCCTTCATAATAGTATTATTGATCTTTATGGTATGGATCTATTAGCTTATTTAGGTTCTCTAAACAAGATAGTTTAAGGACTTCCAATTTTATGGAACATATAACTAATAAATTGAAGGAGAGATCCTAGTAAAAAGAGAAGGTGGAGAAATATGAATCAATAATTAAATAACGTGGAACAAGATTCAGGATATAGAATGACTTAGGTTAGAACGAAATCTCTTATAAAATGAAGAAATTTATAAATAAAATTGAGTGTAAAAATACAACTAATTTATTTTCTCTTCTCAACTAATCATGCACATGTGGTTCTTATATAGACCTACACTATCTATTATAGTAAATAGCTTGGATTCTACATCCTAATTATAAATTATATCAAACTAATCTATTTCAACTATATTAATATTAGGATTACTAATCTTAATAATTCTATATCCTAAGATAATTCAGCTATGCTATACGTTCTATTTATCAATATATGTAGGCATAAACTCTAATCCATATATTTGTTTAGGTATCCACTCTAATACATATAATATATAATGTGTATGTATGTACTCTAATCCCAATGAAATAAAATTAATGCATGTGTTCAACTCTGATCCAACGAAAATAAGATAGAATTCAAAACACAACATTTTTTATGTTAGATGATGAGTTTAAGAAGTTATAGAAGCTTTCGATTCATAAAATGGGCTAGTGGAATTTTAATTTTAGCAATTTCTATGAAAAGGTTAGTACGTGATGTCAAATTCTAAGATGTGTTTTATGAAATGGAAATAATTAGGACCTATGCCTGAGTTACTCTCTAAGTACCACTAAAATAGTAAAAGTGTCACTGCAGTGGCATTGCTGTAGTGAGGAAGAAGGCCACCATAATGGAAGGATAATTTGACCTAGGTACCACTGCAATGGTAAAACTGCCATGTAATAGCATTATTGCAATGACAAACCCATTACAGCAGCGACGATTAGGAAATTTTTATACCTAGAATTTGAGACCTAGTATTTTCATCCTAAAATGTTTAGATTTTGATCTAATTCTAAGGAAGAGTGATTTTCTTCATTGTTTGGGGATTTTAACCATTGACATTAAGAATATGCAGAACTTGCAAGAAATGGTAAAACTTTGGCAAACTAGTGAATTTGGATGAGGATATGAGGTAGGTTATAGTAAACTTTGACTGTATGCTTATATTTGAGTTAGATAATTATAATTATCCTTCTGACATGCTTGTGTTTGTTGGTTAATATGTTGTAAAGGATAAGCCAAAATGATTAACTTGTAGTTTTAAGTTTTGATGCATGAAATATGAACTTGAATATTGATATTATTGTGTTTTGAGCATTTTGTTGAGGTTTTTACCTATTGGTTGATATTGGGATTTGGGTATCACACTGTCTCAAATTTATATTAGGATTGTTACCACATCGATATAGTACATAAACTGAGCTCGTTCCCTATAAGTCATGACTAATGGTCTATTCTGACACTTATATGTATTTACACTATTTTTAGTAGTCATTCATTGGTTTCATTGCATATATGGTTTTTTACTTGATTGTTGATTGTACCACTTAACTGTAAGTGCTTGATATGAATAACTTGAAATGGATTGATATGAAGAGCATAGTAAGTGGTTTTATAAGCTGATGTGATTATGAATATGAATTGATTGTTACTTGATTATGATTTGTATCTTGATTACTTCTTGCTTTTGTTTAACTTATTTATTTGTATGGTGCTGAGTTAAGTTGGTTGATGGTGCCTACCAATACATTATGGTTGTATTGATACTTTTTATGGTCTCTTTGTTGTTGAGTGTAGAGCATGTTCCAATGTTTGATACGAGACCTCGACATTCGCTTTGGATCACAAAATTTATTTCATTATTGAGGACCATGTTCAGACAACCATTTGATCTTTCTATTTTATCATGTCCTCTATTCTAGATAATGAATTTCTCTATTTGATTCTAGTATTTTGGATTATGAATTCACACTTTGTTTTAGGTGATTTTTGGGTCCTGGGGGATTTAATAACTTAGAGATTCTTCCAAACTTTTGTCAATTAATTGGATTGTTGGTGATATTAGATTTCATAATATGCTTGACATGCTTTAAGTTTATATCTATTTTTCTTACTAATTGTTTAAGTGTAAGTTTTAATAGTATGGCTATAGGTTGGGTTGATTAGTTCTCCCACTATAGAGTTATAGTGGGTGCCACTCCTGTTCATTTAGTTCATGACAAACATATTGAACATTTACATTAAACTATTAACCATCACACTTCTCAAATTCAATAGCACCATATGGTAACACATGTACCACCTTGAATGGACCAGACGACTTAGATTTCAGCTAGCCAGAAAACTAGCAAAGTTTAAAGTTGAATAGTTGAACCAAGTCAACCAAATTGAATTCTCTCTTCTCAATCTTCCTTTCATGATACAACTTCATATTTTTATAAAGTTATAAACTCTCATAAGCTCCAAATGGGAACTCATCTATCTTATTCAATTGGTTAGGCCTCAAGTTAGAGACATTACCCAAATTCAAATTCTGCTTCTTGAGCAACCACAAGGCCTTATGCTCAAGCTCAACTTGTAAATGATATACTTTTACAAACAAAGGTTGATATGGAGACATATCTATTGAAATTTTGAAAGGCATATTGTATTTCCATAGTGCATTATCAAATTTTCTTGACCAGTCTATTCTACTCGGCTTTACAGTCTTCACAAGGATGACTTTATCTTCCAATTGCAGACCTCTACTTTCCCAGTTATTTGTGGATGATAAGGTCTTTCCACCTTATGCATGATACCATATTTCATAATCAAGGTTCTAATTTATTATAAATGTGCATGCCACCATTGCTGGTTATGGGCCTTGGCATACCAAAGTTATAGAAGATATTGTGCTTTAAGAACATTGTGACACTCTTTCCTTTATTATCAGGAAAAACTATAGACTTCATCCATTTAGAAAAATAATTAAGAGCTACCAAGATGAATTTGTTCCCATAAGAGCTTAGTTGGTCCCATGAAATCAATGCCCCACACATCAAATAGTTCCACCTCAAGAATTGGGGTCAAAGGTAACTCAAGTCTCTTTCATATGCCCCCATAATTTTTGGCACTGATCACAAGCTTTCACGTAATCATATGCATCTTGATGAATGGTAGGCCAATAGTAACCACACAATAAGTTCTTATATGCTATCCAAATACCACTTTAATGATCCCCAATATGGATACGTATGTAGTTAGGACTTGGTTTTGTCAGAAATATTCTCCCCTCTATCTAGAAACAATTCTATTATGGAAGTGGAAATCTTAAAGTATACTCATCATATCAACCTTAGGAACACATATCCAAATCATATTTTTATCCCAAACTTGGAACTATGACTCATCCTAAAAGAACTTCCTCACATCATGTAATTTTTTTTTATTTTGACGGAAGTTTATTCCCTCATATATCATATCACACATCAATAAGTTTGCACAATCCACAAACTAATGAATCAAGTCATAAGACACAATCATCACTTTCTCATTCGAAAAAGCTTCATCTATATTATTTTAAGCCTTCTTTCTACCTATTATCTGGACAAGTGGTTAGTCAGTTAGTTTTCAATACCTTTTTGGTCCTTGAACTCAAAATAAAATCCTACAATAGAAGTACCTGTCTAATCAACCTCTATTTTGCATCCTTCTTCTCCATAAAGTACCATAAATCTACATTATTGGTGTGCACAATGGCTTTTGTGCCAAGCAAATATGCTCTAAATTTTTCAAAATCAAAGATCTCTATAAATAGATATTTCACCTTCATAGTGCTATCTTTTAGTGTTAGATTATGTGTTTTACTATCATAATAAATTGTATAGAACATTTTATCATACCTTTAGCCTAGGATTGGTTCTGGCACCACTATGCTAGCATAAAATATAACCTCAAATGGTTTTGACTAACATAGGACAACAATGATCAGTATTGAGGTCAACTTCTCCTAGAGGCTTTCAAATGCTTTTAGAATCTTATTATCAATATCAAAAACAAATTTCATCTCGACCTCAATCAACTTTGAAAAAGGGTGTGTAATTTTAGGGAATCTTTGATAAACGTGTAATAAAACTCAGCATGCCTAAAAAACTAGGAATATCCTTCACTAAACTTAGGGGGTAAACTTGTCAATATTCATTTGATCTATCTCTATACCCTTTTCAAAAAATTTATGACTAAGTATGATACCTTCTCTTACCATGAAGTGACACTTCTCCAAATTTGGCACAAGGTTTGTTTCCTAACACAACTGTAATAATTTGCCCCAATTGGCCAAAAAATCCTCAAATATATCCCTAACTATAGAAAAATCATCCATGAATACCTCAATTGCATCCTCAACCATGTCAGAGAAAATTGATATAGTACACCACAGAAAAGTAAATTGTGAATCATATAATCTGAACAACATTTACTTGAATGCAAAGGCGTCATAAGGATAAGTGAAAGTGGTATTCTATTGATACTCTGTAGAAATAGATATTTGAATTGACCTAGAATAACCATCAAGAAAACAATACTGTCCTCTACTAGCAAGATAGTCTAATATATGATCCATAAAAGACATCAACAAGTGATATTTTGGGGTCTATTTATTTAATTTCCATTAATCCATGTATACTCGCCTTCCCATGACCTATTTCAATTGAATAAACTCTTTCATTTTTTGAGGATAATACTTATCTCCCTTTTTCAAGCAAACACTGAACAAGCTCACCTAATTGCTATATGAGATAGGTTAATCCATGTATACATCCAACCACTTTATAATTTTTTTTTCACCATTTCTGATATAAGTGGATTCAACTGTGATGATGCTTAATATTTGGACATAATTGGTCTCAAGCTAGATTTTGTTTGTAAATATCGAGCTTTCTCTCAATAATGTCAATAATGGTCCAACCAATAACCTTATTGAACCTCCTCATATAGAAACTAGATCTTCCACTTTTCACTAAAGTAGGTCTACAATAATGATAACTGACGAAGTGTCATTAGATCCTAAGAATGTGTATTTGATGTGTGCCGAAAAAGACTTAAGTTCCATAAATGGTAGATCTTCAGTAGATGGTGTGGCTAGAGGAGTCTGATAATTATTTAAGTCAAGATCCAATTTCTTCGGTACATAAGAATAAGACCCTATTCCGACCAACATATTTTTTAGTCATATCATAATCATTAATGTCATCACCCTCAAAATTCATAAAAACTACAACCAAGGTCTCAATGGCAAACCTCTTCTATAAATACCTCTATAATATCATCAATATTTCTATTATATAAATGACACTCATATCTCTATGACTTCTTCATAGACTGAAAAACATTAAATTCTAATTTTTTTTATTTAATCTAAATTTATATCACCGTTATACATATTAATAAGAGCTATACTAGTAGCTAAAACTGGTCATCATAAGATTCTCAGGACCTTAAAATACACCTCACAGTCTAACATGAAAAAATAAACAATGAATATAAATCTCTCTACCTTTATCAATACATTATACAATAAACCTATTAAACTCTTGATAGTGCGATGAACAATCAATAACTATGTAATAGTAGGTTTGATGTCTTCTAAGCCTAACAATCTATAAATAGAAAGCAACATATGAGATTTATGCTTCCACTATGATCTCATAATCCATTAAAATATTAAACACTCTAACGGCACAAGGAATAGTGAAAGCACTAAGATCCTCCTTCTTTTGAGATAGAGAATGAAAAGCTATTGTGCACTATAATGTTGAAAATTATTAGGCAACTCAAAATTGACATTTTTTTTCACCAGATCCTTCATGAACATTGCATAAACATGCATTTGCTTAAGTGACTTAACCAGTGGGATATTTACATAAACTTATGGAACTTACCATCTTTTACCTTATTTTTTAAGCACTATGGAACGGAGGGGGAGGTCTAGGAATTACAACTAAGATTTTGTGAATATACTTTTCCTTTCCTTTTATTGTGGTGTGATCCTTTTCATCTAGAAGAGACTTTTCAATTTTTTTATAATTATCATTAACAACAATTGACTTCTCGGGACTAACTACTTCTTTTTTAGAAATCCTTTCTATAATGACCGATGAATCTGAGAAAACTCATCTTTATGCTCTACTATGTTAGGTGCAGGCTCCAATAATATTTCCTACTTCTAGTAGAGATAAAATTCATGGAACATTATCAGTAGGATATGGTACTATGTGACTAGGCAATTTACTATTCTTCTACTTATTCAACTACAGATTTTGATCCATTTGGTGTTTGAGTTATTTGATAGAATTAAAATGTGAGTCTATTAATTGATTGACTCTTTTTAACATCTTTGATAACATGTACTCCATATTTGAATTCCCATTTCATTAACTTCTAGATCATATCCCTTAGGAGTTGTATATAAACCACTCCAATAATTCTTGTATCCATCTTTATTCATCTAATTTCCCTGATCTGTGTCTCTATCCTTTTCTCTCTAACTAGACTTCTCTTAGTTATATCTCTATATTTATTTCAACCTTGATTACCTAGATCTTGATGCTAAGATTCTTGACTATACCCTTAGTTTTGGTCTGGAACCCTCTATTTGTTTGTTAAAAAATCCTCCTCATTTACATTAGAGTAATAAACATCCTGTCGAGATGGTTTACCTTGCAAATCAACTGCATTGACCTTTTTCTGAACTACCCCCCATCAAAAGTTTTATAATAGTTACATTTAAGTTTTCAAGTAAGCCATAAACTGATCATATTCTTCCTCTCTGCAAGGCTGCGTTGCTAACACACCCATGGAGTCCACTCTAGAGAAAACTTTTGATTTTTGAGTTTTCCATGCTTTTTTTTATCTTGGTGACTTTGTCTAACATCTTATTGGTTCTCACCATATTTGTTCCATAAAAAAACCCTAAAAATATTATATTTTACAACTTTGGTTGTGGAATTTAAGGACTTATGAAATATTTCAAGCAGAAGGCCATTTCATAACTGGTGGTTTGGACAATGCTACAACTTTGTTTTTAACCATATACATCCTTTATGCAAAACTTCATTGGATAACCGCCTAAAATTATTTATCTAATTCCTTAATTGAATCATTTGGTATAGTGGAAAGAACCTTTCGAAAGGCTTCCTTCAACTTATCCCAAGTAGTGAAAGAGTCATTAGGTAACTTATTTAGATGAAGGGCTGCCTCCCCGTACTGTGAGAATGGAAACCACCTACGTCTGATAAATCCAAAATAATTCATGATAGCTTATATGCCGTAGATCCCAATAAAATTCATCAAGTGATGAATTAGATCATTCCTAACTTCACCCTAAAACAACCCTTTTATGCCCATCAAAGTCATCATGGTGCTGGTGATATCAAAATTTGTACCAAGGGCCAGTAAAGGTGAAACCATGGCACATATAGCACCTACTTCCTCAAAATTAGCATGCTCATTCTCTTGAGTAACATTCTGTTCTTGTCGACCAATGACTACCTAGTGTAGACAGTTTTGCTGGCTTCTTGTACCAATAGCTCTAGCGGTGTCCTCATCTCTTACAACATCCTTAGCCCTTTAAGTTTCTTCATCCAATCAGCTACCTCAACTCATTTTGCATTATTTAGATTAGCTAGACCTTGGCCTTAGAGTTCTATATTATCTCCCATTGCTCTTATACAAGACAAAAACAACTGAAAAATAAACAAGAAAATAAGGACTACTTTGTCAAATAAACATTACTGAACTATTCCTAAATCATATTCCCCAACAACAGTACCGAAATTTAATATGTGCAAATTACACCAGGTAATGAAGTCTAAAGTGATCACTATTAAAATATAGAATACAATAGTGTTGGGGTCAATCCCACAAGGAATATGGTGAGAAATATGCTAGATATGATTATTTCAAATGGTAGTTAAATATTTTTGTGGGGAATTCAAGTAACAAATTACTTTCATTAAAAATATGCTGTTTGTAATCAATCAATGAGAATGAACTAGATTGTGTTCCCTATGATTTTATAACCCAACAAGTTTGGCTTAATAGTGATCTATCTCGATACTTTGAATGTAAAACTTCCAATATGGTTCACCTAATTGTTTTTTTAACCTTATTTAGATGGATGCGACTCAAACTTCTTTTGGTCTTTGAGTGTTGAATTAATTAGTCTTGTCATTAGCCTCGAATTGACTTATCCTTGTTATGCTTAAAGCCCTTTAATTAGGGTCAAAAGCCATAAGTATCCGTTGTTAGTCCTTTTCCTAATCTATACCTCTTTATTTTTCAAATGAAAATTTATGGTGAGTTCTAATATTTCCAACCGTCAAAAGGTAATCAAGATGAAGGGAATAACAATGCATACATGCACATAAGTTTAAAATCACCAAGCCTTTAACCTACTTTGTTATTCCATCATAGTTTCCACATCCTTAGTTATGAGATTTGTCAACTCATGTTTGCAAGAGCAACCAAGAATTTTTGTGTAATTCATGATCATGAACTTACGAGAATATTCGGTGATATCCAAAAATTGTATTAGCTCAAGATTCTAAGAACCAAATATCTAAGTTTGAATATTTACCCACACGTATAAGAAAAACATGTCTCTAAGCCACAAATATGCATAATAATGATACGAATTTATACGTAACTCTAAAAATAAAACCTAGAAAAAATATTTATAGTGTAAAAAACAATCCTAAAAGAAATAGGAAAATGAGTTTGCGTCAGCATGTCACGACCCATGGTCAGGACCCATAGTTTGTGAAAATGGGAATTCTATCCGTGAACTGAGTCTTTAGGTCAAATCTTTCCAGGAAACCACGGTCTAACCCACTACTCGTGATCTATATTGATGGTCGATGGTTGGAATCGTGATCTCAAACTTAATTTTGCATTCTTACAAATATCTGGTACACGTTTCTTAGAATAGATCATGGTTTAGAATCATGTTTCGTAGACCTAACCATCCTTTTACTTCAACTTGTATCTTTTCAAGTCCAAACTCATGATAGAAAAATGGCTTGTGTGGTTTTATGGCCCATTAAATGAGCTATGGTAGTGATTCTACTTTGAATCTTATCAGATCCAACTCTACGATAAGCATCATAATTCTTGGAGTGATTCCATGGTCCATCAATTATCTTCACAACTCCATACATAGCCCCTTTTAGCTTAAAATTCAAACTTTGCTTATGGACCCTATTTTCCTACGAAAAAATATAAAAATATCATATCTAACAAAAACATAATTAAGAACTACAAGAATTCCATATTTTTAATGTTGAATATGCCATGAAATTCCAGCACATCACCATGCACAAGTCCCTCCCCATGCTCAATCTTTCTTATCTTTTAAATCGATACTGTAACATAATCAACTATGATAATGTAACCTTCCTACAAAAACCATGAATTCTGATCTCAACTCAGGTAAGCAAATTTCTTTACCGACCAACATTAATCCATACACTTATAGATGCTATAAAATCAAACTCCTAGTATACCACCAATCATTTTCCATCCGTCCAATCCTGTCCGTCATTTGAAACATAAACCTTACTAGTTACAAAATTCAAACCATCGTAGAGCTTATGAAGAAACTAGATTTGAATGTTTATAGTCTTCCCTCCCAAATCACACTTAACCAATTAACACCATGTCAAATATATAATAATATCACCATAACTTGAACAAGATCAAAATAATCACATCTTTTTAAAATCACGTCTCACTTTTTGGAGATGATCCCTTAGCCTTAAAAAATTAAAATAGATACTCCCATTCTTACTATCCTAAATGTCCTACTTCATTTCTAATCACTTCTACCATCGTAATTTGAAAATCCTATAAATCTACTCGAGGGATGTTTTGAAATACCATATGTCTTCCTAAATAAACCAAGTTAGTTACCCAAGTAGTAACAAATTGCAAATCATGGACACCTGAAAGACTTTCTTACCTTACAAGCATCTTAACTCGAAAACTATTGAATATTACATCACGATACAATCCATGACAAAGCCTTCTCATCAAATTTACTTAGTAGTCCTAATCATTCAACAAAATTGATCTTGTCGTCAATATGATACCTCAACATCGGTGTAATAGCTCAATCCTATAAAATAATCAGTTACTACATGCACATCCTTATTAACATTCTCAATCACTTTCACACAAACACATGGGCTGAAAACTTTCTTTATCTACAAGATAATCATTTCAATATTGATTCACTCCTATTAGACTTAATTAATATACTAGCTCTCCATTAAACCTCTGAAATGTACTTCTCAATCTGAACTTGTTAATATATACCATTGATATACCACTTTAATTTTCCTTATAGATTGATACCTCATTCGAGTGTTTGTAGTAAAAACTAGTTTTGTTCATCGAATTAGAATTCAATGTCAAACTTTATTATTCAAAGGTGAAATAACTGATAGCTTCTTAAGAAATAAATCGTTACACTTGTTAACTGCTATATTTGTTTCCATTCATCACATACTCTATTTTAGTAGCACCATATTGTGAAATCCAACTAGATCCACCATTTTTTCATAACAAAACTATTGAGAAGGTCATACCTAAGTCATACTATACATTTCTACCCATCAAGTAACTGCAACACATCACACAAACCATTTAATCTACTTCAATAGCTAAAAATATTTCACCCTTCATTTGAATCTCAAAGTAGTCACACCACCTCAAACTTTTTTATACAAAATCCTTCCCCACACTTAGAAATGTCTTCTTACCCAATCCAATAATCCTTTATAATTGTAACCTTTTGTTGTAGCATTAGTATATGTACTTGTACCATCATTGAACTGATGATTTCCTTGTTGATACATTCATTGCATAAGACTATGGTAGAAATTTGATCTTTGTTGAAGCATATTCTTTCTCTTCATACACTAAGCAACTATCCATATTATGTAAAACTTCCTTAACTGTAGTCTTTAAAATTACCATGCTTATTGCATAGTCATTTCTTGAATTGTAAATTCTAAACTATTAACACCATTTTTCATACCACCAATGCCCCATATGTTCTCTCCTACTGCTGAATAACTAACCTTGTTAGATAAGATATTTATGAAGTTCATTAAACCATTGTTTACCTTTTCATATGAATATCCTCAAAATGCATAATTTGAACCACAAACTTATTCAATCTTTTTTTTAATAAGAAAGATAGTTAAATTTGGATACACATCTTTCTCATTGTCTACCATTTCCTCCTAAATACCAAGTTGTGCACCAAACTAAATGATGTCACCCATAACTATAAGCATACAAATCTAAGAACGTGTTATCATTACAAGTGAGAGAATTAAATAAGATGTTTTTTTAGCTATATATCAGACTAAGAACATCCAAAAAGAAATTAACAAAAGGAATTTTCTAAAGTCATATAGACTCTCAAAGATAGATAGGGATATCTCTGTGATGATCCTTAGGATTCTATTAGACTAGTCTTGCACATATGATAGAAATGAACCTGTTAAATAACCGGTTCCATCGTTACTAAAATTGTCTATGATAATGGTATTTGAATATCATTCATCATATATTATAGGATCAATTCCTTAGTATGAGAGTCTATTTTATATGTACAAGGTCATACTATACCCCTAGCATAAAGTTAAATTAAAAGTATCCTTGCCGATTTAGTTTTGAACTGAGTTTAAACTAGGGTCAACCTCGAATGAGCACTCTTCCTAGAATAAAAAGAGTTAGGGGTTCCTAATACTTACCAAATTAAGGATCTCTGAGTTTTCTTTCCAACGCAAGAAGCCATTCATCAATCCTCTTTCGTTATCTTCTCTATTTTTCAATTATTTAACATTCTTGAGTCATTAAAATAACCTTTAATAGTGAAATTATCAGAGAGTTAAATCCTAAGTTCAGGATATTTGGGGTAAAACCTATTGGTTAGGTTAATATCACCTAGAATCCCTTCTAAATTATCAGTTAACAATCCCTAACATGAATTCGTGATTTTAAAACATGAAATTGATAGTTAGAGGCCTTAAATTCAATAAATGTGGACCCTTTAGCCTAAAAACTCCACTAATGGAGTTGGATTGAGTTTAAATGAATTATTTTGATGACTAATTGACCCTTGGGTAATTTTGTAGATTGTAAATAAGGATAAAATTAGTGGATTTGAATTTCCAAGGGTTTTTGAAGAGTAGTTTCTTAATTAACTATTATAATTATTATTAGGTGATTTATCGTTCGAAAATATAAAGAAGAAGAAAGATCATCCATGGCATTGGTTACTTTCTTCAACAATTGGGCGGCCAAGTAGATTATGGTTTATGAGTAGTAGATTGTGGTTAGTAATCATATCTATAATATAAATTTAACGTGGATAATCATGCTTAGTCTTGTGGACTTAGAGTTTTGGTGGATAAAATATGAATTTGATGTAATAAGGACTTAATTATGTGTTAATAAGTTAATGTGTGAATCCTTGATGTATATTTTGAATTTGTATGGCTCTATGGTAGATTGTAATGGAATTATGTAGATATAGATGACAATGAGATGGTGTGAGCTCATAATCTAGTTATTTAGCCTAATTACCATATGAGGATGAACTTCGTATTATGTGTGATTGGATACAGAATAATCTTGCTTAAGATTAGTGACGAGGACTTGTTATGGTATAAGGAGACAATGACATAACTTAAGGGCTTAAGATCAAGTTAGGATAAGGATTAGGAAGTAAAAGATATAAAGGTGTATGATTAAAGCTAGATTATAAGTTGAATAGAGTTGAATGGTTGACTAATGAAGTATGTCTTAAACCTAGTAATGACATAAATGTAAAGATTGCTAGATAATAGCAAAATCTCTAGTTTTGATATGAATAAAGGAGAATTGGATTAATAAATGAATTGCTAGATTCTAGACTCCTTTTCGTTGAACATGTATCCCTAAAATGTGTACTTGAATTTAATAAATATGGCTTGATAATACTTACTTGAATAAGCTGGAAATTAGTCTTCAGACATGCTATAATTGATAAAATCAATGAGTCATGTTTACTTGTGATTTAGTGTGTTTTGATTAACTCGAGTTGACGAACTATTTATGTGGTTGTCTATTTTTGTAATGAATACTTAAGGAATGAAATTTATGAATGATATCTTATGTGTTAACAAGATATAATGAGATTATATTGATGCCTTGCTGAGTGTACAAGTATGATTGATTATTCTCATTATAGTTGTGATTGTTGTGATATTGGTTATTATTTTAGGATGTGCCAAATTTTGGACATTTTCATGGGATTGATTGATATGATTCATTGATTGGCTCGGGTTTTAATGACCCGAGACTACCCCCAAGCTATTACACGGTGCTTATGATCCCGAGAGACCACAAGCTAACCCATGAGCTGGTACCTGCTGTGCGCACTGAATAATATAATCATAAATATAGAAGAATACAAACATGCCATAAGGTTTTAATAACTGAATATAAAACTGAAATATGAGTCTATAGAAATAACTGACTGAATCTAATAAAATAAAGATAAATTGGATCACTAACTATAATATCTGAATACTGAATAACTGACTCTAATGTCTAAAAAGTCTCTATAACTGACTGACTGAATATGAGTTGATGGGACAGGCCCCAACTAACTCCAACTAACTACTAACTAATACATGAAATAAAGTAAGCCTGTACTCGAAGTATGAGGACTCACCACTGCTACTATTGAGAATTTGATGAGTCTCCTTACGAGCCGGGAACTAAGAGTCAGAATCTATGATATAATACATCATAGAAAACAAGAAAAGGTAAGATCAGTACTTTGAATGTACTGGTATGCTAAATAAGGTAGGCTAACATGCAAGGTTTTATGAATAGGAGTAATGATATATCTGAATATTCATGAAAAACATGGAATACTAAATAGAGAACATGAAATCTGTAGATACTGAATGTGCATGAAAGTCAGTAAAATACTAAAAATACATAAAAATCTATAGACACTGAGGATACATGACCAAGCATATAACATAAACTGGATGAAATCCGCAAACTGAATTACTGAAATTAACTAAAATCTGTACGCTTTGGTCAAGCAATGCTAAGAGTGAAGAACTGAACTGGAACTGTAACTGAGACTATATCTGAGACTGTGGGAGGTATCATCGAACCGACATTCCCTAATTTGAGCTAATCGGGGTCCAACCTGTAACCCCAGTTGGAAGGGTGTTAATACTATGCCACAGGTACTAATGCTAGCTGTGTGGATCCACTAAACTAATATTATGTCCAAAGGACTAAGGGTGTCAATCCTGAACTGACGGGTGACCCCTGCGAGATAGTCAAGCCTAATCTGATGAGTGACTACTCATATCCTATGCTGGCTACATAGTTCTGAAGTATAGACACTACTACTAATGACTCTGCCTATCTGATAGGGAAGCCTCCATGCCTACACTCGCTCGGTGCTAAATCCTACTCCCAACTAAATGACACTGAAATGCTAGACTTTTCTGAGTTTAACTGACTATACTGATAATTCTCAGAATATAATCTGAAGTTATTCTTAATATATTGAGACAACATTAAGTAAACAACTATGGTTTTGGGTATTCAATACCCCCAGGACTCAAAACAATAGTAGTAGCATGACACTAAAACATTGAAGGACATAGCATAAAGACTCTTATTAAATCCATTGCTCTTGTAGGCATTTTATCAAACACTTATAGTTAATGGTTTAAAATGATCATAGAGTTACTAAAGGACAAGCATAATTGACATGAAATTATCATGGTAAACACTAAGTCATGATTTAATTCAAAAAATGATAACACTAAAACATGAGGAATCGAATAACAATAATAACTTCATTAAAACATGGTATTAAATCAAAGTTCATGGATATTAATGGATGGAATCATGATTAAAAATTAAATAACTTAAAAAGATCATAACTTTATAATTAAAAAGGTTACTTGAGCTCCATGGATGAAAGGAATCCATGGATGAATTTTAACATACCTGGGATAATGAATTTGGGAGGATTGATGGAGAGTTCTTTAGAAATTTCCTTGAATTTGAGAGCTAGGGTTCTTGTGTTTCAAATGGGGATCTTCAATTTTGAAGAAGAGTTGAATAATGAATGACTATTTAGGTCTATTGAGGCTAACTTTCGTGTTTTAGGTTAATTAAGGCCTTGGAAGAAGACCTAATTACCCTTGGACGAATTTAAAAATGGAAGCTGAAAACTGAAAAACCTAATTTTTGGCCTTGGAGTGATGCGCCACTATCACGCCAAGCCACTGGAAAACTGACAAATGGGACCTGGAAAAACGTCGCGATGCGGTGCCATCATGGTAAAGCTTTGGATGCCTTTTTGTCCATCTCCGCGAAGCGCCAGCATCGCGGAAACCCACTGAAAATTAACAAATAGGAATTTGGCCTGCTCTGCGATGTGTCATGTTCACAGTCACACTGGAAATTAACAATTGTCATTTGGGCTGCCTACATGACTCGCTGAGGGTTAAAATTATGGGGTTTTGTGACTGAAACTTAAAATTGCCATAACTTCTTACTCGGTTATCGGATTTGGGCAAATTTTATATCGTTGAAAAGCTAATTGAATTTTCTATGCAATGGCAGGCTCTAAATGGAAAAATAATGAGTGTTTCAGAAATTTTATATATGAATACTCATGCACTAGGACTTAGAATATTCTAGAGAATTATGGGTGTTACAATATCTCCCCCTTGGGATCATTCATCCCCAAATAAAACTAGTTAAGCTGAGGGAACTTATGGACTGAGCTTACACACTAAATATGCATGTATGATGCATGGAATGCATGACTAAACTGATTCATAAATACACGACTGACATGAACATGATGTGCAACTGAAACTGAGCATGATAGAGAATAATTCTTAAGAAGATTTGGTACCTTATACTGAATTTGGATTTGCGAAGAAAAGATGAGGGTACTTGGCCCGCATATCTGCTTCTACTTCCCAAGTGGCTCCCTCAATGGAATGATTCTGCCAAAGAGCTTTGACTAGTGGAACTTCTTTGTTCCTTAGTCTACGAACTTGATGATCAAGAATTTCGACTGGAACTTCCTCAAAGGAAAACTTGTTCTGAATATCTATACTTTCTAAGAAAAAAACTACAGCTGGATCACCAATAAAGTTTTTCAACAATGAGGCATGGAACCCTGGGTGTACTGAGGCTAAATCTGAAGGAAACTCTAGCTCGTAAGCTACCTTTCCAAAATGACTGAGAATTCTGAAGGAACTGATATATCGAGGACTTAGTTTCCCTCTCTTGCCGAATCTCTTCACTCCCTTCATGGGAGAGATTTTCAAGTACACAAGATCACCGAACTCAACCTTGAGATCCTTTCTCCTCACATCTGCATACAATTTCTTTCGGCTCTGGGCAACCTTAACTCTTTCTCTGATCAGCTAAACCTTTTCCAAAGCATCAAACACTAAGTCAGGACCTACTACTGCAGCCTCACCTACTTCAAACATACTAATTAGAGATCTAAATCTCCTACGGAGCCATACGAATATTGGAATGATAGCTGTTATTGTATGCGAATTCAGTCAAAGGTAAATGGTTATCCCAACTACCCTTGAAATCAATAATGCACCCTCTCAGCATACCCTCAAGAGTCTGAATGGTCCTTTTTTCTTGACCATCTTTTTGAGGGTGAAAGGTTGTACTGAGGTGGATTTGGGTACCAAGACCCTTTTGGAATATTTTCCAGAAGTGAAAGGTAAACTGTGTACCTCTATCTGAGATAATAGATAAGAAAACACTGTGCAACCTAAACAACTCTCTGAGATACAGATTGGTATAGTCCTCGGCTGAGTAAGAGGTATGGGCTAGTAAGAGGTATGGACTAGCAAGAAATGAGCTGATTTTGTCATCCTATCTACGATAACCCAAATTAAGTCATGCTAACGACGGGTATGGGGCAAACCTATCACAAAGTCCATGTTCACTTTCTTCCATTTCCACATGGGAATACTAAACTCCTGCATGGACCCACTAGGCTTCTGATGCTCAATCTTAACTTGCTGGAATGTAGAGCACTTAGCTAAAAACTCTGTAGTATCTCTCTTCATCCCACTCCACCATAGATCTTGTACAAATCGTGGTACATCTTAGTGGCCCCTATATGAATAGAGTAACGTTCACCATGTGCTTCTGCAAGAAATAGTTGCCTCCACTCATCCACACCAGGCACACACAATCTACCCTGACAACGTAAAACACTATCTCCTCCTTGGGAGAAAACCTTCACTTTTTAATCTCTGACTGAATCTTTCAACTTAACTAGACTAGGATCTCAATCCTGCTTTTCCTTCACTTCAGAAACTAGAGAGGACTCTGAGTTACTCTACACCCATATACTACCTTATGCTGAATCGATTAAACGAATACCTAGTCGAGCAAGCTGATGGACTTCCTGAGCTAACTTCTTCTTATCATCCTCAACATGAGCTACACTACCCATAGACATTCTACTGAGAGCATAAACCACTATATTAGCCTTGCCCAGATGATACAGAACGCTTATGTCATAATCCTTTAATAACTCTAACCATCTTTTCTGATGCAAATTCAAATCTTTCTGATAGAACACATACTGAAGGCTTTTGTGATCTGTGAACACATCTACATGCACCCCCATACAAGTAATGCCTCCAAATCTTTAAGGCAAACACCTCTACTTCTAACTCAAGATCACTAGTCAGATAATTCTTCTTATGAGGCTTAAGCTGTTTGGAGGCGTAGGCTATGACCTTACCTCTCTGCATGAGGACACAACCCAAACCTACTCTTGATGCATCACAGTACACGATAAAACTATCTGAACTATCTGGTAGAGTAATAACTGGGGCTGAGGTGAGTCGAGTCTTCAACTCCTGAAAACTCATCTCACATGAATCTGACCACTGAAATTTAACTTTCTTATGATTCAATCTGGAAATAGGGGATGCAGTAGAAGAAAACCCTTCAACTAGTCGATGGTAATAACCAGCTAAACACCTAAGAAACTCCTGATATCTAATGGAGAAATGGGTCTAGGCTAATTTCTCTCCACTTTGGTCTTTTGAGGATCAACTCTAATGCCATCACCGGAAATAATATGACCAAGGAATGCTATTGATCTTAGATAAAATTCACACTTACTGAATTTAGCGAACAGCTGATGGGCTCTAAGAGTCTGAAGCACTATTCTGAGGTGGTCTGCATGATCGTTTTTGCTATGAGAATTGACAAGAATGTCATCAATGAAGACTATGACGAACTTGTCTAAGTACGGCTTGAACACTCGGTTCATCAAGTCCATGAAGGTTGTTGGGGCATTTGTAAGACCAAAGGACATGACTAGAAATTTGAATGACAATACCAAGTTTGGAAAGCTATTTTTGGAATGTCACGTTCTCTGACTCCAAGCTGATGATAGCCTGATCTGAGGTCTATCTTGGAAAAGTAACAGGAACCCTAAAGTTGGTCGAACAAGTCATCGATTCTAGGAAGTGGATATTTATTATTGTCTGTGACCTTGTTTAACTTACGGTAGTCTATGTACATTCTGAGAGAACCATCTTTCTTACACACGAATAGAATAGGTGCGCCCCACGAGGAGATGCTGGGTTTGATGAATCCCTTCTCTAGGAGATCCTTTAACTATTCTTTCAGTTCTTTGAGTTCAGCTGGAGCCATTCTGTATGGTATAATATATACAGACTGAGTATCTGGGAGATGGTCTATTTCAAAGTCGATTTCCCTTTCGGGAGGAACTCTGGGAAGATCTTCAGGAAGTATATCTGAGAATTCTTTTACTACTGGAACTGACTCAAGAGTAGGAGTTTCTAAATTAGAGTCTTTGACTAGTACAAGATGTTAAATACTCCCCTTGGACATCATTATTTTGGCTCTAAGGTACGAAATCAATTGACCACTAAGAGTTGTAGTACTACTCCTCTATTTAAGGACTGATTTATTTGGAAACTGAAAATGAACTATTCTGTTTCTACAATCAACTGAGGCATTGCATTAGTGGAGCCAATCCATATCGAGAATGATGTCTAAATCCATTATCTCTAACTCCACGTGATCAACTGGAAACACCTATTGGGGTAGACACTAAAAAGGGCTCTGCTAGAGTTATAGGACTGAATCCAAAATTGACAACTATATATGGAGTTACAAAAGAAAAAGAAGCTCCAGGGTCTAGTAAAGCATAAACATGTAAGTGAAAGACCTGGAATGTATCAGTAGCTACATCAGGAGAATTTTCCTGATCTTGGCGGGACTGAAGAGCATAAATCTTTTCAAACGCTGACCACTGGTAGCAATAGAAGCAATACCTTGCTCAGTTTGGCAGCTGGATGGAACTGGCCCTATTGGCGTGCATCCCTACCTTTCTGAGCAACTACCCGACACTCCTGAACTGATGGCCTGGCTTACTATACCCAAAGCATACATCACTACCCGCTCTATACTCACCCTGATGGTGTCTGCCATAATTTTGATTCAGAGGATTTATACGAGCACTGCTAACACTGACCTGGTATTTTGAGCCTGGTGCCTTATCCCTATTGTCATTTCTGAATTTGGGTATTGGGGCACTAGCTGAAGAAAGTACTGGGGCTGAAGACCTTTAATAAAACTTAGGATAGTTACCACCTTCTGACTTTGACTGATTGAAATTAAAACTAAACATCTTAGCTCTCTTGTTTCCTCTCTCCCCTCTTCTTAATCTTCTAATCCTTTATCCGTTAAGCATGAACCATTAGTTTAGATAAGTCCATCTCACTAATCAGCATTGCGGTCATACATACCTTGACCATACTATCAGACACGCCAGACACAAACTTACTTATCTTGGACCAACTGTTATCCACCACATGAGGAGCATATCTAGCTAACTGAGTAAACTTGAGAGAATACTCCCTCACACTCATGCTGCCTTGCCTCAAATTAATGAACTCCAACACTTTAGCCTCTCTTAACTCCAATGGAAAGAATTTGTCCAAGAAAGCCATAGAAAACTCTTCCTATTCTATAGGCCCTGCATCAACACCTCTATCAACTTTCCACTGCTTAAACTAAGTATGGATAAATCTTGTAATTGATATATATCAAACTCGGCACTTTGGCTAAACGTCACCCCCATAACATCCATCACCTTCTGAACCATATCTAAGAATTCCTGTGGATCCTCTTCAGAATTGGACCCATGAAAGAAGGAGTATTCATCCGAGTAAAATCCATAATTCTAGTTTGATACAAGTGAAATGGCTGCCTTAGCTTTCGATGACATTATTCAAAGTCACTACGTGAAGAATCAAGCTTTGGTCCCATGGAGGGCATGGGATCATACTTGTAGGGGTTATTTTGGATATGCCATCAAACAAACCCGTGTGTGGAAGTTTTCTTGGAGCCTTGCAGACTAGAGAACTCACGGGTTTGGACCACATTTGATGGTTCACGATTTTGGCCCCTTTTATTAGGGTCATTTTGGTCACTTAGACTCAAGGTCATTTTGGTCTAAATGACACTCCATTGCCACCTACCTCATTAAGGGCATTGGAGTCATTTTATCTTTATTTTGTATTATACTATATATAGTCTATTTTAGGTTATTTCTCTTTAGTTAATGAATGATGAACATTTGAAAGACTTATTCTCTCTTTGGAGAGTGCAACACCTTAGTATAGTTCTTAGTTAGGGCTTGGAAAAGTCATCCTTAGTATAGGGCTTGGAAAAGCCAATATTGTTCTTTGCTTGGAAACGGTGGATCTTGAGGTGAGTGATTCCCATGGTGGTCACCGTAACAGTGTGGTGTTGTTGTTACATTAATTAGGGATTTAGTGTTTGAATCACACTTTGTTCCTAAGTCTTGTAACAAATCTATATCTCACTATCTATCCTTTTTTTATTTTTGTAATCTTGTTATTGTTTGTAGTGGACTGTTTTTGTGTCTTGTTGAATCCAAAAATTTGTGTTCATGTTGTCATCTTGTTCTTCACGATTTGTGGCTGTTTTGGGTGTTAAATACATCTTTGTTTCTTGTATTCTTGTTGTATTTGTTGAATCCGAGTGAGGTCTCCATTTGGTCCACGATTTGTTGTGATTTGTGGACTGTTTTGGAGGGTGTATTCGACTGTTTTGTGGCTGTTTCGTGTTCCTCTTGTTTGTCTTGTATCATTTAGTATCAAATCCATCCTTGATTCTGTTCTAACAAGATCATTCTTAGGCTTGGGACTTGAAAAATACACACACAAAAAAAAAATTGTAAACTAAAATTTCCAGAAAATAGCAATCTGTCCACTTTGTGTTCTTGGCCGAAAATTGTGTTCTTGTTGTGTCTTGGGCGAGATTTTTACTTGACTTAAGTGTTTCTAGCATTAGTATTGTTCTTCACTAACACTTTGAGTCTATATCTTGACTTGAGCCTTTGTTGTTGATGTTGTTATTGTGAACTTGGACTTGGCCGATTGTTGTTGGTATTGTTGTTGTGGATTCAAGACTTGAACGTGTGATGTGTTGTTGGTTCAAATTTGAACGTGTATTATGGGGATTGTTTTCTGGATTTTAAGCTTGAAAAGGTGTTGTGTTGTTTGGGAGGTCCAACTTGAACCTTAGAACTTCAAGACTCAAAGTTTGTGTTCTTGGTGTTCTTAGTGTTCTTCACCATCTCTATGTTTTGTTGAAGAAAAAGTGGTTGTTTATTCTATAAGTTGAAGAAAGAGAGTGTGAATTTATGTTAGTCTTGCAAGACATAAATCCAAGATTTAAGGTGTAAGACTTGTGGCTCAAAAACTTTTTCTTCATACTCAAAGACTTACAACCACTTCCAACAACATTCCATGTTTTGAGGATCTTGTTTTTAGAAAAGTGTACAACAAAGTCAGGTCTTCTCTTTTTGGAATTGAAAGGGGATTACAAGACATATATTTCCCTCCTAAAATCAAATCCACCATTCCCAACTTACAAATTGATTAAGAATTCCAATTTTGGAAAATAAATTTGTTATGACCGCAACCAATATGTGGCTGCCACATCACGTTTTACTGTTCACACAACAAATTATGGCTCAAATTTTATATTCTTAGTTTTATTTTATTGTCTCCTAGTTTCATGTCTTGATTCTAGAATTAATTAACAACTAGTAATCACCTACTTAGTTGTAGATTAATTGTTGAATCCATTTCTTTCGTGTCTTCGTTGTTTGTGTACTTTTCTCATTTCTAACTCGTCGTAACTTCTTTGTTTCAAGTTTGTAAGTAAATTTTATTTTGTGTCTTGAGTCGATCAAACAAGAATCTATTCCAGTCACCAAGTAGAATTGACATCTTATTGACTACCGGAGTATAAGCAACTTTCAATATTCGCCGCTTCAATTGTGAGAATCACAAAGGTTAGTATATACGAGTTTTGGTAAGAAAGCATTACTACTAATATTATTTGTTCATTGTGTAGGTACAAAGGTGATATTAGGGGAACATGTCTTCGATAATCAGGGATTATTGTGACTACGACATGGGAGACTATGATTGTAGTGAAGGGTTTTATGGCTACGAAGTTGAGGGAGATTGTGGGAGCTATGAAAATAGCCATGATCAAAACTTGGGCAGATTTGAGGGTCTTGGGTTTAGGGGAGAAAATGAGGGGAATGATGTGCCTAGTGCTTATGGTGAATTTGGAGATGATGTGGGACCTCGTGATGGTTCTTATGATGAAGTTGGGGCATGTGAGGAGTCTTATACTTCCCACTCTGAACCTATATTTGGTGTTAAGTATAACCCTTTCATTCGCATAACTTATGAGAGGTATGATGAGAGTACGCGTGCGGAGTGTGAAAGATCATATTCTTCACCTTGTAGTACTTCTTATCAAGGTCGACATGGTGTGATTGGTTATACTAGCTATAGTAGAGGTTGTCCCATGAGAAGTAGAGGGCAAGCATCTCCAAAATCGATGGGTACTCGTGTGTCTTACAATGTTGATCTAATGAGGAGTGTACACTCCGGAAAGGTGACTATTTGTGGGATACCGGTCTTCCTTATGGTGTTGAATGATAGGTACTATGGAAACTACATTCTTTCGTCCATGGTTGACTACTTAGGGTTATTTCGAGAGCCTTTACTTGTTCCATACTACTTGGGCGAGTTCAAGGTTACCGAGAGGGTAAACGTTGTCTTCTCCCAATTTGATTACCATGAGGAGGTGTGGTGCAATGTTTTTTCCTTAACCTACGGTCATATGAGCTTGGGTGCCGATTGGTTTGCACGACATCAAGTTCCTAACGTGCAAAATTGGCCTAATATTGTAAGAGACCAATGGGGAAATTGCCTCATAACGTACTTACTACCCAAACCGCAAAGAGAAATGCTTACCTACTCCAATCCAATTTATGATGAGAGACAAAAGATTGAGAGGAGTAAGGAAGTGAAAGGTGGTAATTCGAGAGTGGAAAAAGGAGAGGATATGGGAGCGAAGTGAGGGGATTGCCACCAAACCGTGCTAACATTGGTTGTCCTTCCATTTCTAAGGACATTTGTGTAGGTACCAACATGGAAAGCATAGGAGAACAATGCCAAAAAGAAGCTGCAGCCCAAACTTGTGGAGGACCTTCACCTCACGGCAAGAAAGAGTCCACTCAAGATCTTAAAGGTAAAATAGCTAACTCTTACACTTTAGTGCATGTGAATGACAATTGTGTGGCTAGTAAGCCATTGAGTGTAAGTAGTAGCTTACTTATTTATGAGTCTAATGATTCCTTGACTCTTGTTGATGATGTACATATTGTGAGTTTGGATATACTAGTTGATCCTATGGATGACGAAATTGACTCTTCTTGTAAGATCAATTTATGTCCACCTAGTGTTGAAGCTTATATGTTGAACGAAAGTACATCATCTTGTGTAATTGGTGTTGATCAACTTGTTTGTGAAAATTTCCCCCCACTTGAGTCTGTGTGTGATGTGCTTAATAGGACTCAAGTGAGTGAAGTATTTGAAAATGTTGGTCAACAAAGTGGGAGTGAACCCGAGATCTCTTCTTGGGGTAATCTTGTGTTTGGAACATCCTTGAAACTTGATATTGATCATTTAGAGTGTGAGGAACTTGCTTATTCCAAATCTGTCCGTGAGGTAGATCACACTCTCTTTAGGTGTAATGTCTTGTTTGAAGATGATTTAAACACTTCTAATAAAGCTAGTGGTGAAAGTGATGGTACAACTTACCTTGGAAGCTATAGCCTATATGCTAACCCACTTTGGTGTGACAACATTCCTTCTAAAGATGGAAATCTCTTCTTGGAAGATGAGAGTGCTCTTAGGGGTAAGGAATGTGTAGTTGCGGAAGCTACTTCTTCTTTTACTTTGTGTGACTTTATTGTTGAGAGTACTCATGGTTATTATTGGGAAACTAGTAGGGAGTACACACATGAGGGCACCTTGGTAGAAGTCGATTTGAGTGATACCTTTCTCAACTCTCTATTTTCTTTGGATGATATGTATGCTATTATAGAGAGTATGTCGTTTAGTTTGGGAGTAGACCACGGGAAAGGGGAGTGTTGTCTAGACCCGTGTCTATGGCCACTTTTCCCATTTGACCCCGGTGCCAAATATAGAAATGGTGATGTTGGTGCACCCAACTTGTTGCTTGGTCTACATGACAAGAAAAGTATCACTCTTGGTGTATCCCATAACCAAATCCTTTGTACATCTTTCATTGAGTTTTTAATACTCACTTCAAAGGATTCTTGGTTATACTTCAAGTATGTACCCCCTTGGCGTGATGATGTTTATTATTGTGCTAACCCTAACCCTCATGCCATGAGGATGTTGTGTTTGTTTTCCCTTTCTCTTATTTTACAAGGGATGGATTCGAGGTCGAATCCTTTTCAAGAAGGGGAGGATGATACAAGTGAAATAGCCGCCTTAGCTTTCGATGGCATTATTCAAAGTCACTACATGAAGAATCAAGCTTTGGTCCCATGGAGGGCATGGGATCATACTTGTAGGGGTTATTTTGGTCATGCCATCAAACAAACCCGTGTGTGGAAGTTTGCTTGGAGCCTTGCAGACTAGAGGACTCACGGGTTTGGACCACATTTGATGGTTCATGATTTTGGCCCCTTTTATTAGGGTCATTTTGGTCACTTAGCCTCAAGGTCATTTTGGTCTAAATGACACTCCATTGCCACCTACCTCATTAAGGGCATTGGAGTCATTTTATCTTTATTTTGTAATATACTTTATATAGTTTATTTTAGGTTATTTCTCTTTAGTTAATGAATGATGAAAATTGAAAGACTTATTCTCTCTTTGGAGAGTGCAACACCTTAGTATAGTTCTTAGTTAGGGCTTGGAAAAGTCATCCTTAGTATAGGGCTTGGAAAAGCCAATATTGTTCTTTGCTTGGAAATGGTGGATCTTGAGGTGAGTGATTCCCTTGGCAGTCACCGTAAGAGTGTGGTGGTTTTGTTACATTAATTAGGGGTTTAGTGTTTGAATCACACTTTGTTCCTAAGTCTTGTAACAAATCTATATCTCACTATCTATCCTTTTTTTATTCTTGTAATCTTGTTATTGTTTGTAGTGGACTGTTTTTGTGTCTTGTTGAATCCGAAAATTTGTGTTCTTCTTGTCATATTGTTCTTCACGATTTGTGGCTGTTTTGGGTGTTAAATACATCTTTGTTTCTTGTATTCTTGTTGTATTTGTCAAATCCGAGTGAGGTCTCCATTTGGTCCACGATTTGTTGTGATTTGTGGACTGTTTTGTAGGGTGTATTCGACTGTTTTGTGGCTGTTTCATGTTCCTCTTGTTTGTCTTGTATCATAGTTGCAGCAGTATTGGCCACTAGGTTAGCCGGAACAGTGGTTGGCCGTTCATTCTGTTCTGCTACGGAGTTTACTAGAGTAGTGAACGCAGTCCTGAATTCTGCGTGAGAGACATGCTTGTCCAGAGGATCTTCCTGGATGGGATGAGGGGATGGCTGAGTTCATGTTCTTCTTTCGTTCTTCTTTGGAGGCATGTTCTTTAAACGAAAGGAGGAAATAGATTAGACAGAGATTTTAACTTGAGCTTATGCTCACTCGTACGACATAAATATTGAAAGAAGAGAAACTTTTTCCTAAACGCCTTGTAGCCTCTCGTCCATAAGTGTGGTGTGCTACACACCCATGCACAAGACTCTACTCGATGTGGATTTCAAACTTCCTAGGACACTTTAAAACCTGGCTCTGATACCAAGTTTTTAAAAAACCGAGACTACCCCCTAGTTATTACACGGTGCTTATGATCCTGAGGGACCATAAGCTAACCCATAAGCTAGTACCTGTTGTGAGCACTGAATAATATAATCATAAATGCAGAATAATACTGATATGCCATAAGGTTTTAATAACTGAATTTAAAATTAAAATATGAGTCTAGAAATAACTGACTAAATCTGATAAAATAAAGATAAACTGGATCACTAACTGTAATATTTGAATACTGAATAACTGACTCTAATGTGTGAAAAGCCTCTATAACTGACTGACTGAATATGAGTTGATGGGACATGCCCAAACTAACTCGAACTAACGACTAACTGAGACATGAAATAAAGTAAGCCTGTCCTCGAAGTATGAAGACTCACCACTGCTACTGCTGAAAATCTGATGAGTCTACTCACGAGCCAGGAACTGAGCCTCAGAACCTATGATATAATACATCATAGCGCCAAAGAAAAGGTATGTGATCAGTACTTTGAATGTACTGGTATGCTAAATGAGGTAGGCTAACATGCAAGGTTTCATGAATAGAAGTAATGATCTATCTGAATATACATAAATAATATAGAATACTGAATATAGAACGTTAAATCTGTAGATACTGAAAATGCATGAAAGTCTGTTAAATACTAAAAATACATAAAAATCTGCAGGCACTGAGGATACATGACCAAGTATATAACATGAACTGGATGAAATTTGTAAACTAAAATACTGAAATTAACTAAAATCTGTACGCATTGGTCAACCAATGCTAAGACTGAAGAACTGAACTAGAACTGTAACTGAGACTATATTTGAGACTGTGGGTGTAATACCTCGGGAAATTTTTTTCGTTGAAATTTTATGCGTAAACGTGTAGGGTTCTATCTTCTAGAATAAATTATATATTTTTCGTGCGGAATGTCTTATATTATGACCCACCATTGCGTAGAGTATCAAATAATATTTCCAACGATATGTGGATCATGCAAAACGAACACCCGAGCGACGAGTTATGAACATTCCGATCGAACTGTGAATAGTAGTGAATAGTAAAATGTGCAGTAAAAAAAGTACTGAGGCCTGGCGTATTTTTGCTCCAACTTTAAACGATCATAACTCCTTGTACATAATGATCTGGGAGATCTACTATATATCAACGGAAATCTTTGCGAGTCCTCTTTCCAATGAAATTGGTTTCAACCAATTTTTCTATCGGAGGAAAAAGTTATGGTCGATCTACTTCAGCCTACCAAAAGTAAATTTTTGGGTCAACTTCAAATGATCATAACTCTTCGTACACAATGATCTGGGTGAGATTCTATATATCAACGGAAAGATATGTGAGTCCTCTTTCTAATGAAATTAGTTTCATCCAATTTGGATATCGGAGTAAAACGTTATGGTTGATCTACTTCAGACTATCAAAATAGTCCACCAAAGGATAGATTCGAGAATTATTTGATTTTTAGGGGCGTTTTGGTCAGTCCCCCTCACCCAAAATCCATCCAAACCCTATATTAAAGCCTATTAGAAGCATTATATGTTATATTTCATTAAATTCCCTCAAAAAGAAAACCCTAAACTCCTACATCCAACTTCAAGAACCTCCAAAGTTCACCATTAATTCTGCAAATTTATTCAAGATTCCAAGTTCCTAGTTCAAGAACTCCAAGAACCATCATTCAAAGGCACGATTAACATCTCAAAAATGAGTATCGATCTAAAGTTCATCATTCAAGGTATGTGGGGTTTTTCAACAAGAACTCTCTTTCGTTCTTGTGCCCAAATTGATTTTTCTTTTATGGATATACATGATTTTACATGTTTTGATATGAATTTGAAGCATGAATTTATACCCTATACGATTTTACATGAGATTATGATACTCTCTATGTTTTGAAAGTTGAATTGAATGAGAATGATGACATTTTTGTACATAAAGCTGAATTTTCCAGATTTTAAAGTAAGTTATATATATTTATGATGAAAAGCATGAATCTTGAGAAAATTTAATATCATTTTGATGTATGAGACCTTGAGTCCTAATTGGAATTGTACTTTGAGAAATTATGTGCTATAAGCACAATGAGATTTGAATCCCAAAGCTAATTTTCTCTACCAAGATGTATGATTATAAAGCTGAAATTTTAAGTTTTAAGTGATTATTTTTTTGCTTATGTGATAAAGTATGAAACTTTGGAAGGTTTTATGGTGATATTAATGTATGGGTTTTTGGAACCCTATTTGAGATTATTATTTTGAGAAAATTATATGTTATAAACACCTTGAGTTTAAATAATTTGAGATGTTTTGAATGATTTGACCTTTTGATCGTGAATGAGTTATTTTGAACTCGACTGTGAAAGAAATCCACATTTTTATTGATTATGATAAAGGGGTAGCAAATTGGCTCCCGATGAAAATTGTTGAAGTGTCTATTGTGGATTTTCTTTAATGTGAATCTGAGGCTGATTTAAATTTCTGAGCTAAGTCCGAGAGTAATCTTTAGCACCGAGTGGGAGGTATAAAGTGACGTTACTTCCCTAGAACTACGTGCCCCCATAAGATGTGAGCCTGAGGCTAATTTATATAGTGATCACTAATGTTTTTGAATTTATACTGGAAGTCCTACTCTGATGGTAAGAATAGGACGACTCTCCCCAACGTGGGTTGTACGTTGGACTCCATGTAGCTCACATGGTTTATGTCGGTTATAGGATCTCCCAAAGTGTGTGTGTGTTTCCTTGCGTCTATGGTGAAGTGATTTGATAGTGGAATTGTGAAAGTTATTATTTCAAAAGATTTAAATGATATTTACATTATGAGAATTGATATTCTTGATGAACTAAAAGTGATTGACAAATTATATGATGACTCACATGTATCATTATACTTATTTCACCCTCTCATGATTATGATGATTTTCTTTGGGCTATGTGAGTCTTTCATACATCCTGCATATTTCTTATAAATATTTATGATGATGATGTTTATACAACTGCATACACTCCCATATACTCGGTTTCTTTACATAGTATTGACCCACATCTTCGGATGTAGGCTGCATTTTCTCGGAATGTAGGTATAAGGTATAGTTGCACCTTTGGATCCAGTCAGTTTGTGGTATCCAGTCAGTAGGTGATGAGTTCTTTTGATTTAAGGGCTTGGGTTAGTTATGTAGAGTTATAGTGTTGTATTTTCTTTATTCAGTCATATTGAGTTGGGGTAGTTGGGAGTCATGACCTGGCTACCTACAGTCAGTACTAGTAGAGGCTTCATTGACAGTCAGTAGAAGTTGATGTATTTTGTTTCAATTTTGGTTGTAAAGGCAAAATTGTAATCTTGTAAAATTCCATTTTTGTATCAATCAAATTCAGAAAAAAGTTAATTTCTGCTGATTTGTATGGATTTGTATTTTTATTCATTTGCTTATGAGTTATGCCAGTAGAAGGGTTAGCTTGGGGTCACTTGTGACCCTAAGCACCGTGTGATGTCTCGGGACCCGATTTCGGGGTGTTACAGTGGGAGGTACCATCTAACCGACATTCCCCAATTTGAGCTAATCGGGGTCCAACCTATAACCTCAGTTGGAAGGGTGTTAATACCATGCCATGGGTACTAACGCTAGCTATATGGATCTAGTAAATTGATATTATGTCCAATAGACTAAGGGATCAAGCCTGAACTGATGGGTGACCCCTGCGACATAGTCAAACCTAATATGACGGGTGACTACTGATATCCTATGCTGGCTACGTAGTTCTGGAGTATAGGTACTGAAACTAACAACTTGCCTAGCTGACGGGGAAGCCGCTAGCCCTACACTCGCTCAGTGGTAAATCCTACTCCCAACTGAATGACACTAAAATGCTAGACTATTCTGAGTTTAATTGACTGTTCTGATAATGCTCATGATATAATCAGAAGTTATTTTGAAGATACTGAGGCAACATTTAGTAAACAACTATGGTTTTGGGTATTCAATACCCCCAGGACTCAAAACAATAGTAGTAGCATGACACAAAAACATTGAAGGACATAACATGAAGACTCTTATTAAATCAATTGCTCTTGTAGGCATTTTATCAAACACTTATAGTTCATGGTTTAAAATAATCATAGAATTACTAAAGGACTGGCATAATTGGCATGAAATTATCATGGTAAACACTAAGTCATGATTTAATTCAAAAAATGATAACACTAAAACATGAGGAATCGAATAACAATATTAACTTCATTAAAACATGGTATTAAATCAATGTTTATGGATATTAATGGATGAAATCATGATTAAAAATCAAATAACTTAAAAAGTTCATAACTTTATAATTAAAAAGGTTACTTGAGCTCCATGGATGAAAGAAATCCATGCATGGACATCTTACATACCTGGGATAATGAATTTGGGAGGATTGATAGAGAGTTCTTTAGAAATTAGCTTGAATTTGAGAGCTAGGGTTCTTGTGTTTGAAACGGGGATCTTTAATTTTGAAGAAGAGTTGAATAATGAATGACTATTTAGGTCTATTGAGGCTAAATTTTGTATTTTAGGTTAATTAAGGCTTTGGAAGAAGACCCAATTACCCTTGGATGAATTTAAAAACGAAAGCTAAAAACTGGAAAACTCAATTTTTTGCCTTGGCGCGATGCGTTATTATAATGCCAAGCCACTGGAAAATAGACAACTGGGACCTAGAAAAATATCTCGATGTGGTGCCATCACGGTAAAGCTTTGGATGCCATTATGGCCACCTTTTCGATGTGCCAGCATCGCGAAAACCCTCTAGAATCTGACAAATGAGAATTTGGCCTGCTCCACGATGAGCCATGATCATGGAATCACACTAAAAATTGACAATTGTCATTTGGGCTGCCTACGCGATGCGCTGAGGGTTAAAATGATGGGGTTTTGCGACTGAATCTTAAAATCCCATAACTTATTACCCGATTTTCAGATTTAGGTGAATGTTATATCGTTGGAAATCTAATTGAATTTACTACGTAATGGAAGGATTTAAGTTGAAAAATAATAATCGTTTCACAAATTTTATAAATGAATACTCATGCACTGAGACTTAGATTTTGCTAGGGAATTATGGGGTGTTACACGGGTACCACGCCTGTATGGTACATAGATAAGATCTTGTCCCCTACATGTCATGACTAGTGAGAAATCATAAGACCCTTAATATGTATATACAAGGTATGAATGAGTGTGATGATTCCTTGAGTGGATTGAGTATATGATTAATGTTATTGTTGTTGTTTATATTATTCCATGAGTGGATTGAGTTGTATTGTGGTTGCTGTTGTGTGTTCTCAGAGTAAATCCAATTATGATGTCACTTGATATATTGGAGATTCTTATGTGGTCCATTTACTTGTCATATGTTTTTGAATTCTTGTTGTTAGAGTCATGGTTTTTTGTCTTAGATATTGTTAAAGTCATGGTTTGTTAACTTGGATAAAGTTATAATCATGTATTGTTGACTTGGATATTATTAGAGTTAGGATTGTTGATTTGGTCATGGTTTGACTTGACTTGTTGTTTTTTGAATTATTCTTGACTAAAGTTGTAGAGTTACTTAAAAAGGCAAAGTGTCATAAACTTGGGGTATTTATCGTAATATGTGTTTATAGTTGTATTTATTACAAGGTGATGATTGTCAATCATTTACCATGATTAATGACTATTGGGATCAAATGAGTGAGAATTAAGATGGATGACACTTATTGTAAAGCTGATGAATGATTAACGGAAATAAGAATGAAAATACTCTTAGTTAAAACAAGGTATAGAGATAGCATAAATGGATGAATGCGTTATGAATTAAATTATTATATAAGTTTTCATATTTTGTTTTTGTGATTTGTATATTGTATTTATGTGATCTGACCTTGCTCAACCAATGTTACCTACCTATACATGTTGTTTGTACTAATCTCTTGTTATACATATTTTGGGATATAGTCTTTTGTCGGAATCATCATTGGTTTCATGATTGTTGTGAATAACGATCCTTCAATAACTTATACTCCTCTTATTCATGGTGGAAGTTATGTCTAGTCTTATTGTTCTTGAGTAAGAAGATCTTGTACCTATTTAGACTAGTTCCTATGGGTAGTTTACATTTTTGTACTTAATATTTATAATAAAATAGTTCTAATAAAGGTTGGTTATTTTTATTTAATAATGATTTTTACATGTTATGTTGAACTAATGGTAAGGGGTTATCCAATCTAGATAGATTAGAGTAGGTGCCATCATGATTCGATAATTTGAGTTTTGACAATTTGATATCAAAGCCTAGGTTATCAGTCTAACAGTACAAGAGCAAATGTCTAGTAGAATCCTGTAGTTTGGTGTGTTAATGCCCACATCTAATGGTTGGGAAGCTATGAGGCATTTTAGGAAATTATTGCACTTCTTTCTTTCTTCTCTTGCGGGTTGTATAGTTGATTATATGGGTCAAATCCAATTGGTATCTCCCAATTCTAATTGGTATCTCTATAATCATAATTGGAATCTAGTCGATTTCAATTAGTATCTTGAGGAGATCACAATTAGAACCTCAGTTTTCTAATTGGTAGCTATCGATATAGGCTGAAACTTATTATTGTTATATATGAAATTAGTTGGTTGTAAATTTGTTGGTGTAATATATGATGTGTTTGTAACTTGTAGGTTCTTGGTTTACTACGAATTAATGCTACATGAATGTTGCAAGTTCCCATGTGTTGTGTGACATGTGATAGAGTTTGACTGCGATTGTTGCCTGTCTTGTTAGTAGTAATATAACGGTTTAAATTGGTCCATAAGGTCAATACCTTGGTACTTATGTAAATCGTAGTTGGTTGTGAATTGTGAAAGGCCATAACTTGGTAATGTGTTAATGGTTAAAGAAAACTATTATTATGTTATTTTAATGAAAAGCAACATGCTAAATACTGGACATGATCTTATCATTGGTAAAATGGTAAGGAAAAAATAACACAGAATTATGAGAACTCTTGTTTCAATTAGTTGGTACAAATAAGTACCATAAAAAAGGACTACTGTTGCTTGATGGCGGGAATTACAGTAAGAAATTTTTTGTGGTCATGTTTGTGACTTTATGAAAATTTGTTTTGGCTTTAAATTTTTTGGTAAGTTAAGAGTTTAGATGATTGAATTACTGATTAAGTAAATGAAAGGGTGAATATGGTAGCCCTTGGTGTGAAAGTTAATTATTTGATGTGGGTGATGTTGTCTGTTGATGTAACATTTATATTTGAACATCATAATTTATCTAACCTAGTGTCTTTTACTATTGATTGAGTAGATACTAGAATTTTGATGATAATGTGTATTTTATAAGAAAATAGTGAGATTAAGGTGGACCTAAGTTCCTGGGTATTTGTGAAATTATGACTATCTAGTGTTAGAAATATTCACCCATGTATTGATTACTAAAATGACTTGTCATTGAGTGTTTATTTTTTGACATTACTCATATGCTTATTCTATGACAATAATTATTAATTAATAGTATTCCTTGGTAATGTTATTATTGTATTGCTAGGGTCCTTGAAAGGAGATAGCTTTATAATGATTGATGATCTTTAGTTGTAGAGTCGAATAAGGGAGTGGGGTTATTAGATGTGTTCTTGAATATTTATGTCCCTCTCATTGATCTTGGTAATACTTAGTTGTTATTTCTCTTGAGTGATTGACGTATGTTGGGTTGGTAATAGGACTAGTTGTAAGCTAGTTGTGAGGCTAAATAAGTATAGCTCGTCCTTGGGTGATAACTAAAAAGCTGGTTGGTTATTAATGATTGATTGTTGAGAGACGCATAGACTAATGTAAGTGGTAGTGGAGAATCTATGTATTACTGAAATCCATAGCGATGTGTTGGTTAATGGTTGTACTCTAGATTATCTATTTTTATGTGTTGATCATAGAAAGGTGAAAAAGTCCATAAGTTATATGTTTCAAGGGGAAAATATGGTGTAGTTCTTGGTGATGCTATGTTCATTATATCATTTTCTAGGTGTAATTTCTCGAGTTAAGATTTAGCTCCGATTGGGAGCTAGAATTTTAAAGCTAAGCTAGTCTTGGACGAAATCTGAGTGAGGTATGGTCTAGGGCAATTAAAGAATTTATTGCATAGATATACTAAAGTTTAGATTGATTTGATGTTATCTAAGACGATCATGAACCTGTAGAAATTTTTTGAATTGGAGTTTGGGTTAGTACAACTCTGGACATAGTATTTAAGATAATGGGGTTAGTTCAAAATGTCAAAAATCTGAGTATTGAGAGGTGAAAAAGGAAAATTTGGAAATATTCTCGACTTTTTTCCTCTCATATACCGCTATATCAATATGCATATTGCTATAACCATGTCGCTATAACAAAATAATTCTAGCTATAGCAGGATTGGGCCATTATAGTAGGATCAATTTACTAAATGTTTAGTTTTCTGTGAGTTTAGATGTTTCCTCATCATGCAATCTAAAAATTATACTCTTATACCAATAAGAGAATTAAGTAGCTCGTGCTTCTCTTCACCTAATGCTCGTCCAAGGAAAATGAATGGTAAATTAGTATCTGATGTAACGATAAATTCTAGCATTACTAAAAATATTTGTGCTAAAGATATATGAATCTCATTCATCATATGTGTTAGGATAAATTCTTTATTATGAGAGTGCATTTGATATGTACTAAGGTCATACAATACCCCCAACACAAAGTTAAGTTGAAGGTATCCTTGTCGATTTAGTTTTGGGCTAAGTTTAAACTAAGGTAAACTTCAAATGAGAAATCTTATAGAATATTAGGAGTTATGGGTCTCAATACTCATCAAATTAAAAATCTTCTAGTCTTCTTTTCAGAGCAAGTGACCGTCTATCAATCTATTTCTTAAGTAAAATGTTATGATCATTTTACTAAAGACTATCTGTGCTGAAAAAGCTAAGGATGCTATAGCGACGTCACTATAGCAATGACATATCACTATAGCAATGCTACAGTAAATTATAACCTGTATTTGATGGGTTTCAACCCCCAAACCCTAAAATTTCCTTCCTAATCCCTAAAGGGCCGATTTTCTCTTGATATGGTTGGAAATTCCTCATTGAGGTAAGTTTCTTCCATCATCTTCTTCATTTTTCAATCCTTTAACATCCTAGAATTATTAGAACGACCTTTTATGGTGAAATTATTGGGGAATTGAACCCTAAATTTAGCATATTTTGGGAAAAACCTATGGGTTGGGTTAATATCACCTAGAATCACTTCTAAATTATTAATTAGCAATTCCTAACATAAATTAGTGATTGTAAAACATAAAATTTATAGTTAGGGACTTTGAATTCAATAAAAGTGGAACCTTTAGCCTGAAAACTCTATTAATGGTGTTGGGTTGAGCTTAATGGAACTATTTTGTTGACTAATTAACCCTTGGATAATGTTGTAGGACGTATATAAGGGTAAAATTAATGGGTTTGAATTTCTAAGATTTTTTTTTTGAAGAGTAGTTTATTAATTAATCATGTAATTATTATTTTTGAATGATTTTACCTTAAAAAACGTGAAGAAGAAGGAAGATCATCCATAGCATAGCTTACTTGTTACAACATCTTGACATTAGGTTGATTATGGTTTATAAGCAGTAGCCATGGTTAGTAATCATATTATAATATAAATCTGATTGGCAAAATCATGCTTAGGCCCATAGATTTGGAGTTTAGATGGATAACAAATGAATTTAATGTAATAAGGACCTAATTGTGTGTTGATATAATAATGCATGGATCCTTGATGGATGTTTTGTGTTTGTATGACTCTATGGGGGGATTGTAAGGTAAATTATGTGAATATAGATGACAATGAGATGGCGTGAGATCATAATAAAGTTATTTAGCCGAAGTACCATAATAGGGTAGACTTGGTATTATTCTTGGTTGTAAATAACATAATCTTGCTTAAGGTTAGTAACGAGGACTGATTATGATACAAGGGGGCATCAACTTAACTTAAGGGCCTAAGGTCGAGTTAGGCTAAGGGTTAGGAATTAAAAGGTATAAAGGTGTATGACTAAAACTAGATTTTAACTTGAATAGAGTTGAATGGTTGACTAATTGAGTAGGACTTGAACCTAGTACTGAGTTAATGCAATGGTTGCTAGATAATGATAGAATCTCTAGTTTTGGTATCATTAAAGGGGACTAGATTAATGAATGAATTACTCAATTTCATACTCCTTTTGGTTGAAAGAGTATTCCTAAAATGAGCACTTGAGTTTTGTGAATATGACTTGATAATGCTTACTTGAATTAACTGGAGATTAATCATAGGGCATACTATAATTGATGAAACCAATGATTTATATCTATTTGTGATTTACTGTCTTAAAGTATGATTATTGTTTACATGTATTGATTAATTTGAGTTGACCAAGTATTTCGGTGGTTGTCAATTATTGCAACTAATACTTAAGGAATGAAACTTAGAAATAATATCCTAAGTGTTAATCACATATAATGAAGTGATATTAATGGCTTGTTGAGTGTACAAATATGTTTGCTTTTTCTCATTATGGTTCTGATTATTGTGATATCGATTATTATTTTGGGATGTGCCAAAATTTGGACATCTTCATGGGATTGGTTGACATGATTCATTGGTTGGCTCGGGTATCACGTCAGTACAATACATTGATAAGAGCTCATTCCTATTAGGTCATGACTTGTGGGTAACCATAAGTCCCTTAGTATGTATGTACAAGGTATGTATGAGTGTGACAGTTCCTAAATGGACCTGGTGTAATGACCCTCCAGGTTATTTTCTCTATTTCCATGTATTTTCACCATTTGAAGTTTTCATAATGTTACCCAAGTAAATTGTGGCTTGGTGGAGCTGACATTTCAGTTACCGAATAGTTCGTTTGGTTTTTAGAGCCAATTTTTTATTTTGAACTCTTCGTTGGTATGAATTGGCTATTGGGTGTAAACTTTAGCTTAAATATCTTGTATGCCAATTCTAACAGTTCCATCAGTTTGAAAATATTGATTTTAGGCTGGGGGGCCTTTGGCCTGAGTACCAAGGCTTTCAGACTCATATCAGGCTATTGGCTTGAAATTAAAAAATGACCCTTGGGGGTGTGGCCAGTTTTCATTGAAACGACCTTGGAAGGAAATTTCAAATTTGACATTAAGTCCAAAAGGTCAAATTTGAAAGGGTAGCATATTTTGTTTGAATTTATGAGATTTAAAGCGAATCTCGAGGGGTTGGTGAAAAATTATTTTCCAAGTTTCAGTTGTGCATCCGCTAAAGTGGCCCTTTAGGCGCTTTAGCAGAGGCTGCTTTAGTGGCCTGCCGGGGATTTAAGCAACTCTGGGTTTCCCAATGAGCTGCTTTAGCTCCAGTTTGTCCACTTTAGCGGTCTGTCATGCCAAGCATGTACCGCCTTAGCGGTACTTGACCGCTTTAGTAGTGACCACTTAAGCAGCTTAATGTCTGCTTAAGTAGCACATAGAGTCCATTAAATGCCCAAATTTGCATGATTTTATCCCTATCTTCCATAAGTACAAGAGCTAAAAAGCCCTAGAGAGTGTGGAAAATTGGGAGAGTGATTTTAAGGAGATTTGGGGTGATTGTGAGATTGAATATCTCATTTCTCTATTAAAATCTTCGTAAGTTTCCTTTAAATTCATGGTTAATTCCTCAATTTATTTTCGAAATCCTAAGATTCTTATTGAGTAGATTGATGCATTGTTTGAGCTCAGAATTTACCCATTCTTGAGGTAAATGTTCTTTGAGAATACGCGGATATATAGACGGTTTCAAAAGTGCGATTCTGCAAGCGTGCCCCATATGGTATTTTTATGTACTTTTGGACCCAAAGCATAAAAATTTAATATGGTCACCGTTGTTCTTATATTTATGAGTAGATTATCATTTTGATAGAATGGTATCGTGCAGAAGCTGCTCAAAAGGTGAAACCGATGACTTAGTGGATTTCATCGGGCTTTCTTCGGCCTCCAGGTAGGCTAGGTTTCCCTTTCTCATAGATTGGGCTAAAATATTGTATATTTATGATAATTTTTTGTATGTGGGTTGGAATCTAGGACTTGGAGTTAAATTTACCATAATTGGATTATTTAGCCGATTAAGAAACTGTAAATTAGGCATAATTGACTTAGCTAATCATTCTTTAGGTAGAATTGCTATCTTAGGACAAAAATGTGGCTTAGTTAATACTCCCTCTGTCCCATTTTATGTGTCGCCATTTGACCGGGCACAGAGTTTAAGAAATAAGGAAAGACTTGGTAAAGTTTATCAAATTATCCTTTATAAAAAATGTGCCAGTATTTTTTTTTTAAATTAAGTGGGACCAATAAGGGTAAAAGGGTAATTGTGCCTTTAAAAAGTTGCCAAATAAGGAAAGGCGACACTTATTTTGGGACAGATTAAAAAGGAAATGATGACACATAATTTGGGACGGAGGGAGTATCTGGTAGTGAAATTAGATACCTTATACTAGTTTGGAGTAGAATTTTCCTTATAATGAATTTCGGTGATTAGAAGTGTCCTCTTCAGTCCGCCTTAGGACAAGTCTACTAGCAACTCCTTGTACACTTAATAGACATGTTATATCATATAAATTTATATTTTAGATCTTGAGGAAGTTTAATTGAATTATGATTCAATCTAGATAGATGATTGGGAGATGATATTAGTTCTGGTTTGAGTTCAATAATTTATGATATTAAGACCGATTCGATTCTGGCAATGTTCACAGTACAACTTTTTATTAAAGTTTGGTAAATGATGATATAAGTTCAAATTTCAGTCCAACATTGAGAGGTTATTTATGATGGTTATGGAACCGATTTGAGTCCTGTGTTTACGGTATGTAAGGATCCACGATTATGATTTTGAGAAGCGGTCACTTAGTATAATTTTGGTTATTACTTCTCTTTTATTGTACCCTCCGAACTTGTGGAGGCCCGCATTAGGTTATTTACTTTTCTGTACTTTCTGGCTTATGGGGGCAGTATATTTGGTGGCTATGTTTTCTTTAATATTATTGTTCCAATTATTTATTTATAATATTTGGACCATTATTCCAAATTTTCTTTCTTACCTTGACTTAGCATTATTTCTCTCATCTTTTCTTACATTTATGTTACGGTTTAACTTAGTCGGCCTATGATGCCTACTGAATACCTGTGGCTTTGATACTCATACTACACTTTTATACTTTTTTCGTTTAGATCCGAGTACTAGTGTCCGTTGTTGATGTTGAGATTTGTGCTGGTCAAAGCTTTGAGATAGGGTGATTTCTCAGAGCCGGAGTTGACCTTTTCTCTTTCTTCTATTTTAGCTTAGTATTTTTATTTTTACGATTGATGTATATTTTACTATGATAGTACTCCTATTCTTTTGGTTTAGTCTCTTTTGTACGGATATTACTAGGTCATGAGATTTTTATTTCTTTTATTTATCTTTTATTTTATTATTATTCCATGGTTTATTCCTTACAAGTGTTTTACCCACGTATTTTTTGCATTTATGCCATTTCACACCAAGTTAGCACATTATTTATTGCTCCAGGCTAAGATTTGGATTATCAATTGGTGGAATAAAGTAGGTACCATCATCTCACAAAAATTGAGTTGTTTCAAATTAGTTTTAGAACGCTAGGTTTGCCAGTATTATTGGTAAAGAGCAAGTGTCTAGTAGAGTCTCGCAAATCAGAATGATAACATCTATTTCTATCTTTGAGAGGCTATAGGACATTATTAGTAGAATTTCACCTCCATCATAATTTAATGCTAAGATTCTAAGTTGGTTTCTTAAGATTCTTTGGGTTTCACTCTTTCGTAGATGGCTAGGACGTGTGCTACCACTACATGAGATGAGGACCCTAAATCGGCGACTAGGAATACTATCAGAGTTTGTGAATGACCTAAAGGTCAAGGACAACCATTATATGTATCCCTAGCTAGGGACCAGGATAGTGAGACTTTACTAGACCCTATCCCGCACCAATATTTAAGATTCCTCAACCCCAGATAGTGGTGGTATAGATACCAGTATAAGCCTCTTCGAGGTTTATTTTCTCATTATTTCTTATAGATGCATTGGTTTAGCTCTTGGGATTTTTGGTGGTGCATCATATGATGGTGTACAGTCTATGGACCAGAGTGGTATTGAGGTGGGGACACAAACTATAACTACGGCTCCCAGAGTTAAGATTCCTATAACACAGATAGTTGCTCAGCTAGTAGTTGCCCAACTTGCTCTTTCTATTGAAGAGCAAAAAATGTTGGGTAGTTTTCTAAGATAGACTTCAGTTAGGTTTTCTGGTGCATTAGGTGAGGATGCTTATGAGGATAGGCTCCATAATTTAGGCTTAGTTGAGACTTATGGAATGAATCACACTACCTTTTAGTTGGACTTGGTAGCTTGATATTAGAGGAAGGGTTATCTTTATTCCAGGCCAACTGGATCTCCCTTCTGACATAGACTCAATTCTCTAAGGTCTTCTTGGAGAAGTATATGGCTCATATCCTTAAGAGATCATTTGAGAGAACAGTTCTTGAGATTGAAGTAGGGCTCCATGACTGTTGTGGAGTATGAGGCTCGATTTTATAAGTTTACCAGGCATGCTATATCTATCTTATCGATCGAGTATGAACGAGTTTGGTACTTTGTTCGAGCATTGAGACTTTCTCTTTGCATAGCTACAAATAGTTTGTTGATGCTGGTAGATATTTTACTAAGGTTTCTAATCATTCTCAAATTATAGAAATAATGTATCATGAGGCCAGAAGGGCAACGATAAAAGGTTGCGATACTAGGAAAGCTTTAGCGAATGTCGAAGTTAATCATAGTTCAAAAGCAGTAGTTCTCTGGGTAGGTACCCTCTGCATCAGCCTTATCAGCACCAAGGTCAGTTTAGTAGGCTCGTTCATACCACACTTCAACTTATTAATGGAGGCCAATCTAGTTACAGTGATCATTTATGCCAAAGTAGTGTTTAACCTCTGAGAGGTTTGTTTTCTGGGTATTCTTGTTGAGATGGTTATTATAGGTTAGTCAAATCTTTTGGGTTTAGTACAACACTTGGGGCGTGTTATCATTATGAGGTGTAAGCTAATTTCTCTAGAGAGTGTCCTAGTGTGGAACTGGTTCTTGCAACTCAGAGTTCTTCACTAATTAGGGAAGTACCACCCCTAGCTAGAGGTGGTATGCATGGTTATTGGGGTGGTCCCCATGGTGATCATAGAGGTCCTCAGGTAGGTAGGAGAGAATATCGGTTAGGAGCTTAGGCAAGTGGCGGATGTGGTCAGTTATATGTCATACCTAGTAGACCTGAGGCAGAGTCTTTGGATGCTGTTATAATAGGTATGATTTTAGTGTGCCATCAACAGGGTTTTTCCTTATTTGATATGGGATCCACTTATTTTTATGTTTCTTCTTATTAAGCACCATAATTAGAGTTATCTTGGGATTCTTTATCTGAGCCGTTATGTGTATCTACTCCCATAGGTGATTCTTTAGTAGTGGATCAAGTTTATAGGTCATGTGTTGTGACTATTTGAGAGTTTTATACTTAGACTGATCTTATTGTGTTAGACATCGTGGATTTTATGTGATTCTAGTTATGGAATGGTTCTTCTCCTATCATGCAGTCTTGGATTGTTTTTCAGAGACCGTTACCTTATCTATGCTCGGTATACCCCCGATTATGTTACAAAGATCTATTAGTCGTGAGCTGATGGGGATTATTTCTTATGTTTGGGAAAGGAGACTTATTCCGAGGGGTTGTGAGTCTTATCTCACTTATATTTATGATGTTAGTGTGGAGAGGGTAACTTGACTCTATTCTTATAGTCAGTGAATTTCTAGATATTTTTTCTACCGATCCACCTGGTATTCCTCCTACGCATGATATTAAGTTTATTATTGATTTTTAGTCGGGAACCCGACCTATTTCTATGGAAACTTACCATATGTATCCTGTGGAGCTTAAGGAGCTAAATTCTTAGCTTCAGGATATTTTGGGTAAGGTTTTCATTAGACCGAGTATGTCTCGTTGGGGTGATCCTGTCATGTTCGTGAAGAAGAAGGATAGTTTCTTGCGTATGTGTATTAACTATAGGTAGCTTAATTAGGTGACAATAACGAATAAGTATCCTATGCTTCGTATTGATAATTTATTTGACCATCTTAAGGGAGTAGCAGTGTTCTCTAAGAATGACTTAAGGTTCAGTTACCATTAGTTAAGGATTTGAGCTGAGGACATCCCAAAGAGAGTCTTCAGGACTCGTTATAGTCATTATGAGTTCCTGATGATGTCTTTTTGTTTGACACATTCCCGGCCATGTTTATGGATTTGATGAACAACATTTTCAGGTCATATTTGGATTTTTCATGATTGTGTTCATTGAGGATATTCTTGTGTATTTAAGAAGTAGGGAGGTGCATATGTAGAATTTGAGGATTGCACTCTAGACTTTAAGGGATAATAGGCTTTTTTTCCAAATTCTCAAAGTGTGAGTTTTGGATCAAGTCGGTGACATTACTAAGACATATAATGTCTAAGGATGGGATTATGGTAGACCCCATAAAGTTTGAGGCTATTTGTGATTAGGACAGGCCTATATCTCTATTTGAGTTTTGCATCTTCATTGATTTAGCCGGTTACTACATATGATTCATTTAGGGTTTTGTTACTATTGCACACTGATGACCAGATTGACTCGAAAGGTAGTTCCTTTCCAGTGCTCCAAGGAGTCCGAGTCAAGTTGTTGGAAGTTTAATGGATTTCTCACTTCAACCCTATATTTGCTCTTCCCGTTGAGGGTGAGGGATTCAAAATCTATTATAATGCTTTTAGTGTTTGTTTAGGTTGTGTGTTGATGCATCAGGGTCGAGTTATTGCTCATGCATCAAGCCAGTTGCAGGTGCATGAGTGCAACTACCCCACTTATGATTTGGAGTTGGCAGAGGCAGTTTTCATGCTTAATATTTAGAGGCATTTTCTTTATGGCGTGCATTTTGTGATCTACACTGATCATGAAAGCCTTCAACATCTTATTCCCCAGAGAGAGCTTAATTCTAGGTAGCGTAGATAGATGGAGTAGCTTAAGAATTATGACATCTCTATTCTATACCATCTGAGCAAGGAAAATATGGTATTGGATGCCTTGAGTTAGAAGGTGGTGAGTATGGGTAGTTTGTTTTCTATTTCAGTTTCTAAGAGTTCGTTGGCATGGAATATCTTGTTCTTAGCCAAGTTGATGGTACTGGATATTTCTTACACGAGGAGGAACCTTTCTAGTGTTGAGGTGAGGTCTACCTTATTTGATTAGATCCGAAGTCATCAGTTTAATTATTTGATAGTTTGTATCATTTGTAATCAGGTGTTACATAGTAAGTCCAGGAGGGCTACTATTAATTCCGAGGGTGTTTGAAGGTTTGATGGCTTCATTTGTGTTTTGAGTGTTGTTGACTTGGTTCATTCGATATAGCGTGGGGCTCATAATTCTAGATGTTCAATTCACCCTGTTACAACTAATATGTATAGAGATTTTAGGCTGCATTATTAGCGGAGCGACATAAAGATAGATAGGATGGAATTTGTAGCTCATTACCTACGTTGTCAATAGGTGAAGGCCGAGTATCAGAGAACCTTTGGATTTATTCAAAGATTTCCCATTCCTGAGTATAAGTAGAGGAAGATCACCATGGACATTGTTAGTGGTATGACTCGCACCTCTTGTGGTTCTGATGGTATTTGGGTTATTGTAGATCTATAGGTAAAAATTGCCCATTTCATTCCTATTTAGATAACCTACAATGTTGAGAGGTTAGCCCATATCTATGTCTGTGAGATAGTTTGCTTGCATTCAGTGCCTATATATATCATTTTAGACTAGGGTTTGATATTTACGTATAGCTTCGATAGAGTTTTTCAGGAAAAGTTAGGTACTCAGCTGGATCTTAGAACAACTTTTCACCCTCAGACCAACGGGCAGTCAAAGTGGACTATTCAAGTTCTTTAGGCTATGTTTCGAGCTTGTGTTATTGATTTTAGAGGTTAATGGGAATAACACATAGCTTTGGTAGAGTTTGCGTGTAATAATCGATACCATTCGTGTTTTGAGATGACACTAAGTGAGGCATTAAATGGTAGAAGTTGTTGAACTCCAATAGAATAGTTTGAGACCTCTAATATTAGACCACGTGGTACTGACTTGCTTCAGGAGAAATTGGATAGAGTCAGGGTGATTCAGGATAGGCTGAGGGCAGATTATTGTTGGCAGAAGACTTATGCATATCGTAGACTTTGTGTCTTGCAATTTGGAGTTGGAGACGGGGTTGTCACGACCTGAGACTACCCCTAGTCGTAACACAGTGTTTAAGCCCACAAGTGACCCAAGATAACCCTTGATCTGGTATCTGCTATGAGCACTTAATGAATTAATAATAAAACATCATATGCGAAAGCTAAACTGATGAGAAATTCTATTAAGATATACTACTAAAACAATACCCAACGTGCCTGAACTGCTGATAAAACTTAAAGCAAGTCTAACTATCTAAAACCCTCTAAAACATATAGAGTTGATGGGAAAAACCCTCAACTAACTCTGACTGACTGAAATAAAGGAAGTACTAAAAATAACTACAAATAATTTGTCCTCGATGGTTGGGGTCTCACGACAACTGCTGCTGAGTGGCACTGAACTTACTAAGGGAGATCAGGGAACTGAGCATCTGAACGTATATTATATGATAATGTAGCGCAAAAGAGAGTATGTGGTTGTACTTTGAATATGATTGTAGTAAGATAAGTACTAACTGAAGTACATATCAATACTGAACATGAACATGTAAAATGAATGCAAGACCAAGTAAAACATGTATTAAAATAATCTGTAAAACTGACTGTCTGAATGGCTGGTAAACTAAACAATTGGTCATACAAACCTGAACTAATACAATCTGAATACTGAACTAAAATTTTGGGAGCTATAATTTAACCAACATGTGCAAATCTAAGTTTATCGGGGTCCAATCTGTAACCCCATTTGGAAGGGTGTCAGTACCTTGCCATTGGTACTAACATTGGCTATTTGGATCCACTATGTTGATGTTCCAAAAGACTAGGGTGTCAGTCTTCTACTGGTGGGTGACCTCTAAGAGAGTTTTAGTCCTCTACTGGCCGGTGACATCTCATAACCTACGCTGGCTACGTAGTTCTAGAACTAAGGAATTTCTACTAATGATCTCAGTCCTCTATTGGTGGGTGAGCCTTCATACCTAGGTTCGCCCGTTGCTAAATCCTACTCCCAACTGAACTGACACTAGTACAAATTAAAGTTAACAAGACTCACAACTAATAATAGCTCAATATGAATATGATAATCTGAATATGATGATAAAACCATGATTTGACTAAATTGTTCCTTGAAATTGAAAACATGCATATACGTATAGGTATCAGGTGTTCATAACCCACAAACACTAAAAAATACATTAATATCATCACAATACTTTAAGGAAATTCATGATTCATAGACCCAAAACATAGTAAATTTCACTAAACAGATGAAATCCATGAATTATGAGTATGAGAATATGTTAAACTTATTGAGGACAACATGCTCACATGGTTTAATTCATAAATTTATAATTAACATGGTCTCAACTGAATATCATATAGGTGACTGAGATTATAAAGCATGTAAGAACATAATTCACGTGGGGAAACACATTGTCATGGTTTGTATTCAAAATTATTAAGAGAAAATTGGGTAAATTCATATTTGACATTCAAATTTAATAAAATGAGGAAAAAAGGTTTATACTTGTAAAATAAGGGATCTTTGAGACTCAATGGGTGGAAGCAACCCATTGATGAATACCCCACATATCTGAGTTTGCTTGAATTCTTGAAGAAAACTTAGAATTGTGACCTTAGATGGGTGAATTCTTGGAAAAATCTTTTGAATTTTGTGCTCTTGAGAATGGGAGGAGATTGAATGTCGTTAACTGATGATGAATGGGGCAAATAATGCCCTTCTTGGGTTTTAAGTCATGGATTGGGTGTTTAGGGAGAGGAAAAGGACCAAAATACCCCTCACCCCTTAATGAAGGCTACACGATTTTACACTGCAGCGTGGTACGATGACTATTGCGGATGCCAACCTTCGTGACAAGCTACCTATCGGGAAGGCTATCCTCTGTGACATGCTGCGTATCATGGAGACTAACCTCGATGACACATTATGTATCACAGAGACTATCTTTTGTGACACGCTGAAATTGCTAAGGCTTACTGCCTCTGTGGTTAAAAATTACGCCGAACCTCTTCCAAAAATTCTGAAACTCTGCCGGATGAATGTTTTAACATTCCTAAACATATTTCAACACATAAATCAATGTTTTGAACTCAGGAAGGCAAAAAATAAATGGTTTGAAATCTTGGGGTGTTAACATGGACATGTCAGTTGTACTTAGTGTGAAATAATAGCTTTGGGACCTTTAAGAATGCGACGAATAACTAGAAGCTTGTCTTGGATCTTGTGCGGTATTATAATATCTCCCCCTTGAGCTTATTCATCCCCAAATGAAATTGTCTGAGTTGTGATACTAGGATATCTGAGATCCTGTACTGAATACTTATGAGTTGAGTCATGATTAAATATCAGAATCAGGAACATGACGAATAAACTGAACTGAATTTATGAATGCATGTTATAACATGAGAATTGTTGAATAGCTGAGACAGAAAATAAGAGACTTAACTTTAGGGAAACCATTACCTCAAGATGAATCTAGACTTGTAGATAAAAGATGGGGATACTTGGCTCGCATATCGGTTTCTATTTCCCAAGTATCTCCTTCAATGAATTGATTCCTCCAAAAAACCTTTACCAAGGCAACTTTTTTATTTCTCAACTTACGAATCTGACGTTCAAGGATTTCAACGAGGACTTCTTCGTAGGAAAGGCTATCTTTCACACCCACACTCTCTAAAGGGTTGACAAAAGTTGGGTCACCAATGCATTTCTTTAGCTAAGAGACATAAAACACTGGATGCAGTGATGTCAATTCTGTAGAAAACTCTAACTCATAAGCTACCTTTCCAAAATGGCTCAAAATCCTATATGGTCCAACATAGCGGGGACTGATCTTCCTTTTCTTACCAAACCTCTTCACCCCTTTTATCAGTGAAATTTTAAAATAAACTAAGTCACTAATATCAAACTCAATATCTCTTCTCCTCATATCAGCATAGGATTTCTGTCGGCTCTCGGCTGTCTTCAGCCTTTCTCGAATCAACTAAACTTTTTGTATTACCTCATACACTGGATCTGGCCCTATGAAAGTTGCCTCACCTATTTCAGACCAACTAATAGGCGATCTATACCTTCTTCTATAGAGATCCTCAAATAGAGCCATCTGAATATTGAAGTGATAGCTGTTGTTTTAGGCAAAATCTTATAAAGGTAGGTGGTCATCCCAAATACCCTTGAAGCCGATAACACAAGCCTTATACATGCCCGCTAAGTCTGAATGGTCCACTTCTCCTGACCATCTGTCTGATGATAAAAAGTTGTACTGAGATGGACTTGGGTACCAAGACTAATCTGAAAAGTATTCCAAAAGTAAGAGGTAAATTGGGTACCTCTATCTGAAATGATGGTCAAGGTAATCCCATGCAACTTTATCAAATCCCTGAGATAGAGTCTAGCATAATCCTTAGCTAAAGGCAAGAAATGGCCTGACTTGGTTATTCTATCTATAATGACCAAAATTGAATAATGTTGATGACATATATGAGGTAATCATGTAACAAAATCCATGTTCACCAGCTCCCACTTCCAAGTGAGGATGCTGAACTCCTGAAGCGTACCACTAGGCCTTTGGTGCTCAACCTTAACCTGCCGACAATTCGAACACTTAGCCAAAGATTTTGTAATAAATATCTTCATACCATTCTGCCAATACAGTTATTGAAAATCACAATCATCTTAGTGGCTCCTGGGTGAATAGAATGTCGCACACCATGTGCCTCCGCTAATATTCTATGCCTTAAATCATTCAAACTAAAAACACATAAACTACCCTGAAAGTAAAATACACCATCTCCTCTTTAGGAGAAAACCTCAACTTTTTGATCTCAAACTGCCTCTTTCAACTTAACTAGTATAGGATCTTTGTCTTGCTTTTGTTTCACCCTACCACCAATGAAGATTTCAAGGAATTTTGAACCCATATACTACCTTTGATCGAATAAACCAATCAAACGCTTAATTTAGAAAGCTGATGAACCTCACAAACTAACTCTTTCTTATTCTCCTCAACATGCACAAAACTTTCTATAGACAATCTACTAAGGCATCGGCCACAACATTTGCCTTACCTAGGTGATACAACACACTCATATCATAGTCTTTCAATAGTTCAAGCCACCTTCTCTGACGAAGATTTATATCCTTCTGAGTGAATACATATTATAAACTCTTATGATCCATAAGCATATCAACATTAACCCTATAAAGTTAATGCCTCCAAATCCTTAAGGCAAAGACAACTACTGCCAACTCAAGATCATGAGTCGGGTAATTATTTTCATAGGGGTTGAGCTGCCTTGAGGCAGAGGCTATGACCTTACCTCTCTGTATTAACGCATAACCAAGACCAACTCTAAATACATCATCATAAACTACAAACCCATCTGAACCCTATGATAGAGTCAATACTAGAGGGAAAGTGAGTCGAGTCTTCAACTCCTGAAAACTCTTCTTGTAGGAATATGACCACTAAAATTTGACTTTCATTTGGGTTATTTGGGACATGGGGAAACAAATAGAAGAAAATCCTTCAACAAACCATCTGTAATAACAAGATAAACCTAAGAAACTCCTAATATTTGATGGAGAGATAGGCTTAGGCTAGTTTCTCACCGCTTCGGTCTTTTAACGTTCAACTAAAATACTATCACTGGAAATAATGTGACTAAGGAAAGCTATTGATCTAAATTAAAATTTACACTTGCTGAACTTAGTAAATAACTGGTGATCTTTAAGGGTCTGCAATATAGTCCTTAAATGGTTTGCATAATCACTTTCAGTATGAGAATAAACGAGGATGTCATCTATAAAGACTATGACAAACATGTCCAAGTATTGCTTGAACACACTGTTCATCAAGTCCGTAAAATTTGTAGGAGCATTCGTTATTCCAAAAGACATAACTAGAAATTTGAAGTAACCATACCGAGTTCTGACTGCTGTCTTCGGGATGTCACATTCTCTGAATCTGAGCTAATAATAGCCGAATCTGAGGTCTAACTTAGAGAAATAACTTACACCATGAAGTTGGTTGAACAAGTCATTAATTATTAGGAGAGGATACTTATTCTTGATTGTGACTTTATTCAACTAACGGTAGACGATGCACATTCAGAAAGAACCATTTTTTTCTGCACGAAGAGAACTGGAGCACCCTACGGAGAAATACTCGGTCTCATAAAACCCTTATTAAGAGGTATTTCAACTATTTCTTCAACTTCTTAAGCTTAGTGGATCCATTATGTAAGGTGGAATTGAGATAGGCTGGGTATTTGGAAGTAGATCTATTTTGAAGTCAATTTCCCTCTCGAAGGGAACTCTGGAAAGATCTTCTATAAATAATTGTGGAAACTCATTCACTACTGGAACTAAATCAAGACTCGGAGCTTCAGAATTTGAGTCCTTGACTTGGACAAGATAGTAAATACATCCCTTGGATATCATCATTATTGCCTTAAGGTAGGAGATAAACTAACCTATAGGCACCAAATTACTATCCCTTCATTCAATAACAGGCTCATTAGGAAACTGGAACTGGACTATTCTATTTCAACAGTCAACTAAGGGATAGAATGAGTGGAGCCAAACCATGCCGAGAATGACATCAAAATCAGTCATATCTATGTTTACACGGTCAACTGAAATAACTTTCTAAGTTACTATGATCGGGTAATTTTTATATACCCATCTAGATATAATAGAACTACCTACTGGGTTAGACACTGAGAAGGGCTCTGCTAATATGTTAGAACAAACACAGAAGTCTATAGCTATGAAAAAGTCAAAAAAGTGAAGTTTTGGGGTATAACAATGCATAAACGTGAAGGTAGAAGTCTTGTAACGTACCCATAACCACATCAGGGGAACTTTCCAGGTCCTACCGAGTCTGGAGAGAATAAAATCACTCCTGGCACTTCCCACTAGTGGCATTGGAAGTGGCTTCCTACAGAATCCGATAACCTATTAGAGTTGATGAAAAATTAGACTGACCTGATGATTATAATCCTTTCCCTTTTGGACAGCCAGTGGGCAATCCCTAGTCCTGTGGTCTAGCTTGCCTCATAAAAAATATGCATCACTACCAACCCAACACTACCTCTGATGGTTCTAACCACATCTCCTACAAAGAATATTAGTGCGACCACTATTCGCTCTTCCCTAGGACTTAGAGCCTGACACTTTATACCAATTGTCCTACCTGAACTTAGGCACTGACGCATTAACTGAAGATGGGACTTGAGCTAAAGATTTTTGGCAGTACTAAGAATGATTCCCACCATCAGACCTTTGCTGTGAGAAGTTGAAGCTGCCAATTCTGGCCTTCTTATTTTCACTTTTCTTCTCTTAGAGTTTATCCTCATCAATCTGAGGAGAATGAACCACAACCTAGAAAGGTCCATATTTTTAATCAACAAAGCTATTCTGCACTCCTTGACTACCCCATCTGATACACCAAACAAATACATACTCATTCTGGCACTAGAATCAACCACCATTGTTAGAGTATACCTTAGGTAAACTTGAATGAGTACTCATTCAATCTCATATTACCTTGCTTCAGATATATAAACTCTTACACCTTGGACTTCCTCAACTAGAGTGGGAAAAATCTGTCTAAGAAGGCTGTAGCAAACTCATCCCACTCTATACGTCCTACCTTTATACCTCCATCCTCCTTTCACTGCTTGAACCAAGTATGATCCACTCCTTGTAATTGGTAAATAGCTAAGTCATCATTCTCACTAGTAGTAACACTAATACGAGACAAAAGTACGAAATGAAAAACAACACTAAAACAAAAAAACAAGGAAAATGAGATAAAAATACAAAAAGGATAAAATGATAGATAGATTGACATAAAATGATAAAGAGAGGAAAATCTAAGGGTATATTAAATCTGAAGACCTTCCTATCAAAATATTATAAGCACCAACCTCTTACGAGGACACAATGGAAATGGATCCCGAGCACCCACATTTCTAGACAACCAAAGAAACTCCCAATAAGTTTTAATAAAAGTACTCACAAGTGTATCTCAATTCATCATTCATAAACTAATTCTAAAATAAAGGAAAACTAGCTATTTATAGACATGGTCTATTTATTATACAATGGGCCCAAAAGTGACCCTAAATTGCTATTGGGCTCAAAAGTGACCCAAGAGCCAAAAAAATGCAATGGATACTCTCTTAAAGTTCAAGCTATCATCCAACTGTGGTGTCGCCCATTCCTACCTCAGAGTATATCATCAAATATATCTTATTTCTAAGCTATCTTTCATTCATGTATTTGATCCCCTAAAACGATCAAGTCTTGGATCCGTATATGTGATCCTTGAAGCATCGATCCCAAAGGAGTGGAGCCCATTAAGATTGTATCATCCTTCCTTTCTTGAAGAGAATTAGTCCTCGAATCCAACTACTTTATCAACTTGTCGTTGTTCCTTTCAAGTTTGGAATCCTTTGGTAAGAATTACATTAGGCCTTTATGCTTATTTTCATAAGGCCTTTTCCTTGCATCCTCCTTTGATATTGTTTATTTATGAACCTACATAAATGAAGGAGTGATGGTAGATAAAATGCTAGCATCATGGTTAGCAAGTAATAAAGGATCCATGTTGGAATTACCCTTTTCAATTTGGGAAGACTTATTGCTTAATTGGACATGTTCTTGAGGTCTTGGGGTATAATTTTAATGGTTGAACCCTGGTGTTTGGTTAATGAGTCATTTCTCCATGTTTTCCAATGTATAGTCAATTCGTGTCATGGATCCATTTATTTTATCCACCATTTGTTGCATCCCCATGAGAGGTTTTATAAGGGTATCAATGGTTACTCTACCCATGACTTCTTAGTATAATTGATAATGGCAAGATGATACAATCTGAGATGGCCTTAAAACTTTAGAGTACATCTTCTGAGGCCAATACAAAGAGGTCCGATCCATAAATAAATCAAGAGCTCAAGAGGACATTCGGTGGACCCATTTTTAGGCTCTTAAGCCCACAAGGTCATGTGGAGCATGCTTGAAGAGACCATGTGGGTTATTTTGGAAATATCCTCTTTTGGGCTATTTCTTGTAACAGGCTATCTTAGTGAAAAACAACACTATAAATACATGACTTAGTAATTTTATTTCATAACTTTGATGATATTTTGAGAGAATACTCCTATGAGTGTTTTTATAAGTGTGGATTCACATGTGACAAGTGTGGATTCAATTGTGGCCAAACGTGGATTCGTTTGCTGTTGGTTACCCATTTAGAAACGAGGGTTGCTTGGGGATTCTGGTTCCCTTGAGGTCTTCGTAAGAGTGTGGTGTTGTTATTGTGAGTATTTAGGGGTTTTAGAGGTTGATAAACTTTACTTCCTATTTCTTGTAATAATATGTCTCACTATCTATCTTTATGTTATAGTATTTGTTATGTTTGAATCTTGTCTTCTCATTCTCGGCTTGTGCTAGCTACTTTAGTGGTGTTTTCATCTTGTTATCATCTTTACATAGTTGGATTGTAGCATTTGGTATCAGAGGCCAATACATCTTCCGAGGCCAATACAAAGAGGTCCAATCCACAAACATGCAAGAAGGTAAAAATAGATAAGTTTACATAAGAGAATACAAGAAATAAGAAACTAAACGTGAATCAAATGCTAAGACTCCTAAGGCTTGTATAAAAGAACACCAACGTCTTACATAAACCTCAAGGGAATTGGAAACCCCAAGAAGCCCAAGTTTCTAAACAAGTAACCAACACAAACAATTCCACGTTTGTCACAAGTGATTCCATACTTGCAAAACACTCATAAGAGTATTCTCTCAAAATATCATCAAAGTTATGAAATAAAATGACTAAGACATGTAGATATAGTGTTCCCTTTGCCTAAGATAGCCTATTATAGACATAGCCCAAAAGTGGTTATTTCCTAAATAACCCACATGGGCTCTTCGAGCATGCTTCACACGGCCTTGCAGGCTTAGGAGTCTAAAAAGGGGTCCACCGAATGTTTTCTTGAGCTCTTGACTTGTTTGTAGATTGAAGCTCTTTTTATTGTCCTCGGAAGATGTACTCTAAAGCTTTAAGGCAGTCTTGGATCGTATCATCCCCCCCTTCATGAAAAGGATTCGTCCTCGAATCCAAACCTTACAAATCCAAAGTAAAGACAAACGAACACACACTCCTCATGGCATGTGGGTTAGAGTTAGTACAATCAATCATAACATCATGCCAAGTTTGCACACACTTGACATACAACCAAAAATCCTTTGTTATCAATAAAATGAATTCATCATATACTACATAAAATGTGTTGTCTATAAGGAGCCTTATGAAACAAGGAAACTGCCAAGGTCATAAGGCACAAGTATTTTATTATTTCACCATAAGACCCTATCCAAGAACTCCCACCTCTATCAAAAATAAATTCATAATTAACATGGATATAATCAAATGCAAAGAGGTAGTAAAGAAAGGTATGAAGAAAATGAGTCCCGTCCAAGGTGTTTCTATACTTAAGAGTAGAAAAGTACACAAGAAATCTAGTAACCAAGTCAATAGAAGTTGGAATAACCAAGGAATGAGTTAATTCATTAGGATGTACAACACTCTTCCTTCCAAGAAAACCCATGTTCACACAAAATGCATTTTCTACCCAAACATGGTCAGTATCATACACAAAAAGGTAGTATAGGAAGGAATCGAGTGTAATGGCATTATCCAAGGTGATATCATCTATAGAAATGCCAATTGGCTCAAAATATATAGCACATAAGTCACACTAGGATGGAATCAAGATACTTAAACATGTATGACTTCTTCCTTTCAAGTTAATCATCAACTTGGCATCCACAAGTTGGGATTCATACAATTTAAGCATAAGTGTGTCAAACAAGGATGCACATGTATAAGCAATACCAAAGGATACAATGACACATGCTCCCTACAGTTCTAAAAAATGATACACCAAAGTTGTTCTTTATGACTTCCACAAGACAATTTACTATCACTTGTCACATTGGCTTCAACACTAGGTGGACACAAATTGATCTTGCAAGAAGAGTCAATTTTGTTATCATTAGGATCAACTACCGTATCCACACTCTCAAGTTTTACATTATAATCATGAAGTAAAGAGAAATTCAGCTCACCTAAAGATAAGCTATCATTCACACTTAGTTGGCTACTAGCCTCATTCACTAGAGTGCAAGGGTTAGATTAGTTACCTTGAAGTTCATTTGGAGCATGTCCACTCAAAGGATCTTGAAGAATTGGTGGATTGGGAAGGGAGGATTTAGGAAAGCTTGTATGCTCTATCAAGTTATCCAAAATATTTGAAAGAGACACTTCCATCCCTTCCATTTTTTCTTCCATTCTTGACATTGTACTTTCATGAGATTCAAATCGGCTATCTATGGCGTCAAACCTTTCCATGACTGATCTAACCCAACTAGGAATTTCACCTTCATCCGCTATTGTACCTATCAAAAGAAACACTAAACAAAACAAAATAAAAAAACAAGCACGTTAAGGTTAGAGAAAGAAAACAACCTTATAAGCTCTCAAGCTCACATTTTTTAATGTCACGTAATTGGCATCGCAAGTTTTGTGTCCCATTTGTACTCCAATGATATTACTTCGTACCAATTGTGGATTGAGGTCAGAGTGGATTCTTGTTTGAAAGTCTCAAATAAATAAAATTATGTAAGGACGTGAATCAAAATGCTACAACCAAAAAAAGCACACGAATAACAAAGACACAAAAGAAAATGAATTCTAAACTAATTCACAACTAAGTAGGTGATTACTAGTTGTTCATTAGTACTAGAATCAAGAAATGAAACCAAAAAAGTAAAGAAAAGAAACCAAGAATCAAAAAATTAAGCTTTAGGTGACGTGGTAGCTTGGTCAACGTTGGTTAACATTTTGGGAGTTGACTTGTTCACTTGTTTCCAATTTGAAATTCAATTCAATCTTCAATTTGAGGAGTGATAGGCGGTTTTTGAGTGAATAAATACAAGAATTTGGACCTTTCAATTTTTCTTCAAGATCAAGAGAATTTGAATTCTCTTATGGTCCCCTGCTTGTTCTTTCTTCTATTTTTTTCTTGAGAATATTCCTCTTTTGATGCTTTTTGTTTCTTTCTTCCTTTGGAAGACTTGGAATATGCTTGGAATATTATTTGAGATAAACAACTTTAACACCTTCTCTCACCTCCTTTTTAGATCAAAGAACCACTTTTGAATATTCTTCTTCAACAATATATGAAGAACATGAAGAACACCAAGAACATTCAAAGTTTAACCCAAGTTGACCATTAAGTAAATGACCTTGGGATTTGATTTTTTTCTTGCAATTCCAAGTTCACATTGACAATACAAGCACAAATATCACGTTTTCTACTCCAAAACCTTAACAATCACCTTCCAAGTTTGAGATCCCACCTTTAAATTTCTTCAAGCTCAAGCTTAACAATGGTGGATGACTCAAATCAACTCGGAATTAGCTCAAATTCTAGATCTACACTCTCTTAGTGTTAGGAACAAGGATCAAATAATAGAAACAAATTAAATACACAAAAGTCTCCTAGGTATAAGCTCAAAGTTTTGGCAAAAGAGAAAAAATGGGAACAACTATTTTTTTTGTGATTTTCAGTTTTTGACTTTTTTTTGTTGATTATCTGGATAACAATCCCAAGATTGATTTTATTGGGACAAAATAAAACCTTGATGTTGATACCAAATGATACCTAAATCTTCCTAAGTGAGGAAAAGACTAACTAGTGAACCAAAACACAAACAAGTAATAAGGTAAAGATAGAGAAGTTAAAATAAGAGAATATAAGAAATAAGAACCAAAACGTGTATCAAATGCTAAGACCCCTACGGCTCGTATAAATAAACACCAACTTCCAATGTGAACCTCAAGGGAATCTGAATCCCCAAGCAATCCATATTTCTAAACAAGTAACCAACACAAACAATTTCACATCTGTCACAAGTGATTCCACACTTGCAAAACCCTCATAAGAGTATTCTCTCAAAATATCATCAAAGTTATGAAATGAAATGACTAAGGCATGTATTTATAGTGTTGTCTTTAACTAAGATATCCTATTACAAAAAATAGCTCAAAAGTGTATATTTCCAAAATAACCCATATGGGATCTTCAAGCATGCTACACACGGCCCTGTAGGCTTAGGAGCCTAAAAAGTGGTCCACCAAATGTCCTCTTGAGCTATTGACTTGTTTGTGGATTGGACCTCTTTTTATTTGCCTCAAAAGAAGTACTCTAAAGTTCTAAGGCTGTCTCGGATTATATCAAGAGGAAACAACTATTGATGACTCATTTAAAAGATAAAGGTAAGGACTTTGAATTCAAGAATCAAAATAAAAAAGAAACAAATCAAAAATGACAAATGAACAAGGAGATATAACACGAGAGACTTGAATTCAAGAGTTTAACTAAGAAACAAAAGATACAAGAAACAAAAAATACAAGAAACTAAGACACAAAAGAAGGACAAAGAAAAGAGCTAATTATACAACTAAGTAGATTACGGTTTACTTCTTAATTAGTATCAAGAATCAAAGAAATGAAAGGAGGAATTATTAGATGAAATTAATGGGTTTGAACCTGATTTGAGGAGTTTTGATGTTTATAATGAGTTCAAAATGGTTGAAGAGGCATTGGGGAAGTGTAATTGGCCAATTTGCCCTTCTAGTGGTACCTTTTTGTACACTCTTTTGCCTTCTTCCTTTGGAATATTCCTTTTTGATGCCTTTTGATTCTTTTCTCTCTTTGGAAGAATGGAATATTCTTTGGAATAAATAAGGACCACACCTTATATCACTTAAATTTTGGACCAAACACCACCTTTTGAAAAGAATTCAAGATGAAGAATTGAATCTTCCTCAAGAACACCAAAAACTTCAAAATGCTCTAACTCTTCAATCCTTGCTTGGAATGCGATGAAATTTTGAACTTAATCTATTTTATACCACCAAGCCACATTCCATGCATCATTATTCTCAAATTCCTCACCACAGATTTTATATTTCAACACCCACCTTTAATCTTCAAACTTGAGCTCCTCAATAATGGTAGATCCTCCGATTTAACTCTGATTGAGTTCAAATTCGAGATTTAGACTCTATTAGTGTTAGGGAACAAGAATGTAATACTAAAACCACAATAAAATAACAAAATCAAAGACTTAAAATTTGACCTAGGGTCAAAAAATAGAAATAGTAATTTTTTTTGTGATTTTTCAATTTTTCCACACAATGAGACCCAAGATTGACTTTGTGGGAATGAAATCAAGATAGATTCTGGTACCAAATTATACGAGACAAAAGTAAGAAATAAAAACAATACGAAAACATGGAAACACAAGGAAATGAGATAAAAATACAACAGGATAAAAATATAGATAGATTAACACAAAATGATAAAGAGAGGACAACCTAAGGGTATATTAAACCTGGAGACCTTCCTATCGAAATATCACAAGAACCAAACTCTTATGTGGACACAATCGAAATGGATCCCGAGCACCCACATTTCTAGACAATTAAAGAAACTCCCAACTAGTTTCAATAAATACTCTCTCAAGTGTATCTCAATTCATCATTCATAAACTAAGTCTAAAATGAAGGAAAAATAGCTATTTATAGCCATGGTCTATTTATTACACAATGGGCCCAAAAGTGACCCTAAATTTCTATTGGGACCAAAAGTGACCCAAGATTTAAAACAATGCAACGGGCGCCCATACTCTCTCAAAATCCAAGCTACCATCCAAATGTTGTGTCACCCGTTCCTTCCACAGAGGATATCATCAAATATAGCTTCTTTCTAAGCTATCCTCTATTCACGTATTTGATCTACTAAAATGAACAAGTCTTGGATACGTAGATGTGATCTTTGAAGTATCAATCCCAAAGAAGTGGAGACCATTGAGATTGTACCAAATACCCATGATATATGTCACTTTCTGCACACCATCCAGAAACTCTTACGGATCCTCCTCAAACTTGGATCCAAAAAATAATCGAGGATTCATTTGAGTGAAGTCTCGGATCCTAGATGTTGCCGCACTCACTATTGGATTGGTTGGGGAAACAACCTGCTGTTTACTTTTAGTACCCATAGTTTGCGTAAAAATGATGAAAGCGATCCTAAATTTGGCATGGGAAACATGTTTGTTTAGAGGGTCTTCCTAAACAGGTGGTGGTGCGTGATGATCCCCGTTCCTTCTTCCATTATTTCTTTTGGGAGTTATTTTCTATAAATAGATGAAGGATGATTTAGAAAAGGTGATTCAATAGAGCTCACACTCTATCACACAACATGAATATTGAAAGAAGGAAAACTTTCCTAAAACTCTCGTAGCCTCTTGCCCATAGGTGTGGCACGATTCACACCCATGCACAAGTCTCTACTCAATGCGGCTTTTATATACCTTAGTATACTTTAAAACCCTAGGCTCTGATACCAAGGTTGTCATGACCCGGGGGTTTTTAAACCTTAGACCCATAACTGATAATTGCTCAACATAAATATGATAATCTGAATATGATAATAAAAGCATGATTTGACTTGCTTATTGCTTGAAATTTGTAATATGCATAAATATATAGGTATCTGATTACACTCAACTCACTCCCATGTTTTAGGAGTGAGGCGGTCATCGTCAATAACCCAACTAGAGTTGGGGTCCAATCCACAATAAGCAAATTATAAATTTCGAGTCTTATGGGTGTTCCAGTTACTAAAAGGGACCCCGAAATGTTCACAAATACGACATGTGAAATAAAATAGGGGGATTTTGATTGGGAGATGGTTTGTCAACTAACAAATCTTGGATGTAACACTTTTGATTTAAGATTAAGAATGGAGAGGGTTTTGGGATTATGTCTACCTACGAGTAAAGAAATGTGGGTTAATGATGGTTTAACATGAAGCTTAGTTGCTGACCAACGGGTAGGCTAGGTCGAAGGTCAGTGTAGTCAATTTTTCAATAAAACTACAAGAATTTTACCCATTGGATCTTTCAAGCACCTAACAAGTGTACGATTCATAATCACCCGAAACCTCAATCAAGCATCCCTATTTCTAGGATGATGTTTTTGACATGATTTACACTCCAATTACACTTATTTCTAAGATTGCAAAAGGTAGTAAACCATAGGCTCAATTGTCCACCATTACCCCATCCCCCTATAACCCTTTTTCAATAATGTTATGGGTTACCTCAAGTTCACCTTCATATTTTTTTCAAGGATGATGAAGGGTTTTTAGAGTTTGGGGTTTTCACGTATCATACCCATTTAGAGATTTGGGGTTTTCACCCATCAAATTCTAACTAATTAATCCAAATAATGGTGGAATCCATACTCAACAACTAAAAATCATGAAAACACATCAATACCCGCATACAATTACACTTTAGTTCAACATAATCCCAAGACTAAAGAAGCTAGCTCCTCATGAGATAAGAGAAAAGATTTTAACTAAGTATTTTATCCATGATGTTCAAGATGATAGAGGATAAAAATAATCTTCAATTCCACACACAAATGTCACTAATTTTCTCTTGGAATAATAACTACAATAACTATGAACAATCAATTTTTCACTCCAAATTCTTGGGTTCTCTTTCTCTCTTTCCCCTTTTAAGTGTTTTGAATCCTCCATATAAGTCTTTGATTTAGCTACCCATATTGACTACAATTCCCTTTACTCACTTGACTTACTGTCCCACGGTTATAGAGCTTCGACTGCATCACGCAATTGCGATCATGTTTTTCTGATCGCGGTTGAGTTACCCAAAGCTGGATGTGCTCCCTACTTAACTGGCTATGATCCCGGTGTTCAGACCACGACCGCGGTAACTGAGGCCCTTCTATTCCTGGTCTTCATATGCACTTTCTTGATATATTTTTGATCATTTTGAGCTCCATTACACATCTTTCCATCCCTTAAACTATACGCCTACAAAGAGTTGATATTAGTGCATTTAATCATAACTATGTCTCGTTTAGTTATCCAAAACAAGGTAATGTGTACAAATATTGAGTGTGAGTGAGTGGTAAGATCACCAGTCATCAACAACCCCAACTTAAATCTATTGTTTGTCCTCAAGCAACACTACCTCTTACCATGAGTCACAATCGTTTATGCCCAAACTTCATGCCTTAATGATCACAAAGGCTTTAACATTAGTCACTACCACCAGTATCTCATTGCACATGGGCTAAGCGAATTTCACTACACCCCTCATTATAAAATTGCTAAATTCAAGGCTACATAGGACTTCATAGAGCGACCAAGCAACAAAAAACCAATACTCTAGAAGTGACTCCCTTTTGACCACAACTAAGCTATACTCCATTTGTCTCATTGTCGGAAGGTTACAAAATCACCCGCCTCAACTTGTTTTACATGCCAAACTCACAAGAAAAAGAATTCCTCACAATAAGCTACAAAATATGCAACAAGGAATTTTAAGTGGACAACTTTCTCCTTCACCAAAGAAATCTCCATGCAATAAGTGTCATACAATAGGCTTGCCCCTATTTTCAATCGCCACCACAAAGAAAGTAAATGGTTGGAGATCTTAAAGGGATTTTTAATCTTTTAATGTAGGTTCGGGTTAGGGTAGGATATCATTTGGGAATAACATGGCTACACCCTTCCTTGAACTTCTACATCACACCTTTTCAATCCCCCTTTTTGACTATGGGCCACTCTTAATTTTTCTCTCTTTTTTATCATGCCTACCTTTTATTTCCTTTGTTCTCCAAACTTCTTTCATCTCTTTTTCTTCCACTTTCATGCAATTCTTTTCTTTATTCGACTCTTTTTACTTCTATTCAGTTCTTTTCAAAGTCTAGGCACATTAGGCATATAATTACATCTTCGTGGAACCAAACTTACTTCCATCAATCTTTACCACCCCCAACTTAGGATTTTATCCTTGAATTATATTTTCAAGTTCATGGAGGGTATGGTTCAAAAGAGGAATAAAGAGAATGGTTTACGTCTTGTAATATGTTCGCCAAAGAAAGTTCGAAAGGCTCAAAGTGGGTAACTAGGGATTATATTAATGCTTGGGTAGGCTTTTTAGGATAGAGTGGGATTCTAAAATCATAAAGGTGGACTAAGATCATTTCTCCAATCAAATACAATCATCATTAGCTTTGAAAGACTAATGGGGCAAGTTCAATATAACACAAGTGTACAAAAGATGAATACCAAAATATCACCACACATGGCAAGCAAAATTTGCCAAAGTGGCTCAAATGTCCCTCCCACGAGAGACAAAATAGGAGTATATATTTCTATTTATAAGTCAAAATTTATGAAGCCACAAAAAGGTAAAAAGTTTTGTTACTATATTGCTCACATCCATGCCCTTAATTTTTCAAAAGTTTTAGATGGAGAGGGTTGTTTATTTTCCATTAGCCTCTCGCACAATTTCCTAAACTATGGTTATACTTAAAGCCTTAGTCTCATATTTAGGCTCAAAATGGGTGAACTACCCATATGGCTACTAAGATTTCACCACTGGTGTACAAAGTGACCCTAATTTAATAAAATACAATGACACAGGTACTCAGACTTCCCTTGCCTTCTAGATATCTATGCTATGGGTACTCAAAATTTCCCTATTTTACCCTTAAGAAGGCCGCCACTCAATTTATCATAGGGCAAAGTTCATTAGTAACTAGAAAGTCCCAAGTAGCCTTGCTACACCCCCAACTCAAAGGCTAGAAATGTCCCCACTGAAGTAAGTTTATGAAGTAAAAGGGATTAGAAAGGCTTCCAAAGATAGTAGGCAGTGTAGGATTCTGAAGTCGAGAACACGTCAATAAGTCTGCAATCATGTTGATGTGATTGTGGTCTGCTAACCTCGATAACGGTAACTAAGATTGAATTCCCCTATTTTTGCTCTATTTTTTATTCTTGCATGGCTGCTAGTTTTCCAGCTCTGTTTTCCCCTATTTTTCTTAGTACACTACGTATGTTAAAGACCTAAAAAGCATAAAAACAAATACAAGATGAGTTAAAAATGGGTTGCCTCCCATCAAGATCCTAATTTAACATCGCGACACGACTCTCCCCTTATTACCACATAGCATTTTTGAAGTTGATACACTCCAACTTGGCCACCATGGGAATTCTCTAGTTGTAATGCTTCACCCTTTGACCGTTTACTATGAATTTTATTCCTTCATTATCTTCCAATTCAACAACACCACTTGGATAGACATTAGAAATCCTAAATGGTCCCGACCACTTTGAGCGAAGATTCTCGCAATGAGTTTCAAACGGGAATTGTAGAGGAATACATTCTCCCCTATATGGAATTCTCACCGTAATATCTGAGCATCATTCTATTTTTTAATTTATACTTATACAATGCCGAACTCTCATATGCCTTTTAGCATAATTCCTCCATCTCATGGAGTTGCACCACCCGTGCATCAGATGCTTCTCCCTAATTCATATTTAACCTCTTCAAATCCCACAAAGCCCTATACTCAAGATCAATGGGTAAATGACATGCTTTTACAAACACAATCTATAGGGATACATTTCAATTGGTGTTTTGTAGGTCGTTTTATAGGCATAAAGTTCTTCATTAAGTTTCCTTTCCCAATTCGTGCGGCTTATATTTACCGTGTTTTCGAGTATGACCTTGATTTCTCAATTCAAAAACTCCAGTTGTACGCTTTTTTGAGGGTGCTATGGAGTGGCAAACTTGTGTTTAACTCCATTCTTGTCAAGAAGAGCACCAAACACACGATTGAAAAAATACGAGCCGTCATCACTAATGATGGCCCTAGGCGTGCCGAGCCATGTGAAAATATGTTTGTTTAGAAATGAGGTGACACACTTAATTTCATTAGTAGGAAGTGAAATGGCTTCCACCCATTTGGAGATATAATCGACCACCACTAAAATGTATTTATTCCCAAATAAACTCACAAAAGAACCCATGAAATCAATTCCCCTACATCAAATTGTTCCACCTCAAGATTAGGCTTGGGGGCATCTCTTGACTTCTTGAAATACCTTCATACATTTTACATTTATGGCAAGATTTAATCCATTTAATGGCATCCCTGTGCATTAAATGCCAATAAAACCCACATTGGTAAATCTTTACGGTGGTTCGGGTTCCTCCATAGTGACTGCCATAAGGATTTCAATATCCATGACACACCACCTAATAACTCCATCAGCATATTCTTGAAACAAAAATGTCTCATTCCAAAAATACCGCTTTGCGTCAAACAAAAAATATTTCTTTTGATGGTAGCTCATTCCTACAGAGAGCACTCCACTCGCTACATAGTTGGTAAAGTCGGCATACCATGGTGTATTATTCCCCTCGATGTAGATGATCAATTCATTGGGTAAAGTATCATCAATTTCTATTTCCTTATGCTTTTTATTGTTGCCTTCAAGTCGAGAGAGATGATTGGCCACTTGATGTTTACACCCTTTCTGGTCTTTCACCTCAAAGTTGAACTCTTGTAATAGAAAAATACACCTAATTAAATCTGGTTTTGCTTCTATATTGGCTATGAGATACTTAAGGCGGAGTGATCCGTGTGTGCCACTACTCTCGTGCCTAGCAAATTGGCCCGAAACTTTTCAAAGGCATAGACTACCGCTAATAATTCTTGATCGATGATAATGTAGTTATGTTAGGAGTCATTTAAAGTTTTTCTTGTATAGTAGATAGGATGAAATATTTTGTCCTTGCATTTCCCTAGCACCGTACCTAATGCAATACCACTTGCGTCAGACATTATCTCAAATGGTAATGACCAATTCGGGGACACAATAATAGGGGCTGAAATGAGAAATTCCTTAAGATGTTAGAAATCTTTAAAGCATGCCTCATCAAAGTTGAATTTAGATTTCTTCTTATAAAGTTTACACATTGGGTATGCTATCTTGGAAAAACCCTTGATGAAATATCGATAGAATCCGTCATTGCCAAGAAAATTTCAAATACCTTTTACAGAAATGGGAGGTGGGATATTTGAAATTACCTCCACCTTGTCTTGATCGACTTGAATGCACTTTCTAGATATCTTGTGGCCTAATACTATCCCTTCTTTGACCATAAAGTGGCACTTTTCCCAATTCAAGACAAGGTTCGTTTCCACGCACGCTTCAAGAACCTTGTTCAAATGTTCGAGGCATGATTTAAAAGAGTTCCCTACTACTGAGAAGTCATCCATAAAAACTTCCATAGAGTCTTCAACTATATCTGCAAATATTGACAACATACAACGTAGAAAGGTTGCCGGGGCATTACATAACCCAAAAGGCATTCGCTTTAATAAAAATGTACCATATAGGCAAGTAAATGTTGCCTTTTCTTGGTCCTACGGTGTGATAAATTTTTTATTAAACCATGAGTACCCATCTAAGAAACAATACCATCCTTTTCCGGCAAGACTATCTAGCATCTGATCCATGAAAGGCATTTGAAAATGGTCCTTATTAGTCCATGTATTCAGTTTTTGGTATTCCATACACACACGCCATCTGGTGATCGATTGGACGAGGATGAAAACATTTTTTTCATTTTTGACTACTGTGATACCACCCTTCTTCAAAACATATTGTACAGGACTCACCCATGTGCTATTGGATATAGGATATTTCACTCCCGCATCAAGCCACTTTATAATTTCCTTTTTTACTACCTTTGGCATGTGTTGGTTTAATATCTTTTGAGGCTCCACACTAGGTATGTGATCATGCCTGAGTTTAGGTTTGTGCGAGCAAATGCCGGGGGCTCTTCCAATGATGTCCTCTATTAATATGAGTGCAAAGACTACAAGGAGTACAAAATATTTCTCAAAGGACCAAACTCAGATTTACAAAGTGGGTGAAAACCTTTTGGAACTATTGAAAAGCCTTAGAATAAGTTGAAGAGGGGAGAAGGGATCTTACACTCCAAGGGCACCTCCCTCAAAGGGTATGGTGGTCTTTTATACTCAAAAATCTACACTCAAGGGGTGCCTATTACTTAGCTTTCATTAAGGGCAGTTTGGTCCTTTTGTGTTATAACTATAAATATCCATTTCGGCTTCTATTTTTCATTAGCTTTTGAAGAATATTGAGTGAACTCATTTTGTAGACTTCTTTATTCTTTCAATTTAGTAGAAAACTATAACTAGGGAAAACTTTGAGTGTGGAATCACTAGGGTTGTGAATTGGCTAGAAATATTGGTGCTTTAGGGTGCTTAAAGTTCCTTTTGTGTCAGCGTAAGAGTATGGTGTTTCAATTATAAGATTTGGTGGGTATTAGTGTCTGATACACACCTTGGTTCCTGGGTATTGTAGTTGTTATGTCTTACTAACTATCTTTTCTTTTATGCAATTAGTTTGTGTTTAGCTTTTAAATCCGTGTGTTGTTTGCATCTTGTGTCATCATCTCTACTTCATCTCTTTTCTTTTAGGTTTCCATTTCAGTTTATATCTTAGTCTTGTATCATTTGTTATCAAGAGACATATTTTAGGCTTTTTCCTACAACTCTAAGTGTTGGATTGTTGTTACCATGAAGAAAATCTTCACAAAAAAAAAGTCAAAAGTTCAAAAATCACAAAAAAAGTTTTTAGTCTTGTTTTTGGAAGTAGATCCTAATCTTAAACATTATATCTACATAGTTTTAATGTGTTTTGATAGTTTTTAGTGCTAGATCCTTGCTCACTAGCACTAATAGAGTCTAGATCTAAGTTTTGAGAAAGATCCGGGTTGTTTTGAGCATCCCACCATCGTTAGACTTGAGTTTGAAGCTTTTGAAAGGTGGATTTGGTGTGGTGTATTGTGGTTTGGACGTTTTGTAATTGATTTTGTGATATTTGTGCTTGGCTTGGCAAAGGGATCCTATTTCTACAAGAAAATTTGAATTTGGAGGTCATTTGCTTAGTGGTCAAACTTGGTCAACTCTTGAATATTCATATTATTCTTCCTCATCTTCATGCCTTGTTGAAGAAGAATATTCAAAAGTGCTTGTTTGATCTACAAAAAGGAAGAAAGAGAGTGTGGAAGTTGTTTGTACAAAGAATATTCCTTGCATATTCTAATTCATCCAAAAGAAGAAGGAACAAAAGGAATATTCAAAGTACAATTGAAAGTAAAGGGGGGGACCATCTTATTTCAAATCCATTTGACGCTTGAAACGGGCTCCAAATTTTGGATTTTCCCCATCAAAATCAGCCTACATTCCCTTGGTTAATGTTTGTCCAAGACACAAAATTGAAGGACAATTTTTTTTTACAAAGTTGACGTCCAATCATAAAGTGCCATATCATCAATTTTGGGCAATTGGATTTTTAGTTCAAACTTGGTTTTCTTAGTTTCTATTTTTATTTCTTAGTTACATTTTGTTGAATCTATCACTAATTATCAAACTAGTAACTATCTACTAGGTTGAGAATTAGTTTAGTGTCCTTTCTTTTGTGTTATTGTTCTTTTTGTGCTTTTCTCGTTTTGTGATTCATTGTGTTTTGTTGGTTCAAGTACGAAAGCAAATTTTCTTTGAGTCAACTCACATGAAAATCTATTCCAGGCAAAGGTAGACTCATCCCTTAATCACTCACAAAGTACAATCCAATTTTCAACACTTGCAAAACCTAGTGTGAGGCAAAAACTGAGAATGAGTGTGGTAAGTTTATTTGAACTAACTTATTTGTTTGTTTTGTAGGTTTGTTTCTTTGTTTTGGTACTTTGGATATGGAACCTAAGGCTTCCACCTCCTAAACCGTGGATAACAATGTCCTTGACGCTTTCAAGGCTTATCTTGAGGCCATCAACCAAACTCTTGTAAGGTTGGGGTCGGATATAGGAGAAATGAAGGAGGATATGACACCAATAGAGGGGAACATCTCAACATTGAGTGATAAAATGGATCATGTTAAGAGCGAAAGGAGTTCCCTACCCACTACTCCTCATTACTACCATATGTCTTCTAGTGTACAAGCCCAAAACACCTCTACTACTATCGCACCCAAGACCCTCCACCAAATGCTTTACCCTCTAAGACCTCCACAAAACCAAGTCCAAACTCCACTAAACCAAACACAAACTCCACAAAACCATGTCCAAACTTCACAAAACCGAAATGTACATAGACCTTTACATCCTCAACTAAACTATGTACAACAAGAAGGCCTCAGAAACCAAATGCCAATCCCAAACTGAATGCTCCACTTGATCAAATAGGGCATCATGGTAGATACCGAGGGCATAAATGAAGGCACGGTCATGGAAATCCACAAGCAATACGTGAGGTTGGTATCCACTCTATGAAGGCTGGCATCCCCATTTTCAAAGGTGAAAGTGATCCTAAAGTGTACCTTTCATGGGAGTCTTCTTCTGAAAAGCTGTTCCAAGTGAATGATCTATCCAAGAAGGAGAGGAGTTGCTATGTTATAGCTCACTTTGAGAGCTATATAAACACTAGGTGAGATTATACTAAAAGGTTTAGAAATGTGATAATTGGTGGTCAACCTCCTCCTTAGGAGTTGTTGAAAAGGCTTATGAGGGAGAAAGATATACCGGAGCATTATAGATATGAGCTCCTCGCAAAGCTAAACAACTTAAGGCAAGGAAGAAAGAGTGTCATGGCGTATTATGATGAGTTTCAACAACTAATTTTGAATCTTGATCATCAGGGTGAACAAGTGCGTCATGATATCATACACTTCAAAGTGGGTTGAACAAGTACATATCATTATGTTTGACTCCATAAGTTTGAAATAATTAATAGTATTTTACAAGAAGCTACGAATATTGAAAAGGCGATCAAGAAGAGGTCGGCATACAAGGCAAAGAGCCATCAAACTCCTTTGGGTTGGTCTAAGAAAATGGAAGTGATTCCATTATCCGTGTCTTGGAACAAGGATAAATACCCTAAGTCTAATGCTCCTCAAACCATGACCAAGGCTGCCTAATACTGTCCTCAAGGAAATAATAGTAAACTAAATTCTACTTCCAATTATAAAGGTTTTCAATGCTTTAAATGTCAAAGGTGGGGACACAAGGCTAGTGAGTGTCCAAATCAGAGGAATGTGATCCTTAGAGAGGGGAAGTTGTACTATCTTTGGGAGGAGATGGAGTTGGAAAAGATGGAGAGAAAATAATTGATGAGGTGCAAAATAAAGAAGATAAAGAATATGTTTTGGCATGTGAGGGTGAATGTAAAATACCTAGTTATGTGGTGAGGAGAGACATGTTTTGTAAGGCCTTGGATGATCCAAGACAAAGAGAGAATCTCTTTCATACCAAGTGCCTTATAAAAGGAAGTGTGTGCTCTATTATTATAGATAGTGGGAGTTGTGTTAACATTTCTAGTGTCACCATGGTTGACTACTTGAAACTACCCACTACCCCTCACCCAAACCCATACAAGTTTCAATAATTGAATACGTGTGGTGAGTTGAAGGTCACTCAAAAATATGTGATTAGGTTCAAGGTAGGGAACTATCAAGATAAAGTGTTACGTAAGGTAATCCCTATGCAAGCATGTAACTTATTATTGGGTAGGACATGGTAATTTGATAGATCCACTAAGCATGATGGGAGGAATAATAGGAATACTCTTGAGATCAATGGCTGAAAATACACTCTTCATCTTCTTTCACCATCTCATGTGAATAAAATACATGAACAAGCTAAGGAGTTCAAGAACAAAGGAAAGAGAGAAATGGAAGAGGAAGCTGATGTAGTAAAGTTTGAAAGGGAAAGAAACACTTGATTGTACGACTTGCCCACAAAGGATACTTGTTACTCACTAACCCAAATTCTAGCATATTTCCTAGCATTAATTATTTTTATGTGCAGGTTCAAGGCCATACACTCTTAAAAGAGGATCCAAAAGGAGTTCCACACATACCCATAATTGATGAGTTAATGGAACCCTTGGCTGAAAGTTCCAAGTTTGGGAAGGGTGGTAAGGAAATAATTAAAATGGGGAGTCTTGATACCTTCCCTTTTGATGAGACCCTTGCAAAGAAGCAAGTGGTTTGCCATCATACAAATCAAGGTAACATTGCTATCTTCTACACTCCTTTAATCTTATAATGTTGTGATGTGGCTAGTAGTAGCCAATTGAATGTTGTTGCGGGTTTGCCTAGTGTAGAAAAGCATGAATCTTTCCTTGGTAGTACTCTTGGTGTTCATGATGATCAATTTCCTTATAAATGTTATTCACTACTTGAAAATGTGTATAATGTGCTTGAAGAGTCTCAAGTTAATGATGTTGTCTATAGAGTTGATCTTAACAGTGAACGTGATTTTTTGAACTTCTTATGTGGTGAAAACGTTGATATTACTTTTGTTAATAGTGATCATGTGTATGGAAATGATGTTAATAATGGCATATATCCTTTTACTTCTAGGTCGTGACTCCTTACTCTTACATATTAGTCTTCTCTTAAAGAAAAATGTTTTGTGTGATTGTGGGGATGGCATTCTAGTAAAAAGAAAGAGTAGCCTTGGCTTGTGTCCTTGGTTACTTCTACCATTTGATCCTGGTGCACCTTTGGAGCATGAGAGGGATAGTTTTAGCTTATGTGTATTACATCTTGATGCTTGTCCTAGTCTCTTCCTTTGTGCCATTTATGCTAAGATTTTCATGGCACACACAAAGGATCCGTGGATGTATTTCAAGTATGAACAATCATGGCTTGATGATATTTGTGGTACTAATTCTAACCCTCTTACCATGATGATTGTGTAATTGTTTTCCCTCTCTTTGGTTTTGCAAGGTGTGAATTTGTGGCGAAGTTCCTTTTAAGATATAGAGGATGATCTGAGTGCAAAGAGTACAAGGAGTACAAGATTTTTCTCAAACGACCAAGCTCGGATTTACAAAGTGGGTGAAGACCTTTTGGAACCATTTCAAAGCCTTGGCATAAGTTGAAGAAGGGAAAAGGGATCTAAATCTAAGGGCTCCTCACTTAAAGGGCATGGTGGAATTTTCCACTCAAAAAGCTACACTCAAGGGGCACCTATTCCTTGGCTTTCATTAAGGGTAATTTTGTTATTTTGTGTAATAACAATAAATATCCATTAAAGCTTCTATTTTTCAATATCTTTTGATGAATATTAAGTGAACTCATTTTGTAGACTTCTTTCTTCTCTCAAGTGAATAAAAAACCATAACTAGGGAAACATTTGAGTATGGAATCACTACGGTTGTGAATTGGCTAGAAAGGATGGTGCTTAGGGTTGCTTCGAGTCCCTTTTGTGTCAACATAATAGTGTGGTGTTTCAATTACAAGCTTTGGTGGGTCTTGGTGTTTGATACACACCTTGGTTCCTTTGGTATTATAGTTGTTATGTCTCACTATCTATCTTTCCTTTTGTGCAATTAGTTTGGGTTTAGCCTTTAAATCCGTGTGTTGTTTGCATCTTGTGACATCATCTCTGCTTTATCTCTTTTATTTTAGGTTTCCATTTTGGTTTATAGCTTAGTATTATATCATTTTCTATCGTTCAACCAATGGCCCAAATGGATTTCTTCACCACCAACTTTAATGCTTCTACTTGAGTGGAGTTCAGGTCACTAGAAATAATGATTGTCAAGGTATCATCCTCCCCTAAGAACACGTATTTGAGATTAGGTGGCAAGGTATTCAATTTGATTTTGGGAGGTTCAAGGATGGATGGTTTTGCGGGTGGACTTTCTCAGTTTTTTAGATCAAGGTCTAATTTAACTGGGTTTTTGGTGTGAAACCCAAGTCCGGTTAAAGGTGCTACCACTTCATCATAATCCTCCACCTTATCTCTTTCACAATTCCAAATCACCCTAATAACATCAATCACAGAGATACCTTGGATGTCTATTGGTTGTTTCATGGGCTTAGATACATTGAAGGATACCTCCTCATCATTCAATATAAACTTTATTTCCCCGGACTCCAAATCTTCCAAAGCCTTCCCAGTAGCTAAAAATAGCCTCTCAATGATAATAGAAATTTTGATATCCATTGCACAATCCAAAATAACAAAGTCGGCTAGGTAGATGAACCGGTCCAATTTTACTAAAACATCGTGGAGGACTCCTATGGGCTTTTTGATAGATCTATCGGCCATGAGCAACTTTATTTTGGTGGGATTTGGAGTACCCAACCCAATTTTCTGAAATATAGCAGAGGGAATTAGGTTTACACTTGCTCCAAGGTCAGATAATACTTTAGCAAAAGTGAATGTGCCGATGGTACATGAGATTGTAAAAGTACCGGGATCCTTCTTCCTTTGCACACAAGAGGTTGTCATAATGGCACTGCAATGGTGAGTCACCTCTATGGTTTCGTCCTCCAATAATTCTTTTTAAACACCAAATCATTCATAAATTTACCATGCCCCAGCATGTCTTGCAACGTCTTAATAAGAGGAATATTAATAGAAAATGGTACTTAATTTATCAAAAAACTTGTTTAGCTTGTCATGCACACCCCTTTTCAAGAGAAAATTAGGGAAATGAGGATGAATGTGAGTTGATGGCATAGAGACAATTTGATGATAGTTAGCTATTGGTGTTCCTAGAAATAGCTCTCTTAACTTTAGCTATTCATTGTTGTATCTTTTTCTCTTCGCTTTTGTCTCCTCCCTACTTTGCATTTCTTTACATTGCTTTTCCATGAGATACCTTGATATTTGGCTTAATTTTGCCTCTATTTGTTGTATGGCGGTGGACCGAAGAAATAGTGAATGTGCCAATCATAGGTGTTCCTAGTTTTGACCTTGATTCCCATCTTGTCCTTGTGGGGCTAGATGGGAACCCTCTGTGACTCTAGGCACCATACCTAATTTGTCATTGATCACCTTCTCCTTTGCATCTTCACATGGTTCAACTTCTATTGCACTTATCACACTCACGCTTTCCATTTGGTCACCTAACATATGCTCAAATCGGAGTTCGAGGAATGAAATTATTTTTTCTATCTTTGCATCGGTCTCTTACTCTTCATCTTTCTTATCATGGTGTACAAAGGATGAGCATGGAGCCCCCATGGACACCTCAACATCCTTTATGTCCCAACCCTTACACCAAATTTCCACTTGGTCCAAGACGTTTGAAACGATCTCATATGACGAGTTGATGAATGATCCAATAGATGTATTATCCACTATAGCCTTATTTTGTTGGTCCAATGCTCTATAGAATATTCAGAGAAGCATCTTCTTCGGCACCTCATGGGTGAGGCATTTCAAAAGTGTTTCCTTGAATCTTCCCCATGCATCGTACCATGTTTCTTCTTGATATTGGAGGAAATGAACAATCTCATCCCTCAACTTCAACTTTATAGATGGAGGGAAGTATTAACATGAGAAATCCTCCATGAGACTTGTCCATTAAGTAATAGATCGGGCGGGCAAATATCTTAGCCAAAGCACTGCCTTTCCCATGAGAGACAATGGAAAGAGACGTAATTGGATAGACTTTTGGGATATATGTACAACTTTGAATGAAGCACATACTTCCACGAATCCCTTCAAGTGAGCATTCGGGTCTTTATGAGATTCCCCCCGAAGATTCCTTTCATGTGTAGAAACTTCATCATTACACTTGTAATATAAAATACCCCATTCTCCTCGGTGGGGTGATTAAGAATGGCACTTTCATTATCTCCGACCCTGAAATAAACTAAGTCCTCATGACTCATGATGATTTGGGAATAATAATGTTGACCTACTCAAAGATCAAAAACAACAAAGAAATTAAATGACACACTATGGGTACACTTAAATAAAAATCACACCGTAAAAGTGAAATCTATATTTCACTCCCCAGCAACAACGCCATTTTGATAATGCTCAACTCACTTCCATGTTTTAGGGGTGAGGTGGTAGTTGTCAATAACCCAACTACAGTTGGGGTCAAATCCACAAGGAGCGAATTATAATTTCGAGTCTTATGGGTGTTCTAATTACTAAAAGGGTACCCGAAATGTTAACAAATACGACATGTGAAATAAAATAGGGGGATTTTGATTTGGAGATGATTTATCAAGTAACAAAGCACGGATGTAACACTTTTGATTTAAGATTAAGAATGGAGAGGGTCTTGGGATTATGTCTACCTAAGAGTAAAACAATGTGGGTTAATGAAGGTTTAACATGAAACATAGTTGCTGACCAACGGGTAGGCTCTATCAAAGGTCATTGTAGTCAATTTTTCAATAGAACTACAACAATTTCACCCATTGGCTATTTCGAGCACCTAACATGTGTACGATTCATAATCACCCGAGACCTCAATCAAGCATCCCTATTCCTAGGATGATGCTCTTGACATGATTTACACTCCAACTACACTTATTTATAAGATTGAAAAAGGTATTAAACCATAGGACCAATTGTACACCATTACCCTATCCCTCTATAACCCCTTTTCAAGGATGTTATGGGTTACCTCAAGTTACCTTCATCCCTCTTTCAAGAATTATGAAGGGGTTTTAGAGTTTGGGGTTTTCACCTATCAAACACATTTGAAGATTTGGGGTTTTCACCATTTGAATTCCAACTAATTAATCCAAAAATGGTGGAATCCATACTCAACAACTAAAAATCATGCAAATACATCAATACCCACACATAATTACACTTTAGGTCAACATAATCCCAAGACTAAAGAAGTTAGCTACTAATGAGCTAGGTGAAAAGATTTTTACCAAGTATTTTATACATGATGTTCATGATGATAGAGGATAAAAATAATCTTCAATTCCACAAACAAATGTCACTAATTTACTCTTGGAATAATAATTATAATAACTATGAACAATCAATTTTCACTCCAAATTCTAGGGTTCTCGTTTTCTCTCTTCTCTCTCTCCCCTTTTAAGTATTTTGAATCCTCCATATAAGACTTTGATTCAGCTGCCCGAATTGACTACAATCCTCTTTGATCATTTATCCCACTATGCCGCGGTCGTTGAGCTTCGACTGCGATTGGACAACCGCAATTTTTCTGACCGCGGTTGCATTACCCAAGGCTGGATATGCTCCCTACTTAACTAGATGTGATCACGGTGTTCAGACTATGACCGAGGCAACTGAGGCCCTTATATTTTTGTCTTTTGGTGCACTTTCTTGCTCTTTTTTTTTTATTTTGAGCTTAATTCCCTGTCTTTCCACCCCTTCAACTCTATGCCTGCAAAGAGTGGATATTAGTACATTTAGTCACAACTATGTCTCATTTATTCTTTCAAAACAAGGTAATATGTATGAATATTGAGTGCAAGTGAGTGGTAAGATAACCACTCATCAGTATCGTGTGTTCATAACCTACCAGCACAGAATAATACATTAAATATAATAACATCTTCATAATACTATAAGGAAATTCATGTTTCGTAGACACAAAATATAGTAATTTTAGTAAACTGATGAAAACCATAATTATGAGGTCTTTCAATCGTTCCTTCAATTCTTTTAACTCAAATGGAGCCATTCTATAACGTGGAACTAAGATTGGCTGGGTATCTAGGATGAGATCTTTTCCATAGTCAATTTCCCTCTCGAGAGGAACTCCGAGAAGATCTTCAGGGAATACTTCAGGAAACTCATTCACTACTGAAAATAACTCAAGATTTGAAGTTTTAGAATTTTAGTCCTTGACTCGGACGAGATGGTAAATACATCCCTTGGATATCATCTTTCTTGCGTTAACATAGTAGACATACCAACCTATAGGCACTGTTATACTTCCCCCTCTATTTAATATCAGGCTCATTAAGGAACAAGAACTTGACTATTCTCTTTCAATAGTCAACAGAGGCATAACATGAATGGAGCCAATCCATGTTGAGAATGACATCCGAATAAGTCATCTTTAACTCTACAAGGTCAACTGAAGTTACTTTTGAGACACCGTGATTGGGAAATTTATGTATATCTATCTGGCTATAATAGAAATACCCACTAGGGTAGACACTAAGAAGGGATTTGCTAATATGTCAAAACTTACACCAAAGTCTGTAGCTATATAAGGAGTCACAAAAGAAAGTGAAGCTCTAGGATCTAAAAATGCATAAAACTGAAGGTAGAAGACTTGTAATGTATCTGTAACCACTTCAGGGGAACTTTCCTGATCCTTCAGAGTTTGGAGAGCATAAAACTAGTTCTGATGTCGCCCACTGGTATGATTAAAGATGGTGCCCTGCTAAGTCGGGTGACCTATTAGAGTTGATGAAAAATTAGACTGACCTTGATGACAAAAATCCTTTTCCTTCTGGGAAACCCTTAGTCAATCCCTGATCCTATTGTCTAGCTTTTCATATCCAAAACACACATCACTTCCTGCCCTGTACTCCTCTTGACGGTTCTTACCATATCTCCTACAAAGTGAATTTGTACGACCACTATTCATGCTACCCTAGGACTTAAAGCCTGGCGCTTTATCCTGATTGTCTTTCCAGAACATAGGCATTGGTGCCTGGCTGAAGATGGGGATGGAATTGAAAATTTCTAGCAAATTGAGAATGATTCCCACCACCAGACCTTTGCTGTCAGAAGTTGAAGCTACTAATTCTGGCCCTCTTATTCTCCCCTTCCTTCTCTTTGAGCTTCTCCTCCTCAATTTGCTGAGCATGAACTATCAACCTAGAAAGGTCCATCTCCTTAATCAACATAGATATTCTACACTCTTTGACTATACACTATCTAACACACTAGACACAAACTTACTCATTCTGGCCATAGAATATGCTACCATAATCGGAGCATACCTCACCAACTAGGTAAAATTGAGTGAGTAATCCTTCACAATCATCTTACCCTGCTTTATATTTTTATAATCTTTCACCTTCGCCTAACTCAACTCGAGTGGGAAAAATTTGTCTAAGAAGGTCGTAGAAAACTTATCTCACTCTATAGGTCCTACCTCAACACCTCTGTTCTCCTTCCACTGCTTGAACCAAGTAAGATCCACTCTTTGTAATTGGTAAGTGGCTAAGTCAGCACTCTCACTATCAGCAACACCCATGGCTTATGTCACTTTCTGTACACAATCTAGAAACTCTTATGGATCCTTCTCAGACTTGGATCCAGAAATTAATAGAGGATTTATCCAAGTGAAATCCTAACTACTGTCGTTCTTACTAATGGATTAGCTGTGGAAACAAACTATTTGTTATTCTTAGCACCCATAGTCTGGGCCAAAATGGTGAAAGTGGTCTTTAATTCAGGGGAAACATACTCGTTCAGAGAGTTTTCCTGAACAGGTGGTGGTGAAGGCTGATCTCCATTTCTTTTTTTGTTATTTCTTTTGGTAGGCATTTTCTGTAAACAAATGAAGGATGAGTTAGAAAAAGGGATTTAATAGAGCTCACGCTCTTTTGCACGACATGAATACTGAAAGAAGGGAAACTTTCTTTAAACTTCTCATAGCCTCTTGCCCATAGGTATGGCGCACTTCACACCCATGCACAAGACGTTACTCAAAGTATCTTTAAGACATCCTAGGACACTTTAATTCCTTTGTCTCTAAAACCAAGTTTGTCATAATCTGAGACTATCCCTAGTTATAACACGGTTCTTAAGGCCACAAGTGACACCAAGCTAACCTATGATCTAATATCTGTTGTGATCACTGAATAAAGTAACAATAAAACATCATATGTGAAAGCTAAGCTAATGAGAAATTCTGTTAAGATGTAATACTGAAACAATACCCAACATGTCCAAACTTCTGATAAAAATGAACACAATTCTAACTATCTAAAAGCCTCTAAAACATGAGGAGTTGATGGGACTAACCCCCAACTAACTCCAACTGAATGAAATAAAGGACGTACTAAAAATTACTGTAAATAATTTGTGCTCGACAGATAAGGACTCACCACAACTAATGCTGAGTGGCACTGAACTTACTAAGGGCGATTGGGGAACTGAGCATCCGAACCTATGTTATAAGACGACATAGCGCAAAAGAGATTATGTGGTCAGTACTTTGAATGTACTGGTACCTAAAATAAGAAATAATATAAATACATATAGATACTGATCATGAATGCATAAGCAAGTAAAATAAATGCAAGACCAAGTAAAATATGTACTGAAATAATCTATGAAACTGACTGACTGAATGACAGGTAAACTAAACACTTGGTCATGTAAACCTGAATTGATAATCTATGATGCCTGCGTAGTTTTGGAACTTAGGGACTTCTAATAAAGGTCTCAGTCCTCTACTGGAGGGTGATCCTTCATCTCTATGTTTTTTCGATGCTAAATTCTACTCCCAACTAAACTGACACTGGTACTGATTAAAGTTAACAAGACTCATAGCTGATAACTACTCAAATGAATATAATAATCTAAATATAATGATAAAAGCATGATCTAACTGACTTATTGCTTGAAATAAAAAACATACATAAACATATAGGTATCGGGTGTTCATAACCCACCACCACTAAATAATACATAAATACAATAATATCATCACAATGCTGTAAGGAAATTCATGATTTGAAGACCCAAAACATAGTATATTTCACTAAACTAATGAAATCCATGATTATGTGTATGGGAAGATGTTAGACTTATGAGGACAATATGCTCACATAGTTTAATTCATAAATTGATAATTATCATGGTGTCAACTAAACATGATATCGGTGACTGAGATTATAAAGCATGGAAGAATATAATTCACATGGGGAAACACATTGTCATGGTTTGTATTCAAAATTATTTAGTAAAAATTGAGTAAATTCATATTTGACATTGAAATTTCATAAAGTGAGGAAAAAAGGTTTATACTTGTAAAATAAGGGTCTTTTGGGACTCAATGGGCAGAAGAAATCCATTAATGAATATCCACATACCTGAGTTTACTTGAATTCTTAAAGAAAACTTAGAATTGAGACCTTGGATGGATGAATTCTTGGAAGAAGCATTTGATTTTTGTGTTCTTAAGAATGAGTGGATATTAAATGTCATTAACTGATGATGAATGGGGAAAATAACTCCCCTATTGGGTTTTAAGTCGTGGATTATGTATTTAAGAAGAGAGAAAATACCAAAATACCCCTTACCCCTTAATGAAGGCTGCATAATTTTACACTGCAGCGTGGCACAGTGACAATTGCGGAAGCCAGCCTCAGTAACATGCCGCCTATCATGAAGTCTAACCTCCTTGAAATACTACATATTGTGGAGACTAACCTCTGTGACATGCTATGTATCGTGGAGAGTACCCTCCGTGACATGCTAAAATCGCAGAGACTTGCTATCTTCGTGGTCCAAAATCACTTCGAACCTCTTTCGATAATTTTGAAACTCTGTCGGATAAATTTTTTAATATTTCTAAATATATTTCAACTCACAAATCAATGTTTCAAACTCTAGAAGGTCAAAAATAAAATATTCAAAATCTTGGGTGTGTAAAAATGGACATGTCACTTGTTCTTAGTGTGAAATAATTTCTTTGGGACCTTTAAACATGCGTTGAATAACTAGAAAGTTGTCTAGGATTTTCTAGAGTATTATAGGGATGTTCCTTTGGATATCATCCATGAAGTTTGTGATGAGGTTTGGGAGGAAATACAAGCTCAGAACTAGATATATTGGCCCTTTTGAGACCTATTTATTGTTGGAGAGGTATCCTATGAGTTAGTCTTACCCCCATATTTTGTTTTTATTAATTCAGTTTTCCATGTTTCTGTATTGCGGAGATACATTCTTGATGAGTCTCATGTGCTTTGGTGGGGCTTGATTTAGATGGATGTGAGATTGTCCTTCGTAGAGGAGCCTGTGTTCATATTAGCTTGAGATTTCAAGAGGTTGCGCTGTAGAGAGATTACAGTACTTCACGTTTAGTGGAGGAATCATCCAGTAGAGGAGGATTCTTGGGAGATCAAAGGTTAGATGCAGGCCAAGTATCACCACCTGTTCCAGACTTCAGGTACATCCTAACCCTTTATTTTTGTGGACAAACGTTCTTTTAGTAGTGGATATATTAATGACCCTCCAAGTCATTTTCTGCATTTCCTCGTACTTGTATTGTTTAGATTTTTCTTATAGCTTCCCTAAGTTATTTTTGACTTGCTGGAGCTAAAAATTCAACTATCGGGCAGTTTGTTTGAATTTTAGAGACAATTTCCTATTTTGAACTCTTCACTGGTAAGAATTGGCTATTGGACATAAAATTCAGCTTATCAACTTTGTATGCCAATTTTGATAGTACCATCAGCTCTGGAACATAGATATTAGTCTAGGGAGACCTTTGGTTTGAGTCCCTAAGTTTCCGAACTCATTTCAGACTATTGGTCGAAAATCGATAAAAATAGTCCTTGAGTGTAGGGCCTATTTTTGGTAGAAATGACCTCGAATGGAAAATTCAACTGTGCCATTGAGTGTGGACTATCGAATTTGATGCTATTGCATAATTTTATTGCATTCATGATATTCTGAATTAATACTGAGGGGTCAGTGAAGACTTGGAAATTTTTGATGTCTCAGCGGGTGCATCCGCTAAAGAAGCCCTTTGGGAGATTTAACAGCCAACTTGTCCGCTTTATCAGATTGCCATGCTAAGCCGCTTTAGCAGTGATTTCTTAGGCGGCCAAGTGATCTCTTAAGCGGCACCTGGAGGCAATGCCCCAATTTTCTCGATTTTGTTCCCATTTTCCATAAGTCCAAGACGTAAAAAAAAAACTAGAGAATGCAAAAAATTGGGAGAGTGATTATTAGGAGTTTTGGGTGATTGTGAGCTTGGATTTCTCATTTCTTCATCAAAATCATGGTAAGTATCCATTAAAATTCATGGTTAATTTCTCAATTTATTTTCGAAATTCCTAGATTATTGTTGAGTAGATTGAGGTATCATTTGAGCTCAAAATTTACTTATTCTTGAGGGTAAATGTTCCTTGAGCATAGGGGGATGTGTTGAAGGTATTGAAAGTGCGATTCTGCAAGTGGGATTCATGTGAGATTTTTACAAAATTTTGGATCCAAGGTATAAAAATGGAATATGGGTATCAATGTTCTCATATTGATGAGTAGATTATCATTTTGATAGTGTGGCATCGTGTGGATTGTCAAATGCTAAACCATCCAAGCTGGGGACTGTGCCAACCATTCCCACATCCCATAAATATCACGTAGAAACCATGAAGAGTGGTAAAATGGTCAAAACACATAAAAAAAGTAATTCACAGAATTAAGTCGTTACAATATCCACCAATAAGAATCTAGTTCGTCATCAAACAAAGGCATGGGAAATGCCCGAATCAGCGAAATGCTTAGATAACTAATATGCATGTTGTACTCAACCTCCCAAGTAGCCTCATCTATAGGATGGTGTTTTTATTGGACCTTAACAACTAGAATTTCTCTAGAATGCAGTCACCTAACATACCATGCTAAAATGAAGACTGACTCCTCAACAAAGTACAACCTATCATCGAACTGCACTGAGTCACAATTAATGACATGAGACTCATGTGAAATATAATTCTATAGCATAGATTCACGAAAAAATAGATGAACAACTAATAAGCAACTCTAACTCATAAGTTATGTCCCCAGTAGTACGAAGAATCTCGAATGGATCGATATTCCTGGGGCTAAGCTTGCCCTTCATCCCAAACCTCATCACGCTCTTCATAGGCATAACACGAAGGATGAATCAATCACCAACACTAAATCTAAAAGCACAAAGTTGAAAATTGTCACGACCCAAAATCCAAAGGGTCATGATGGCACTTGTCGCAGCGAATATTGACAAGTAATCCTATCACCCTAAGCAATACACAAAAGGGGAAAAGATGATAATAACCCCATGGTAAGGCTTCTAGAACCAAGAAGAACCATTCAAGTATAACAAATGCAGACAGAAACATAAAATGAATCCATAACTACAAAAATAAGGTGTCAACAGTATAAGAATGTATCTAGTACAACATGAACCCAAAAGGAATACATAAGATATCCAAATAAAAGAGAAAATCTATCTCTGAAATAAAAATAAAGACATAGTCTATCGAAAAGGTAGTAGAAGATATCTAGACGCCTGAAAATCAGAAAATACCTTGAAAGCTCCAACAATTGCTCTAGTCAAGCAACGTAGGGAGCACCCGAACCTGAATCTGCACCGAAAGGGTACTGTAGAAGTGGGTATGGTCTATTTGTACTCAGTAGGTATCATAGGATGACCGATAAAATTAGAAAATAAAGTTCATAAAATACACACTATGGGTACGTCACCTGCAATAAAAAATTATCCCACAATGGTAGCCCACACCGCTTGCACTAATAGTTCTAATATATCTCAAATAAAACAACAACACAACAAGTATAACACAAGTATACATTATACCACACGCAAGTATAAATAGAGAAGTACATGTATATACAGGATTGTCAAGTATATGTAACATGATATAGAGCAAGTAGACATATAATAAGTTAATATGGAAATTCAATCACAAAGTCAACACAATAAAGCAAATGCAATGTATCAGATGATGATGCTGATGACGATAATGATGTGATGATGATGATGATGATGCACGAGGTTGGCTCAAAACCTTGAGGTTGACACAATCATTGAGGTTGACACATAGTCATCAAGGTTTACACACAATCATTGAAGTTTACACATAGTCATCAAGGTTGACATACAGTCCCCGAGAAGATTGACACATAGTCATAGAGTTTTCTCCAGTATAATCCTTCGGAGAAGGTCCCTAATATCCAATATCTGATATCAATATTAAGTAGTTTCTAGTGTTTCTAGTATTTCCCGTATTTCCATTATTTCTATTGTTCCTAAAGCACATACGTAGCATAAGACAATCGAGTACACATACATGACAACAAGCATATATATATATATATTAAATAAAAATAAAGAAATAAAACAAACAAATTAAATGATGGTATGATGACATGAGAATAATGGTGCAATTTTCACAACCATTCAAAATGAGTATTTCCAGAACCAATCCATATGATGTATTTCCACAACCATTCTATAATGTTTTAATTCCACAACCACGTCTGCTAATATCCACTATCCATAAATTTTTCACATGATGCATATGCCCACAAAGTGTGAATATACCACAATACGCCAAAGGCACCACAATAGTCATTTCTAATAAACACAATACAATTATTCACATGTATTCCAGGCTATCAACATCTCATAAGACCCCGCATGGTCATACATATCACATGATATCTTAGATTCAATAATAAGATCACATTAAGGCCCCCACACGGGCACAACATATAGATAGCCATATTTCATGATTAGTTCCCACCGTTAATATGCATTTTGATATAAATATTAACTATCCAATACAATTTGAAGAGTTAAGCGAAAATCTACCTCTAATGTTAAAACTAGTCTGCTACACTTTGAACCCACGACCTTACTTCTCATGAATGATTCCAAAATTAACAAAAACTAAGAAATATAGAATCTACACATCAAAACAAAGCCAACGATAGCCACATTGCCTATTTTAAGGTTTGAGGTCAAAACGGATCCCCAAAATGGGTTTTTAAAATGAAAGGGAAAAATTGGAACTTTACTTCAAAAATGTGTTTTCCATGCTTTTAGGAATCTATAGTTGAAAACCCAAGTCAAATCGAGTTAAAAATGAGGTTCAAATTGAAGAAGAACTATTTCTAACCTTTATCGAGTAAATCCTTGGAAATCCATGTAAAATTCAAGAATTGATGTTATTTTGAAGGTTAAATTGATGAAAAACTTATAGTTATAGGATTAGAAACATCATACAAGTGAAAAGGAGTAAATCAAGTTATAAGGATTTTGGGGTTTGGAACAATAAATCAAGAATTATAGCAAGAAAAATATGAAATCTCACTTTAAATCTATAATAGAATCAAGAAATAGATGTTAATATAGCTTCCCAAGTGCCCACAAACTTCAATTTTAAGATCTCACACTATTTTAGGGTGTATCTTTCAATAGGGAAGGTGAAAAATGGGCAAAAATATGACCTAAGGGGCTTATTTATAGCCCTTTTAGGTATCCAAGTAGTGTTATCTCACTCTCATTGGAATCAAGTGAGGCTTTCTTAGACTCACCACTCAACACCTTACCCCCAATCACCATCAAACTAGCATCATCAAACTGATGACCTTGAATCTTCTCCATCAAAGATGATCTTGCCTCCACAAATGATAAAACACACCTAGATGTCAAAATATCAAGCTTAACTATCTGGTTAGCCAAAGACTGAACCTCTATGGCTAAAGGCCTTTCCTGGGTCAAAATATGTGCCAGGATACCCATACTAGTCAATTTCTAGCCCAAGGCTACCCATACTAGTCGACTTCTAGCTTATGGCATCTGTAACCACATTACCCTTGCCCGGATGATAGAGAATAGTAAGATCATAAGCCCTAAGTAACTCAAACCAACAAAGCTGTTTTGTATTAACATCCCACTGGGTAAAGAAATACTGAAGGCTACGATAATTCGAAAGGATTCACAATAGACTTTATACAAATAGTGTCTCAATAACTTCAAAGAAAATTCAATTGCATATAAGCCCAAATCATGGGTAAAGTAATTCCTCTCGTGAGTCTTCAACTAATGAGTAGCATATGTAATCACCTTACCCTCCTGCATCAACACGATATCAAACCCAATGCCAGAAGCATAAAAAAATATGGTAAAACCAACGCCCTCCTTAGGCAAACTCAAGATAAGAGCTGATATCAATAAATCCTTAACCCTTTAGAAGCTTGCCTCACAAGTATCAGACAACCATAAAGAAGTCTTCTTTTAAGTCAAATTGGTCAAAGGAGCCTCAATAGATGAAAAACCCTAAAAAAGGGCCGAAAGTATCCTGCTAAACCAATAGAACTCCAAATCTCGATAGGAGAAGTAATCTAAGTCCAATCATAAACCACTGCAATCTTGGTCGGATTGACCATGATACCATCCTTGGTTACAACATGACCCTAGAAAGAGATACACTCCAACAAAAATGCACTTAGAGAACTTAACATATAATTTCTCACCTCTCAACCTCTAAAGTACAATCCACAAATGCTCTTTATCGTCAGCCTTACTCTTAAAGTAAACCAAGATATTATCTATAAATACAATGACAAAAAAGTTGAGATATAGTCAAAATACCCAATCCACCAACTCTATGAACACGGCTAGGGCATTGGTCAATTCAAAGGGAATGACTAATAGCTCATACTTACCATATCGAGTTTGAGAAACTCTTTTTGAAATATCCTAAATTATAATCCTCAATTGGTGATACCTGAACCTCAAATCAATCTTTAAAAAATTTGAAGCACCCTGAAGTTGATCAGACAAATCATCAATACGGGGAAGAGAATACCTATTTTTAACCATCACCTTGTTCAACTATGATAATCAATCCACATACATATAGACATATCTTTTTTTCTTCAAAAATAAGATATGTACACCCTAAGGTAATGCACTTGGTAGAATAAATTCCTATCCAACAATTCCTGCAACTGATCCTTCAACTTCCTTAATTCTATTAGGTCCATCCGATAAGGAGAAATAAAGATAGACTTAGTGCCTAACTCTATATCAATAGAAAAGTCAATATCTAGATTCGGGGATATACCAGGCAAATTAATAGGAAAGACATCCATGAACTCATGGACAATACAGACAGAATCCAAAAGAGGTAGTGAATCAATACTAGTATCGCAATATGTGCTAAATAAGACAAACATCCCCTCTCTACCAAGTGATGAGACCATAGAAAAAATATGACTCTCTTTGGACCAGAATGAAGTGTACCCTTCAAATATATCCTTGCCACACCCGACGAAACTAAAGTCACTGTCTTAGCATTTTAGTCTTGAATAACATAAAAGGGAGGTAGCCAATACATACCCAATATGACATCAAAATTTACCATATCTAGGATGATCAGATCTACATAAGTCTTACTACCTGCGAAGGTCATAACACAAGATTGGTGCACTCGATCCATTACTAAAGAGTCTTCTTTGGGGTAGATACATAGAAAGGAATGGCAAGAGGCTCACTAGTAGAATCAAAACTCAAAGAAAAATATGGAGACACATTGGAGAAAGTTAATCCTGGATCAAATATCATAGATCCAGATCTAAAACAAATGGGGATGATACCTGTGATAACAACATCAGAAGCCTTTGCCTCAGTTCTAACAGGTATAGCATAACACTGTCCACATCTGCTATCATACTAAGTAGACCTGGAACTATCGCCATAAGTACTACCACCTCTTCCTCGTGCACCTCTAGTAGTACCTCTACAACCCTAAGGGTTACCTTTTACTATTGAAATAGGAGTAGGACTGAAAATACAATGGGGTTAACACTTGGCCACATAACCAAAGTCAGAACACACATAGCAACCTCTATGACCGAACTCAATCTGAAGAGATATGACTGAGTTAGAATAACCACTTTGGAATGATGCCCAATTACCTAAAGCTTCTTAACAAGAAGACCTACTACCTGAACCTTAAAAAGTTTTATGCACGGGTCTACCATGGTAGCTACGAGAACCTCTAAAATCTCTACCAAATAGGGTGTGACCACTGAACTCGCCCTGATGATACACCCTTTTGGTGCATCCTTAAGTAGTTTGATGAATAGCCTTAGTCATCTGAAATGATGCCCCTTAAACTTTTATTTGAGTTGAAGTCAACTGAAAAACAGTATCTAACCCCTACTTGAAATTCTGAATCTTGTCAAAATCAATGTCAACACTGGAAATAGAATAGCTAGAAAAGGCATGGAAACTTGAGTTATACTCGATAGCAGTCATAGATCCCAACTCCAAGTGATCAAACTCATCTCTCATCTAATACCATTAATTTTATGGCATAAACCTATCCAAAAAGGCCTCAATAAACTGATCCCAAGACATCTCAGGCAAACCAAAAGTTATGCAACTAACAAGTGAGATACACTAATTTATGGCTATATCTCTCGGCTGGTAGGTAGTGTAAGAAATTCCATGTGACTCGAGCGATCTAAGGTTATACAACTTCTCTCGATAATTAATTAGGAACTCATAGGCGTACTCTCCGACAACACCACTAAATCTAGGTGGACCAAAGCGAGTAAATCTTTCAAATCTCTTTTGATCTTCAAAAGACATAACATGACCTGAAGTAATAGGGGACATAGTGAATTTGGCAGGATGTAATCCTACCTGAGGAGGTAACATAGATAACATATGAACCATTAGACTTGGAATACCATACTTGGATATTAGCACATAAGAAGGAACAACACTCAGAGCCTATGGACTACCATAAGTAGATGTCAGTACCAATAAAGAAACCACAGTCGAAATTAGAGGAATACCATAAGCAAACTCTGGTACTAATGAAGGTATAACACTCGAGGTTAGAGGAATACAAGTTGCACTCAAATGAACACCATCTAAATGAGTCAACAAATGAATTAATAAACCCTCCAAGACTAGGGTAGAAGAACTCTGTGGAACCTTAGTAAGCCCTATATCTCTAGCATGCTCAACCACGAGCTTAGGGGAGATACCCTTAGTACTAACTCTGAAAGGGGTAGATCCTCTTAAACTTAAGACCATCCTCAAACCCTGACTCATTCCCTACATCGGGTTCCCTTCTTGGATACCAACTCAATATCCCTAACCTCACGGGATTTAGTCTTCACCATCTGCGTAGAAAAGAGTAAAACTTAATTTAGAATATCAAATATAAAATACCCCATATGATGAGAAACAATATAAGGAAGATTTTAAAGATATCTTATTTTTTTTAGAAAATAGATACGAATATCTATGTATTGATCTATGAGACTCTACCAGACACCCTATTCTTATACTGATGAGACAACTAAACCTTACTACTCTGATGCTAATTTTTCTAAACCCAAAAACTCAGGTCATGATGGAACTTATCGTGACTAAGCCTTCTCAAGTAAGTCAATCACCCAAACTAATATGTAAAATAAAATCAAAGCACAGTTCCCAAGGCAAAAGTTCTAGGGCAAAGTTGAACTATACATGTACAATAATAGTGGAAGTCCAGATAAAAATAATATCATAAACAATCCCAAAATCTAGTGTCACAGTACAAGGACAATTTAATACAGTTCAAAATCTAAAAATACAATTGAGAATCCAACGGGAAAAACAAGTCTATCTCTGATTACAGAATAAGACACAAACTAGATAGAAAGAGGTTTAAGGTCAACTCTAAAGACGTTGAGCGCCCAATATCTCCAAGTTTCAAAAATCTCTGCACAAATTCAGCTATCGTGCAACGGACTCATATCTGGATCTACACTAAAAGGGCACAGAACAGATGAGTCAGTCCACTTATACCCAGTAGGTATCATAGGTCGACTAAGCAAAGTAGAAAAATAAGATATTCTATGAGCACGCTAACTACAAACAGAAAATGTACAAAATAGTAGCTCATACCATCTTCACTTACTATTCTAAATATAGCATATAAGCAAAAGTACAGGTACATAAAATCAACAAAATAGATGTGCACCAAATTAAGTACAAAAGTACAATTCTGAAGATGAATAATGCAATGATGATGTGATATGACTTAGGTTATCGCATAACCTTCGTATATACCTATCAAGCCTCAGTGCTTCCAAGTAGGACTTATAAGGGGTTTGCAACCCATATACTATCACAATACTCAATCTCTATCTCAATATCCATATCTCCTCACCGACTCGCGTGTTATAGCAAATGCATACAAAAATCCAATAATATCATATAAGTCCACTGCACAGGCAACACACAGTAAAAATTATCTCAAATCACCACCAACTATAATATCATCCCCTACACGGGTACACAACAGTTATAATACTATTTCCATGACTATTACCCATACCTGTAGCATGCTTATATATATATATATATATACTAGTTTAACCGCACATGCCTCATACATATAACTTTTAATTATTTAAAATTAAATGATTATGTTTATTATGTAGATTTTTAATAAAGTGTAAAAAGTTCAAATCATTTTTCAAAGATCATTCTGTCACGACCCAAACCTAGGTCATGGCTATGACAGACATCCCAAACTGTGAAGGCCCGAGTGCCCCTATTCTATCTAGTAATCATACACAATGTTCATACAATATGGAGAAATGCGGAAGATTAATAACGAAAACATGGTCACTTTTAAATTCAACTGGAAAATACAAAATAAAGTTCATAGCATTTAAAGTACATTACTCTGGTTTGCAAAATCTCTACTAACTGAAAATAACATCTGTCTAAACTCTGGGACAAGGCCCCCGATTGGACCATGAATCAAAATAATATAACCATGACAAGTTTGGTAACCCGTCCTTTTAAAGTAAGAGAGGCTCATCAGTTGTAACTTCTGTAAAGTTAATCTACTTCTTAACGGAACCCCAAGACTGAGCCTCAGATCCTGAATTATAGGGGTCAATACAATTTTACTGGTATGTAAAGCAATCTAAAATAATGTATCTATATTTTAAATAAGTGAGAGAAATTCATAAAATATTTTAGATATAATATATGAAAACACAAGGGCATACTTTAAAAGACTTTGAACAATTCTTGGAAATCATAACTAATTCTTTGTTTTACTTCTACGCTAGGTGGTACACCTACATATATGAAAGTATCCCACAGGCTATATGGGATACACCCTTAACTCGGCAGCCAATCCCCCCAACCCAAGTTTGCGGTAAGGGTTGAAGTATCTAAATCTGATACACCACAAGGCACTAGGCCAACGTATAATCCCTTGTTGGGGATATAATAAACCCGTATCAGCAAAATATGGTTTCAAGAACGAATCGTATGAATTATTCCTACTTCAAGTAACCACCTAACTCTCTTGGTGCCCATTTTTAACCTTTTCAAAACATGCATTTTTTTGAATTCAAAATTTGAAAATTTGAGTAAAATCTGTATTTTAGTTTGTTCTGAATTTGCTATGGCATTCATCTGTTTGGTATCGTCATACCAAGACTTTCAAGTCGTATCTCTAAGTCATACATTATTATGTTACAGTCTTCTATTTCAAAACTTTGTGTTCAGACCACCAAACTATTCAAACAGTAGATGAGGATGCGTATAGTGAAACTCATGAAAACTTTGGCAAAGATCCTCGATTTCAATTCACAAACACGTGGTGGTCAAGAATTATGTAACAAAATATCTAATATCTTTATATTATCACTTTAAACATTTATAAACTATAAAACACCTACTCTTCAATTCATAATCAATCTCAAGTTCAAAATAGTAGTAAAACACTTATCTCACGATTCAAAATATATAATTAAAAAACCTATCACATGTGAAATAAAGAGGTATTATAACAAGAGAGGGGTTTCATCATTCATGCTCTTGATTTAATCTTTGCAAAACTCAAAACACATACTTACATATACATGAGTAAAAATCAATTTTTAAGGGGAGGCCTCAAGACCAAAACAATATGTCTATCATTGGAAAGGGTTTCATGATTGGGATATTAAAAATAATTTTTCAAACCCTTGTTATAAACATCATAACTTACTTTCAAAAGATTGATAAAATCATAACTTATGCCCATAGAGTTTTTAGGACAGCCCTACGTACCTTAATCGATGAAGAATTCGCGAAAAAGTTGATCCCTTGAGCTTGAATGTTTAGCCCTAAGTTGTTTTTCTCTTATGGTGTTCTTGGAAAATGAATTAGGGATATTAAGAGAGTTAAAATGTTACTAATAAACCTAATTTAGTTTAAGGATGATTAGGGACGATTTAGGATTGTAAAAAGACTTGATTGCCCTCGAAATGACTTAAAAATAAAGTGTTTACGCTGTTGGGCCATAGGGCATGCGAGGCATTGCCTATAGCCTAAGCGTGGTTGTGCCGTGCATTGTCCATCACCTAAAATAGGATGGGAATCGCATTGACCATCACCTATGCTAGGCTGGGCGATGCATTTCCTATGGCACAATATTTCTAGTAGCCTTAGGCAATTGCTAGGCGGTGCACTCCACTTTGTAAAGTCATAAATTCTTACTCAGGTATCAAATTAAGGAGAAACTAGTGGCGTTGGAAAGAAGACCCAAAGAAATTTTGTTTGATATATAGTAGGCCATCTAACTCTTTATATACAAGAAGTTATGGTCAATTAAAATTAACCCAAGTTTAGGCATTGACCAAAACTTAATTGATAGAAGAATTTTCAACTCGTCTTTGAGTTAGGGGATTTTTGTGACCTCACTTAATATTTAAAGGTTTTCCCATAATTTAGGAGTGATCACTATATATATATTAACATGGAATCATTTACTTCATATCTATATGTGTAGGAACGACGGTCAAAATTCTAGCCCGAAAGTACGGGGGGTTACATCCCCCTTAGGATCATTCATCCCCAAATGATGGGTAGGGACTTATTGAAGCTCTAAAAGTGTAGAATAAGGAACATAATATTGATTTGAACATTTTTCCTCAATGAAAATATGCAAAGGCATCACACAATCTTTATTATAACGAATCTTTGACATCAACATGATCTTGGCATGTGTTTTATGGCACATGATCAAAACATTGTAAGACATGAATATTCCTAAGAGTTCTCAGCCTGATTAAGATTGGTACAGGACATGAGATAAGATTCTTGCGGGACATAAGAATATTAGCATTCTCCATCTTACAAGATACAATGAAAAGAATTAAACTTAGAGACACTACTTGTCTATATCCCAACATTAATCAACTTACTTCATAATTTCAAACTTAAATTTCTCCCGTAACAAATCTAACCACAAGAATTTGTGTCCCGCCGTATAATACTTCTATGTTGAACCCAAACTCGAAGGAAAGAGGTGCTAATTTAAACTACGGGACCCTGTACTCTACATCACATTAAGAAATCACCTCACCTCATCACTATAATCCATTAATGTCAAGTCTTAATTCAAAGAATACTAACCACATGGATTATTGGTTTGTGTTTTCATCAATCACAAAATTCAAGCCTACCACTACTACACCCCACTTCATGGATCTCTCTACTAAGACTAGCAAATTCAATCATTCTCACAAATATTTTCACCATATACTTCCCTCCTAACTATTTCATGTAAAGAATATTCTTCTCCTTCCTCCCCCTGCTCCTATAACCTTATCTCAAGAAATCACGTAAAAAAAATTTCACCTATAACTACATCTACTCCCCTACCCAACACACTTCTATGCTTCCATAACCACCATCATACTAACATACAGAGGGTCATTAAAGGACCTGAGCACAAGCATCATTATAGGGAGTAACACTATTCGGTTATAATATATACTTATTGCACAACTCAAGGTGGGACATGAGTTGAAGATACAATTCAATAATGGAGTGTTTCATAAGTGTTTGGATCACAATTGGAGAGTCATTCTGGCATAAACTCAACATAGCACGAGTTCTTAGGACAACCACAGTGAGAAATATGAGAGCTTACATCACGAGTCTTATAACATAAGTGTGGAATTCATGAAGTTGACGATTTAGACAAGGACTTCTACTCGAAGCTATCGTTTCTCATTTTCAGAGCTGAAATAGTATAAGCTCGAACAACTTTATCATTTTGGATAAACCCTACATAAAATGAATCGTTAACATATGAAAACATAGTTCCTTAGAACCAAGCATGATTTGGGAAATAGGTTTATGGGTCATATACCTTATAACATAGATCTTGGATACTTGAAATATAGGATCACCGAGGGACATTTTTTCTTCTCGTTTGGAGGTCAGAACATGACCTGAGTTACATGGAGTGCTCCAACCTTAGACATATGATAGAATTGATTACATAAGACATTGGTAGGTGTTAATCCAAAGAGATGTAAGTGGAGCTTGCTTGATTAAGAATTGATTTATCAAGCCTCTTACTTGAAACTTGTCACCATAAGAAAATTCGGGAACTACTTTAATCTATCATCTCCCTCTTAGATCAAAGTTACATTCCTAAATTTTTGGTCATACCTTCACATCAAAATCTATAGCCACAACTCTCAACACAAAAAGGTATCTCACTATTCATATACGCGCTAAGCTCTGTCTGATAAATTTTACTCTGAAGGCTTTGCCTTTTGAAAGAGCTACTCTTAGCTCTTACTAGCCTCTATAGCCATCACTCAAAAACTCCCACTCTCATGATAATACTCCTCCACACTCCTTATCACAAAGGGGTACCAAAATACACATGAACACAAACTCCCTTCCATAATTTTTTTTTATACAAGAACACTAAATTAATCATAGGACATCCCCTTCAAGTACACTAATCCTAACATCCTCCATCTCCCAAAGTCATCTATTTATGGATAATGTTATCATAGGCATTGACATTCACATTTCATCTTCAACTCCTTAGAATACTTAGCATTACATCTCTAATCACATAACTTGCAACTTAACAACATTTGTAAAACTATACCAAAGGCGCATATTGCCCACCCATATTTCCTCAGTTCAACTCTAAATAATGTTATACTATAACTCCCCAGTCTTTTCCATACCATAAGATTTAAGAATTAAATCTAGGTACACGTGACCCTCATACACATCACACTTTATCTAACAATATGCTACCTCGGGGTTAAGCTTATTCTTTTATACCTAGGACCTTATCCACTTAATGACTCAACCACAATTCATCATATTTTTATACTAGTCCTCATGTACATAAATATCACAATTATCCAATTCTTTTTCCGCAAGTTACCAACTTAAGCTATTTCATACCACATATCAAGCCTACTAATTCATTCCCACAAAACATACATTATTAATATTGAGCTACTATTCTTATTACTATAGTCAATATATAAAGTTCAAGCCTATTGTCTAACAACACCAATCATATGAAGCATGTCACATACTATACTAATCAATCGAATAAAAATATCAACCTAAGTCTCCTATTTCACTTATCTATAGACCATAAGTCCATCCTCTCCATGACATTACTACTAAACCTCCAAATCTACTACATACCTTCTCACACGCACTACAAATTTACAACTACTAAAGAAAAGACAAATTAGGGGGGGGGGGGGGGTAAGGTCATATCATGAAGGTAGTCGACTTAATCTTGTATCATAACCCATGATGATATTCTCATCATATTCTACTTTCTCACATCATAGTTACCTACCCATGCACACATCACAACTACCTTCAAAATTCCATATATAATAATGAGTCTATACTTATAACTTATTGGCTAATTTAACTGTTTCCATTCATAGTCTATAAGCAATTTCCATAACCACCATACTATCCACTCTAGACCCTTTCCCTATTCTGAATAGATAATAATCATAGACAACAATTTCCTCCACAGACTACCATACGATCTACTAATATTGCTACAATACTATTCTATCACCATAAAATGACAAATCATCCCTCAATCAATGGTTATACAACTAAAACTATTTATTTACTCAAAAGTCACCCTCACTCTGAATTCTAACCTTGTGACTACATATCACCAATTTTTTGGCCTAATGTCACTACCAATAGGTCATGACACCTTAATATACACTACTACTCAGGTGGAAATATAGTTCTAATATTCTGCTAAACATCATTACCCTTATGCATGATATCTGCAACAAGAATTTGTATAGGGACTGGATACACTTAATACCTCAGGCTGAAAAGCACGATTTCATTAGGATCAAAGTTTACACTTGAATCAATATGACTTGAAGCACCAACGGACTACTCTCAAGTCCTTTTGTAATTTTATAATCTTTTATGATTTAATTAGAAGGGACAACTTCATATAGGCTCTAAGATTCTGCTCTTGAATCGACTCAACAAGAAGACAAGTTAACAAAATCAGAGTAAAGAAGGAAATCTAGACAACTTCCGAATAGAAATCACAATGGCACGATCTAGAACATAAAGAAAAGTGAAACATTCCTAAATGTCTAGTAGCCTCCTGCATATAAGTGTGGTGCACTACACACCCATACACAGGACTCTACCCGATGTTATTTCACAGACCCCTAGGACCATGAACCATGCTTTGATACAAAGTTTGTCACAACCCAAACCAAGGCCTTGGCCGCAATGGACATCTCGAATCGTGAAGGCCTGAGTTCCCCTATTCTATCTGGTAATCATACACAATGTTCATACAATGTAAAGAAATGTAGAAGATTAATAAATGGAAACATGGTCACTTTTAAATTCAATTGGACAATAAGAAATGAAGTTCATAACATTTAAAGTACATGACTCTGGTTTGCGAAATCTGTACTCACTAAAAATAATATTTGTCTAAACTCTGGGACAAGGCCCCCAATTAGACCATGAATCAAAATAATATAACCATGACAAATTTAGTAACCAGGCCTTTCGAATTAAGGGAGGCTCACCAACTGCAACTTCTGTAAAGTCAATCTACTTCTTAACGGAACCTTGGGACTGAGCCTCAGATCCTAAATTATAGGGGACAATACAATTGTAATAGTATGCAGAGCAATCTAAAATAATGTATCTATATTTAACATAAGTGAGAGCAATTCATAAAATATTTTAGATATAATATATGAAAATACATGGGCATACTTTAAAAGACTTTGAACAATTCTTTGAAATCATAACTCATTCTTTATCTTACTTCTGAGCTACGTGGTACACCCTACATATATAAAAGCATCCCATGGGCTATATGGGATCCGCCCTTAACTTGGAAGCCAAGCCCCCAACCCAAGTTTTCCTCAAGGGTTGGAGTATCTAAATCTGATACGCCACAGGGAACTAGGCCAACGTACAATCCCTCGTTGGTGATATAATAAACCTGTATCGACAAAACACTATTCCAACCATGAATCGTATGACTTATGCCTACTTCGAGTAACCACCTAACTCTCTTGGTGCACATTTTAAACCTTTTCTAAACATGCATCTTTCTAAATTCAAAATTTAAAAATCTGAGTAAAATCTGTATTTTACACTATTTTGAATCTGCTGTGGCATTCATCTGTTTGGTATCGTTATACCAAGACTTGCAAGTCATATTTCTAAGCCATACATTATCATGTTATAGTCTTCTCTTTCAAAACCTTGTGTTTATACAACTAAACTATTCAAATAGTATATGAGGATACGTATAATGAAACTCATGAAAACTTAGGCAAAGTTCCTCAATTTTAATTCACAAACACGTGGTGATTAAGTATCATGTAAAAAACCATGCAATATCTTTCAGTTACCATTTTAAACATTTGTAAATAATAAAACACCCTTTCTTCAATTCATAATCAAAACAGTAGTAAGACACTTATGTCATGCTTCACAACATATAATTGAAAACCCTACCACATGTGAAATCAAAAGGTATTATAACAAGAGAGGGATTTCGTCATTCATGCTCTTGATTTAATCATTGCAAAACTAAAAACACATACTTACATATACACGAGTAAAAATCAATTTTTAAGGAGAGAACTCAAAACCAAATCAATATGCCTATCATTGAAAAGGGTTTCATGATTTGGATACTAAAAATAATTTTTCAAACCCTTGTTACAAACATAATAACATACTTTCAAAAGATTGATAAAATCATAACTTATGCCCATAGAGTTTTTAGGACAACCCTACGTATCTTAATCGATGAAGAATTTGTGGAAAAGTTGATCCCTTGAGCTTGAATGTTTAGCCCTAAGTTGTTTTTATTTTATAATGTTCTTGAAAAATGAATTAGGAATCAGAGAGTTAAAACATTACTAATAACCCTAATTTTGTCTAAGGATGATTAGGGATGTTTTGGATTGTAAAAAGACTTGATTGCCCTTGAAATGACTTAAAAATAAAATATTTATGTCATTGGACCATAGGGCATGCGAGGCATTGCCTATAGCCTAAGCTAGGTTGTGTCGTGCATTGACCATCACCTAAATTAGGTTGGAAATTGCATTTTCCATCACCTAAGCTACGCTAGGCGATGCATACCCATGACACAATATTTCCAGTAGACTTAGGCGATTGCTCCACTTTGTAAAGTCATAACTTTTTGCTTGGGTATCGGATTGAGGCAAAACCGATGGAGTTGGAAAGAAGACTCGAAGAACTTTCATTTGATATACAGTAGGCCCTCTAAATCTTTATATATAATAAGTTATGGTCGATGGAATTTGATCCAAGTTTATACATTCACCAAAACTTAATCGATAGAATAGTTTTCAACTCGTCTTTGAGTTAGGGGATTTTTGTGACCTCAATTCATATTCAAAGGTTTTCCCATACTACAAGAGTGATCACTACACAGGTATTATCATAGAATCATTTAGTTCAGATCTATACACATAGGAACGACTGTCTAAATTCTAGTCCAAAAGTACAGGGTGTTGCACATTCACACTTAAAATAACAATGTAAACATAAACATATATTTTAGTATAAGAACATATATATTTTACGACCATAAGCTTTAAGTTGTTGTTGTATCATCACTTTTGCATTTTTCATGCAATACCTCTTTCCCTTGCTACCAGAAGCTAAGAGATATACATCAATTTGAATCATATTTATGCTACGGTTATTTTTCATTTTTCCTCTATTTTGAAAATTTTCCTTGATTCTAAAGTAAAATCTTTGTAATATCATTGATTACATTCTTATTATGTACTTAAAACTTTAAAAAATTAGATACTTATTCAATTTTTCTTATTCTAACGCTTTTCTATTTATTTTTAAAATTTTTAAATCTTCTTAAAATCAAATTTAGTTATTTTAGAATTCTTAGACTAATAGAAAATGTATTAGTTGTCATTAATTCTGATGACTTCTAGTAAGAAAAGGTTTTCCATAAATACATTTAATTAATTTTTAACTCTTAAATATTAGGAAAAAATAGTGAAAGACGATTTTACCTAAAGAAAAGATCTTTAATGAAGGACAAAAAGTTCAAACAACATTTCTAAGGCTCTTCACACTTTTAATGTATTATAGATATTAAGTACCCAACCTAGTTTGAAGAAAGTTAAGCAATAATCTATCTAGTGACGATGAAATCAAAGCCTAACATCTTTCATACAGAGTTTTTCCTTCTCTAATAACCTCATAGTTAAATAAAAAAACAAATATAACATCTATGCATTAAAATAAAGTCAACGATACCCACATTTCCTATTTTTTAAATTGGGGTCAAAATGAACCCTCGAAAGGGTTTTAAAAAATAAAGGGTAAAACCAAAGTTTTTATTTATAAACATCTTATCCATTATTAGAGGAATCCATAGTAGAAAACCCAGGGGAAAATGGGTTAAAAATGATGTTTAATTGAAGAAAAACTTTTTTAGACCGTTCGGGTTAAAATCCCCAAATTTCACTTTCAAAATCACGATTTAATGGGTTTTTGATGATAAAAATAAGTACAATATTTGAAATAGTGATTATGAGATTACCCAAGCTAGAAAATGGAATAACTCATTAAAAAATATCCCAACCTAAAGTTCAAAGTCTAAAAAATGAAAGAAAAATTGAGAAATGCTTATTTTATACTATCCCGGCACTAACCGGTAAAGCGGTCAAGCGACCACTTAAGAGGTCACAAATTTAACACGGGTTGACTACTAAAGTGGTCCATCCCAAAAGGGAAGACCACTAAAGCATTCCCTTGTCGCTATAGCGGACAAGGTACGATTTAGCAGTATTTGGGCTTCTAGCTGGGCTGTGATGAGTGGTGAGTTTACCACTTATTTGCATTCAATATTCATGCATACTACTATGATTTGAATATAATAGTGAGACATATTTATTGTTAAATTCACCAATTCCCATATTTTGTAGGTGTACAAGTGTTTAGAAGAAAAGAAACAACCTTGAGCTAAAAAGGATCTAAAAGGGAATAGAAGTGCAAGATCTGTACAAGCTGAAGCAGGAGTAGGAACCGGGTGTCAGTTATCGAAATTATGGTTTGAGGTCCACGATCGTGTCCAGTTAATTCAGGTCAAAGGATTGTAATCGCAGTGATCTGAACGCATTCGCAGTTTCCCGAATCTCTATCAAGGATCCGCGATCGCGTGAGAGCGAAAAATGACTCAGGGGAAAATTTCAATTGGCCAGCCAACCCCAACTATTAACTAATGTTAAATACCTATTCATTCTATAGAACCATAATTCTACAACTCTACCTCCCATCCTTAGTTTAGGGTTTTTGTAATTTTTTAGAGCTTGAAGAAAAAATTGTACTAATCTTGAGCTAAGAAGTCATTGGAGTGACTTTTAAGTGCAGATTTGGCATCACCTATTGAATATTCATTGGATTCTAAAGTGTGGTTTTTCTTATTTTTATTTTCTTATGGGTAACTTTGATGGGAATATTGGTTTATTTGTGTTTATTATCATTATGATTCGCTTGATCTACCTATTGTAATTATGCTAGAATAGGATGCAATTGTGTGTGGGTTGTAATATATTTGTGTAGATTCTAGTTGGTTGATGATGGGTTTCACTATTCCTTGGTTGAAATGATTGGGATTTATGGGTGAAAGCCCCAAATATCTAAATAGGTTTCATGGATAAGAATCCCAAGTTCTTGGAAGCTTAAACCATTCTTGAAAGAGGGGTTTAGGTGAACTTTAGGAACCCTCATTATCCTTGAAAAAGGAATGTGGGAACCAACACAATATTAGAAAATTATTGAGCTTAGTTGCCAATTTTTACAATCTTAGCCATAAGGGTGAATATGAGGTAGACTATCCCTTGCGTACCATCCTAAAAATAGAGGTTCCTAATTGAGGTATTGGGTGGATTTAAATAACACACTTGTTAGGTACTCGAAAGAGTCAATGAGAGACATGAGGTTTTGTTGAAGAACTAGCCTCAAAGACTTTAGACCTAGCCTACCACATCACCAATGATTAGAAATTGCATAGAATTATTATGTCCCCAAGCATAAGTTTCCTCTAGGAAAGCATAGTTCCAAGATCCATTTTAATTGATTACACTCTAATTATTCTTAGTCATGAATTACTCCCTTAGAAGCCCAAGAATTACCTGCACATTCAAATTTTTTTTTGAAAATCCCCAAACCATTGTGTACCATAGGTTTGAACATAGAAGCAACTTTTATTTTGAATTTACTCAATCGTCACTCAGATTTTTCCTTGTGGATTCAACCCCGACTCTTAGTTGGGTTAATATATTGACAATGATCGCCTTGCACTCAAATTGACATGTAAGTTTAGTGTTATAAAAATGAAGTCATTGCTGGGGAATAATTTGGCATATTGAGTTAGTTTGAAATTTTGGCTTACTTGCTTTGGCTCAAACTTGTAAATATTTATTTGTTATTTTTCTTTTTTTTTTCATGTGTTAGGTAGAATTTTAGTTTAGTTTACTTATTACTAGTTTGGTGGTTGGAGATCTTATCTTGATGATCCATGTCTATATTATGATGGACCCCACTTTTGGTAAGATTTTAGATATGCTCCTCGGAGAGAGGTATGTGCACCATCTCAATCTTATAGGGATTATAGTTGTTCTCTATGTGGTGGTCAAGATGGACATTGGAGTGATTGTCCAAATTCCCCTGCCACTGTTATGCTAACCCAATTGCTAGTTCTTCTTATAATTTTGATTGGTGTTATGATCAAGAAAAGGAAGAATGAAGCATCGAAAATTATGGTGTTGGAGAAATGCTTCAACTTATCTTGGATAGAGTAGAGGCAACGGAGAATAATATAAATCTCATGCATTAATACATGGAGGCATGTAGAGAGGAGATTGAAAGGATAAAAGAAGTGGGTGTGGGAGCTAACCTCTTGGATACCATGTGTGTGCCCATTCTTCAAAATGAGCTCAATGTTTAAGAATCCTCGATGATTACCCAACCAAATGAACCAATCATGAGAGATGATGCCAAAATTGAGGAAATGGGACTAGAGTCAAAAGAAAAAGCCAATCAAATCCTTTGTGAAGTCTCTAATCCATTTTAGAGTGAGAATGTTAGGAGGGGAGCATCTCCAGAATTAGGAAAAAGACCTCACTCGAACCACTTTTCAATATTATGCTTGGTGGATGCAATGAAAGTTGAACCACTAAAGCAAATGATGAAGTTTGTAGATGAGGAGGTATTATCCCTATATTTTGGAGTTCTTCATTCCTAAAGGGTAAAAGGAAGCCCACCACTTGAAGGTCAACAAATGCAAGACTAAATGTGTAACAAGTGGATCCTTGAAGTTCTTATCAATACCCAATGGTCCAACTCAGAAATTCAATGAAAAATTGGATTAAAGATTTAAGTCCTCGAAGTGGCGTGATCGAACGTGTGTCGTTATTCCCTTATAATTTCCCAACACTCCATGAATATGGAATGATCAAAAGTTGGAAAAAGGTTTATGTCCTCTTAGTGTCATGCCACGATGTTAAATCGAGCACCCAATGGGAGGCAACCCATCATTTTCATGTTTATGTTACTTTTAATTAAATAAGTCATATAATTTGATGTTTTGTAGGTGCTTTGGACAGTATTGGAAGACAAAAATAGGGGAAAACCAAGTTTGAGAAGTGTGGCAGCCCTGCAAAAAATAGGGCCAAATAGGGGAGCAAAACACCTCAAGTACCGCGATCGCAGCCTGAGGATTGTGATCGCGATACGACAATTATGTCAACTATGCCGTGATAGTAACAACTTCTCCAGCCTGCACCTTGGTTATCACTACGGTTTTAGGGAGCCCTTTTACCCTTCTTATGCTTTTGTGTTATGTAGTGAGGTCACTACAAGTCTTATAGTTGGGGGTGCGACCCTACCATTATGTGTATTCATTGGTTTGCAATACTCAAACTTAGTTCACTCAAAGCATGGAAATTTTGTGAATTGATTATTTTCATTGTTTAGTTTTCTAATTTTTTTATTAGTGATGTTGGGTGAGCCTTTCCTTATGATAGATTGAGAGACAACATTCTTAAGGAAAACTTGTCGTGATTGGGTCTTGAGCCATAAATGCAAGGAAAGTCTGAGTACCTGTGGCATTATGGATTTGGGATCACACTTTTACCATTGGCGAAGTGGCATTATGGATTTGGGATCACACTTTTACCATTGGCGAAGTCTGAGTAGACATGGTTGGTTTGCCCATATGAAGCCAAAATGTATGACCAAGACTTGGGTTTTTGCTGTGGTTAGCAAATTGTGCATGGTGCAAATGCAAAGCAAACATCCCTCTCCATCCAAAATTTTTTCGAAAATCAAAGGCATGGACGTGGGTGGCATTGTAATAATTTTTTTTCTCTTTTTATGATTCCAAATTTTTGACTTGTGAAAATTGATAGATACTCTATTTTTGTCTCTAGCGAGAGGGGCAATTGAGCCTCCTTGGCGAATTTGCATGCCATGTCTGGTGAGTTTAGTTGTTCAAACCTCATGTGTACTTGTATTATCTAGAACTTACCCCATTAGTCTCTCACAGCTAATTGTGATTGTACTTGGTTGGTGAGATGATCTTCGGACATTTTTGTGACAATGGAAGTCCACTTTAGCCTAAAAATCCTACCCGTGCATGAACGTTATCCCTAGTCACTCATTTTGAGCCTTTGGACCTTTCTTTGGCAAACAATTTCAAGCCGTGAGCCTTTCAATTGTTATCACTCTTTTGAACCCTTTGATCCTTGAACTTAAAAATGTAAATTGAGGATAAAAACCTAAGTTAGGTGCGGTAACGATTGGAAGAGGTAACTTTCAGCCACGAGAACATAAGTTAGTGCCTAAAAAGCTAAATTTTGTGAACAAATGAATAGAAAAAAGAAGGGACCCAATAAAGGAAAGAAAATCATTAAATACACAATGGAAAGAGGGGAAATAAAGATGTTTTCCAATAGATGGGTAAATCAAGGTAGTAAAAGTAGGCATATGCTTAAGGAGCGAAAACAAAAGAAGTGGCCCATGGTTAAGAAGTTGGATGAAAAAGTATAATGTAGATGTTCAAGGAGGGTATAGTCATTTTGTTCCCAAATAATGTCTTACCCTACCCCAAACCTACATTGCACGCTCATAAAGCCCTTTGAGATCTCCAACCATGTGCATTCATTAAAGTGGCGATTGAAAATAGGGACAAGCCATAGCATGGTATATGTTAACATCGAGAGTTCTTGAGAGATAGAGAGCTTCGTACTTGAAATTCCTTGTTGCATATTTCATAACTTGGTGTGTGGATTTTCTTTCTTGTAAGGAGGCATGTAAACAAGTTGAGGTGGGTGATTTTTTTATTTCTCGAAAAATTAGGCAAAAAGAGTATACTGTAGTTAAGGTCAAAGAGGAGTTATTTATTTAGTATTAGTGATTGTTGCATTATTTCTCTTTGAAGTCTTTTGCATCCTTGGAAATTATGCGTTATGTTGAGGAGTGTCGTGAGAATAGTTTTTCCCAAGAGCGAAGAGCTTTTTGTGGTAGTAACCAAGTTGAAGTCATCACAATCATTTTAGTCATCTAATTTGAGCATAAAAGTGCATTGTCTCATGGTAAGAGGCAGTGTTGCTTGAGGAAAAGCAAAGTTTTAAGTTAGGGGTGTTGATGAGTGGTGAGTTTACCACTCATTTTCATTCAACATTCGTGCACACTTCTATGATTTGAATATAATAGTGAGACATATTTGTGGTTAAATGCACTACTAATTCCCTATTTTCGAGGTGTACACGTGTTGAGAAGAAAAGAAGCAACCTTGAGCTAAAAAAAAATAAAAGGGAATAGAAGTGCTAGAGTTGGACAAGCTGAAGCAGGAGTAGGAACTGGGTCTAAGTTACCGCGATCTTGGTCTGAGGGCCGCGATTGTGGCAAGTCAAATAAGGTCAAAGGACCGTGATCGCAATGATCTTAACGTGTTTGTAGTTTCCATAATCGCGCTCTAGGCTCTGCGATCGTGTAAGAGCGGAAAATAACTCAGGGCAAAAACTTCAATTGGCTAGACGATCCCAACTCCTATTTAAGTCTAAATACTCATTTATTCTAGAGAATCATGATTCTACAATTCTATCTACCATCCTTAGTTTAGGGTTTTTGTAATTTCGTGGAGCTTGGACCAAAACTTGTACTAATATTGAGCTAAGAAGACATTAAGTGAATTTTAAGTGTAGATTTAGCATCGCCCATTTAAAATTCATTGGATTCGAAAGTGTGGTTTATCTTCTCCTTATTTTCTTATGAATAATTTTTATTGGAATATTGGTTTATTTGTGTTTATTTTCATTAGGATTTACTAGATTTACCTCTTTGAATTATGTTAGAATAGGATGTATTTGTGCATGGGTTGTGATATATTTGTGTAGATTCTAGTTGGTTGATGATGGGTTCTCCTATTGCTTGGTTGAAATTATTGGGATTTGTGGGTGAAAGCCCTAAATAACCAAATGGGTTTGATGGATGAAAATCTCATGCTCTTGAAAGCTCAAACCATTCTTGAAAGAGGGGTTTGGGTGAACTTTAGGAACCTTCATCATCTTTGAAAGAGGGATATGGGAACCAAGGCAATAGTAGACAATTATTGAGCTTAGTTTGCAAATTTTCACCATCTTAGACATAAGGGTGAATATGAGTGTCACGCCTCAAATCCTATTGGGGCAGAAAGGTACCCATAGCCGTGAAGGCCCGAGAGAACCAATCCATAACCTTGTAATTCTCATGCATGTAACTATAATAACCAAAGGTTTTTCCATACCTGGATATAATGCATTGATGAGAAATAAATGACAAGCCCACAACTATATATACCAGACTTGGCCGTTGGGGAAATAACATCTAAATGATAAGACGCTATCATTCTTAACTTTACATTGGTCTACAAAGCCTCTAAAAGATACATAGATACTTAGTTATGGTCCCGCCTTACTCTTAACTACTGTACAGTACCAAAATGTATAAAAAAAACTTGGAAACCCTCAAATCAAACTGGAGCTCACCAATAGTCATTGGATATCCCTGCTCCTACTGGGGAGGTGTATGAGCTGAAGTACCTATGCCTACAGCATGAAATACAGGTCCCCCATGAGGGACGCTAGTATAAAAATATGTACTAAATATGTAAGGCTGAAGGTATTACACATGATAGAAAAGCTCAATAGAAATCAGGTACAAGTGCATAAATAGTACTAGTAGACCACCTTTATATATACTTGTAGGATCAGGTACATTACATCCCTTTCTTCATTTTACCTTTTTTACTTCATAATCTTTGTAAGCCATATGATACAAATGACCAGCTGATCAGTGGTAAATACACAAATTGGGACTGGCCCATGCTAGGCTTATTCCCCTAGCTGCCACCCATAAATTAAACATTGGAATCGGCCCATGCTAGGCTTATTCCCCTGAGCTGCCACCCATTTTACAGATTTGCGTACTTAGTTTATTTAGCCTTTAAGATTGTTACTTTGGTGGTCATAGCATTATGGTACCTTGAAACAATAATCTACCAATAAAAGACATATGAATAAACACTTAATGCAATGTCAAAGAGGTATAGGGCAGATTGTATACGAATGAAATATTTAGGAGCTGAAAATAACATACGAGTCTTATTTGACTTAAAAGAGAACTCTTGAGGCTTTCTAGTGAATGCACAAAATAGAATAGGAAATAAATGTATTCTGTTGAGGCAACCCCCAATGTATACACACAAAACAGTCCACAAAACAACCCCAAAATTAACCTTTGTCGCAACAACCAAATATTGAACTCATCATCCGTTGAGTTCTCAATAACAATACATCCATAATTCTTTCTCAAATTTATATTTAAGGAGGAAAAAATGGAGAAGTCACCATACCTTAATCTTCTGCAACTTTTCTTTTTAATTTGAACTCTTTAAGAACTTCAACTTTCCTTCACACTTTAAACCAAAGAAGAAAAAAGATGTCTCTTAATAACAAAGAAAAGTGAGCAGGTGGTTTGTTTTATATTCAGTGATATATTTAAATTAGGCATTTATAACATGTTTTCCTAATCTTTCATGAAAGAATTAAGGTAAACCGTAAGTGTTTTCACTTACCTTGATTTGCAAAGGTTGGGGTTTCTTTAAGAACCCTAAAAAGAAAAATAGGGTTGCTCCTTGTTATTTTAGAGAGAGTGGAGAGAATTTGTGATATATAATCCTTTTTGTGACTTATAAATAAAGGAAAATGACCCAAAAATTGGCCTTATAAAGGCCCTATTTTGGTCACCTCCTTAGCTGCATTTTGGACCTTAAAATTGGTCAAATTAGTCCAAGTAAGTGATGCACCTACTTAAGGGTTTTCAAAGTAGGTGATTCACCTACTTACTTAATTCTTAGTTGGGCTTAATTAAATTGGGCCTTGGAGGATTTGAGTATTGGGCCTTTTCTCCATCTTATTTCTTTTTCCTTAATTTGGGCCCAAATGAGTCTATTGATATAGGCCCAAAACTGATCCATAGCCTTGAGCCCATTAACTTGGTCCAAAAAGCTCAAGTAGATGATCTACCTAATAGCTTAATTAAGTAAAGAAAGCACCTCATCAAAATACTCCATTTTCAGTTCTTAATCCCTTTAATCTAATGTAAAACTTGTATATACTTGGTCACTTCAAACTTTAGATTCAAATACTAGCTTACGATTGTGAGTTTAATTGCTGTATCGATAACTTATCTGTATCACCTTAAAATGTACGGGCAATGTCTAGAATTTCATCTATACTATTAATACTCGCATAACAAATCTCATCTGTTACTTTTACTACAAGGCTATACCAAGTTACATATAAAAAGAATAAGTACAAGCAAAGTATGGGGTATTACAATGAGGTTGACTATCCCTTGGGTACCATCCCAGAAATAGGGGTGCCTAATTAATGTATTGGGTGGATTTAATTGACATACTTGTTAGGTACTCCAAAGAGTCAATGAGTGACATTTTTGAGGTTTTATTGAAGAAGTAGCCTCAAGGAATTTAAACCTAGCCTACCACATCACTAACTATTAGAATTTGCATCGAATTATCATTTTCCCATGCATAACTTGCCCCTTGGAAAGCATAGTCCCAAGATTCATTTTAATTGATTACACTCTAATTATTTTAAGTTTTGAATTAGTCCCTTAGAAGTCCAAGAATTACATGCACATTCAAAAAAATATTTGAAAACCCCCAAACCATTTTGTACCATAGGATTGAACTTAGCAAGCAAATTTTATTTTGAATTTACTCAATTGTCACTTACATTGTTCCTTGTGTATTCGACCCCGACTATTAGTTGGGTAAATATATTGACAACAAGCGCCTTGAACTTAAATTGACATGTAAGTTGAGCGTTATCAGGCCTCCGCTTTAGCAATCCCATGGTTGCTAAAGTTGTTTCACTAGAATATGGCTGCATCAACAACTTTTTTAAATTGCAAATCAAGCCCTCAAAATTTATTCAAAATCCCATAAAGTAAAAAATATGCTACTACAATAAATTCCACATTTCTAACTCAATGGCGATAACAAATTTTCGAAAAGAAGTTACTTTCACAAATTTAACATCTGAGACCCAATTTCACAACTTTTCAAACCAAGCATCAAAATGAGATCCTAAATCTATAAAATTCAACCAACCATGCTACCAATCCAAAATCGATGTTGATGGCACTGTTCATTTTGCCATCCGACACATAAAACAACAAATGTTGAGAGAAGTCAACTATGAGCCATTTTTAAAGTTTGAAAATCACAAATTCAAACAATTATTTTTAATCACATTGGGAACCATTCCAACCATTCCCACACTCCAAAAATATTACGTAATAACTACTAAGAGAGGTAAAATGGTCAAAAAATAAGAAGAAGAAATTTACACAATCAAGTCCTTATAATTTAGCATGAATTGGATTATTTAGCCATTAAAGAATCACAAATTAGACATAATTGACTTAGCTACTTATTCTTTAGGTAGTTTTTCTATCTAAGGACTAAAATGTGATTTATTTAATATCTAGTAGTAAAATTAGATACTTTAGCCTAGTTTGGGTAGAATTTACCTTAGAGTGGATTTCAAAAATTAGAAGTAGGCCCCTTTGGTGCACCTTAGGCCAAGACTACTACTAGCTCCTTGTAGACATAATAGAAGTGTTATATCATTTAAATTTATATTTTAGATCTTGAGGTGGTTTAGACACATGGTTCTTTAATATAGATTGATATTTGGTTGATGATATTAGTTTCGGTTCGAGTCTAACAATTAATCATATTAAGACCTATTTGATTCCACAATGTTCATGCTACAAGTTTTGGTTTACGTTTGGAAAATAATGATATGAGTTTCGGTTCAAGTCCAGCATTGGGAGGTTATTTATGATGGCTATGGAAACGATTTAAGTTTGGTGTTTATGGTATAAATGGATCCACAGTTATGATTTTGAGATGCAGTAACTTAGTATAATTTTTTTATTACTTCTCTTTGATTACATCGTCTGGGCTTATGAGGTCCCACATTGTGTTATTTACTTTTCTTCACTTTTTGGCTTGTGGGGCCAGTATAAAGTGATGTCTATATTTTCTTTAATATTATCATTTTAGTTATTTATTTATAGTATTTGGAGTGTTATTCCATGTTTTCGCTCTTACCTTGACCTAACATTATTTATTTCACATTTTATTATATTCATATTATAGTTTAACTTAGTCGGCTAGTGATGCCTATTGAATATTCTTGGCTTTGCTACTCATGCTATACTTCTATATCTTTTTGGTGTATCTCCAAGTACTAGTGGCACCTTTGACATTGAGATTTGTGCTGGTCAGAATTTAAAGACAGGATGTGCTCTCGGAGCTGGAGTTGACCTTTCTTCTTCTTCTTCTTCTTCTTCTTCTTCTTCTATTTTTGCGTAGTTTTCTATTTTGAGACAGATGTATATTTGACTATGATAGTATTTATATTTTTTTGGTATAGTGGCTTTTGTACCAACACTACTAGGTCATGAGATTGTTACTTATCTTATTGATCTTTTGTTTGTTATGATTTAATTTTTTATTTCTTGTAAGTCATTTACTTGCGCATTTCCGACATTTATTTTAGTTTCAGCCAAATTAGGCCATTGCTTATAGCTTTAAGCTACGATTTGGCATACATACTAGTGGGGTAAAGTAGGTGCCATTATGACTTGAAAATTGGGTTTTGACACTAGGTATATGATTATTGTTGTTATTTATATTGGTTTCAGGAACAGACTAAATTATATTATGGTTGTTGTTGTGGGTTTCTTGAGTGATCCAAATTATGATATCGCTTGATATATTTGGGATTCTTGTGTGGTCTGGTTATGTAACGCCCAGAGACTACACTCCGGGTGTCACACGGTGCTTACAATCCTGAAGGACCATAAACTAACCCATGACTGGTACCTGCTATGAGCACTGAATGATAATACTAAAAATATATGCAGAAGTTAGTCTGAAAATACCATAAGGTTCATAAACTGAAAACAAATACTAAATACTGATAATAATACTAAAAATACTGAACATTTGGCTGAAGTAATCTAGTCTGATAGCCTTTAACTATCTGAATGTGGAATTAATGGGATAAGTCCCCAACAAACCCTGACTACTGAACATACTAAATCTGCTGAAATGCTGAAATACTGAAATAAAATAATGTCCTTGATGGATGAGGACTCACTACTAAATCTGTCGCTGATATCCTAAGCTGCTAAGTACGGTCAGGACCCTGAGCGTCTGTACCTATGATATGAGACATCATAGCGCAAAAGAGAGAGTATGCATTAGTATGTGGAATGTACTATTATGCTAAGTGAGGTAAGCCTGATATACATGGGTTCATATGCATGAGATGATAAATTGGGTGCTGAATTCTAATGGTTGAGTAACTAATAACTGATAGCCATGGTTCTGTAGAACTATCTGAGTTCTTTACTAAATACAGACACTGAAACTGTAACTATGGAAGTGTTCATCTAACTGAAATACCCCGATATAAACTGAGTTAGGGTCTAACCTGTGACCTCAGTTGGAAGGGTGCTAGCACCTTATCACAGAACACTAATAGAGCTGGATCAACACTAATCTGGTAGGAAGACTCATGAAATATATATAAATATATATATATATATATGGTTGCATCAACCCTAGTATGGCAGGAGGACAACTTACCCTACGCTGGCTACGTAGTTCTATAATGCAGGAACTACTACCAAGGGTCAAACCCTCTACTGGTAGGAATACCCCCATCCCTGGGTTATCTCGGTGCTGAATCCTATTCCGAACTGAATCGACACTAAACTGATCACTAAAATGTACTAGGCTTGAATGAACTAACACTGATCATGGTGACTGACTGATCCGGACTGAGTTCACTGAGTGCTGTTACCTGACTGAGTACTACTGTTCTTGACCTTTACAGGGACTATTCTATAACTACTGCAATTAAGTAAACAACTAGATTTCAGGTAATAAATACCCTTAGGTATCGATAGCATAATAGATAAACCCATATCACAACTTTAACAACACAATAATAGGTTACCATGCATGATTTACTCATATAGTCATTTTATCAAACACTTGCAAGGAACAACTTAAGTAAGAGAGCAGTTTAAACAAGTAGTAATAGCATGATTTCAATGCTAAGATCACCAAAGGATCATAATGCACAATTCATTCACTTAAACATTTTGTCAAACACTTAAGACGTATAACCTTATACTTGGGAATGAACAACATGTTAATGCATCATGACTACAACAATCAATTCAAAATTCAAGGGTTTTGACATGGGAATTACATCAATCAACATACATGTTATCTTATATTCATGAAACATATAATTAAATCTTGAATTGAAACCCATTCAACAACACAAACATGAATACAACCCAATTTATGCATGTAAATCATGAATCTGAAAACTTTTAGTTTTTAAAAAAAGGTTCTTGAACTCCAAGGGTGTAAGGAAACCCAAGGATGAACACCTAACACACCTTGATTATTGATTTCAAGAAGATTGTTGGGGATTTCTTGGAACTTGGACTTGAGCTTGACGAACTTTGGTTTATTTTTTTGAGAGTATTTTGAGAAGAATGAATGTATTTTGCCCTTTTGGAAGATTAGTTTAGTGTGTTGGTTGAATTGGGTGAGGCTGAAAGGACCTAAATGCTCTTAGAAACTCATAAGTTAATGACAAAAACTGGACCAGTGATGCGATATGCGATGTGCCGCATTGATGGGGTCGACGCAATAACCGACGCGTCGCGTTGATGGGAGCGATGTGATAGCCAATGCGATGCATCAATATCATGTTGGCTTTCTATTTTGGCCATTCAAACATGACTCATATGATGTCCAAAAATTTTTAAACTCACCCAATATGACCTATTGACATCCTTGATCATGAATCAATTTAAAACTCGACAATCTAAAGTCAAAAAGATCGCAAATGATGCCATTGAAATATCGAGGCAAAAAATGATATTAAGTGTCAACACTTCGCTGAAATTTTCTAAGTCTGGGACCTCTTTTGACATGCTATATAGGACTAAAACTACGAGGGCTTTAAAGGGTATTACAATATCTCCCCCTTGGGAATGTTCGTCCTCGAATGAGACTGACTGAATTGAGAGAAACTGAGGAACTGTACTTACACTGACATGCATAACTAAAGCATGGCTGAATTCTGGAAATATGACACATGACTGAACTGTTTTATGAATGTATTAATGATATGACAATGTTATGCAGCTGTAACTGAGTATTGAATATAGTAAATCTAGTAAAGGTTGTTACCTTAGTCTGAGTCTGAGTTTACGGACAAGAGGTAAGGATACTTGGTTCGCATGTCTGCCTCTGCTTCCCAAGTAGCTCCCTCAATGGATTGATTCCGCCAAAGAACTTTGACCAAAGGAACTTCTTTGTTCCTTAGTATGGTAATCTAACGATCAAGGATTTCAACTCCTCTTCCTCATAAGAGAGATTATTCTAAACAACTACACTCTCTCAGGGACTACAACTGCTGGGTCACTTATGCACTTCTTTTGGAAGGAGACATGAAACACTGGGTGCACTGATGCTAAGTCTACAGGAAACACATGATCATAAGCTACCTTACCTAAATGACTCAAGATTCTATAAGGACCAACATATCATGGACTAAGTTTTCTGTAATACCCTGATCGTTTCTTAAGCCTAAATCCATCTTTTGAGTGGATATGTATGACTTCCAAAGTGATTGATGTTTAAAACATGTTGTATTTCTCTAATTTATACATTTTTCACGTATATCATTGAATAAACTTTCCATCAATACCAATTTCATTGAAATCCGACTTCGGACAAGGGAGTTAAAGTCATTTTACTCAGCGATATCAGATCGCCCAGGTCTGACGGTCTACCTGGCGGATTGTCAGGTCCATGGTGGACCGTCAAGTGTCCCATCATGTCAAGGAAGTGAACCTTCTTCCTGGTCATCGTGTGACGGCCAAGATGGTAGACCGTAAAAAAGTTGACGGACCGTCAAGGGGTCAGTCAGGTCGAGACAGAATGTCTTATTTCTGGCCCTCGAGTGACGGACGACTTGGTGGACCGTCAGTTTCCTGACGGACCATCACTTCGACCGTCACGTCGAGGCAGAATGTTCCAGTTTTGGAACTCGAGTGATGGACGATCTGGTGAACCGTCGGAGACTTGATGGACCGTCAGATCGACCGTCACAGGCCCCAATCAGCGAATTTCAGCTTTTTCAAAAGGGCATTTTGGTTATTTCCGATCCTTGTTGCCTTATATATACATCAAAGTAGTAAAGAGAAGATCATTTTCTCCTATTTCTCTCCAATTTCTCCAAGAATTTTCTAGAAAACTAGGGTTTTCTCTCAACCCAAAAATCAAAACTCCTTCCAAGAAATTCAAGGATTTTCCATAGATTTCTCCAAGTTGTCCAAGAATTAAGATCTCCTAGTCAAAGGCATCAAGGATCTTAGCTAAAAAATGTAAGGAAGAAGTTCCAAACAAGTTTCTACATCTCCAAAATTATAATCCAAGGTATGTGGGGCTTGAACAAGAACACTCCTTTCGTTCTTGTGCCTAAAGATTTACTTTCTATTATTGATTTACATGATTTCGCAAGTGGGTTTACACCCAAATTTCTTTATTTATGATTTATGATATTTGAGTTGAATAAGTTTGATATTTATGATTATTTCACCATCATGTTTCTTAAATTGATAATTTATTCCATGAGTTATATATTGTCATTATGTATTGATGATTTCTAAGCGATTTATGACAAGTGTCATAAGTTATGCCTTTCCATGAGAAATTCGACTATTGAATATATATATATATATAGAGAGAGAGATATTTGAGATTGAAAGTCAATAATGAGTCCTATGATGTTTCCTTGAAGATTTGATATTTGAAAATGATTCGAAAAGCAAATGTACTTGATGTTGAGAAAGGTTGTATTGAGTTGAGTCGGGTTAGGAATCCACAAGATATTTATGATTTACAGATGAGATATATATATTTATGTTTCGTTCTCTAAAATAGACCCATGAGTCGATATTGATTAAGGTGGATTTCCTAACGCGTTCTGAGTTGAGTCTAGGAGTAGTATTTAGCACCGAGCGAGAAGTGTGGTATTTCCCTAAAACTACGTGCCACCGTAGGATTGATGTTGATAATTATGGTCTAGAGGCCGAGTATGGGATTGTGATAGTAAGATTGAGGTTGTACTCCCTGGCAAGAGTACGACACCCCCGCCAATGTGGGGTTCTCTCCTTAAGTGGGAAAAACGTTAGACTCCATGTGGCTCACAGGTGTAGTTATGTCGGTTATAAGAACTTCCCACGTCCATAATGATCTAAGTACCATGAGTTACCGAGCCACTCTAAGACATGAGTCAAAGAGTTTGAGTTGAGTTAAATGATTTATGAGATTTATGAAGTATATGTTATTACTGATGACTTATGGAAAGAGAGTTATTATTGTCAGCATGCATGATTTTCATAGAAATTTATGATATTATTTAAAATGTTGCCTCCACCCCCACATACTCAGTATATTCCCAAGTACTGACTCCCATACTTTTTTGTATTCTATATTTCCTCATGATATAGGTTCAGGTGCTCAGTCTCAGCAGTGATTGTGATATTTGATTACCTTCATCTACATTTCTGCGTTTGGTGAGTCCTCATGGTTCGAGGACCTGTGTCTCCGATTTTGTCTTGTTAATAGATGGTTGTTACTTTCAGTTCAGTATGAGTCAGTTGGGGATCTGTCCCAATGGCTCCTCAGTCCTTTGTAGTAGAGGCTTTGTCAGACTAGTGTACCAGTGTGTATAGAGATTTCAATAATTTTTTGTACAGGGTAGTATTACTTCGTGTTTCAGTATGTTCATGACATGGTTATTCCTCTTCATCTTAGCATGATTTGCGCTACAATGAGTTCTGAAAGTGATGACAGGATTAAAGGGTTAGCTTGAGGCCACGTGTTGCCTTGAGAACCATGGGACATCTCGGGATAGGTTCTTGGGGTGTTACACTTCCCCTCATTACCAAACCTCTTAACCACCTTCATGGGAGAGATTCTAAAATACACACAATGACCAATCTCGAATTCAAGGTCTTTCCTTCTCACATCTGCATACTATTTCTGTCAACTCTATGCTGTCCTAAGCCTCTCTCTGATCAACTGTACTCTCTTTAAGGCCTTTAACACCAAGTCAGGCCCTACTACCACGGCCTTACCTACCTCAAACCTACCATTAGGAGATCTATATTTTATCCTATAAGGAGCCTCAAACGGAGACATCTAAATACTGGAATGAAAGCTATTATTATACGCAAACTCAATCAAAGGTAAGTGTTCATCCCAACTACCCTTAAAGTCAACAACACAAGCTCTCAACATTTTTTCTAAAGTCTGAATGGTCCTTTCATCTTGACAATCTGTTTGAGGGTGAAAAGTTGTACTGAGGTGGACTTTGGTACCAAGATCCTTTTGGAAGGCTTTCCAAAAGTGAGAGGTGAACTATGTACCTCTATCTGAAATTATGTATAATGGGACACCGTATAACCTAACCAGCTCTCTGACATAAACCCTGGCATAGTCCTTGGCTGAATAAAAAGTATGAACTGGCAAGAAATGGGTTGATTTGGTCATCCTGTCCATAATGACCCAAATCAAATCATGTTGATGATGAGTACAAGGTAAACCTATCACGAAATCCATGTTCACTTCCTCCCACTTCCAAGTAGGAATACTGAACTCCTGCATTGACCCACTGGGCTACTGATGTTCAATATTAACCTGCTGACACATTGAGAACTTAGCTACAAACTCTGTAATATCTTTCTTCGTCCCACTCCACTAATAGATCTCCCACAAATTGCGGTACATCTTAGTGGGCCCTGGAAGAGTAGAGTAACGTGCACCATGCACTTCAACAAAAATCTGTTGTCTCACGCCATCCATACATGGCTCATATAACCTACCCTGGTAACGCAACACACCATCTCCCACTTGGATAAAAACCTCTACTTTCTGGTCTCTGACTGACTCTTTCAACTTAACTAAACTGGCATGCCTATCCTGTTTTTCTATTACCTCATAAGCTAAAGAAGATTCCAAACTATTCTGCACCCATACATACCCTTAGCTGAATCAACCAAACGGATACCTAGTCTGGCAAGCTGATGAACTTCCTAAACTAACTTCTTCTTACCATCCTCAACGTGAGAAACACTACCTATGGACAACCTACTGAGGGTATCTACCGCTATATTGTCCTTGCCTAGGTGATACAAAATACTCATGTCATAATCATTCAACTACTTTAACCACCTTCTCTGATGCAAGTTCAGGTCTTTCTGGGAAAATACATACTGTAGGATTTTATGGTCTGTGAACACATCAACATGCACCCTACAAGAATAATGCCTCAAAATCATTAAGGTAAACACAACAACTGCTAATTCAAGATCATGGGTAGGATAATTCTTTTCATGGGGCTTAAGCTGTCTAGAGGAATAGGCCACAACCTTAGACCTCTGCATCAAAACACACCCCAATCCAATTCTAGAAGCATCACAATATACAACAAATCTATCTAAACCACCGAGTAAAGTCAAAACTGGGGCTGTAGTGAGTCGAGTCTTCAACTCCTGAAAACTCTTCTCACAAGAATCTGACCATTAAAATTTAACTTTCTTCTGAGTCAATCTGGACATGGGGGATGCAATAGATAAAAATCCTTCAATAAACCATCAGTAATAGCCAGTGAAACCCAAGAAACTCTTGATATCTGGCAGAGAGATGGGTCTAGGCTAGTTTCTCACTGCTTTGGTCTTTTGAGGATCAACTCTAATGCCATCACCAGAAATAATATGACCAAGAAAAGTAACTGACCTTAGCCAAAATTCACATTTACTGAATTTGGCAAAAAACTGATGGGCTCTGAGAGTCTACAATACTATTTTGAGATGGTCTGCATGGTTATTTTCACTGCGGGAGTAGGCAAGAATGTCATCGATGAAGACTATGATGAACATGTCCAACTAATGCTTGAACACGCGGTTTATCAAGTCCAGAAAGCTTCTAGGGCATTGATAATACCAAATGACATGAACTTTAAGTGACCATACTGGGTTCTGAAAGTTGTTTTTAGTATGTCACTTTCTCTAACTCTTAGCTGATGATAGCCTTATCTGAGGCCTATCTTAGAAAAGTAACTGGCACTCTGAAGTTGGTCAAACAAGTCATCGATTCTAGGAAGTGGTACTTATTATTGATGGTGACTTTGTTCAACTAACAGTAGTCTATACATATTCTAAGAGAACCATCTTTCTTTCGCACGAATAGAACAGGTGCATCCCAAATGGATACGCTGGGCTGATGAACCCTTTGTCTAAGAGGTCTTTCAACTGTTCTTTCAATTCTTCTAGTTCAGTTGGAATCATTCTGTATGGAGGAATAGAGATGGGCTAATTATGAGGAAAAAGGTTTATTCCGAAGTCAATTTCCCTTTTAGGAGGAACTCAAAGAAGATCTTCGAGAAATACATTAAGAAATTCACTTGCTATTGGAACTGACTCAAGACTAGGAGTCTCGTAACTAGAGTCTTTGACTCGCACCAAATGATAGACACACCCCTTGGATATCTTTTTCTCTCTCTCTAAGGTATGAAACAAGTTGAACCTTAAGCACTGTGGTACCACCACTCTCTTTTAGGACAGGTTTATTTGGGAACTAATAATAGACAACTCTATTTCTAGAATCAACTGAAGCAAAGCATGAATGAAGCCAATCCATGTCGAGAATGATGGCAGAATCCATCATCTCTAACTCTACTAAGTCTGCTGAAGTAACTTTCTGAGACACCATAACTAGACAGTTTCTGTATACTTACTCACAGCGTGGAGACTGAGAAAGGCTCTGTTAGGATTTTGGGTCTGACTCTGAAGTTCACAACTATATAAGAAGTTACAAAAGACAGAGAAGTTCCTAGATCTAGAAAAGAATAAACATGTAAATGGTAAACTTGTAACAAACCAGTGACCACATCAGGAGAACTTTCCTAATCCTGTCAGGACTGGAGTACATAGATCCTGTTTGGGCATTGCCTACTGGTGGTACTAAAAGCGACACCCTACTACGAAGGTTGACCAAACTGATCTAGGGGCGATTATGCTGAATCTGTGTACACACCCAAAACACACATCGCTGCCAGCCCTACAGACACCCTAACAATTTCTGCCACATTTCTGACCAAGTAGATTTGTTTAGGCACTGCTAACACTACCCTGAGATTTAGAACCTGGCGCCCTATCCTTATTACTATTTTTGAATTTAGACACTGGATCACTTATTGAGGACGGAGATGGGACTGGAAATTTTAGGCAAAACTGAGGACGATCACCACCATCTGACTTAGGCTGAAAAAAATTAAAGCTACCTGTTCTAGCACTCTTGTTTTCCCTCTCTTTCTCCTTAGTCTTATACTTCTTAATATATTAATCATGGACAATCAACCTATCCAAGTCCATCTCCTTAATTAGCATTGTGGTCTTAAACTCCTTGACCATACTATCCGACACACTTGACATGAACTTGCTCATCTTAGACCTGCTATCAGCTACTACTACATGAGGAGCATACCTGGACAACTGAGTAAACTTAATGGAATAATCTTTCATACTCATATTTCCTTTCTTTAGTTTGATGAACTCTAACACCTTATCTTTTCTCAACCCCAACAGGAAGAATCTATTTAGAAAAGTAATTGTGAACACCTCCCATTCTATAGGCCCTACTTCTGCACCCCGATCTGCCTTTCACTGCTTAAACTATGTGTGAGATATATCCTGCAACTGATAGACAACTAACTCAGCACTCTCACTGAGGGTTACCCCCATAATATCTGTTACCTTCTGCACTATGTCAAGGAATTCCTGTGGGTCTTCTTCATACTTATACCCTGAAAATGAAGGAATGTTCATACGAGTAAAGTCCCGAATTATAGCTACAGAAGTATTGGCCATTTTGTTAGAATGAACAATCGTTGGGCATTCATTATAGGCTACTACATAATAAGCTAGAGTGGTGAAATCTTCTTTGAATTTTGTGTGAGAAACGTGCTCATTCAGGGGATCTTCCTGAATGGGTGAAAGTGTTGGCTGGTTCCTAGTTCTTCTTTCGTTGGTCTTTTTGGAATGCATGTTCTGTAAATAGAAGGAAAATTAGATTATACAGAGAGTTTAACTTGAGCTCATGCTTACTCACATACTATGAACATTGAAATAAGGGAACTATTTCCTCAAATATCTTAAAGCCTCTTTTCCATAAGTGTGGCGTGCTACACACCCATGCACAAGACTCTACATGATGCAGTTTTCAGACTTCCTAGAACTCTTTAGAACCTTAGGCTATGATACCAAGTTTTTAATACCCCGAGACTACACCTTGGACGTCACACGATGCTTACAATCCTGAAGGACCATAAGCTAACCCATGACTGGTACCTGCTGTGAGCATTGAATGTTAATACTGAAAATATATGCGGAAGTTAGGCTAAAAATGCCATAAGGTTCATAAACTGAAAATAAATACTGAATACTGATAATAATAATAAACACCTGCCTGAAGTAATCTAGACTGAAAGCCTCTAACTATCTGAATGTAGAGTTGATGGGACAAGTCCCTAACTAACCTCAACTATTGAACATACTAAATCGGCTGAAATGCTGAAATAAAATAATACACTCGATGGATGAGGACTCACTACTGAATCTGCTGTTGATATCCTGAGCTTCTAAGTACAGTCAGGACCTTGAGCATTCGAACCTATGATATGAGATATCATAGCGCAAAAGAGAGAGTATGCATCAGTATGTAGAATGTAATAGTATGCTAAGTGAGGTAAGGCTAATATACATGGGTTCATATGTATGAGCTAATAACTGACTAAATAAACATAGTGAAGTAACTATAAAAGAGTACATGCAAAATTGTAACTACTGAACATACTAAAAATTCTATACTGCGCATATAGATATACGTCGTGTATCTGAGATTAAAATAAAATTGAGTGCTGAATTTTGATGGCTGAGTAAATGATAACTTATAGATAGGGTTTTGTAGAGTTGTTTGAGTTCCTTACTAAATATTAAGACTGAAACTGTAACTGTGGGAGTTTCAACTAATCAACATATCCCGATATAAACTGAGTTAGGGTCCATCCTGTGACCCCAATTGGAAGGGTGTTAGCACCTTGCCACGAGATACTAATAGAGCTGGGTCAACCCTAATCTGGCAGGAACACTCATGATATATATATATATATGGTTGCATCAACTCTTGTCTAGCAGGAGGACGACTTACCCTATGTTGGCTATGTAGTTCTGTAATGCAGGGACTGTTATTAAAGGTCAAACCCTCTACTGGCAAGAATTCTACCATCCCTAGGTTCGCTCGATACTGAATCCTACTCCCAACGAAATTGACACTGAACTGATCACTATACTATACTAAGTTTAATTGAACTGACACTGATCATTTTGATTGACTGATCTGGACTAAGTTCACTAAGTTCTGTTACATGACTGAGTACTACTATTCTTGACCTTTACTGGGACTATTCTATAACTACTGCAATTAAGTAAACAACTATATTTTGGGAAATAAATACCCCAAGGACTCAATAGCATAATAGATAAACTCATATCACAACTTTAACAACACAACAATAGGTTACCATGCATGATTTACTCATATGGACATTTTACCAAACACTTGCAAGTCATAACATAAGAATGAGAGTAGTTTAAACATGTAGTAATAGCATGATTTTAATACTAATATCACCAAATGATCACAATTCACAATTCATTCACTTAGATATTTTTTCAAACACTTAGGAGGCATAACCTTGTACTTGGGAATGAACAACATGTTAATTCATCATGACTGCAATAATCAATTCATAATTCAAGGGTTTGACATGGTAATTACATGAATAAATATACATGATATCTTATATTCATGAAACATATAATTAAATCTTAAATTGAAACCCATACAACAACACAAACATGAATACAACCCAATTTGCATATGTAAATCATGAATCTAAAAACTTGTAGTTTTTAAAAAAAGGTTCTTGAACTCAAAGGGTGGAAGGGAACCCAAGGATTAACACCTAAAATACCTTGATTTTTGATTTCATTAAGATTGATGGGGATTTCTTGGAACTTGGACTTGAGCTTGATGAACTAGGGTTAATTTCTAGAGAGGATTTTGAGAAGAATGAATGAACTTTGCCCTTTTAGGAGCTTAATTTCGTGTTTTAGCTAAATTGGGTAAGGAGAAAAGGACCTAAATACCCTTGGAAACTTGTAAGTTAAAGAGCAAAACTATCCCAATGATGCGATAGGCGACGCACCACGTCGATGGGGTTGATACAGTAACCGATGCGTTGCATCGATGGGTACGACGTGATAGCCAATGTGATGCATCAATATCGCATTGGCTTGCTATTTTGGCCATCCAAACATGACTCAAATGATGTCTAAAAATTCTGAAACTCACCCGATATGACCTATTGACATCTCTGATCATGAATCAATTTAAAATCGATAATCTAAGGCCGGAAAGATCATAAATGATGCCATTAAAATATCGAGGCAAAAAATGAGACTAAGTGTCAATATTTAGATTAAATTTTATTAGTTTGGGACCTCTTTGGGAATGCTATATAGGACTTAAATGACTAGGACTTTACGGGTCTTATAAGTTACTTGTCTTATATTTTAGAATTCTTATTGTTAGAGTCATGGTTTATTGCCTTGGATATTATTAGAGTCATGGTTTATTGACTTGGATATGGTTAGAGTCATGGTTTGTTGACTTAGATATTCTTAGAGTCAGGGTTGTTGATTTGGTCATGGTTTGACATGACTTGTTGTCTCTTGACTTGTACTTGACTGAAGTAATAGAGTTACTTGTAATTGCTATGTGTCATAAACTTAAGCTCTTTATCATAATGTGTGCTTATAGTTGTATTTGTTACAAGGCGATGATTATTAATCATTTACTATGACTAATAACTATTGTGATTAAACAAGTGAGAGTTAGGATGGATAACACTTGATATGAAGGTGATGAATGATCAACTAGAATAAGAATGGAAATACTCTTAGTTAAAACATGAGATAAATATAGCACAAACGTATGTATGTGTTATGAATTAAATTGTTATATAAATTCACATTTTTTCATGTTTTCTATATTGTGTTGACTTGATCTAACACTGGTCGTTCGATGATACCTACAAATAAGTATTGTTTGTACTGATACTTAGGAAACATACTATAAGTATTGTTTGGTTTCATGATTGTTGTTGATATTGATCCTTCAACAACTTTTACTCCTCTCGTTCATGGTGGAAGTTGTGTTCAATCTTATCGTTCTTGATTTGGGAGCTCTCGTACCTGTCTAAAGTAGTTCCAAAGGGTAGTTTACATTTCTACACTTAATATTTGTTGTAAAAAAGTTGTAATAATGGTTTTATTATTTCTATTTTATAAAGACTTCCACATATTATGTTTAACAGATGGTAAGGGGTTCTTCTATCTAGGTGGATTAGAGTATGTGCCCTCACGATTCAATTATTTGAATCGTGAAAACTTTGGGCTCTAATACAAACTTTTCTTGATCCAAAATCCAGTCTTGATGTCACCTATAACACCCACCATGATAATCCTAAATCGAACTCAACACTATTACCAAAATAGTTAAGTAGAAAAAGTAGTTAAGATAATGTTAACACCCAAAATATACACAAAATGGGCAAAAAAGGATACAATATCTACATCAAAGGTGGTAAACACAAGTTTAAGTCTCTACAATGTATTAATATAAGAAATAAAAATTATCAAAGATGCAAAAATGAAGCACAGAAAATGATAGAGAAGAATAAAAAATGACTAAAATCAACAGTTGGTACCTCAAAATCTCCACAAAAATCACTATTTACAAGCATAAAATCAACGTCCAGGGACTACCGAATCAACACCTGCATGTAATATGTAAAAAATAATAGTTGTGTGTAAATAAATAACTTGTACTCAATAGCTTTGTTGATTAATCCTATTTTAAAATAACGGCGAGAACTACGAAACCAACCATCCAATACAACCATATCAACCTACATTCTGAAAAAATAATACCTAATCTAATTGATAAAAATAATCACCATAGTTATATATAGGTATCACAATACAGGTCATTGAGATTCGCCATCAACTAGAATCTAATAATCAATCACTCCATTCCTAAAAAATAAGCACATATCCATCAAATAATATTTGTATCAATACCCACTACAATGTATAGCTACCTGGGAGCTATGGAAGAATCATGAGGTCTCTGTACCGTACAACACGCCACATGGATCTCATTAATATTTTGCAGACATACACTCTGATCCACATATAAAATTTTATACGCGTGCACTCTGATCTATATAATATAAAATAGGTAGGTGAGAAATTCAATCTATATAATATATAATTTATTGGAGTGTACTCCGATTTCAATGAAATATAATTTATGCTATGGATGTGTTTGACTCTTATTCCATTAATAATACATATAATTTAAATAATGCATTTTATAACACAAGTAGTCAAATATCAACTCAAGAATCACCTCTTTCAACCCTCACAGTCACATAGGCTCTTTTTGTATCTTAAGAAACTCAAATCTCAATTTTCATCAAAAATAACTATAAATTGGCTCAAACTATCAAATAAGAGCACCATCATCAACTAGCATATTCACAAGTTACTTTCACAACAATTCTCATCACAATCCAATTAATTATTTCTAGTCCTACACATAACCGTAGTACTCACATAGATACTAGAGATAAATAGTCCAAATAATCGAATTAATTATTTTTGGCCCTTCAGATAACACTAGTACGCACATAGATACTCATTATATCATCTATATGGGGATATCATTTTATATTACTCTCAATACAAGCAACTAACACATAAACACTTAAAAATGTTAAGAAAAGTCTCAACTTGCCTTATAGGAAGACCTGCAAATTCGAATAGAAGCCTTTCCTTTCTAGATCACCTATGAACGAGCTGAATCTAGTAAAGTATGCATTATTCATGAGAATATAAAACTAAAGATATCAATGATTGTTATACTTTTAATCTGGGTCCAAAATATTAATCTAAAAGTCAATCCCGAGTCTATGAGAGCAAAATTAAAATATTATTTAAAAATTAATTTATCCATAATTCAAGAGTCCAAATTTAAAATTTCATCAATATGGGAGTTAAAAATTACCTAAAATTTATTAATAAGTCATTTCTTAACTTTACCGGGAAATTCCCAAATTTCATCTTCAATTGTAGTTTAAAAGTGAGAAAGTAATTGATAAATCAATAATTTTTACCAAAATCAGTTTACCCATGTTGCAAGGATCTTAAGATTCAAAAAATACCCATGCTGCAAGGATCTTAAGATTCAAAAATCAACAATAACCCATTACAAATTGACCTCAAATCAAATGCTTTTGATTTCCTAACTTTGGAGTTCCAAATCTTATCTTTATGAGTCTTTATCATGAAAAAAATGGATATTTTTGAGAAATGAAGGTAGAAACACATCCCAATGTGTATGAGAAAAATACAATAAAAATTGCCTTAATAAAAACCTTCTCACTCTTAAAAATTATTTTTTAATGAAAGAACAAAGTCTGAACTTTAAATATCAATGATCTTCACAAAAGCATATCCTACCTCTGCATTGGCGATTCTTCACAACTACACATATTTTTTTTGTACCTACTTGTCTACTGATGTATCCCTTAACCCCACACCCATGATGCACCCAAACCAGCAACAACAAACATTACTAAAAGAGGTATAACTTCTTCACACGGACATGAAATGTATTGATTATTTTTGTGTTGGTTTTAAAATTTTAATACGGATCTATGGTACCATACAAACATCAAAAGAGGCTCATTTTATTCAGGAGGAACTATTAAAGTTCAACGACGTAAAACTTCAAACTCAAACAAGCACTCAAAATTCATCCAAAACCTTTTGAATAAAAAAATAAAATAATACAAAGCACTTGTAAAATACATACCGAACCTAACGAAATTATCAAACACCCAAACAAGGTCATAATAACAAACTCTTAAATGACATCAATTCTTAACTTCATAGTTTTCAACTTTCCAAACAACAACTCCAAACACTTCGAATAGATTCAGGAACTAAATCAAACATTCAACTAGGCTAAAAATCATTCTTCGGGGCTAGTGGAATTATCAAAACTTTAAAATTATCTTTTTAATCTCAAACATTTACTTTGGTCAATTCTTTTATGTTTCCAAATTTCAAAACTTAAAAATACTTCTAACACTCATCTGAATGCCTCAAGACTAGAACCAATAGTCCTACTAACTCAAAAATTACATTTTTAAATTGATGTCACTGACATAATTATGATACAATTTCAACTTCTACGGATGTTGATTAAAGTCACGCATATAAACTTTCTAACCTTTCAAAATAGAAAACTCACATATTTCTCAACTAACTGCCTTAGGAACCATGTCACCCATCTCCACAGACCATGATTACCACAAAGCAATAATGGAAAATGATAGAATGGTAAGAATGCACAAAAAACTGCAAAACAATCATGTGGTTGTTATAATTAATGACTTTATTTATTTTTAATATGAATAACAAAGATAATTTATAGAATGAACATCCATATTCAAATAAATTGTAATCTTTATAGAGTTATTAATAACAAAAACACAACTTTATCAGTTACTCCAAACAGGGGAAAACCCATGTGTAACATGCGGGGTGCTTGATCATTCATTGACACTGTTAGAAATACTTTATGTGTATATATAAAATACTGAAATGGTTGATATGAAATACCTACAAGTACCCATAAGTCAAATGGTCTTATGGGTGCTTTGGTTCTAATGGACTCAGTATGGACTTGGGTAATAAATCAGGCCATATGGCCTTTTAATTTTTAAAAGGATATAAAATCTAAATATTCAATCCTTGATGTATATTGCAAGTCATAATAATACTTCATAGATTGTAATAAATAATAATTTTTTAAAATAATTAAAAAATTTAATAAAAAATCTACCTTTAAAATAAGATAGGTTACTAAAATGATATCAATCACCCGTAATTTCTCTCTTAGATAATTTTTTTCTTTTTTCTTTTCAAAAGAAAGTTGAGCGTTCTTCTTCATCAAGTCTATTCCTCTTTTTGTTTCTTCAACAAATCAGCAAACATATTGATTGAAACACATAATTTCTCAAATAATTTTGATATTTATGGTGAGGAATTCTATTAAAATACCGACTTAAGTATTTTAATTGAAACTGAAGTTATTCAAAAGGAATTTTTTTCGAAAAAGGGTATATCGATTTTCTTCTAATATTGATAATGATAATTTATATTCAATCACGATACAACAAACTGGGATGTTGTGTCGTAGGTAATTTTAATATTTTTAATATTCAAATTCATCCAATCCCATACATAAAATTATGTTGATTTGATTATATTTTATTTGTTTTGTATTTATTTAAAAGGTAGATATGCAAATTTCAAATTTTAAGAAATTATTTATTATTCATAAAAACAACACAATGGTCTGACCAACGTGATTACATACCGGTGTGTAGGTATATTTGGATTAAGAAATGGTGAATAAAAATTTATTCATCAAGTATCTATTGTGTATAATATTGAGGGATATGACTATGGATGTGATAGTGTGGTGTGGAATCCATTGTTGATGAAAGCAGTTTACATTAAACTAGGAACTCCAGAGATAAAAGTTATATATTCAAATAATTACTTGGGTGACCAAAACAATAATCATTTTAACCTGATGTGATTAGATGTATTTGTTTTTCCATTAAGATTCACATTGTATTGTATTGTATGAAAGAGGTATATAAATTAGTATTATATGAATAGATATAAATAGATATCTTATATGATGTGATTAGTTATTTCATATTGTATGAAACGAGTATATAAAATAGGTGTATAAATTAATTTTTCATATGATTTGATTAGTTATTTTTTATTGCACGAAAAGAGTATATAAATTGATGTTCCAGAAGATCTGATAAGTTTTTTTTATTTTATATGAAAAGAATACATGAAAAAGGTATATAAATTATGTCCTAGATGATGTGATTAGTTGTTTCGTATCATATAAAAAGAGTATATGAAAAAGGTATATAAATTGTATTTCATATGATGTGATTAGTTGTTTTGTATTGTATGAATTTTTTTTATAAATTGGTATAAAATTGTTGCAGTGTATAAATTCAATATATAATATTCTATTTTAAGTATCGGGTAAAATATTTTCTTTTTTCAAAGATTGAGACTATATTGAGGAAACTACATAGTGCAATTAATTTTTTTTAATATAAAAATATATTGTCTAGACATTTGATACACCAATTTCAGGAATAACTAATAAAGCAACTTATTTGTCATATCTAATAACTTATAAAACTTAAAACCACTTGTAATTTATGTATGTATGTATGTATGTGTGTGTGTGTATATATGTATGTATGTATGTATATATGTACACTCATTTCAGGCATTATCAATATGTTTAAAAAATAATTTGACTTTTCTACAGTGTGGGCATGGGTAATTATTTATTGCTAGAATAGATCTCTTTGACATTTTGGTCCACAAAACTTATTGAGAAACCTTCTATGATGTTTTTGAATTTTAAGAGACTTGATATTTTTGATTTTTTTCCTAGTAAGAAATTCTGCTAGAAATTTCAAAAGAACACCTTTGAAGTGCAAAATCGACTTCACAGGTGAGGTCACCCTTTTCGTGTTCGAAATCCGCTTCACAAGTGATTGAGTAAAATAATTCAAATCCAAATTGGGTTGCGAGTGTAAAATAGGACTCCTTTTTATCTCTACAAAGCTCAGGCTCTTACGAATGGGATTAGAATCAAACTTGCTCTTATATATTAGAGTAGAATCAAACTTAGGACTTGAAGACATGATTCTTTCAATACAAATTCGGAAGAAAAAAATTGACAAACAAAAATTATTTCACCCAAAAAATCTAATTGATATTCACTTGAATGCAGATTTTTGTAAAACATAAAAGGTAGAGTAAAAAGATGAGAGATAGAGAGGCGGAGTAAAAAAGGAGAGATGGAGATATGGAGTAAATAAAAGAGATAATCAGCAGATTTGATTTTTTTTGCCTTTAAAAACGTGTATTATCAATTTAGATATCTTTTTGTTCACATTTTACTCTCTTAATAAACATCTTACACGTTAATTTAGGAGAGAAGAGAAATAAAAAATTTAACACGGTAAAAAATTTATGTATGTATGTATGTATGTGTGTGTGTATATATGTATGTATGTATGTATGTATATATGTACACTCATTTCAGGCATTATCAATATGTTTAAAAAATAATTTAACTTTTCTACATTGTGGGCATGGGTAATTATTTATTGCTAGAATAGATCTCTTTGACATTTTGGTCCACAAAACTTATTGAGAAACCTTCTATGAAGTTTTTGAATTTTAAGAGACTTGATATTTTTGATTTTTTTCCTAGTAAGAAATTCTGCTAGAAATTTCAAAAGAACACCTTTGAAGTGCAAAATCGACTTCACAGGTGAGGTCACCCTTTTCGTGTTCGAAATCCGCTTCACAAGTGATTGAGTAAAATAATTCAAATCCAAATTGGGTTGCGAGTGTAAAATAGGACTCCTTTTTATCTCTACAAAGCTCAGGCTCTTACGATGGGATTAGAATCAAACTTGCTCTTATATATTAGAGTAGAATCAAACTTAGGACTTGAAGACATGATTCTTTCAATACAAATTCGGATGAAAAAAATTGACAAACAAAAATTATTTCACCCAAAAAATCTAATTGATATTCACTTGAATGCAGATTTTTGTAAAAGATAAAAGGTAGAGTAAAAAGATGAGAGATGGAGAGGCGGAGTAAAAAAGGAGAGATGGAGATATGGAGTAAATAAAAGAGATAATCAGCAGATTTGATTTTTTTTGCCTTTAGAAACGTGTATTATCAATTTAGATATCTTTTTGTTCATATTTTACTCTCTTAATAAACATCTTACACGTTAATTTAGGAGAGAAGAGAAATAAAAAATTTAACACGGTAAAAAATTTATGTATGTATGTATGTGTGTGTGTGTGTATATATGTATGTATGTATGTATATATGTACACTCATTTCAGGCATTATCAATATGTTTAAAAAATAATTTGACTTTTCTATAGTGTGGGCATGGGTAATTATTTATTGCTAGAATAGATCTCTTTGACATTTTGGTCCACAAAACTTATTGAGAAACCTTCTATGAAGTTTTTGAATTTTAAGAGACTTGATATTTTTGATTTTTTTCCTAGTAAGAAATTCTGCTAGAAATTTCAAAAGAACACCTTTGAAGTGCAAAATCGACTTCACAGGTGAGGTCACCCTTTTCGTGTTCGAAATCCGCTTCACAAGTGATTGAGTAAAATAATTCAAATCCAAATTGGGTTGCGAGTGTAAAATAGGACTCCTTTTTATCTCTACAAAGCTCAGGCTCTTACGAATGGGATTATAATCAAACTTGCTCTTATATATTAGAGTAGAATCAAACTTAGGACTTGAAGACATGATTCTTTCAATACAAATTCGGATGAAAAAAATTGACAAACAAAAATTATTTCACCCAAAAAATCTAATTGATATTCACTTGAATGAAGATTTTTGTAAATGATAAAAGGTAGAGTAAAAAGATGAGAGATGGAGAAGCGGAGTAAAAAAGGAGAGATGGAGATATGGAGTAAATAAAAGAGATAATCAGCAGATTTGATTTTTTTTGCCTTTAGAAACGTGTATTATCAATTTAGATATCTGTTTGTTCACATTTTACTCTCTTAATAAACATCTTACACGTTAATTTAGGAGAGAAGAGAAATAAAAAATTTAACACGGTAAAAAATTTATTATCAGTAAAATTTATCAAAGAAACTATAACTTGCAATTAAAAATTTAATTCAATAATTATGAAAAGTACAATTACAACTTGCAATAAACAATCTAAAAGGTACATATAAGATATTTTTCACAAAAAATGGGTGCTTTTGTTCTGAAGTGTATGTCTGTGTATTGATGTCCTCCATCGAGGGTTCAAATCATGGTAACATATCTTTATACCTTTTTACTCTTCGTTAATACCGCTATCGACTTCTTGCTTTATAGTCTTTCAAACTTTCTTAGTTTTCTATATAATTTATTAGTCAAACTACATGAAAATTATCCCTTCCATTTTATTTTACTTGTCTCTTATATTAAAAATAGATTTTTTAATTTACCTATCCAATTTTACAACTCAAGAAAGTATTATTACTTCTTTTCCTTAGTAATTTGATTATTAAATAATTTCATAAAGTAGTAGTCAAATTAGAGTTGTTTAGTAAAATACACATCCAATTAAAAATTTCTTAAGGAATATATAAAAATAACATGGTCCAATTAATACAAAATGGTGGAGTAGTAAGCTTTTAGAAAGAATCCAATGTTGGTTAGCAACTTTATATATGTAAAAGAAAGTGAACACAAACGATCTTAAAAATCTGGATTCGTCTCAAACTCTAATACACCCTTTCAAGTGCATTGTAACTTTATTCATAATATTTTACTAATTTTTTGTATTAATTATGTGGAAAAGTATAAAAAATGTCTTCCTTTTACCTATTGGATAAAAAATGTTCTTTACCTATTAGGATAAAAAAATGTCTTCAAGGTTAAATTTAAGCCTAAAATTACTCATAGATAATTTTTTAAATTAAATATGTGATATTATTTTTATTGATTCACATATAATTTACATCTAAATTCATTCACCATACTACCTATTAACACATACCTATTTACAAGACCCAACATTTCTTCATCTTACTCCCATCTATGTTTGTTATAACCCTAATGGTAGCTCATTTAATACATTCAAAACACTTTGATAATCTAAAAAGGTCTATCCAAAATCTTAATCAATGTGTTCTCTACCACTCATGATCATATCATAATGGTCGTTCATGGACTTCTCTATTGTGGCCGGTACACTTTCTATAAAATTTATAGATTATTATGGAATTGTACGAGAAAGATGATATGATAGAAAAAAAGTATTTGTATTAGAACTAGAATTTATAATGTTAAATCTTTAGAAGGTCCTTGACAAGAACTTTTAACCGTCTTTAAGTTTTTACATAATTAAAGGGAGGAAGATAAAGTGATATTAAGAAATCGCAAGTTAAGATTCATTGAATGTGAAAGAGGGAAAATGAGAATTGGAAGGAAGGAATTTAGGAGTAAGAAAAACAAGAGGAATGTAGCAAACATAAGTTGGAGAAAGATGAAGAAGTGTTGGGTCTTTTAAATTGAGTATGGGTTAATGGGTAGTATTGTGAACAAATTTAGGCATAAATTACTTGTGGAACAGTAAAAATAAGGGTAAATAACATATGAAAAAACTTCACATATAGACACGTTAGACTCCTTCTAACTAAATTCATAGTCTAAGTTTTACTACTTACATTCTGTAGACATTAGTTAGTGACCAAATGTATTTAGGACTCATTTATATAATATAATTTATATTAATTTAAAAGGAAAGGAAGAGTAATTAATGGTCATTATTATCTCCAACTTTCCTAATATTCTCCTTCCATATAGCAAAACTTGTTGGTAATTCTCCTTCCATATTGGCCCTTTTTTAGTACAAACGTTTACAAATCAATTATACTTTATATAATTGTGCATATATATATATATACATACATATATACATATATATATAAGATTCAATTATATGTAAAAACACATTAGAATTTAATAATTATGTATAATGTACAATATATACATATGCTTATAAATAATATATTCTATAAATGTATAATATTATACATATACAATTAAATGAATAAACATATACATACAAGAAAAACACATTTTTATAATATATACATATGAGACAAACACATTTGTATAACATATACATATGTATATCAACTATGTATTGAATAAATATATACATATGTATATCAACACTATATTGTATAAACGTATAATATTATACATATACAATTAAATGATTGAACATTTGCATATTATGATCCTAATATGCTAACTCATTCTAATATGTGATACATAATGTATAAAATAAGTGTATGTATATAAAAATAATTATACTTATATACATATGTATGTACATATACACAGATATGCATATGTATATATACACAAACATAGAACATATACATACACATGTTTAACGTATATATAAGCCAACACATATATAAGCATATATTAATATGTATATTTGTATCAACACAGAACAACCTTGTATGTATATATAGTTATGCAAAAATCTGCATATATACATCAAAAGCATACATCAAATATATTCATATGTATATAAGAAAAATACAAATGAAAAAACTATACAATGCATACCCACATACAAAAATCTATGCAACTGAATACAATTAAATCACCTATATAAAATTATCAAGATTTAGTCCGTGAAATTGACATTAATATACAATTTAATTTTCAAATTATACATTCTATTATATGAAAATAGATGAAATTTGAAGAAACTTAGTGGATTATTTAGAGAATAGCTAAAAAAAGTTAAAAGAAAACAAATATATATACCCGAAGAAAATAAAAATTATCACGAAATCTTCAATGCATATCCCATGGATGTTTGAGGATTAGAAATTACTCCAAAAAATATTTACTGCAAATTCACAATGATGTTTAGGGGAAGACAAAAAATCAACTGATTTGGGAGGAATTTTTTTTTTGAGATATGTTCAAGAAACGTGCATAAGTTAATGCCGCAAAACTAGCCAATTATATAAGAGGAATTATGTAATACCACGTATTTCCTTAGCCTAAATTTAACTCTTAGCACATGAGTTATTCCATATAAATTTTTAAAATACTCAGTATTTTCAGTTTAGAGCTTACCATTGCGTAGAAAATTCAGCCAACTTTCAAACGATATAAAAATTGCCTAAATCCGATACTCGGGAGAAGAGTTAGAGTCATTTTTATAATGCAGTATGCTACCTAACACTTCACCGCGTTGCGGAGTCCAGCCAAATGATAATTGTCAAATTTCAGTGTTGTTCCACGATAATGGCGCATCGCGCCATATACCTAGTTCACAATTATTAATTTCCAGGGAGGCAACGTAATTCCACCGCGTCGCGCTGAGGGCTAAATTTCCATCCGGTGAGGCTCCGCAATTTCACTGTATCGCGCCAAGCTTCCAGGTCCCAATTGTCATTTTCAGGCGCATTGCGCCAAGGCAAAAAATTGGGATTTCCAGTCTGTAATTTAAAATTTCAAGGGCCGTTTAGTCCTTTTCCAAAGTTCCTAATCCGTCCTAACACGTGATTTAAGCCCTAATAAAGCATTATTTACTCATTTTTACATTATTCTCTCAAATTAAATCAATTTTCTTCAAGAACAGAAAACCATAACCTTAAAAAATTCAAGGCCAAATCTCAAAAACTCACCCTCAATTCTCACGAATTCGTCCAGCCAGGTATGTTAAGTGTTCATCCATGGATTTCTTTCACCTATAGAGTCAAAGTATCCAATTTTAATTACAAAGTTATAATCTTTTCAAGTTATTATAATTTTTAAATTATGGTTTTAACCATGAATCTCCATGAATTTTGATTTTATACCATTCTTTAATGAAATTATCGTTGTTATAAAGTCCCACATGTTTCAATGTTTTCATTCTTTAAATTAAATCATGATTAAGTGTCATTGATGTTGAAATCATGCTATTACTCCAAGTTTCATACTATTCCTATTATTTGCTTAAACTATGAATACCAAGTGTATGATAAAATGCCTATGAGAATGAATATATGATAAAAGCTTCATGCCATGCCCTCCAAGCTTGAGTACTATTTTACTATTATTGCTAATGAGTCCTGGGGGTTATGAATCCCCAAAAATTTAGTTGTTTACTTAGTCTCAGTATCTTCAGAATAGTCTCATAATATATATTATGAGCATTATCAGACCAGTCAGTTATTATAACCAGTTAAACTCAGAACAGTTTAGTAACTCAGTGTCATTCAATTGGGAGTAGGATTTAGCAACGAGCAAGTGTAGGGATGACGAATTCCCCATTATATAGGCAGATCAGTAGCAATCCATGTACTCTAAAACTGTGTAGCCAGTGTAGGATGAGGATTCACCTATCATATTATGCTTGACTACCTCCCAGGAGTCACCCGTCAGATTAGGCTTGACTCTGCCCAAGTGGCACCCGTCATTTTAGGCTTGGCATCCTGGTTTTCTAAGGGCTTAGTGGATCCACATAGCCAGCTTTAGTACCCGTGGATAGGTATTAACACCCATCCAACTGGGTTACATATTAGACCGCGATTAGCTCAGATTGGGGCATGTTAGTTAGATGATACTTCCCATAGTCTTAGTTACAGTATCGATTTAGTTATTCAGTTTTAGTTGCTTGATTATTGTATACAGTTACCAGTAACTCAGTTATCAGATTTTTAGTATTTATAGATTATATTGAGATCATGTTATATGCTTGGTCATGCATCTCCAGTATGTACAGATTTCATGTATCATCAGTACTTACAAATTTTATGTACTCTATTCAGTACCTGCGATTATTTGTTCATGTTCACAATACCATGCATATATGCCTACCTTTTTAGCATACCAGTACATTCAAAGTACTGATCGCATACCCTTTTCTTACGCTATGCTATTTCATATCATAGGTTCAGACGTCCAGTTCTCAGATCGCGCTTTGAATTCTTAGGCTTTCAGTAGAAGTGGTGAGTCCTCATATTTTGAGGACATATTATTTTATTTCATGCTTTCAGTTTAGTAGTTAGTTGGAGTTAGTTGGGGCCTGTCTATCAACTCATATTCAGTCAGTTTAGAGGCTTTTAGACACTACAGTCTATTTAGTATTCAGACTTTAGTTGATATTGTCAGATTATTTTATCAGTTTTCACTACTTAAAACCTTATGGAACAACAGTTGTTCTTCCACACTATTATTATATTATTTAGTACTCACAACAGGTACCAGCTTATGGGTTAGCTTGTGGTTTCTCAGGACTGTAAGCACCGTGTGACGCCCACAGTGTACTCTCGGGGCATTACAAACTTGGTATCAGAGCCTAAAGTTTTAAAGTATCCTAGGAATTCTGAAAGCCGCACCAAATAGAGTCTTATTTATGGGTGTGTCGGGTGCCACACTTATGAACAAGAGGCTACAAGACATTTTAGGAAAAAGATTCCTTTCTTTTATTATTCGTGTCGTGTGATCAAGCAAGATCTCGTGTTAAAATCTCTATCTAATTTATTTCTTCCTTCCATTTACAGAACATGTCTCCCAAAAATACTAATGGAAGAAGGACCAAAAATCAGTCAGCACCTCCACTCTTCAGGTAGATCCTCTAGACGATCATGTCTCCCATTCAAAATTCAGAGTTGCGTTCACCACTTTAGCCAATTCCGTAATAGCTCAGAATAAATGGACAACCACTGTTCAGGCAAAACCAGTGGCCAATACTATTGCAACTAGGATTCAGGGCTTCACCCGAATGAATCCTCTTTCTTTCATGGAATCTAAGTCTGAAGAAGATCCATAGGAATTCTTAGATATGGTTCAGAAGGTAACAAATATTATAAAGGTGACATTTAGTGAGATTGCTGAGTTAGCTACATATCAGTTGCAGGATGTGGTCCATACATAGTTCAAGCAGTGAAAGGTAGATAAGGGTGCAAATGTAGGGCCTGTGGAATGAGAAGAGTTTGCTATAGCCTTCTTAGATAGATTCTTCCCACTGGAGTTGATGGATGAGAAAGTGTTAGCATTCATTAACTTAAAGTATGGCAACATAACAGTGAAAGATTATTCTCTTAAGTTTACTTAGTTATCCAGATATACTCATCATGTAGTAGTTGACACCAGATCCAAGATAAGTAAGTTTGTGTCTGGTATATCAAATAGTATGGTCAAGGAGTGTAGGACCGCAATGTTGATTAGGGAGATGGACTTGTCTAGGTTAATGGTCCATGCTCAATTGATTGAAGAGAAGAAGACCAAGGAGAAAGAGAGAGAGAACAAGAGGGATAAAATAAGTAGTTTTAATTTTAGTCAACCAAGGTCAGAACGTTGTAACCGCCCGCAGTTTTGTCAGAGATATTCAGCCCCAGTACCCTCTTCAACCAGTGCCCCAGTGCCTAAATTCAAAAATCATAACCTGGATAAGGCACCAGGCTCTAGGTCCTAAGGCAGTGTTAATAGTGCTCGTAAGAATCATCTATGTCAGAAATATGGTAGGAACCATCAGGGTGAGTGTAGAGTTGAAAATGATGTGTTCTTTGGGTGTGGCAAGCCAAGCCATCTGATTCGGGAGTGTTGGTAGTTTCTAAAAAAGGTATGGAGTTGCGCCAACAGGGCCAGTCCCATCAGTCATCAGTTCTAGCTAGTTGCCCGACTCAGCAGGGTGCCTCTTCCAGTGCTACCAATGGTCAGCGTCAAAACATATTTTATGCCCTTCAGTCCCGAAAAGGTCAGTAAAATTCTCCTGACGTAGTTACTGGTACGCTGGAGGTCAATTTACATATTTATGCTTTATTAGACCTTGAAGTTTCTCTTTCTTTTGTAACTCCTTATATAGCCGTCAACTTCAGAATCAGTCCCAAAATCTTAGAAGAGCCTATTTCAGTGTCTACCCCAGTAGGTGTTTCCATTGTAGCCATGCAGGTATGCACGAACTGTCCGGTCATAATATTTTAGAAAGTTACTTCAGTTGATCTGGTGGAATTAGAGATGATGGATTTTGACATCATTTTTGGCATAGATTAGCTCCACTCATGCTATGCTTCAGTTGATTGTAGAAATAGAATAGTTCAGTTCCAATTCCCAAATGAACCAGTCTTAGAATAGAGGGGTAGTACTACAACGCTCAGGGGTTATCTTGTTTCATACATTAGAGCAAGAAAGATGATATCCAAGGGGTGTATTTACCATCTTGTTTTCGTCAAAGACTCTAATTCAGAGACTCCAACCCTTGAGTTTGTTTTAGTAGTCAGGGAATTTCTAGATTTGTTCCTAAAGAACTTCTTAGAATTTCTCCCGAAAGGGAAATCAACTTCGAAATAGACATTCTTCCAGACACTCAGCCTATCGCTATTCTGCCATATAGAATGGATCTATACGAAATTAAAGAATTAAAAGAACAGTAAAAGTATCTCCTAGATAAGGGATTTTTCATACCCACTATCTCCCCGTGGGGCACACCAGTTCAATTTATGCGTAAGAAAGATGGTTCTCTTAGAATGTGCATTGACTATTGTCAGTTGAACAAAGTCACTAACAAGAATAAATATCCACTTCCTAGAATCAATGAATTATTTGACCAACTTTAGGGTGCCAGTTACTTTTATAAGATAGACATTAGATTCGGCTATCATCAGCTCAGAGTTAGAGAATATGACATGCAAAAAATAGCTTTCCAAACTCGGTATGGTTACTTCAAATTTCTAGTCATGTCCTTTGGTCTTACAAATGTCCTAGAAGCTTTAATGGACTTAATGAATTGTGTGCTCAAGAAGTACTTGGACATATTCATTATAGTCTTCATCGATGACATTTTTTTCTATTGCCATAGCGAGAATGATTACGCAGATTACCTCAGAATCGTACTTCAGACTCTCAGAACTAATCAATTATTCACCAACTTAAGGAAGTGCAAATTTTGGCTAAGGTCAGTAGCATTCCTTGGCCATATTATTTCTGACGATGGCATTAGAGTTGATCCTCAAAAGATCAAGGTGGTGAGAAAGTGGCCCAGACCCATCTCTCCGACAGGCTTTAAGAGTTTCTTGGGTTTAGCTAGCTAATACCGTCGGTTTGTTAAAGGGTTTTCGTATATTGTATCTCCCATGTACAGATTGACTCAGAAGAAAGTCAAGTATCAGTGGTTCGATTCCTGTAAGAAGAGTTTTTAGGAGTTGAAGACTCAACTCACTTCAGCCCCAGTTTTGACTTTGCCAGATGGTTCAGATGGGTTTGTTGTGTACGTTGCCAGTTGGGTTGGGTTGTGTTTTGATGCAAAGAGGAAAGGTCATATCCTATGCCTCTAGACAACTTAATCCCCATGACAAAAATTACCCCACCCATGATCTTGAATTGGCAGTGGTAGTGTTTGCCTTAAATATATGAAGACACTATTTGTATGGGTTACATGTTGATGTGTTCACAGAACATAAAAGCTTGCAGTATGTGTTCTCTATGAAAAATTTGAACTTGCATCAGAGAAGGTGGTTAGAGTTGTTGAAAGATTATGACATGAGTGTTCTGTATCACCCGGGCAAGGCCAATGTACTGGCAGATGCTCTCAGTAGATTGTCTATTGGTAGTATTGCTCATGTTGAGAAAGGTAAGAATAAGTTAGTTCAAGAAGTTCATCAGCTTGCTCGACTAAGTGTCGACTTAGTCAATTCAGCAAAGGGTAGTGTATGGGTACAGAGTAGTTCAGAATCATCTCTAGTTTTCAAGGTGAAGGAAAAGCAGGATAGAGATCCCAATTTAGTGAAGCTGAAAGAGTCAGTTAGAGATCAGAAGGTAGAAGTTTTATCTCAAATGGGAGATGGTGTGCTGCGTTGTTAAGGTCGGCTATGTGTGCAGAAGCCATGGTGCGCGTTACTCTATTCATCCAGGGGACACTAAGATGTACCACGATTTGCGGGAGATCTATTGGTGGAATGGGATAAAGAGAGATATTTTAGAATTTATAGCTAAGTTCTCCACGTGTCAGCAGGTTAAGATTGAGCACTAGAAGCCTAGTGAGTCCACGCAGGAGTTCAGTAATCCAAAATGGAAATGGGAAGAAGTGAACATGGACTTTGTGATGAATTTGCCTCATACTCGTCTTCAACATGATTCGATTTGGGTTATCATTGATAGGATGATCAAATTAGCTTATTTCTTTCCAGTTCATACCTCCTATTCAGCAGAGGACAATGCCAAACTCTACCTCAGAGAGTTGGTTAGGTTGCACGGTTTTCCTTATCCATCATCTCAGATAAGGTACTTAATTTACCTCACTTATGAAAGGCATTCTAAAAGGGTCTCGATACCCAAGTTTACCTCAGTATAACCTTCCACCCTCAGATAGACGGTCAAGAAGAAAGGACCATTCAGACTCTAAAAGATATGTTAAGAGTCTGTGTTATTGATTTTAAAGGTAGTTGGGATGACCACTTGCCTTTGATTGAATTTGCGTACAATAATAACTATCATTCCAGTATCCAGATGGCTCCGTTTGAGGATCTTTATTGTAGGAGATGTAGGTCTCTGATTGGTTGGTTTGAAGTGGATGAGACCGCTGTAGTAGGGCCTGGCTTGGTTTTTGATGCTTTAGAGAAAGTCCAATTGATCAGAGAAATTCTTAGGGCAACCCAGTTCTGATAGAAATCGTATGAAGATATAAGAAGGAAAAATATCGAGTTTGAGGTCGGTGATTTTATGTACTTAAAAATCTCTCCCTTGAAGGGAGTGAAGAGGTTAGGCAAGAAAGGGAAAATCAGTCCCTGATATGTCGGTTCTTACAGAATTCTTATTCATTTCGGAAAGGTAGCATACAAGCTTGAGTTACCTTCAGATCTAGCTTTAGTACATCCTGTGTTTCATGTCTCGTTGTTGAAGAATTGTATTGGTGACCCAGCTGTAGTTTTTCCCTTATAAAGTGTAAATGTTCAGAACAGTCTTTCCTATGAGGAAGTTCCAGTCAAAATTCTTGATCATCAAGTTTGTAGACTAAGGAACAAAGAAGTTCCACTAGTCAAAGTCCTATGGTGGAATCAGTCCGTTGAGAGAGCTACTAGGGAAGCAGAAGTAGATATGTGGACCAAGTATCCTCACCTTTTCTTTGCAAACTCAGATTCATCTTGAGGTATCATCCTTCCTTAGATTTACTAAGTTCCATGTTCAGTTACAGTTACAAACTTCAATTATCGTTGCATATCATTCCCATATCAGTCATGCTTTCATGAATCAACTTAACCATGTATTCATGCATCATATATTCATATTCGGTACGTAAAATCAGTCTATCAATATTCCTTAGCTTAATCAGTCTCATTTGAGGATGAATGTTCTCATTGGAGAGATATTGTAATACCCCATATTTCCCAAGACGAAATTTAAATCTTAGCACATGAGTTATTCCATATAAATTTTTAAAATACTCAGTATTTTTCAGTTTAGAGCTTACCATTATGTAGGAAATTTATCCAGCTTTCCAACGATATAAAATTCACCTAAATCTGATACTCGGGTGAAGAGTTAGAGCCTTTTTTGTAAAACAGTATGCCAACTGGCACTTCACCACATCACGGAAGCTAGCCAAATGGCAATTGTCAAATTCCAGTGTTGCTCCGTGATAATGGCGCATTTCTCCATAGACCAAGTTCACAATTGTTAATTTCCAGTGAGGCAACGCGATTCCACCGCATCGCGCTAAGGGCCAAATTCCCATCTAGTGAGGCTCCGCGATTCCACGTGTCGCGCCAAGCTTCTAGGTCCCAAATGTCATTTTCCAGTGGCATGATGCAATTGCACCGCGTTGAACCAAGGCTAAAAATTGGGATTTCCAGTCCGCGATTTAAAATTCCAAGAGTCGTTTGGTCTTTTCCCAAAGCTCCTAATCCGTCCTAACATGAGATTTAAGCCCTAATAAAGCATTGTTTACTCATTTTTACATTATTCTCTCAAATTAAATCAATTCTCTTCAAGAACAAAAAACCCTAACCTTTAAAAATTCAAGGCCAAATCTCAAGAACTCACCTTCAATCCTCACAAATTCATCCACTCACGTATGTTAAGTGTTCATCCATGGGTTCCTTTCACCCATGGAGTCCAAGTATCCAATTTTAATTACAAAGTTATAATCTTTTCAAGTTATTATAATTTTTAATTATGGTTTTAACTATTAATCTCCATGAATCTTGATTTCATACCATGCTTTAATGAAATTATTGTTGTTATCAAGTCCCACATGTTTCAATGTTGTCATTCTTCGAATTAAATCTTGATTAAGTGTCATTGATGTTGAAATCATGCTATTACTCCTAGTTTCATACTATTCCTGTGATTTTCCTAAACTATGACTACCAAGTATTTGATAAAATGCCTACAAGAATGAATATATGATAAAAGCTTTGTGCCATGTCCTCCAAGCTTGAGTACTATTTTACTATTATTGCTAATGAGTCCTGGGGGTTAGGAATACCTAAAAATTTAGCTATTTACTTAGTCTCAGTATCTTCAGAATAGTCTTAGATATATTATGAGCATTATCAAATCAGTCAGTTATTATAACCAGTTAAACTCAGAACAATTTATTAACTCGGTGTCATTCAGTTGGGAGTAGGATTTAGCATCGGGAGAGTAAAGGGATGACGACTTACTCATCATATAGGCAGAGTCGTTAGTAGTAATTCCTGTACTCCAGAACTACGTAGCCAATGTACGATAAGGAGTCACCCATCAGATTAGGCTTGACTACCTCCCAGGGGTCACCCGTCTGATTAGACTTAACTCTGCCCAGGTGTCACCCGTCAGTTTAGGCTTGGCATTCTAGTTTTCCAGTAGCTTAGCGGATCTGCATAACCATCATTAGTACCCGTGGCAAGGTATTAACACCCATCCAACTGGGGTTACAGGTTGGACCCTGATTAGCTAAGATTAGGGCATGTCGGTTAGATGATACTTGCCACAGTCTCAATTACAGTCTCAATTTAGCTCTAGTTTCTTGACCATAGCATATAGTTATCAGTAACTCAGTTATCAAATTTTTAGTATTTACAGATTATATTCAGATCATGTTATATGCTTAGTCATACATACCTAGTATCTACAGATATCATGTATCATCACTACTTGCAGATTTTATGCACTTTATTCAGTACCTTATGTTATTTGTATATATATCCAGATGATTATTTGTTCATATTCATGAAACCATGCATATATGCCTACCTCATTTAGCATACCAGTACATTTAAAGTACTGATCGCATACTCTTTTCTTGCGCTATGAAATTTCTCATCATAGATTCGGACGTCTAGTTCCTGGATCGCGCTTAGACGTCTCAGGATTTTAGCAGAAGTAGTGGTGAGTCCACATATTTTGCAGACAGATTATTTTATTTCATGCTTTCAGTTTAGTAGTTAGTTGGAGTTAGTTGGGGCCTGTCCTATCAACTCATATTCAGTCAGTTTAGAGGCTTTCAGGCACTACAACTAGTTATTCAGTATTCAGACTTCAGCTGATATTATCAGATTATTTTATCAGTTTTCACTACTTAAAACCTTATGGCACAACAATTGTTCTTCTGCATCATTATTATATTATTCAGTGCTCACAGCAGGTACCAGCTCATGGGTTAGCTTATAGTCCCTTGGGACTGTAAGCACCGTATGACGCCCATGGTGTACTCTCAGGGTGTTAATTTATAAAAAAAAATAATTACATGAGAATGAGAAAGAGTATTATTTATTATATATATTGCATATTATATTAGTTTATAGGGCTCACAAAGAATATAATTTTATAACTAACAAATAACTATGTAGGGTAATGTTGTAAAACCTTAACCATACCATGTAATTAAAGAATTATTTTATCTATGATATGTAATTTCTTCATAACATAAATCCCACTAGTTTGCTCTTTAATTACATTTTCTCCCAATTTTCTTATTTAATATTTCTTTTTCCTTGATTTTAATTATTCATAAGCATAACTAGATGTTGATATACATTACTATTTATGTATTTGAACTAACAAATTTGACTATAACTAAGAAAATAAAATCTTTGCATTAAATAATACCACAATTAATACTATATTTATGAAATTGTGATTAATGGATCCCTTAAATTCAATAACACCTTTTCAATTTCAAAATTTTGAAACACCAAATCAGTTTCAACGATCAAAATTAGAGATTTAGGAATCTCAAGTTGATTTAGGCAATTGCATTCGAATTGCATCCACTGTAATAATATACACTGCAAACCAATATTAGTTTAAGATGTAACAAAACTTAAACAAAATTTTTAAAATCTTGAAAACATAAAAACAATACTTAATATTCATGCCTAATATTCTTTTATATACATAACAATGCTATGTATATAGGCTGAAATAAAAACATCTCAACTTGTTTAACAGAGCCACATACATAACTGTGTTACGTATAACATTGCTAATGCATAAAATATACATGACTCTATAATGCATATTTTCTGAAAATTCAACAGTCCAAAAGTATCTATTTCAACACATATAAATAACAAAATTATGTATATGGGTTGCTATACATAACTGTGCTATGTATAACTCTATTAATACATAACATATACATAACTTTGTAATGTATACGTTCTGAAATAAACAACCCATCAGTGGTCTTTTCACCACATATACATAATAATGATATGTATATGGGATGAAGTAATAACAAATTCCATACATATGTATATGGTGTGACATAAAAACTCTCGACAATGTCAATTTCATACATATACATACCTTTTTTTCCTTCTTCTTTTTTCTTTTCTTCCAACAAGAATGATATCACCAACAATGATCCAAACTTTCTTAAGCATCTTACCATGTATAAGATAAATACGTTTAGTACCATCAATACACATACCTTCATATCTTCTATTACCAAATATACGTAGGACTTTATCAAAATTGATGATTGATATAACAGAGAAGGGCAGGGAAGAGACTAAATTGATGAATGTATGAAATGTACAGAATGAAGAAAATAAAACTTGAAGTGGTTTTTGAGTGATCCGAGGGTTGGAGGAGTGTCAATTTTGGGGGAAGGAAGGAGAAAAGTCGCTGGAGTTTTTCTCCAAGATGGAATTTTGCAGTTTTGTTTTCAAACTTTGTAACCTCTTAAATGTGACTCCTTAATTTATAACAATCCTCCAATCACCGATCTTAATTTAGGGTTTTCAACACCAGTCAATTCAAATAAAAAAACATGCACACACACAACTAAAAAACACATAACAAAAGATAAAGATTATCAAAGTTATATCTGTATTTAGCAATAAAAATATGTTGATCAAAATTTGCAGAAAACATAAACAATGAGAAAATAATGAAGAAGGTGAGATAAAATAAAGATATTTTAGGAAACAAATACCAGTACAAGATTATATATATAGGTACTTGGTGTAAATGATAATAATAACCCCTAATAAAAAAATAATCAACCGTTGTCATCGATCGAGACTTAGATCGGATGGTGGAGTATCTTCTACCACAATGAGACATGAATCATCGAATCGAAGGCCTAATAGAAATCATTCTTCTCATGTGGATGTCCATAATTTATTGGTGTAATTCCTTCTTTAATTGTGATAACTCCCACACCTTCACTACCTCCTCATTGATCATCCACTTCCCCATATTCTTCCCCACCTTCTCATGAGTCAATGTCATGTTTATGACACCTCTTGAAGTCCCTCTATGTAATACTAAAAATAGGGGTCTTGAAAAAGATGTTTTATACACTTGAAAGAAAGTTATCTTACATTATTTTCTTGATATTGTTCTATATTGTTATTATTATTCTTTTTTGCAATTCTTATTTTTAATATTGAAACACATTATCAGCACAAAGTTCTAACCAAATTCCTCAATCTTATCATCAGAACAAGCAATAATTGTTTGCTATTTTCTTTATCTGATTGACCCTTTATGAAAATGTATATATAATCTATCGGTAGAATTCTATATTAGTTATGTTTACTGACCTTGTTAATATTATCAAATGTTAACCTTACACACCTGGTGCACATCTTATGAGCTTTAAATTATATTGTACTTTGTTGCATTAATATATCTTTGTAAAATCAAATTATTCTTCATATATCACACTAAAGCTGAATCAACCAATTTTTATGTTACGGTGAAAATATATTTATATATTTAAGATGGTACATTAGTATGTATACTGTACCTTAGTGTGTCCTGAAAAAAAATCAAATATGTTTGTTTGACATGTGCAGTACCTAGTATTTTCTATTTCTATTCATGAGTTCTAACATGCTTGTACTAATCTAGAAATATTACACACTTCTTTGTTTTGTTTTTTCTTACAAGGCCAAAGGTAAGTTTGCTATCATACTAGTTTTTGCAAAAGTTTTCATTAGTTGATGTTATCATTTTGGTTTTATTTTCATAAAAAATAATTTCCTTTCTTTCACTTACATTGATTGATATTTAAAATAAAACTAAAATAAAATTAGAAAAAATAAGACCATTGTTACTATTTTTCCTAATCTAACATAATATTTTTTTTTTATAGTTTTCATCATGTCGAATTTGTCAAAGCTTGTGTTTGTGACACTTGACATTTCTGAAAAAAATTACCTGTCATGGGTGCTCGACGCTGACATTCACCTAGATGCTAAGGGTCTTAGTGTTACTATTACCTCAGATAATGCATCATCAAGCCAGGACAAGGCCAAGACTATGATTTTCCTTCGTCATCATCTAGATAAAGGACTGAAGTACTGAAGGCTGAATACCTGAAAGTGAAAGATCCACTTGAATTACCGACTGATTTGAAGGGAAGCTAAGACCACCTAAAGGCCACAGTACTGCCTAGAGCTCCTTATGAGTGGATGGACTTACAATTTCAAGATTTTAAAATTGTTGTTGAATATAACTATGCTATATTTAGAATTGTTTCCCAATTGAAATTATGTTGGGAAACTATAAATGATGAGGACTATAAATGATATTGCACTAGCAATACCATGAAAAGGACTTTCAGAAGTATTCTGAATTAATCTCGTGCCTTCTCGTGGTTGAGCAACATAATGTCCTTTTGATGAAAAACCATGAAGCCTATCACACTTAGGGGTGTGCATCGGTCGGTTTAGTTTGATTTTATGTATTATCGGTTTGGTTTATCGGTTTTTGATTTCTAAATATGCTAAATCAATAACATATTTTTTATCGATTCTTAGTCCTTAGTGGTTCGGTTTTCGGTTTAACCTATAAGAAAATACTCATAAAATAGAAAAAATAGTAACTAACATGAAAAGAAATCGAATCTATGTTACAATCAAAATCCTACATAATTTGTTTTAATTTACTAGAGTCCTCAAGTTTGAACTAAATGTTAGTTAGGAGAAATTAAGAGAAATACACACACACACACACACATATATGTGTGTGTGTGTGAAAAATAGTAATTTACTATATTCTTATTGGATTATCTATTTATCCAATAAACCAACAAGAAAAAACCAAATCAAACTAATAACCCAATAATTTTTTATAAAACCATTAAAAACCGTTAACCCAATAACACAATAACAATATATCGATAATATTTTTATCGATTTGGTTTATTGGTTGATTCGGTTTTTGTACACACCTAATCCCACTAGAGTTGCTCTATTATCAGAAGCAAATGAGATACAAACACATGAACAGCCTGAAAGATGGCATGATCGGGGTCATAATAATATGTGTAGACATGAAAATGGCAGGGAACAATATAATAATCATCGTGGTGGTGTTAATCACAAAAGGGAGAACTAAATATGTCCTCAAAATAATCCTTCAATAAATAATTGTCATCGTTGTGGCATGAAAGGCCATTGAAATAATGAATGTCGGGTGCCTAAGCATTTTGCTAGTCCTTATCAAGAATCTTTCAAAAGAAAGAGAAATGAAGGTGGGACCTCTTCAAATGCCCGAATGGAGTCACACTTGACTTTCAAAAATAATAATGCGGCAAGACCTTTACAAAAATATGATAACAATGTTAAGAAAAAATTAACTTTTAAAGATGATGATTTTGATGGCCTTGATGATATTACTCATTTGGAAGTTGAAGACTTCTTTGGAGATTAAAACTAAATCCTTATCAATTTAGTGGAGAAATAAATTATGTTGTTTTATTTATGTAGTTTTCTTTTAGTTATCACATTTTTCTATTATGTTGTTTTTATTTTTAAAAAAAAAAGCATTTAACTTTCATTGTACGATTGTGAGATTCACATTCCTTATCATGTATTTTTATTTTTGTGATGATAATAAAAATTTTCCAATCTTCAATTGGATCCAAGATGAGTAATGGAGACATGCGCCTTCTTGATAGTTCTTCAACTCTCACTATATTAAGAGAAAAGAGATATCTCTCTAATTTAATTGTGAAAAGGGACTATGTTAATACTATAATATTCGATAGTAGAAAGTTAATTGAGGGCTCTGGAAGAGCAATCTTATTACTACTTATGGGAAAAATATTGGCCATTGATAATATAATGTAGTAAGTCTCGAAGAAACTTATTAAGTTTCAAGGTTATTCGCCAAAATGGCTTTCATATTTAGACAATAATGAAGGAAAGGTTGAATACCTTTATATTACTACAATAAAGACAGAAAAAAAGTTTATGCATGAAAAACTACCCACACTTTCTTCTGAATTGTACCATACTAGTATTTGTATGGTTGAATAACATGCCATAGTAAACAAAATATTTATAGGTTCTAATGTTTTTATTATTTGGCATAACCGGTTGGGCCATCCCAATTTTATATGATGTGCAAAATTATTGAGAATTCACATGGGCATACTTTGAAGAATCAAAATATTCTTCATTCAAAGGAATTCTCTTGTGCTTCTTGTTCTTAAGGAAATTTTATTATTAAACCATCAGTAGCTAAGGTTGGAATTGAATCCTCTACATTTCTGGAAAGTATACATAGTGGTATATGTGGACCAATTCATCCTTCATGTAGACCTTTCAAATATTATATGGTCTTAATAGATGTATCTGCAAGATGGTCACATGGGTACTTATTATCAACTAGCAATATGACTTTTGCGAGATTGTTCACTTAAATAATAATGTTAAGAGCACAAGTTCTAGATTATCCAAATAAAGACATTTTGTCATGATAATGCTGGTGAGTTTACATCTCGGTCCTTTAATGATTATTGTATGTCCGCAGGAATAAAAGTTGAACATCTGATTGCTAATGTTCACACTCAAAATGATCTAGTAGAATCATTGATCAAATATATTTAATTGATATCTAGACCTATGTTAATAAGGAAAAAACTTCCATTTTCGATATGGGGTTATGTTATTTTGTTTACTGCAGCACTTGTACACATTAGGAAAATCAATTATTATAAATTCTCCTAATTATAGTTGGCTTTTCGTTAAGAACCAAACATTTTCCATCTTAGAATTTTTAGTTGTGCGGTATATTGTTATGACCAGAACTAGATCCTAGTCATGACGAGTATCTTAAGTCCGTCGAGGATCAGAGACTACCCTCTTTTTGCCTAGACAATCAGAATACGATACATATACGACAAAGAAAGAAATCCAATTAGAGAGGGGTAATATAAACAAATAGCTAGAAGGAAAAGTTTCCAACAATGATCCCAATCCACAGTTGTCTGCAAAGCCTCTAATATCAAAAGAAAAAACTAATTCGGGACATGCCCCTAACTGTAGCCAAAAATGGAATCCAAAATAGTCTAGACATAAATAAAACCATAAAGTAATCGGCCATTCAAAAGAAGAAGGATCACTACTTCAAGCTGACTCATGAACAATCCAAGAATCACCTTTATCTGTGCAAGGAAATAGATGTGTCTCCGAACCCTGCATCAAGTGGGGATACAACATCTAAGGATGGTTACCAAGGTAAGCTCTAGAATGTCCCTCATGGAAGAGATAAAATAATGCCATGATCAATCGATCCAAAATTATTCAAAACTATATGCAGACAATCACATACATACATACATATATACATACATATATATGTATATATATATATATAATATGATGGAATAGGGTTCAAGGTTAACATGAGGTTTAAAATATTAACCTGGACTATGTAGAAATCCGGTCATCTAGGAACCCATAGTCTATATAGGCCCTAGTGCGTATTAGCTGCACGAACTAAAGATATCCAAGGAAGACCAAGGAACCCCCAACCCTACATCATTTTAGGATACAAAAATAATACATACATACATACATATATATATGTGTGAACCATGCACACGGTCATTAAGAATCCCCACGTCGGCAAACGTGTCTCCAGTGTTTTTCCTCCCTGGGACTTACACCTTCATGGTAATTTGCATAACTCTCTATTTAGCCCAATTAAAATAGTTTACACATTTTTATTCATTGACGAAGAATTATCCATTTCAGCATGTTCCATTATATCGTCATACCAGTTATACTTGCAATCTAATATCATTATACCATTCCAATTATTGATCACCTTGGGGGAATTCCCTGACCCCCATGATTTATAAAGTCAAAATTTAGGGATATTCCTCGTCCCCTATAGTTTCAACAAAATCAACTTAGGGGAATGCCTCAACTCCCATAGTTTATAAAAAAATCAGGAATGCCTCAACTGCCATAGTTTATGATTAATTCAACACATGACCAACAACGCCTTCCAAAACTATTTTTATCCATTTAACCATTTATGCAAAGAAATAATTTTGGAGAAAGACAAATCATCTGATTATTCATATTTCAAAGCCAATGATGTTAGTGGGTTGAGGAAAACACAATTCTCAAAAACAATTCCAAATCAAAATAAAAAATTTAGGGAATTCCCTGACCCCCATACCATTCACCATACCCATTCACCTAATGGGTTTCAAAATACATTAATAAAGTATAAACAATAACATTAAAACCATCAAAATCTAATTCAAGTAACTATCATTCCAAAACCCTTAACCCAAATCAAAATTCATATTTAAATCCACATGAATAGCCATGAGACACATGTTTTTATATGGAAAAGGTTTAGGGAAGAGATACATGTATGAGAAGGTTAACAATTATAAAACAGTATGGAACTTGGAACCCGTAGGATAAATGTACAATGAAACCCTTAAGTTTTTCTTGGGTTTTGAGATTAAGAGAGAAATTGGGGAATTTTATCTTTTAAATCTAATGAAAAAGGGTTACTTTTATTTTTGAAGGTCGTATAAGAGTGCAAAACCCCCAAAGACCCTCATTCCATATGAATAAAAACAAAACTGTATGATTTTTAACACATCAGCGTGGCATAGCTATATCATAGAAGCTAACCTCCATCCACTCCGTTATTGTAGAGGTTATCTTTCATGACAAGTCTTATCATAAAGGCATACTTCCTCCGTTCCATTTTCAAATCATGGATACTAACCTTTGTGGCACGCCAAAAATTCAGAGGTTCACTGCCTCAAAATTAAAATGACCCCAAACCCGTTCAAAAAATTCTAAAACTCTTCCAGGCTTCTTAGGCTGAGGGTGATCATTCCTTACCTCCTTAAAAAGATATCTGTTCACCTAGTTTGAGAAATCTCAATCACGTTAAATAGGTCTTGTTGGTACTGCTGTGAGTTCTTCTAAGGTTACTTCAGTTGGGCAATTTACGAGGCTCAATTCCTCGACCTTTACTGGCTCTAAGGTTGAGGAGGATCCTCAAGGGTTCATATATGAAATTGAGAAGATCTTCTAAGTTACGCATGCTTCTGAATCTGAGGGCATGGAATTTTCTGCATATCAGTTGATGGATATGTCCTATTAGTGGTATGGTGAGTAGGATTTGTCTAGGGGTTATGATATGGAGTTGGCACTATGGGATGAGTTTTCTGGTACCTTCTATGATTATTCCATTCCTCAAGATTTAAGGGAGGCTAAGGTTGAGGGGTTCATGAATATGAAATAGGGTAGGATGTCAGTGGAAGAGTATGCCCTAAAATTTCATCAGTTGTCCCAATATTCTCCTGATCTAGTGTCAAGCATGAGGGATAAGATGAAGAAAACTTCTTTGTATTCGTCTCTGGACTTGGTACTGGAGTGCAAGGACACCTTTCTAAACAGTGACTTAGATATATCTAGTCTTATGGTGTATATACAACAGGTTGAAGATGAATAGAAAAAATATATTGATATAGATGAGAGGCAAGGTAAGAGGTCTAGGTATTCTGAGGAGGGTGAAGGCTAACATTATTAGTGGTAGAGATGGAAGGAAATGGTATAAGAAGTAGTGGAGAAACTCCGATTCTTATTCTATGGATAGTGCTCCTTATCCTAAGCTGTTCGGTGATTGTTACTTTTAGAGAAATAGTGGTTTTAAGGCATAGGGTGCCCAATATTAGGCCAATGGAGTTAGCTACATCATATCCTCCTTGTATATTTTGTGGTCATTTGCGCCATGTTTTTTTATAAGGGGAGAAATAAGTGTTTCATATGTGGCCAGTCGGGCCACATTTAGAGGAACTGTCCTTCAGGCAATGTTACCACTGGGTCTAATACGGTTCTGGTTGCTGCTTCTTCAAATACTGCATCAAAGGGTGCTACCTCTAGCCTTGATACTAGTTGAAATCGTTTGTATGATCTTTTCACCCATCCAGAATCGAAGGCATCTACTGATGTTGCTACTAGTATGCTAAAATTTTTATCATGTGATGTGTATTATCTGTTAGATCCTGGGTATACCCTTTCTTTGGTGACCCCTTATATGGATATTTATTTTGGTTTTGGTTTTCGGTTTATTGCTGATCTCTTTTCTGTGTCAACCCTGGTGAGTGACTCTATTGTGGCTAAAAGAGTCTATAGGGGTTGTGGGTAACCATCTATGATAGGGAGACATTGGAGGATTTTATAGAGTTGGAGATATTATATTTTGATGTTATCTTAGGGATGGATTGGCTCCATTCGTGCTATGAGTCTTTTGATTGTAAGACCCGGAGGATTAGTTTCCAATTCCGAAATGAACCAGGGATTGTGTGGGGAGGAAGTTTCCTAGTTCCTAAGGGATGGTTCATCTCGTATCTTAGAGCTTGAAAGTTTATTTTCAAGTGGTGTCTTTGTCACTTGGTCTAGGTTAAAGATTCTAACTCGGAGGGTCCTTGGTTATAATCTGTCCGTTTGGTCTGTGAATTTCTCAAAATATTTCCTAATGATCTTCCTGGTGTTCCTTCCAATAGGGAAATAGACTTTGGGATTGATCTTTTACTGGACACTCACCATATCTCTATCCCTCCTTATAGAATGGCTCAGCTGAGTTGAAAAACTTAAGAAGCAATTGAAAGATCTTCATGATAAGGGTTTTATTTGACCTAGTGTTTCTCCGTGGGGTGCTCCTATGCTTTTCGTGCATAAGAAGGATGGGTTCCTTTGGATGTGTATCTATTACCACCAGTTGAATAAGGGGACAATGAAGAAAAGTATCCTTTTCCTAGTATTGATACCCGATTTGACCAGCTCTGGGGTGCTAAGTACTTTCCTAAGTTACATGCTAGTGCTCCTCCTACTAATCATCCTCGGACACTGTATTCCCATGTGATGCAGGGTCTAAAGGCACTTCTACTTTTCCTGTGTAGTGATAGGTGATCTCAGGGCTATTCGAGTGATAGCTTGAAGTGGTGAGCCTCCTTCTTCTGAAAGTCCCATTACTTCTTGGTTTAGTATGTCATAGACTATTTTCTTTTTGGAATCTTTGTGTCTATAGTCGGGGGCATGTCCCAACATAGATTTTTTTAGAATTAATAAAGGCTTTGTCGATTGGGTATTGATGTTGACACAGTTAGATGTGTTTGAGCTTATTATTTTCTATCGTGTTATATATTCAGAATTTAGCCATTGATAGGTGTGTTATGTTCTATTTGGCTAGGCAAAGGGGGTGGTCTCCAGTCCTCGGTGGACTTGAGATACCCGTCACAGCTAGCCCCTGGTTCTGGTCGTGACAGTACCTCGATCTAAAATGATGGAAACTGGAGCACCATGAAACTTGATGATCTCCTGGATAAATAATTTTGCATAATTCTCTCCAGTGTAGTTTGTCCCACTGGTATGACGTAAGCAGACATAGTCATCCTATCCACGATGACTGAAATAGAATCATACAAATTTCAAGATTGCGTGAGACCATTAACAAAATCTATTTTGATCATTTCCCACTGCCACATGGTTAACTCAATATCTTTAGATGTACCACTGGGCCTAAAGTATTTAACCTTCACTTGTTGACAGATGTCACGAACCGAAACAGGGGCTAGCCATGATGGGTATCTCAATTCCACAAGGACCCAAGACTACCCATTTTTCCTAGTCAAATGGAATGCAATAAAATTATAGCAACATAATTTTGAACATATCACAAGACAAATAAGTATGACTCAAAAGAAGTCTAAGAATTTAACAACCAATCCAAGTCAACAGTAATATCCACAAAGCCTCTAGAAAATTGAATAACAATAAGAGTCAGGACATATCCCTGACGATAGTCAAAAATAAGTCCAAAGGAAAGAGTCAATAATATAAAGAAACCCAAAACATGAAATGAGGTCATTCAAAGTATGGAAGCTAACCACTTCAATCTGACTCACAAGCTATCCCACAATCACCTAGTCACTGTACAAGAAAAGTTGACCTATTTTCGATTCCTTCATCACATAGGATACAATGTTCGAAGATGGTTAGCAAGTTGAGTGCTAACATGTATCTCAGGTAAGGGATAAAATAATTCCATGATCAATAGTTAAAAATCATTCAATTTCAAAGCACACAATCAAATACCTATATATATATATACACACACACACCACATGTCGGGGTAGGGAACAAGGAGTAGCATGATCTTTAAAACATTAGCCTGGACTGTGTAGGTTGACCTTCATAAAAACACCCATGGGATATTTGGGTCTGGCTCTCCCATCGAAAGGGCCCCAGTGCGTGTTGGCCACACGAATCGGAGATGTCATGGATGAACGAGGAATCCACGACTGTTCATCTACCCATGTCAAATATATATATTAAGTGTGTCACTGCACACGATCATCAAGTCTAATCCCTCATGCCGTCAAACGTGAGTTTCCAGTATTTGTCTTTCGGGACTCATACCTTCACAACTTATATACACAACCCCCTTTAATATCTATTAAAACATGCACACATTCCCATTCATTGAACCATATTATCTATTAAGGCATACACTATTGGTATTGTCATACCAACTACACTTGCAAGGTAATTTAATCATGCCATTTATACAAATTTCAATATCAAAATAATCAATTTATGAGAATCCACTACCCGATTTCCAATTAACCATCCCCATGCACCCTTATTAGTTCAAGAACATCAATTCAAACTATGAATAGATCATATAAGTCATGGGAAAAGTAATTTAATCAATTATGCTTAAAATCCCTCAAACAACATTCACAATCCACAACTAAATCAAATGAATAATAACTTAAATACATGATTTTAACAAAATAATATTTTGGGAAGAGTAATTTGCCTTAGATACATGAGAATTGGAAAGAAATTTGGAGCTTGGGACCTAGAGGATGAATGTACGATGAAATCCTTATGCTTTCTTAGGGCTTTGAGTTTGAGAGTGAAATAATAGGTTTTTGTTTCATGAAAACTGATGGAAATAAGGTTTATATAATGTTTAAATGTCATTCATAGGTTAAAAGACCTCATTACCCCCTCACCTAAAGGGAAATAAAATATGACCACAATTTTTACATAGCAGCGTGGCACAGAACTTATCGCGGAGGTTAACCTCTTTGCCACGCTGCTTATCGCAGAGATAATCCTCCATGACACACTTCTTATCATGGAGGATTAGCTCTATGGTACATAAACAATACAAAGGCTCTTTTCCATGAAACTCAAAGAGGACCTCGAACCCCTTCAAAAAATTCCAAAACTCACCCTGATTACCCTCATAACATCCCTAAACACATCTCGGGTAAAACATTGATATTATGAATATGAGAGGGTTGAAAATAAAATGGACAAAATTGTAAGGGTGTTACATTACCCCTCCCCCCTTAGGATCATTCATCCCCGAATGATGAGCTAGAACACTTATGGCACGAGAAATACCAAGAATACTCTCGAATCAAATGAAAAACTCAAAAATTAACCAGAGAAAAATAAAAATCATACCTGAAGCACTATTATCTAGAAAGGGAACAAGAATAGGTACTTAGTCTTCATATCCTCTTCGGCTTCCTAAGCAACTTTCTCAAAATTTTGGTTTCTCCATAGAACCTTCACCATAAAAAAATTTCAAAACTCACCCTGATTACCCTCTTAATATCCCTAACCACATCTCATGTCAAACATTGATATTATGAATATGGGAATGTCGAAAATAAAATGGACAAAATTGTAAGGGTGTTACATTACTCCTCCCCCTTAGGATCATTTATCCCCGAATGATGAGCTGGACACTTATGGCCCGAGATATAGTAAGAATACTCTAGAATCAAATGAAAAACTCAAAAATAAAATAGAGGAAAATGAAACTCATACCATAAGAACTATTATCTAGATGGGTAACAAGAATGGGTACTTAGTCTTCATATCCTCTTTGGCTTCCCAAGAAACTTCCTCAAAATTTTGATTTCTCCATATAACCTTTACCAAAGTCACATCCTTAGTCCCCAAACAATGGACTTTCCTATCCAATATCTCAACTGGGAATTCTTCATAAGACAAAGAGTCCAAAATACCACCACTTTGTAAAGGAACAATCAAGGAAGGATCGTCCACACATCTTCAACATCGAAACATCGAAGACCGGATGAATAAAACCCAAACTAGATGGAAAATCCAATTCTTAGGCCACACTACCCATTCTATTCAAAACCAAATATGGACCTACATAACAGGGGTTGAGCTTTCCTGTTACACCCCTCATTTTTAGGCTAGACTTTGAATCGTTGTTCCTACGTATGTAAACTTTAATCCCATGGTTTGTATGAGAATACCTTTGTCAAGATCATTATCCTAGTGTTAAGAATACTTTTGAGGTGAAAGATGTTCATAGGAATCACTTAGAATAAAGTTGATCTAAGAGCCTTTGATTCGGCCAAATCTTTGTATTCGATTCTACAAGGGTCTACTTTGAACGTGTATAACGTTTAAGATATGTGGAAATTTTCATATCAAAACTGTCTAATTTGTAAATAATTGAGTTAAATTTCCAACTATACCAATTTTTCCTTAATTCGATACTTGAGAGAAAAGTTATGGCATTTTTTCTGAGAGGCAGTAAGGGTAGGTGATAAACCCGCACGGTAGGGGTTATTCCCCCGAAATAAGGAGGGCGGCGCGGGGGCTACTCCCTTAGAATAAGAGGCACAATGCGAGGTCTATTCCTTCACTATTTTAGCATTTTAGGGTTCAAAAGGCACTTTGGTCATTTTCCTTAAACCCCAAATATCCAAGGCATAAATTATAACACCCAAAAGGCCATTATTTACCCATCTTTTTCAAATTAACTCACCCAAAACCCTTCTTTTTTCCCAAGAACTATAATCCAAGATTTCACTCTCAAGAAATCTAGGAATTTAAGCTTCCATGTTCAAAAATATTCAAGAAAACATCAAGAATAGGGTTTCTTTTACAAGTTCATTATTCAAGTCCCATGATTCAAGCTTTCTTCCTCAAGAATTCAAGGGTTCAAGTTCCAATTTCATGTTTCTTGAGGAATTAGTTCAATTAAGGTATATGGGTGTTTATTTATAGGCCACTTTCAACCATGGAGCCCCCAAAATTTTCTTTAATTAAAAAGATAAGTTTTCTTTTATTATGAAGATGCATATGTTCAATATGAGTTTATTTTATACTTTTCCTTAGTGATTTGAAATCAATTCATGTCCAAGTATGATTCCATGGATAATTTATGTTATTTCATGCTTCAAGTTTCAATTTTCCATGTCATATTCTTCAATTTTCCATGTCATATTCAAGTTAATTTCATATTAAACCCCCAATTTATGAATTTAGCCGTGTAATTATATTGTTTACTTATGTTTAATGCATTCCCATATTCAAGTTCATGATTCTCTCATGTTTGGTGGAATGTTCATGTTTTGGGTCTTTGAACCATGATTCCCATCCTAAATTTTAAGTGTTGATAGCGTGCTTTATGGCCATTCAGTGCTAGCGGGTTATGAACACTCGATACCTAAGTGTTTTACATGATTTGAGATCTTTCAAGTAATAATTTAGTGAAACCCTGAGTCTAGTTATTTACTCAATTGTTATGATCATGATGAGCAAGATCAGTTTCTATGTTCAGTTGAACTTAATTTAGTTCCAGTGTATGTTTAGTTGGGAGCAGGAGTTAGCACTGAGAAAACCCAGTGATAGGGGATCACCTGCCAGTAGAGGGACAACCTTTAGTAGCAGTCTCTGAGTTCTAGAACTATGTAGCTAGTGTAGGTTTGAGATGTCTTCCTGCCAGTTAAGGGTTGACATATATCTCATGAGAGCACCTGCTAGTAGAGGGTGACTCCTTAGTCCCTCGGGATACTAGTTTAGTGGATCCACACAACCAATGTCTTTCTGCCAGTTAAGGGTTGACACATATCTCATTAGCTTAGATTGGGGTATGTTGGTTATATGATACCTCCTACAGTTGTAGTCCAGTTATTCAGACTAAGTACAGTTCAGTTTTACCTAATCAATATTTAGATATCAGTTAATCAATATACAAATACCTATTATCCAGTATTTAGATATCAATTAATTAGTACTCAGATGTCAGTTATTCAGTATTCAGATGTTAGTTATTCAATATTCAGTTATCAATCATTTAGTTAATCAGATCATCTTAGTATATGTTATGTTTGGTGATTGTATATTTATCCATTTATGCTCAGTATATTTCTATATTCAGATCCTTAAGTTATTTCAGTTTCCATCATCTTGTTTCATACCCAGTATCCATACATGACCCTCAACCTTATTTTATAGTATGTTCAGCATTACATGAGATTTGTATTCAATATTCATGTTTTACTGCTTCCCAGCTTCAGTTTTACTTATTCTAAAAAAGTAAAGCTTTAAGAAACTAAGTGCAGTGATTCACCAGCTTATCAGATTATGTTTGTTACTCATGTTTTAATCTACTCCAGATTCCAGTTATTTTAGTCTTTTGGTGAGTTTACTTGCTCATAGCATGAAAGTTTTAAGATTATGTATGAAGTCAATTTTACTTATTGTATTCACCCACTTACTCATTACATTCCAAAGTACTTATCCACATATATGTGTATGTGCTACATTGTCTCATAATGTAGGTACAAGTTGTAGCCTACACATCTTAATTAGACAGTTTCAGCTTCCAACCAACAGGTTATGAGTTCTCTAATTTCATGGACTCCAGGCAGTTGTAGTTCATGTAATATGTTGTTATTATTCATATTTATTTATTAGTGGTAGTTTGAGGCAAGTCCCAGCTATCTATAGTCAATATAGTAGAGCCTTCATAGATAGTCATTCAGAGTCATGAAATGTAAATTCAAGTTCTCTATTTAGTTTTATTAGATTGTAAACTAGTATTATGCTTATTCAAATTTCCTTATGATTATGTTTCTTCCCAAAAAACTTAGCTATTTTATATATTCTAAATCAGTTGCTCAAGTATCACGCTAGTTCATGGGTTAGCTGGGGATCACTTGTGGTTCCAAGCACCGTATTATGACTAGGGGGTAGTCTTGGGTCATGACAAACTTGGTATCAGGGCACAGAGTTCAAGTGTCCTAGGGTGTCTATGAAGACGTGTATAATAGAGTCTTGCGGAATGGTACAAAGACGTTTGTACTTTTTTTTGAGAGGCTACAAGGCATTTAAGAAATATTTCCCTTCTTTTATATCTCAGAAGGTGCAATAGAAGTATTCTTTAAGAATTTTATATAGATCCTCATCTTGCTTTATTCATGTCAACTCTGCCTTCATTTTAAGGTCACAGAAATAGTGAACCTCAACTTTCTACTGATAGAATTTTCTCAGATAGTCCCCACAGATAGTTATGGGATTGCCCACAAGTTTGAAAGTATCCCATCAGCGCTCTTAAGTTACTAAGTTTGAAGGACTTTATTCATGTTCATGAAAATCTTGCACTAAGCCAAAGTCATATGTTCCCTTAGATCCCTTCTCAGAATCCTATGACAACATATAATCTAGAGTTAAAAGCATAAACCTAAAAGTTTAGAAGCAGTAAAGTAGGGATAGCATTTATCTGGATTTAATTTATTATGTATCCATGGGGATAGTTTTATGAAAGGTGAATCAATAGGCTTGAAAGAGTGTAGGCAATAATATGAGTTTGTTGATTCAAAATTTACTATGATGACGTTAGGTATGTTAGCGTAGTCAAAATTCTCCATTTTTAGGGAAAAATATAAGTTTAGAGATATGATAGTGGTAGGCTATGATGGAAGTAGTATGGTTCATTAAAGGTTTGGGAATATCTATGTTACGTGTTAGAATCTAAGTTTAAATCTTGGATGATTGATCTAATAGTAAGAAAAATTAAAATTCTAGATGGTGTGAACTCATGGTATGGTGATACTTATGGAAATTTTAAGTTAGTAACTGTTTAAGTTATTATATGATGACTATTGGGACTATAGAAAGTTAAGAGTTGTATCATAGAAGAAAGTATTAGCAGTGGATTTTACACTTTTAGGTGTAATCTATCAGGGTGAGTGTGTTATTTATGTGTATTGTTATATGCCGGGCTCTAAACTAAAGTTGTTGTAGTTTATTTAGAGTTTATTAAGTGGTTCACAGACTTAGAATTATGTCTTAAAGCTAAGGGAAGATGATAGAACAAGTAAGTAAGTCAGGCTCTCAGATTCTAGTAGTGATGCCCAACCCATTCTTATATCAGTGCAAATTTTTGTAGTTCAGTTATCATGATATCTACTAATGCCTTACATGTCATATCCTTGATCATAGCGCATATTTATTCACTTTCTATAGAATCATGTATTCTTGCACTCCCCAGTATAAGGAGTTCCAGTTTGCTTAGTAGTTGTAACGACTCGATTTTCTAGAATCGGAACGTCACACGGTGCTCATGTTCCCCAAGGACCACAAGCTAACCCTCTACTGATATATGTACCTGAGTACTGCATAATATAGATAATAAATACGTAAACTATCCATAAGGTTCAAAACATCTAAAAATACTCAAAACTGAAAAATGAATATTGATACATCTATCCAAAAAGCCTCTAAACTGTCCAAACTGTGGAGCTGATGGGACATATACCAAACTAACTCCGTCTACTAAAAATAAACTAAATTTGATACGATAATAAAATAAGGATCATCCTTTAATAAAGAGGACTCACTGGTACGTCTACTGCTGCTGATTGGGACTGAGCTACTAGGGGTACTTTGGATCTCGTGCCTCTGAACCTATGGTGTCAAATAAAACACCATAGCACAAATGTGTCAGTACCAGAATGTACTAATCATGAAGATAAGGTAAGGCTAAATGCAAGGGCTTATGCATGAATAATTACTTAACTGAATAATCATGAGAATACTGAATGGGGACATATGCATGAATGCACAAACCATAACTAAAAACATCGCAACATGAAATACTGAAACTCAGATATTGATTTACTAATATCTGAATTCACTACTAATACTGAGATACTGAATAACTGAATCACCTGATATATAAAACTGAGTACTGAAATCGAGATCACTCCCATCTAGTGAGTGATCTCAGAAATTGATGATATTAAAGATGATTAACTGAATCTACTCATATCATTGACTGAAAGCTGAGCTTACTACTCTCGACTAACTAAATCTAATACCAAACCTCTCTAACGGATGATCTCTCAATCTACTATCAATGATAAGAAAATATTATGTCTGAGATGAAACCTATCTGGCGGAAGATCTCTGAATCTGATAATGAGAATATTCAACTGAAATTGAGACTGAGATCAAGCCTATCTAATGGGTGATCTATGGATCTGTTAATCAGATTACTCAACTAAATCTAAGACTGAGATCAAGCCTATCTAATGGGTGATCTCTAGATCTGATAATGAGATTACTCAACTGAATTTGAGACTGAGATCAAGCCTATCTAATGGGTGATCTCTGGATATGATAATGAGATTAATCAACTGAATCTGAGACTTAGATCAAACCTATCTAATGGGTGATCTCTGGATATGATAATGAGACTACTCAACTGAATCTGAGACTGAGATCAAGTCTATCTAATGGGTGATTTCTAGATCTGATAATGAGACTACTCAACTGAATCTGAGACTGAGATAAAGCCTATCTAATGGGTGATCTATGGATCTGATAATACTGATACTGAATATCTTTATGTGAGACCATGCCTATCTAGTGGGTGGTCCATGAATCAATAGAACTATTTTAGTTTCTTACTGATCTAGGTGACTGTATCTAACAATCCTAATTTCTGAGTTCTACTCTGAAGATTGATACTGAATCTGCAACTGTGGAAGTGCTCACTTAACTAACATGCCCCAATTCTGAACTGGTGGGGTCCAACCTATAACCCCAGCTATAAGGGTGTCAATACCGTGCCACGGGTAAAGACCTCAACTCTGGTCAATCCTATCTAACGGGTGCACCTCACAGAAAGTCAAGCCTAAGGTAGTATAATAGTCAAGCCTTATTCTGATGGGTGACTCCTGCTCCTACCCTAGCTACGTAGTTTTGGAGTTTAGGGATTACTCCTAACGACTCTGCCTCTCTAACGGGGAGTCATCATCCCTGCACTCGCTCGATGCTAGATCCTACTCCCAACTGAAAGACTCTGAACTAATTCTTAACTGAACTTAAACTCAGTTGAATCTGATACTATCATGTTTGTCGAATGATCTGACTCAGTTAAGCTAAATTCACTTGGTTTTATATCTGACGGAATATTATTAAATCTCGTTATCTGACTGAATGATACTAAGCTCTGAAAAGATTACTCGAATACTACTGAGGTCTGAACTGAACACTTGAATACTACTAGATCTGAGTTGAGTACTGAATTGAGGCTAGATTATTAGCGATACTGAGATTACTGATATTACTTAAGTTCTGCATCTATTTAAGAGTACAGAGCTCTATAACTCAGTGAGTTCTGAGAATCGTGGCTTTACTGAGATTATCGTAAAAACTGACACTGGCTCTAGACTGCAGCGAAATTGTTGGGTATAAATACACCCAGGACTCGATAACATAAAATTAAAACATAACCATTCTTGAATAATCAAGACCATGGATATTCATTGACCATCACAATCACTAAAGCATTTCCTCATGTATTTAGGAATCATAAACATGTAATAACATAGGGAAACATGCTATTGGCTCATACTCCATTCAATAAGGTCTTGCATCAAACACTTATCATATATTAAAGTCTTCACATGTATCGAAGAGAACATAATTGGGGGAACTTCATGCTATCATTTCACAATTCATTCACTAAGGCTTTTCAACAACCACTTGGCATGCATGAGCTTGCACACAATTAGGGATTTCTAGTCAACATGCTTTATGGGGAGCATGCTTTGCTTATTCAACAATTTCTACACTTAATTGACATGAAAACATCACTTAACAAGAAACTTGAAGAGGGTTTATTATGAACAACACATGAATATCACATACTAGGGTCAAAGCTTTAAACCTCATAAAAAAAACATGAATTAAAACTCAATAATAGCATGAGCTCCAATTTCAATTCACATAAATCATGAAAACTCATAAACATAAGATCAATGAAATTTATAAAAGAGTTCTTGAGCTTTTTGGATAAAAGGAACCCAAAAATTAATATCTGCATACCTTAGGAAACTCTTTCTTGAAGGCTCTTGGAGAGATTCTTGATTTCTTGATTTCTCTTGATTTCTCTTGATTTTTTTCTTGAAGAAGAAAGTGGGATTTTGATTTGTATAAATCCTAGATTTTGATGTTGAAGAAGAGAAATAAAGTTGTAAGCCTTGATCGGATATAAATTGGGGCTGAAAAGAGTGAGAGACAGACCAAAAATCCCTTTTTAAAAATGAGTTAAAAATGCTGAACGGGGTCTGCGACAGTCGAAGCGACGGTTCGTCGCTAGTCTGACGGTCCGTCGAATCGTCCGTCGTATGTCGGTCAGAAAAAGAATACACTGCCTCAATGCGACGGTCTCAGTGATGGTCCGTCGGATCGTCCGTCGCACGTTGGCTAAGATAAGGACATACTGCCTCAGTGGAGATGGTCCTAGCGACGGTCCATCGCAGCCTTAACGGTTTGTCGTCCTGGCCATCACACTTGGGACAGTCATTGCCTTGGTTGAGATGGTCTGGGAGATAGTCCATCGCAAGCTCGATGGTTCGTCAACTCGGTTGTTGCACCTGGGTGGTTCTAACTGCTTTCAGTAAAATGACCATAACATTCTCGTTCGACGTCAGATTTTGATAAAATTGGTATCAACGGAAATCTTATTCAATTATATATGTGAAAAAAGTAATATTAGGGAAATTATACATGGTTCAAAATATTTCTCACTTGAGAAGACATTCTCAATCTTTTAGGGTCAGATTTACGCTTCACTGAACACCCTCTAAGGCTCAGACTATGAGAGAATTTTGTGGGGTCTTAAAGTAGTACGAATCATGTTCCATGAAATCATGAACTCCAAACTCAGGTCATGCATCTCATGACTCATTTACTCATGCTTTACAGAATTTTCATGTTCAGGTACTCACGGTACACCCTTAATGATCAGCGAAATTCAGATTATGTCATTTATGTCCTCAGTTTAGATTTATTTGATGAATTTATGTTGTTGGTACTCTATTCCTCTGGCCTCAGTTAAGTGTCAAAATCATGCATATTATTACTTCATGCTTCACGATCTCAATTTCTAACCTTTCAGTGACCTCTCATTATGCAATGATAATGGTGATGAATAATTATTTAGATGGTCGAGAGTATATGTTTCATGTTGGGGAAAGATTATAGTATGCTTATTTTATATAAGTCTATAAGGTTGAAGAAAGATTGAGGTTAAGCTTTTTGTATATATCATGGTTAGTTGAGAATTCTATGTGTATTTTCTTGGGGTAGTGTATGGAAGTTGTTAATGATAAAGGTTTAGAGAATATGAGAAAGATGCTTTATGGTTGTTTTCCTAGAACATCATATGTGGTTATGAAGATAGGTTTGAATGTCATATTGGTGTATAAGTGAAAGAATGCATCGTGTGCTGTGAATTCCTAGTAAGGGGTTGAATTTAGTTGTTGAAGTGGCGAGATGAATTATTCTTGAGATGAGAAGTGGTGAAAATGCATGGGGTATTGAATTCATGGTTCATACTAGTGTTATGGTGTTATGTGCAGTACCTTGTGGTTTTAAGCTAGGCTCGAACATAGTCAGAGTATGTAGTTCAACTCTGACTTTGACTTAAATTATTACATATACACATGCAAGTATTTAAGGTGGAGGCTAAGTTTGAATTGGGCAGATGCATTGCCTAAGGCCTAGTAATTCTACCCCATCTTGTGTTTCGTAGGCCTATGTTCCATGTTATAGAGTTATGGCCATATTAAAATTCCTTACTCAGATATATTATTTATATAATGCTCAATATTCTTTGATCCCTAATGTTATTAGAACTTCTTTGAAGAGTGTTGAAGAAATACTCTAATTAAGTATAAGTTTTCAGTACAATTCAGCTCATATATCTAGTGATTCCGTTTTAGCAGTCAGACAAATAAGTTTCTATGATTTTTCCATCTTTCCATCTAGTCTTACTATCCAAAGATTCATGAATATGGCTATTCTATGAGGTACTTCATTCACGTCCATGCAATTAGTAAATTCAGTTTAGTCCATGCATCATGTTTCAGATAAAGCTATCTAGTCATGACTTAGTTCATAAGTTTTCAGTGCATGATCTTAGTTTTCCAAGTATTCTAGTTCAGACAGTGTAATATCCCTTGTACAAATTTGGTCTTGTTATCCTATTGATTCATGCTTACATTGCATCATTTATCACTTCGTAGTTCTAAATATATGATTGTATCATGAACATTTCAAGTGAGTTCTAAACTCTCAGTATGAATCAGCTCCTTAGAACCAATAGAGTCAAGTCAGCTAAGAAATCAGTTTCATGATAAAGTTATAACATTTTAACTCAGCTATATCCTTCATAGCAGACATGTCATGTGTGCATCATTCCATACTTATAAGACTTCAACAAGTTTCTATCCATCATTCGAGGATGAATGATTCCAAGGGGGAGATAAAATGTATCACCCTACATTTTTTAAGGACGAATGATTCCAAGGAGGAGATAAAATGTAACACCCTATATTTTTTAGCTAGACTTTGAACCATCGTTTCTACGCGTGTAAAATTTAATCCCATGGTTTGTATGTTAATACATGTATCATGATCATTATCCTAGTGTTAAAAATACTTATGAGGTGAAATATGTTCATGGGAATCACTTAGAGCGAAGTTGAGCTAAGAGCCTTTGATTCAGCCAAATCTTTGTATTTGATTCAACAAGGGTCTCTTTGAATGTGTATAAATTTTCATATGCGTGGAATTTTTCATATCAAGACTCACCAAATTGTATTTAATTGAGTTAGATTTCCAACTATACCAATTTTGCCTTAATTCAATACCTGAGAGAAAAGTTATGGCCTTTTTTCTAAGAGACAGTAAGGGCAGGTGATGAGCCCACGCAGAGAGGGTTATTCCCCCAGTATAATACGGGCGGTGTGAGGGATACTCCCTCAAAATACAAGGTATGATGCAGGGTATATTCCTTCACTGTTTCAGCTTCTTAGGGGTTAAGAAGAACTTTGGTCATTTCCCCTTAACCCCAAACATCCAAGGCACAAATTATAACACCAAAAAGGGCATTATTTACCAATCTTCTTCAAATAAACTCAGCCAAAAACCATTCATTTTCCAAAGAACTATAATCCAAGCTTTTCCTCTCAATAAATCCAAGAATTCAAGCTTCCAAGTTTAAGAATCCTCAAGAAAACATTAAGAATAGGGTTTCTTTTACAAGTTCATCATTCAAGTCCCATGATTCAAGCTTTCTTCCTCAAGAATTCAAGGGTTCAAGTTCCAATTTCAAGTTTTTTAAGGAATTCATTCAATTAAGTAAATGGGAGTTTATTTATAGGCCCCTTTCAACCATGGAGCCCAAAAACTTTTCTTTGATTAAAAAGATGAGTTTTCTTTTATTATGAAGATGCATATGTTCAAGATGAATTTATTTTATGCTTTTCCTTAGTGATTTGAACTCAATTCATGTCCAAGTATGATTCCATGGATAATTTATGTTATCTCATGCTTCAAGTTTCAATTTCCCATGTCATATTCAAGTAAATTTCATGTTAAAACCCCAATTTATTAATTTAGCCATGTAATCATGTTGTTTACTCATGTTTAACACATTCATATATTCAAGTTCATGATTCTCACATGTTTGGTGGGAATTTCATGTTTTGGGTCTTTGAACCATGATTCCCATCCCACAGTTTTAAGTGTTGATATCGCGCTTTATGGTCATTTAGTGATGGCGGATTGTGAACACCAGATAACTACGTATTTTACACGATTTAAGATCTTTCAAGTAATAATATAGTGAAACCCTGAGTCTTGTTATTTACTCAGTTGTTCTGATCATGATGAGTAATATCAATTGTTATGTTTAGTCGAAATTAAGTCAGTTCCAGTGTCAGTTCAGTTGGGAGTAGGATTTATCACCGAGCAAACCTAGTGACGGGGGCTCACCTACCAATAGAGGGTATGACTGTTAGTAGCAGTCCCTGAGTTCTAAAACTACGTAGCCAACATAGGTTTGAGTTGGTTTCCTACCAATTCCAGCACTACCTGCCAGTAGAATGTAAATCTCTAGTCCTTCTGAACACTAGTTTAGTGGATACACACAGCCAGTGTTATTACCCATGGCACTATACTGACACCTTTCTAACTAGGGTTATAGGTTGGACACCAATTATCTCAAATTGAGTCATGTCGATTACCTGATACCTCCCACAGTTTTAGTCTATTTATTTAGACTAAGTACAGTTTAGTTTTACATGGTCAATATTCATATAACAGTTAATCAGTATACAGATACCCGTTAGTTAGTATTTAGATATCAATTAATTAGTACTAAGATGTTAGTTATTCAATATTCAGACGTCAATTATTCATTATTCAGTTATCCATGATTCAGTTAATCAGATCTGCTTAGTGCATGTTATGTTTGGTTTTTATATGTTTATACATTCATGATCAGTATATTTGTATATTCAGATCCTCGAGTTATGACAGTTTCCATCACGTAGTTTCTGACCCAGTATCCATACATGACCCTCAGCCCAGTTTTGTAGTATGTTCAGCGTTACATGAGATCTGCATTCATTATTCATGTTTTACTACTTCCTAACTTCAGTTATACTTATTCTACAAAAGTAAAGCTTTAAGATTCTAAGTTTAATGATTCACCAGCTTATCAAATTTGTTTGTTACTCATGTTTTAAGCTACTTCAGATTGTAGTTATTTCAGTCTCTTGGCGAGTCTACTTGCACATAGCATGCATGTTTTAACATTATGTATGAAGTCAGCTTTACTTATTGAATTCACCCTCACTTACTCAGTACATTCCAAAGTACTATCCACATATATGTCTATGGGCTACATTGTCTCATAATGTAGGTACGAGTTGTAGCCTACAAGTCATAATCAGAAACTTGCAACTTCCAGCCACCAGGTGATGAGTTCTCCTATTTTGGGGACTCTAGTCAGTTGTACTTCATGTTCTATGTTGTTATTATTCACATGTATTGATTAGTGATTGTTGGAGGCATGTCCTATCTATCTATAGTCAATATAGTAGAGGCTTCATAAATAGTCAGTCAGAGTCATGAAATGAAAATTCTGATTCTCTCTTCAGTTTAATTAGATTGTAAACTTTATTAGTATTATTCTTATTCAGATTTCTTTATGATTATGTTTTTGCACAATAAACTTGGCATTTTTATATATTTTAAATTAGTTTCTCAAGTATCATGCCAGTGCATGGGTTAGTTTGGGATCACTTGTGGTTCCAAGCAGTGTGTTACGACTAGGGGGTAGTCTTGGGTCGTGACATTCCCCTTCTTTCCAAATTGAATTAATCCCTTCATGGTAGACACCTTTAAAAATATCCAATCACCAACATCAAATTCCAACTCTCTTTGCCTCACGTTCATATAGTACTTGTGGTGATTTTGGGTAGTCTTAAGCTTATCATGAATCACCTTTATCTTCTCACTAGCCTGATGAACCAAGTCAGGACCACACAATCTACCCTCACCAACATCAGACCACCTAATAGGAGATCTACACCTCCATCCATCCAAAGCCTCAAATGGAGCCATGCAGTTGCTGTTACAAGAAAATTTGGTGAGAGAAAAATAATCAACCCAACTACCCCCAAAATGAATCACATAAGCCCGAAGCATATTTTCCAATGTCTGAATAGCCTTTTATTCTTGTCCATTTGTTTGTGGTAGGAAAGAGGTACTGAGGTTTACCTTAGTGCCCAAACCTATCTAAAGCAAATGCCAAAAATATGATCAGAATTGAGTACCATGATCAAATATGATACAAACTGGAGAACCATGAAATTTCACGATCTCCTGAATTAAAAGCTTAGCATAATAATCAGCTAAATGATTAGTCCTTAATGAAAAAATGTGATAAGAATTAGTCATCCTATCCACGATAATCCAAATGGAATGAATCTAACTACGAGACCATGGATGACTGATAACAAAATCCATATTAATCACTTCCCACTTCCACACGGGCAACTCGATCTCTTGATACAACCCAATGGGCCTCAAGTTCTCCACTTTCACTTGTTAACACACCATGCACTTAGCAATAAACTTAGCCACGTCTCATTTTGTATTACCTTACTAATAATAATCCTTCAAGTCGTGATACATCTTCGTCGAACCAGGATGAACTACATATTGTGACTCATGAGCTACAACCACAATTCATCTTTGCAACCCATCCACATTGAGAACACACAACCTCCCTTGGTACCTTAAGATACCATAATTTCCTATCTTAAAATCTATAACTTTATATTGGCCCATATCATCCTTGATCTGCATCAAGACAGGATAAAAAATCTTCTTCTCTTTTACCTTAGCACCAAGAGATAACTTCACCACCTCTTGTACAATCACACCACCATCCTCAGAGTCCAAGAGACTAACTTTAAGATTAGCCAAACGGTTTATATCCTTCACCAATCCATATTTATCTTCATCCATATGGGATATACTCCTTATAGATAACCTGCTAAGAGCATTAGCAACCATATTAGCTTTACAAGAATGATAATGGAGACCGCCATCTTCTTTTCCTGAGATTCATCTCCTTCTGGGTGAACACATACTGCACACTCTTATGATCAGAATAAATGTCAACATAAACTCCATACTAGTAATATCGCCAAATCTTCAATACGAACACTACATCAAACAACTCAAAATTATGAGTCAGATAATTCTTCTCATGATCTTTCAACTGCTTGGAAGCATAGGCCACCGCCTTCCCATACTGCATCAACACACAACTCAATATTGGTGGGACTATCTCATGTACATATTGGTATTAATTCTTTAGGTTCATTGTAAACTAGGACGTCCACAAAGCCGTGTCGAGTAGAGTCTCTTTTAGGGGTTTGAAGTGCGCCACACTCATAATAGAAAGGCTGTGAGAAATTTAGGATTTTTTCACTTTCTTAAAATTCTCAATCCCATAATCCTCTCTTATCCTTGGTTTTTTGTCTTTCAGATCATGTCTCCTAGATTTGGAACACAAGGAAATTCTTCTATCCCATCTTGTGATAATGCTGAAGGGGTACCTTCTACGTCTGGAGTATATTTTTGATCTTATGGTCCAATTGCTGATTGTGCTGGAGTTTTTTCTTTTCCTCCTACTACTCTCAGGTCCCTCAGGGTAATGTGATGAATGTCGAGTTTTGTCAGTCTATTCATGTTATTGCTCAGATAGTAGCTACTCAAGCTGAGCGGGGTGTGGCTAGTGATTTGTCTACTGAGGACACAAGGATTGGTCAATTTATGAAGATAGGTCCTCCTACTTTTATGGGAGTAAATGTAATTAAAGAAAGACCCACAAGGCTTACTGAATAAATAGGAAAAGATATTTCTAGTTATGCAGGGTTTTAATATGGAAGGAGTTATCTTTACAGCTTATCAACTCAAAGATATTAATTATAAATAGTATGAGGAGTGGGAAAGAGATAAAGGTGATATGGAAGAATAAGGGTTGTGGGAGGCCTTTTCTAATGCCTTCATGGATCGTTTCTTTCCTTAAGAGTTGAGAGAAACTAAGAGAGAGGAGTTTGTAAACCTTAGGCAAGGAAAGATATCTATAAGGGAATATACCTGGAAGTTTCATCAATTGTCAAGGTATGATCCTGATTTGGTGGCTGATATGAGGTCGAGAATAAGAAAATTTGCTTTTGGGTTGAATTGAGATCTAATATTGGAGAGCAAGACTGCTTTTCTCATTAGGGATATAGACATCTCTAGTTTAACTATTCATATGCAACAAGTTGAGGATGGAATGATAAAGCAGGAGAAATTTGGGGATAGGTAGAGAAAGTAGGGAAAATTTTCTTATTAAGGAGGTGCGCAGTCTCAGGGTTGTAAAGATGGTGGCAAGTGGCAGAAAAAGAAGTGGGGGAGTTCTGGTTCCTTCTCTGTCGCAAGTGCTCTTTACCCACAACAGTTAGGAAACAGGCATCACCAAGGTGGTGATAATTCTTGGTCTTAGGTTTCCTAATTTCAAGTGAGCGAAGGTCCATCTATTTTTTTATTCCCGCATTGTCAGTTCTACGGTCGTACTCATCGTGATTCTGTGAGAAAGGTAGAGATAAGTGCATTAAGTGCATCCAGGTAGGCCACCGGCTTAAGGAATTTCTAGCTAATAAGGTTACTGCAGGGGAGACTAATATCCTAATGGCTTTATCTTCTTTTCCTATACCTAGTGGTGTGACATCTACTTCTATTACTGCTCCTATTCTAGTGTTATAGCACTTCTCCCATGACTATTGTTTGCTTGATCCAGTATCCACTCTTTCTTCTATGACTCCTTATATAATTGTGTATTTTGGTTTTGATCCAGAAATTATTTTGGATCCTTTTCTGTTTCTACCCTGGTAGAAGACTCGGTCATTGCTGAAGGGGGTGTATGGTATTTATTGGTGATAAGAAAACCTTGGTAGATATGTTTGACTTTAGAATGGTTCTTTTGATGTAATTCTGGGTATGGATTGGTTGTATTCTTGGTATGCATCTTTAGACTGTCAGACTCGTAAGGTCATTTTTAGGTTCCCCAGTAAGCCAAAAATAGAATGAGAGGGTTGTTCTTTAGATCCTAGGGGAAGATTTATTTCTTGTCTTAGAGCTCAAAGGTTAATCTCTAAAGGGGGTCTTTATCACTTGGTCCGAGTTAAATATTTCGACTCGAAAGGTCCTTCGTTGCAGTCAGTTCTGGTAGTTAATGAGTTTCTAGAGGTTTTTTCGAATGATCTTCCAGGTGTTACTTTGGATAGTGAAATAGAGTTTGGTATTAATTTGCTTTTGGAAACTCATTCAATATCTATTCCTTTATATAGAATGGCTCCGGCTGAGTTAAGAGAACTCAAGGAACAGATTAATGATCTTTTGGATAAGGGGTTTATTCATCCTAGTGTTTCTCTATGGTGTGCATCGGTGTTGTTCGTGCACAAGAAGGATGGTTCCCTTCGGATGTGCATTGACTACAGGCAGTTGAACAAGGTAATAGTCAAGAACAAGTATCCTCTCCCAAGGACAGATGATCTATTTGACCAATTATGGGGTGCCAAGTTCTTTTCCAAGATAGATCTTTTGTATGGGTACCATCATCATAAGATTAGGGAGGTGGATATCCGTAAGACTATTTTTATACTCGATATGGGCATTTTGAGTTCGTGGTGATGCCTTTTGAACGGACAAACACTCCAGCGATATTTATAGATTTGATGAATAGGGTGTTTAGACAGTATTTGGATCTCTTTGTCATTGTGTTTATTGATAATATTCTAGTGTATTCGAGGAGTAAGGTGGATCATGCTAATTACCTCCGTATGGTGTTGCATACCTTAAAAGAATAATGGTTGGTTTTCAAGTTCTCCACGTGTGAGTTTTGGTTGAATGCTATGCTTTCTTAGGTTATATTATTTCTTTTGAGGGGATAATGGTTAAACCTAAAAAGGTTGTTACGGTGAAGGAGTGTCCTAGGCCCACAACTCCATCTGATATTCAGAGCTTCTTGGGTTTAGCTGGGTACTATAGGTGGTTTGTGGAAAGCTTCTCATTAATAGCTGCTCCTTTGACTAAGTTAACAAAGAAGAAGGTTAAGCTTCTTGGTCAGATGCTTTTGAGGGGAGTTTTGAGATATTGAAGGATAGGTTGACGTCGTCTCTGATTTTGACTTTGTCGGAAGGCAATGATGGGTTTATGGTTTATTATGATACATCTCGGGTACAACTTGGTTGTGTTTTGATATAGCATGGTAAGGTAATTGCCTGTACTTCCAGGAAGTTGAAGGTACATGAGAGGAATTATCGTACTCATGATTTGAAGCTATTGGCGGTTGTGTTTGCATTGAAAATATGTCGGCATTATCTGTATAGTGTTCACGTAGATATCTTTTCTAATCATAAGAGTCTTCAGTACGTATTCACATAAAAAAAGCTTAATCTCAGGCAAAGGAGATGGCTTGAGCTTCTCAAGGACAATGATATGAGTCTTCACTACCACCCAAGTAAGGCTAATGTAGTTGCCGATGCTCTTAGCAGGTTGTCTCATGTGGAGAAAGGAAAGAGGGAATTGGTGAAGGATAATCACTGTTTTACCAATCTTGGATTTCGTCTCTTGGATTCTAAAGATGGTGATGTGATGGTACAAGAAGTAGTTCGATCGTCTCCTGGTGCAGAGATTAAGGAGAAGCAAGTGTTGATCTGGTCTTAATGAAAATCAAGAGTAATATTGGTGGGCAAAAAGTGGTGGTGTTTAAGATTAGCGGTGATAGTACTTTGTGGTACCAAGACAGTTTGTGTGTTCCAGTTGTCGATGGGTTGCGACAAAGGATTTTGACTGAGGCGCATGAGTCGTGCTATGTTATCTATCCCAGTTCGACAAAGATGTATCATGATCTTAAGGAAATCTATTGATGGAATGGTATGAAGAAGGATGTGGTTGACTTCGTGGGTAAGTTCATGGTGTGTCAACAAGTTAAGGTTGAGCACATGAGTCCTGGTGGGTTACATCAAGAAATAGAGTTGTCTGAATGGAAGTGGGAGATGATCAATATGGATTTCATTACCGTTCTTCCCCGGTCTCAGAATCTTTTTTATTTGATTTGGGTCATCATGGATAGGAAGACCTAGTCTGCTCACTTTTCGCTGATATGGACTACCTTTTCAATAGAAGATTATGTGAAGTTATATCTTCAAGAGATTATGAAGTTGTATGGGGTTCTTGTGTCGATTATTTCTGATTGTGGTATAAAATTTACCTCTCATTTTTGTAGTCTTTGTAGAACAGATTAGGGACTAAGGTTTTACCATCCTCGGTCAGATGGGCAAGCAGAGAGAATTATTTGGACATTGGAGAATATGCTCTGGGCATGCACGATTGATTATGGTGGCAGTTGGGTTGAGAAACTACCTTAGGTAGAGTTTTCTTACAACAATAACAATCATTCTAGTATTGGTATGGCTTCTTTCGAGGAGTTGTATGCTAGGAGGTGCAGATCTCCTATTGGATGGTTTAAGCTTGGTGTAGCAGATATGGTTGGTCCCGATTTGGTTTATTAAGATATAGAGAAGGTGAAAGTGATTCAAGATAGGCTTAAGTCCGCTTAGAGTTGCCAAAAGTCCTATGAAGATTTTAGGTATAGAGACTTGGAGTTTAAGGGTGGGGACAAGGTGTTCCTAAGGATGTCTTCCATGAAGGAAGTAGTGCAGTTTGCCAAGAAGAGGAAGATCAGTCCTCAAATTATTGGTCCTTATGGGATCTTGTAGAGAGTGGGAAATGTTGCTTATGAGTTGGATTTACCTACGAGTTTGGGTTTGGTTCATCCGGTCTTTTATGTTTCCATGTTGAGAAAGTGTGTTGGTGATCCTTTTTTGGTTATTTCTTTAGAAGGGTTGTAAATATTAGATTCTCTGTATTATGAAGAAGTCCCAGTTGTTATATTGGATAGGCAAGTTTGTCGATTGTGGACCAAGCGTGTGGTTTCGGTTAAGGTTTTATGGAGGAACCATATTGTAGAAGAAGCTATGTGGTAAGCGAAAGAGGACATGAAGTCAAAGTATTCACATTTGTTTTCAGCTCCTAGTATTCGTGCGGAAGGTATGTGTTCTTGAACACATCTTTATTTTATGAGTTTGTTAAAGGAAAGATTAATGTCTTTGCCTCTTTTTCTTTAAAACATTGTTAAAGAGATGTTTCATAATGCAAATGACTCTGTAAGTGGTTACCCCTACCTTGTCCGTCATTCGGGGATGAATGTTCCTAGTGGGGGAGAATGTTATATAGTAGCTTTTGTCCTTGGAAATTTTTCTTTGAAAACCATTCTCTAGACCCAATACGACTCTTGGATACAAGCTTTATGCTGGGGTACGAGTGGTATGGTTCTATCGTAAGCTGACCTGTGTTAGTTGGTGGGATGGTTTTGATCAATTGAATGGTCACAACTTAAGGGTATGAGTCGTAAGTCTAAGATACTAGTCATATCAGGGACTCGTATGGTGAGTAGTGTTTGATCCTCTTTGTAAGGTCTGGGTATGATTGGTGGGAACTAATGTAAGGAAGGGTACGACTTGTAAAAGGGTTAGTCATATCCATTTGACGGGTTTTAAGGGACTTAAGAGGGGTTATTCTGGACAATTCCCTACTTACCCTAATTATGACCCAGACTTCTAATACACTTAGGAGGTTATTTACCCTATTATTTTATTTATTAACACATAGAATACTATTCCTAAACATTCAACAATTCTCTCAAGTGCTTTTAGGGTATGAAAGCTAGGGCTTCAACTTGGGGCTTGCTTTGGAGATTTTCTTCCATCATCTTTCTCGGTTTAAGGCACGTGCCTCTTCACTACTTACTATTTCTAAAAGGCATGAATTTTATGGCTCTTTTCATAGTTTCAATATTTCATGGGTTATGGTTTTCCACTAATAATTGGGGGGTTTTTGTGTAAATGGTTTGGTTATGCTTTCCTTGAGTTTAATTATGCTTTTATATGCATTAATGGTAGTTTTGGGCAATTGGATTGTTTGGTAATGGTTTAATGGTATTTGGAATTAGTTTTTGCTATATTATACCCCAAGGTGTTTGATAAAATGCTTATAAAGAATGTTCATTACATTAACTTCTTTAAATGGAAATCTTGTTTGTTTTCAGCTTATGCATGAAACTATAAATGGTTTACAAAGGTTAAAGGCTTATTGTTTTTTCTTGTGGAGTACATGGAAGTCTCCCAAGAGGTTAATATGGTAAACGGATAGGGCACTTGAGAGTCCCTTGAACCTAAATGCTTTGGCTATGGATAAATCTTACAAGTATGGTTGGTATGACGATACTACTAATAAATGGCCTTGATTAATAAATGGTAATTGGATTTATTTGGATATGATTTTAATTTGGGCATTAATGGAGGGATATGTAACGTGCGAGTGTCACATTTTATATTAGAGGGATGTATTAGTCATCCCATAGGATACCCTATTCGTGTGGCTACACTCACTGGGACTCTTTCAGCAGGATGAGGTGAACCCATATGGCCCATGGGTGTGATTAAACGACAAGGTTACTAAGCCCAGGTAAAGGTTTTAAATGCATGTTAAACACGGATTCCCTTTCCCAGCACTTATATATATATATGTATGTATGGTTGTATGCATGATGGATGGTTTTACTTGGTTGTTTAAATGGTATTACTTTATCCTTACCCTGAGATAAATGCTAGCGATCGTTCGCAAACCCGTCTACTGGCGGTTGTATACCCACGCTATGCAGGAACCGACTGTTTGACTCCTCCTACATAGTGGTTGACTCGGGGACAACATTTGGATAGAAGTGGTGAGCTTCCATCTTTCATGAAGGCTCCATTTCATGATATGGATACTCTTAGACATTTTTTTTTCATTTTTTATATTGGTTTTGGCCATGTTTGGGGAAATGTCCCACCCGGATAATTGTATTCTTTTGGATAGAGGCTTTGTGGTACTTCTGGGGGTTGGTATGTGTAGGATCGGTATTGGTGTTGGCCTTATCATTGGCATTGGTGTTAGGACTGACATCATTGGACGATATTGTTGGTTATTCCATGATATTACATTTTGGGATTGATTTTCATGTTATATTTTGATATTTTCGTTGGTTTGGTATGGTATGGATGGTTGGGTTTGGTGTGATTAGACTCGGTTGAGTCGGTCACAGTCGTGATCCTATCCCAGAGTCTTGATGTGAACAATAACGCTATTTTGTTATATGTTCAGAATTCTATCCATCTAAGGTTGGATAAGGCGATTGGGAAGGATTAAGGGAGAGGTCCTTGGTCCTGGTTGGACTTAGGATCCCTATTACGTCTAGGCCATGGTTCGAGTCGTGACACTTAATTCCCCCTTTCACCCGTAATTTATCAAATTTATCCCAAAAACCCTCCCCGAATTCCACAAACTAGTGATTCCAAGGCTTAATTATCAATTGCAAGTTAGTAGGGATGAATTACTTACTTTAACAAAGACAAATATTGATTTTTAATGTAATTCACCCTAGTTTTCCCTTACTTTTCCCTAAAACAGGTTTAGAAAATAGTAAATTATTTTAGAGAAATATTACATTAATCTACAATTTTTTACCGCTATAGCGGTATTCAACCACTATAGCGATATTGACTACTTTGACCTCAACTAAAGCAGTAACCTCTGTAGCAGTGTACCGACTGCTAAGCGGTGATGATGGGATAGAAAGTCTATCTTCTCCCAAAAATCTTATGTTTTACATCACACCTTAATCCTGAGGCATTCCAAACAATGCCTTTTATTAGAAGGTCAATTTCAAATTCTACTTACCCAAATTTGATTTTGTAAAATTCTATGGGTTCCTTACAATCTTAGCTGACAAAAAGTTCTACCAAAGTTTCCCAGTCGTTCTAAATTAGTACCATATTTCCCTATACCGTACTTACTCCAAAATCGATTGAAACTAGCCAAGCCTTAATTTTATAACTTCCAAACTGCAAGAAATTTGGACTTCAAATTTTAATCATTAAACTCCTACATAACAACAAAGAAGGTCATTACAATAGATACTAATTTTCCTATAGTTCATCCCTAAATGATCAAACTAGAAAAATAGGCCAAACAAGGAGGAAGAAGAATACCTGTATCCTCAAACAATTGAGGTTACTTATCCGCATGTCCTTATTGGTCTCCCAAGTGGCTTCCTCAATCCAATAATGCTTCCAAAGTTCCTTTATCAAACAAATTCCCTTCATCCTTAAGTTTTTGCACATCCCAATCCAAAATCACTATTGATTCCTCCTCATAAGCCAAATCCTTATCTAAGATTGTTTAATCCTATGTGATAGTGTAGTCTCTATCCCTATGATAACTTTTCAGCATCGATATATAAAATACTAGATAGAATACTGACAATCCTGATGATAGAACTAACTGATAAACAACTGGACCAAATTCTTCAAGAACCTTAACGGGACCTATATACCGAGGGGTGAGCTTACCTCTTATTTCAAATATCATGGCTCCCTTCACAGGAAACCTTGAGAAAAACTTTCTCACCAACTTGAAAATACACACCCCTTACCTTATGATATGCATGCTTCTTTGGTCTACTTTAAGCAACCAACAATCTGGATTGAATGAAGCTTACCTTTTCCTCAACCTCCTTAGCTAAATCTATGCCCAAAGGATTAACATATCCTACCCCAAACCACCTAATTAGTGACCTATACTTCCTTTTATATAGTTCCTCATACGGTGCCATACTAATAACTCTTATTGTATGAGAAATAACACAATAGAAGAACTGATCCCAATGACCACCAAAGTTAATCACATAAGCCTTCAGGATGTCCTCTAGATCTTGAATCCTCCTCTCTAACTGACCATTAGTCTGAGGATGAAAAGTTGTACTAAACTTGAGCTTAGTGCCTAAATCCACATGAAATCTATCCTAAAACTTTGAAGTGTACTTGACATCCTAGCTGAAATAATAATAAGTGGCACTCCATAAATCTTTACAATCCTTTCGACATATACCTTAGCCAACTGTTGAGAATTATAGTCTTCCCAACTGGCAAGAAATGGGCTAACTCTATCAGCCAATCCACTATCACCCAAATAGAGTCATACCTCTCCATAGTCTAAGAGAGTCCCACCATGAAGTCCATAGAAATATTCTCCCACTTACACATGGGTATGGGTATCCTCTGAAGTAATTCCGCAGGACTTTGGTGCTCATATTTCACATGCTGACAATTTAAAAATTTGGACACATAGTTCACTACGTTCCTCTTTATTATAGGCCATCAATACAACTTCCTCAAGTCATGGTACATCTTGGTTGTACCTAGATAAATAAAATACCGCAAACCATGGGACTTTAAAAGTATATCATGGATCAAGTCACCAACCTTAGGAATACATAATCTTTCTTGAAACCAAAATACTCTTTCTGTGTCAAGAGAGATGTCCTCCACCTCTCTGTATACCACTTTGTTCCTGAGTGCATTCAACTTCTTATACTTGAATTGATTAGCGTTAATCAGTTCCACGAATGTTGGCTTTACCTCAAAATTGGACAACATACCACCCTAATCTGATACTTTAACCTACATTCTCCGAGATTCTAGTGTTTCGATCTCTCTAGCTAATGGTCACCTAGATGCTTGCAAAAATGATAAGATACACATACTAGAATATTTTTGGCTCAATGCATCTGCCACCACATTGGACCTACTCAAATGATATTGAATGTTCACATCAAAATCCTTTAGCAACTCCATCCACCTCCCTACATTAGATTTAAATCCTTTGGGTTATTATATATTGGAGGCTGTGATGGTCTGTGAAGACCTCACACTTGACACCATAAAGAAAATGTCTCTGTATCTTCAATGCAAATGCCATCGGTGCTAACTATAATTCACGGGTTGGGTAATTCCTATCAGGACACTTTAACTGCCTCAAAGCATAGACAATAACATTCTTATCATGCATAAACACATCATCCAGACCCAAAATTGAAGAATACAAAATCACTATAAAGTCCTTACCTTCAATCAATAGCGAAAGAAAGGGTGTTGTAGTCAATAGTATCTTCAACTTTTGGAATCTCTCTTCACATTGGTCGGACTGAAAATTTGGAACCTCTTTTTGAGTCAATTTTGTCAAGTGTTTTGCAAAGTTCTTGGCAAACCTAGATTAATAGATAGCAATACCCACAATTTTTTTTTACCTCAGTCCCAGTTCTATATTGCCTTAATTTTCTAGGGATGCACCATCACCTATATTTCAGAAAGAAATATGCTCCAAAAATCAACTGAAGACAATCAGAATCACACTTAGAGAACTTTGCAAATACTCACTTTTTCCTTAGAATCTCCAAGACTATATGAAGCTAATCAGTATTCTCCTCTTTACTCTTAGAGTAGACAACAATATCATCAATAAACACAATAACAAATGAATACAAGAATGACAAAGGGTTGCAAATGCATTTGTCAACACAAAAGACATCACCAGAAACTAGTAATGGATATACCGAATTCTAAAATTTGTCTTTGATATATCCTCAATTTTAATTTAAAACTGATGATAACCTAACACCAAATAAATTTTCAAAAACATTGACGCACCCTGTAATTGGTTAAAGAAGTCATTTATGCGAAGCAAGGGAGATTTGTTCTAGATGGTAACCTTATTCAACTATTTGTAATCAATACATATCCTTAATTATCATCTTTATTCTTACCATTATTGAACTGCTTGTAGTCAATACACATCCTTAAACTATCATCTTTATTCTTAACAAATAAGACTAAGGCATCCTAAGGTGAAACACTGGGATGAGTGAAAACTTTATCAAGAAGCTTCTATAGTTGAGTTTTAAGTTCTTTCAACTCTATCAAAGCCACTCAATATGGTGGAATTGATATTGGGCAAGTGCCCAGCTCTAGATCAATGCAGAATATCTTAGTTCGAAGGCATACCCAGTTGGTATGAAGAAAACACATCCTAAATTAAAATACCACTAAAATTGACTCAATAGGAGGGGACCCTGCATCTACATTAAAATACCACTAAAATTGACTCAATAGGAGAGGACCCTGCATCTACATCCTAAAAATGAGCTAAATTGCTAAACACTCTATCCCTACTAACGTTCTAGCCCGAATGAATGATATAATTCTTATTGGGTTGTCCTTACACACCCCCTCTCACTATTGTCTATTCAAACCTGACATCGCTAGAGTCATTGTCTTAGTATTATGATTTAAAATAGTATAATATGGAGTTAACCAGGCAATACCAAGAATTACATAAAAGTTTAACATATCCAGAATAATTAAGTCTGGCAAAGTATGAAAACCTACTAATAAATAAGACAAGAATGATAAACTTAGGTTAGTATCACAGACTTTCCAATCAGACTGAACACTTGAACATAATAATAAAACACATCACAAACCTAATTCAGACCCACCATAAATTGGACATACATTTAAGAATAAGTATACCCCAAATTAAATTAAATTGAAGGCATCTAATTACATACAAATATAGTAGTTGTGATCACTGCATTCAAACCCTCAGCATTAGTCTTTCCTGAAAATACATAACAGTGATCTTGATTATCAACCTAAGCTAAATCCCTTCCTGGTTGAACCCCTTCCTCGTGCCACCATTTTCTTGTCCACCCTGATCGTCATTATGATTTCCCTATCCACTCTGTAGACGTCCCTTACCACTACCTCCTCCTCTACCAGCTGGGATAATAGTTTGAGTCTATTTTTATGCCTGGGAATTTTCCTTCCTCATAGGACACTCTCTTTTAAAGTGATAAGCCTTAACACAATAAAAAAATCCCCTCTCAATAGAAGGCATGCTGGTAGAAGAGTAAGAAGAACATTGTATTTTAACATCTTATGTCTAAGAAGAACTCTTAGCTGGCACAACAATAGAAGCTGACATGGCTGACTTAATAGGACGGGCTGCATAGGCCTGTTAATCTTGGCCCCTGGCATAAGATCCACCGAAATTCCTAATATTCTTTGTTCTCTTGGATAATATCTTAGCTTGACTTTCTTGATTAACTCTCTCCAACTTTTTTGGCCCCTAGCATAAAATCCACCAAAATTCCTAATATTCTTGGTTCTCTTGGCTAACATCTTAGCCTAACATGCTTGATTAACTCCCTCCAACTTCTTCACATAATTAAAAACTTTATCAAACCCTTTCCTTATGAAAGGTATATGCACAGATAACACCTGATCATAGTTCAAACCCTTAATATAGAGGCAAATCCTCTACCCCTCAGAATTAAACAACTGAGTTGCATAGAAGGATAAAGCATGAAACTTGGCCTCAAAGGCCAAAACTAACTTATCGCCCAACTCCAATGCCAAGAAATCATCTTTATTGTGGTCACTAAAAGTCCTTGGAATATATTTCTCCAAGAATAAGGCATAGAACTTCTCCTACGTTAGATAGGTGAACGACACTCAACATACTATCTCTACCACCGCATAGCATTTTTTACTAGTAAGAAGGTCACAAAACTAACTCCATATTGCTTCACAATTCCCATATTATGCTATCTTTCATAGTGATAAATAATGAATTTGAAGGTATCTTCAAACTCATTACCTTGGAAAGTTAGAGGTTTTATATTCAAAAACTTTCTCAACAACTCATTTTCTATACCAATCAGCACAGAACCCAACACTAAACAAGGAAAAACATCGTGCCCTGAAGCTTTATTCGTTCTAAAATCCATGGTGACAGTATGATGAACAATTGGAGCCTGATAAGCCAGTACTGTGGATGTGGCCCTAGTCCCAGCCAGCCTACTCAAAAAATCGAATACCTACTAAATAACCTCAGCAGACATATGGGGATATCCTACATCCCTATCCAGAACCACTACCTCTGGTCGCACAACATACTTTTCTACAATCTCTACCTTCACAATATAATCATAAAGTAAGGATGGTGAATCTATCCTCTTGAAATTCTATCCAGCTGCCACTTGAGATCCACCCCTTGTGGGTGTAGATCCCCCTCTCTTTCTCCTAACTCTAGCTCTCACTCATCCTCTTCCTTTCCAAACTAGCTCCGCAGTTGGAGTGACCAAAGCCAAAGCCGCTAGTTGGGTTCCATTGGACGTATTATTAATCATCTGTAGACAAAAAATTGAAGAGTATTAGATACCAATTTGGATCACCAAATACTAATTGGAATCAATTTATAGCACGAAGGAAACGGGAATGACAATTTTTCCTAAAGTCCTATAGCCTCCTAAAGAAATGTACAAACGTCTTTGTATCATTCCTTAAGACTCTACTAGATCTATTTTGGTACAACAATATGAATGAACCTAGGCTTTATTACCATTTTTTTTCAGGACCCAACCCCATTGTGTGTGGCACCCAAACTACTCACCTGATGGGTGAACTAATAACACCAATAACATAGAAATAATAATCAAAATTTATTATAAAACATGAAACTATCCCATTAAATAAGCATCAATGTCTAAATAAATAAACATAAGTATAGCTTATAGTGGAACCATATCCACTTAACCAAGAAAATATCCCTATGACTTGAAAGCCATTGTATCAAAACATTTAAGAGTGTCAAGAAAAAAGGGATGCAACCCCAAAACTAGTAATAAACCATAATCTATAACAAAGGACTATGTCAATAGAGAGATATTCAATGACAGCCCAAAACACGTTACTTACCTTAAAATCTAGAACTCAGCATTTGGATTAAAGGTAAGGTCTCACAGAAGCCATTGGAATATCAATTACACTCTCAAAAGTAAATGTAGGTATAGTATCAACACATAAGAACAACATTGTACTAGTAGGATCATTTGGCCAACCCCATATGAAAATATGGATACATAACTAAATATAGTACAACCAATCAATCCATGCTCAACACATATACATTTAACATATAAAAAACAATAACAGTTAAGGTCAACCAACAATCAACATGTTATCACAAAGTAAAATATAGTCAAGCTAAGTCAAACCAATCAAGACAATATATTAAGCAAAGAAACATAATTTCCCAATTCACTCATGGAACCAACAAAATCACCCGGAACTCGTACATAATAAGAGAATTTCAATCACCCCTAGACATAAGATATAAGTGAAAATTATCATCTATTTACTAATTCCTAGACTCAACTGTCTGCCAACTTTATTTCACCAGTAACCCATGAGAATGTTCTAAATACCAAAAATTTCAACAATTAGAAACAAGCTTGATTTATTCATAAAGAAAGTAAGAACTCAATTTACCATACCAAACAACATGCATAAACCATCCACACTACAAAGAAGTTAACATGCACATATAATACATGTGGATTAACTTAAATACCATCACCTACCTCAAATCAAGCTTGCACAATCTACTACGCCGGAGGTTTGACCTTTCATTTAATTTCAACTTGATCATGGTATAAATCATGGATATAAATACATACATCAATAAATGACCTAAAATGTTAGGATTTTTTACTCGCACCCAACTCCTAAGGACAAGTTCATGATCATTCCCTTCTCGTTCTAGGGTTTTTTTATCGTAATTCACCTAAAACCAAAAAATCCATGGATAAATTAGGAAATTAAGGAAAATATGGTAACTAAGAGTTACTCAAACTACAAACATTAATTTATCCATTGATTCCCCCTACACTAGCAATTTACCAAATTTAGTCTTAAAACTCTTCCTAAACTTTGCAAATTAGTGATTCTAAGGCTTAATCATCAATTACAAGTTAATGGGGATGAATTACTTACCTTAATAAAGACAAAAATTGAATTTATAATGAATTTGACTTGTTTTTCCTTCCTTTTACCCCCCCAAAAGTTATAAATAATAAACTATTTTGGGGAAAATATTACATAAATATGCAGTTTTCACAGCTATAGAGGTACCCGACCACTGTAATAGTAATTTTATCCCTATATCACTCACTGCTAATGGTGTAGTGACTGCTATAGTGGTAATGATGGAACAAAAAGACCGTCCTCACCCAAAGATCCCATTTTTTACAACACACCTTAATCCTGGGCCATTCTAAGCAACGCCCTTTATGCTAAGGTCAATTCTAGGAGTTTTAGTTACCCAAATTTGATTTTGTAAAATACTAATGGTTCTTTAATGTATTATATAACTATAAATTCTCATCACAGTCACCCAACTAGTCTAAATCAATATTAGATTTCCCTAGATCTTACCCACTCTAAAATCAATCGAAACTTGTTTATCCTAAATTTAATTACTTCTAAATAAAAAAGAATTTTAACTTGGGATTTTAAATTTAGAACTCCTATGTAATGAATAAGAAGGTCATTAAAACTTCCTTCTTTATGACGACAACTGGTTGTCAGCATTCATAATAGTATATCTCTACTAGTCTTCGCGTTCAAAGACCTTCACTCATATTCATAAAGGGATTTTTATTGTACATTGTGTTCAAAACCAGGGTCCCCCTTAATTTTAATGGATATTCTTTAGTCTTATAAATAGATAAAATCCACAACCTTTCTCTATTTTCAAGCCTCAAATATGCCATTAATAAACTCTAGCACTTTTAATAAAAATATGGGAATAAATTAGGTGATATTGGTAGTGTGTAGAGGAAGTTGAGGTGATCATTTCCCAATCATTTCCTTAAAATTTCTCATCCTAATTCCTACTTTTAATTCTTTTATTCTATGTTATGTTTGCCATCTCTTGAGGCTGATTTGAGCCTTGAGTTACAATGCTCAAATTTTGAGCACATATTCCTTGTCCTTTGAGGGACCTCATGACATATTCAACTTTAGAATTCCATTAATGGGATCGAGAAACTTATTTTTGACCTAAATTTAGGTCTAAAGTTTTATATTGCACTATGAGTATCGTGTTACTCCTATAAATGAGTAGATTATTTTTTTAGTAGTGTGATATTATTTCAGGATTATGGAGCAAAGATGAGCAATTCATGGATGGTTTAGAAATGTAGTTCAGCATCAAGGTGCGCTTTTGTTCACTCTTCTCTATGAGATGGTGTTATTTATAGATTATATGCTACATAGAAATTATAGGATTAGATTATGACTAGTGTATCATGAATTGACCTAATTAAGGGATTTAGAATAGAAATGTGACTCGAACCTTAGCCTAAAATACCATTTAAGGTTGTAGAATTTTATTATGTTTGATGATGGGCTTGATTAACTACAAATTATCATAAAGAATCCATTAGTATAAGACTTATCATGTTGTTTAGTATTTTGGGGTGGTATTTCCCTATTAAACCCTTGTAGTAACTTTATGTCATTAATTACCTTAGTCTCTTGGTTTTGGTTTTAATATTATATTAAATTGTATATTATATGAATGAGGCCATGATTACAGTACCAATTGAGCTACAAGTTAGTATTCTATCCCTTGTGAGGATGTGGTTATGGTATACAAGTGCTTATGGTTGTATAGTTTGGATACTGATGTTCGCATGACTACTTTTAGGCGCATTCATGCTAACTTAGTGGTACGATCACAACCCAGTCCTTGATCTTACTACTAATTTCTAAAAAAGGATTTATTACCACTTTTCACTTTTAAATGACTTCTTTTAAAATGGGAATCATAGACTTTATTTTAAAATTTATGAGTTTTTGGAACTAAATAAACTATTTAGAAAATTAGACCAAGGATGATTTTGGTCCATTATTCATCCACTCTTTTACCTCTACTATTTACATTGGCTGATGGAGTTTTGATCCTCTCTACACTATTATGAGAATTTAGTCCAAACTTAATCTCGGATAATAAATTTACAGATTTGCACTCTTTTAGTCAGGATTTGAGTCAAAGCACTTATTTTTGGTAATATATACACATACACACACACATATATATATCACTACAATATTTTAGTCTTTTGACCACACTAAATCTGGACCACACTTGTAAAGTGTGGCCTATACTATTAAATACCACGCTTTTAAAGCGTAGCCTTAGTTTTTAGCTTTAGGCCATATTAATTTTGGCAACACTTTAAAAGCATAATTCTTGATGGTATAGGCAACACTCTACAAATGTTGATAAATCATGATTTAATTGGCAACGCTTATTTATATATACGATTACACTTTTAACTGTGGTAATAGTACATTAAAAGACAACACTTTAAAAATATGGCCTAAAATTTTCATTAAAATATTTTACTATCCCTCCAAAATATTTCACTATCCCTTCAATTTATAATAGTCCAAAATAATTAAGAAAAGTAAATATTGACAATCTCATATATATCGTTTTTCTCTATTTCTCACAAAATTCATTGCCCAAAAACACTAGTTCTCTCTCGCACACAAAATTCTTCTTTGAATTTCTTTGCCCATAATACTCAAATTTCATCTCATCACATCTCAATTCACAATGGATTTAATGAAATTTTAAGGATATATATACACACAAAGAAATAAAGGATTTATGGTTTAAGATTTGACCCTTTTGTTGTTACTTCTTTTTTTCTTTACTCTATCATCATATATGACATACGTTGAAATCCTTGAATGAGGTTTTCTTTGTTGTTGATATTGATTTTTTTGTTGTTATTATTGGTGTTGGTGGTGGTAGTGATGGTGTTACAATGTGAATATACGATTATTTAGGTGTGTAAAGTTCATGGGTGATGGGACTATGCATGTAGCTTGGTGGGGCAACCCAAATGGCCTTATTTGGAAAGAAATCGAGTTTCTATAGCCATGTTTGATGTTATATCTCCATTTCCCTAATTATACTATTTTTAGCCTTTTTATCATAAGTTTCTATTGCATGTGTACATATACATCTCTCTTTTATATAAATACACACCATCATCATCATTATCTATGAATTCTTGAAAATGAGACAAATAGAAAGGTATTGGGGTGTATTTTAATGGTGGTTTCCCTCTCTCTATTTTTCCACCAATTAAAAAATGAATAAAAAATAAACCATCATTTACTTAAGGGTCTATTTTGTTAAGCTGTTGTATTGAAAATTGGAAGTTTGTGTAATATGTATAGATATGTATACGTAGATATCATAAGGGTATATTTGGATAAGTTGTTGTTTGAACTGGTTTATTTTATGTGCTTTTAAACACGCTATTATTGCTTCTTCTCTTTTTCCTATTTATCTAAGAGGCTATGATAAGGACTAATAAAGTTTGTCTAGAGTTGGATCGGGTATATGAAGCTTATGATGATGACTAATAAAGTTTGTCTAGAGTTGGATCGGGTATATGAAGCTTACCTTGTATCTTGGCCTAACGGCCTAGTAAGGTCTGCAGCCATAACGGGTGTGTTGTTTCCTTTTTCCCTTCTTACAATATCTGAGCCTTAAATAAGAAGTTTATGCCGTATGTATACATACATACATACATATATTTAGACATTTCTATTTGATTTGTATGTAGTATGATGATACATTACTATTTGAAAGTGAACATAATAAAGCAAGTTATCTATTCATTAATAGTTTTTAGATTGATTAGACATCTCTATTTGATTTTTTTTTCTTGATATATTTGCAATTAGTTTTCCTAAAATTGAGGGTCTATCAAAAATAAACTCTCTACCTCCAATGTAGGGGTAGGGTTGGTGTACACCTTGACCTACCCTTCTAGACCCTTTTTTGTGGTATAACACTACATATGTTATTATTGTTTATTAATTTATTGCTTAGAAAGTTATGTATCAATTCGATACTTCTATATTTATGAGGTAGTCATAGTATTCATTTATATTTTTTGCTTTATTTTTTTGTGTGAATATGAAAATGCTCTGTATTGAATTAGAATATTCTATGAGTATTGTTTTTACTTATTAGTACAAGAACTTATTCACTTTTGACCATAGTGAAAAATCAAAGCAACTTTTTCAACCTCTATCAAGTTGTTGCTCCTGCTACTTTGCTTGTATATTCTATTGGTGCTTTGTTTCTCTTTTTATCTCTTCTATGTAAATCTTCACTCGAAGTTGAGGGCTAGGTTTTCTCAGAATCTTCAAAGATATCAATGTGTATGTATCAGAAGTGAATATTACATAGCCTAGAGGTATTAAAGACGTAGATTTGGACTCGAATCAGATTTGTGGAGCATTAGTGTAATTTTCTCTATGGCTGTATGTATGTCTCAACATGGCATATCTGCTTCGACTCAAATGTATTTTCAAAACAAATAAAGGTTTGGTCCAACTTTTGATTGTACTTCCCGAGTTCCCACTTTATGAATTCGCTTTTTATCTTAACTTTTCTAAGTTAAATGCTTATCAATTTGATTTCTCTACTGATGTCTATCAAATTTCCTGATAGTTGTCATGTGTTTCTTTTGGGTGCTTGAATTCATGCCATCAAAATCCTAATTCAAAATTTTATAATGTCACCTTATCTGAATATCTTGAAAATTTGAGCATGGTTTATGGTTTATGTAGGAATAAATTGCCATAAAATGGTTTTCTTTGGAGAAATTTATGATTGACTAAGTACCGAGGTATTTAAATCTAAAGAGAGACCATTTCCTTTTGTAATATTCTCAAGGTTAGGTGAATGATTAATATGTCATTCCTTAGCAAAGAATAACAAGTAACAACTGTATTTTTCCAGTGTTTGGTAATTAATCTCGATTATGCTGGAGTTGTTTAGCTTATCTGGTTGTGCTTAGTTCTGCATTTGTAGGTAATTATTTCTTTTGCATAAATAGATGAGGTGTGATGATGTTGGGTGTATTTATACACCTTAGCATGATAATTCTAGCTTATTTAGCCTTGTTTTGAGAGCAATTCGTGTGCTTCACGTGTTAATATTAATATAAACAAATATTTATGTGTCCAAGGACGTGATTATGATGTTCAAAGTGTTTTCTAACTAAGTTTGTACTTAATTGAGTCATTTAGAGTTTAATTGGGAAAACTAATTTTCCTAGCTTCAGCTAGTTGCGTCTCTAGTTGGTTTCGTTTGATTCGAATGTATTTAATTTATTCCAATTGGTTTAAATGTGAAATTATGTGTGGAATAACTTTTTTGTAAGGTACAAAGTTTAATTTGAATATGTCAAGAGTCGAAATATAAAGTGAAGATCATTGCGAATTAGCCTTATCTTAGCTCTTGTTTTGATTTGTCATTGAGAATGTTGTGTTGTTATGATCTCTAATTCATGGTGTGTGATTATGTAGTAAGATTTGTGAGCTGAATACGGTGATATAATAATGATATGAATGCTGGAAATTCATGGGAAATACATCACGATACACGGGATGAAAGATGGGAAGATAAAGACAACCAAAATTTTGGACGCAACTTTCAGTGGGTGTGTACGATTAGTGTGCGACGTCTATTCCAGTTCAGTGCTCCACTACCTTAGAAAATATTAGGAGATGAAATTACAGTGTGTGCGTGTGATAAGTGTGCATCGTATCCTCCATTTCAGTGCATTACTACATGTGACGCATGCTGCACTTCACCGTTTCAATATTGACAATTTCAATTTTACATGGTTTGGGCTTGTTTCATTATTAAATAAATGACATGGCACACGTTTTGAGGGATGATGGGAATCTTTAGATCATGTGGAAATTCTTTTAATCCTAAAAGGATTAGGATTTGTGCATTATGTATATAATTTGTTAGGCAGAAGGCACTTTGGACAATTTTGGACAATTCTTGAGAATTCGTGGACATCTTGGATCAATTCCTAGATAATTTTGAGTCGGTGATGATGGTTTGGACAATATTTAGGAAGATGCTGCACTTCTTAATTAGTTTTTTAATTCTTTAATTATCTTTTATTTATGTCATGTATTTAATTATTTGAATTATGATTATGAATATTATCGTCTAAAAAATCCTCTTTCTGGGGTTAAATCCAAGAACATGAGTACTATTGATTTGGATTAGTTTTTTTTAATTTTGTTATCATTATTGTTTGTTTGTTTATTCTTAATTTAACTATTTTAAGGATTAGCTACCCTTAGAATATATCAATTGTCAACCTTTTGATCTCAGAAGAGAGAATAGGGAGATAGAACGTGGGACTAAACAAAGTATGGTTTGTATTCTATTATAAAATAATGAATTCAAAATAGTATTTAGGACAGGGATGTACTTAGATACCTTATTCACGCATAGGATGATAGCTTATAGAACTTAATTGGATTATTATATTCCTGCTCAACGATGTAGTTGTAATTTTCATATAAGGTAAAAGATTAGAGGTCGGGAGACCATGATCATTCAATTAACCCTACGAATCAACAACCAAGATAAGAAAGTTAACGAATGAAGTTCAATAACATAGTATGATTGTTCGAAGTGCTTTAACCCTGGGTTTTCTCCTATTGATTGTCTCAAGTCCTTTAATTTTACGCACTATTTACTTTTATTTTTAGTTTACAATTATTCAACACTCTTCTTGGTTACTTTATCTCAATTCTTAAACTAAATTGGATAGTTATCGACACAAGTCCCTATGGGATCGATATTTGGCTTACTTGAAGGACACTATATTAATTGGTAGACCACATACACTTACGTTTGTGCTTGGGAACTGTCAAATTTTTGGCGTTGTTGACGTGGACTTAAATTGGAAACTATCTTATTTTTAGTTTTTTTTTATATTGAGTTATAAATAGTTTTTGTTTTTATTTTCTTGTATTTCTATTTTTCTCACTCCCTTCTTGAGATGTCAGTCTTGGACAGATTGTTTTCGAGGGATGATGATTCTTGTCATTTTGTGGAGGACTCCACCATGAGGCTTTGTCCTGATTTTGATCCAAGCATTTGGAGGGGACCTTCTTGTTTGTGACCTGCACAGCAGGCAATGAGTTGGTATATGGCTTGTGGAAATATGTATACCTCTACAGATATATGCTCTTTTAATCCTGATTCAGTCATGCTTGTTGGCAATGCTCAATAGATAACTGAGGAGGTAAATGCAGAGTTAACTTCCGAACTAGCTGCAGACAAAGTTGGTAATAATTTCACCAAGTCTAAGTACTCAAAAACTAAAGTTGTTGAACGAGTTGAGAAGATACAACCACCACCACAAGAATCACAACCATTCAGTTGTTATCTTTTTCTTAAGAGACTAGAATTAAGAAAGTGATCAGAGTGAGGGTGTTGAGGATAGTGTAAATTTTGAAGTGGGATTAGTTGGGCCTCACTCAAAGCACTTTTCTATATTATGTTTAGATGATGTCTTGTTTGTGGAATCATTTAAAGTTGTGGAAGAGTGTGAAGATAAGGAAAAAGAATTCTATATTCTTGATTTTACACCGAATAAGAAACATAAAGATACACCTCACCTCAAGAATGAGTGGTTCTCCATGCATATTCTATTACTCAATTTCTTAATCTTTGTATCACCTCTCTATGAGTGAGGCAAAAAGATGGATATGATGTTGGGGGTTAAATTTATATCCTCAAGGTAGAGGAAAAAGTTGATTGTGTCGTGCCACGATACTAAATTAGGCACTTCTTGGGAGGCAACCCAAGCAAGGTATGTTTTATTTTTAGTTTTCTAGTTTTTTTACTTCATGTAGTTTTTGTTTTTGATTAAGTTGTAGGTTGAGGGAAAGTTGTGTACCGGAAACCTGTGCTAAGGAGCATGGTAAAGATAGAGTGTGGGGTCCCACGGAACTCGTTTATTCTAAAAGTTGCTACTAGCTAGGCTTAAAGGCCTTAGGGTGTATTTCTATCTCTTACTTTTGAATTCACTTTGGGGACAAAGTAGATTTTTAAGTGTGGAGTGGGAAAATTCTCAAATTTTGGTTCAATTTAATTTTTTTTGTGTAAGATATTTAAGTGGTGCTATTTTTTATTACATAGTGCAAGTGTTTTAATTGTAAAAGCATATCGATTGGGCGAATGACTATTTTTGAGACTCCTAGGCTCATGTTTTTTACTTGTGTATTTGTGGCTTAAAATATGAATTCATGCTATTGTTTGGTTAGGAGTCTATGATGATCCTATGTGAGTCGATCATATTCTATATGATTTGAGGTATTTTGTATATTCCTTGTTGCATGTGATGTCTAGAACTTGCTCGGTGTGTATGTAAAGCAAAATAAAGAATGTGAGTTTAGGAGATGATTTAGGCATTTCTCTGATAACCTTATTTTATACCTTCTTTTTGACCTACCCTTGTGCATAATCCTAGTTAAACCACATTGAGCCTTTAGCTTATTTTCTCTGGTAGCCTCATATGTAACCTAATCCCTTCTCTTATGGACCTTAATTTGATTTAAAAGCTCTTAAGTGCTTTAATGTAAAATTAAGTAAGGAGTTTGAGAAATAAGAGGAAAAAAAGGTAAAATTGATGCCCTAAAGTCTAGTTATTGGCCGTGTGTAATTTTTTATGTTGGGAGTAGAGAAAATTGTTTGAAAAGGTTCCAAATTTTAGCCTGCATATGTTACAATGAACCTGTTTTTCCCCGGTCCTTCTTGGACATTGTGCACCTCAACTAAGGCAAATCTCTTAAGTTGAGGTGGCTATCATAGGGGTGTGTAGCATAATATGGGTGCTAAAAAGGAAAAAGAAAAAAAATGATTCATGTGGTAATAAATAATACTTCCACCATGTGTTTGTGAAAATGCTTAAAAGAGATGGGGAAAAACAAAAAGATATGGATGAGAAAAAGTGTAATTTGGTTGTTGGAGATTGGTTTTAAACATACAAAGTTATGTATTAAAGAGCTTAGAGAGGTTAGTCATTATTCTTGGATAAAATAGTTCCTACCCCTCCCTTAGCCTATATTACAACCTGGAAAAGACCTATTTGATCCTAGTTTCATCATTCTAATATTTTTGGAGAATTACACTAAGGACAAGATTATGGTACATTATTATAAACTTGTGAATTCCTTGTGAGAGTGAGCATAATTTGATTCTTGTACCCATCGTTATAAATTGCATTATTGTGAGTGAGTATAGGTAACTCTCTTGTTGTGAGGGCACATTTTTTATGAATGTGGGTGAATTGTATGATGTTCTTCACTGAGAAATATGTGTGAGGTTTCCACTAGGTCTGTCAATTCTTGAGGCTAAGATGTTTTTATGTTGTGTTCATGAGCTTTCAAGTGTGTTTGTAATATGCGTAGTGTAGAAACTTGCATTCTATGTAGTCATTATAGTACTAGCTTGAGTGTCTTGTATGTATTAGAAGTGTAGAGTCTCCTCAACTTATGATGCTTAGAGTAAAGAGTTGTTAGAGGATGAACAAGGCTTTAAGTGTGGGGTGGTGATGTTCGGTGTATTTATACACTTTAACGTTACAATTCTAGCTTATTTAGCCCTGTTTTGAGAGAAATTCATGTGCTTCACGTGTTAATATTGATATAAATAAGAATTTATGTGTCCAAGGACGTGATTACAATGTTCAAAGTGCTTTCCAGACAAATTTGTACTTAATTGAGTCATTTATAGTTCAATCGAGAAAATTAGTTTTACTAGCTTAAGCATGTTGTGTGTCTAGTTGGTTTCATTTGATTCTAATGTGTTTGATTTGTTCCAAATGGTTTAAATGTGTAATTATGAGTGGAATAACTTGTTTGTAAGGTGCACAGTTTAATTTGAATATGTCAAGAGTCGAAATATAAAGTGAAGATCATTGCAAATTAGCCTTATCTTAGCTCTTGTTTTGATTCATCGTTGAGAATGTTGTTCTATTGTGATCTCTAATTCCTGGTGTGTGATTATGTAGGAAGCTTTGTGTTCTGAATACGGTGATATAATAATGATATAAAGTCTGAAAATTCATGGAAAATACATCACGATACATGGGATAAAAAATGGGACGACAAAGACTTAACAAAAATTTTAGACGTAACTTTCAGTGGGTGCGCACGATGAGCGTGTGACACCTGCTCCAGTTCAGTTCTCCACTAACTTAAAAAATATTAGGATAAGAAATTCCAGTGTGTGTATGCAATTAGCGTGCGTCGCATGCTGCACTTCACTGCTTCAATATTGATAATTTCAATTTTACACGATTTGGGCTTGTTTTATCATTAAACAAATGACATGGCACACGTTTTGAGGGATGGTGGGAATCTTTAATTCATGTGGAAATTCTTTTAATCCTAAAAGTATCAGGATTTGTGCATTATATATACAAATTGTTAGGTAGAAGGCACTTTGGACAATTTTGGAAAATTCTTTAGAATTCATGGCCATCTTGAATCAATTATTGGACAATTTTGAGTCGGTGGTGATGGTTTGGACAATATTGAGGAGGCTGCTACACTTCTTTATTAGGTTTTAATTCTTTAATTATCTTTTAATTATTCATATCATGTATTCAATTATTTGGATCGTGATTATGAATATTATCGGCTAAAACCCCTCTTTCCGGGTTTAAAGCCAAGAACATAAGTACTATTGTTTTGGATTAATTTTGTTTAATTTGCTTATCATTATTGATTATTTGTTTATTCTTAATTTAACTATTTTAAGGATTATCTACACTTAGAATACATCAATTTTCAACATTTTGATCTCTGGAGAGGGATAGGGAGATAAAACGTGGGAAGAAATAAAGTATGGTTTGTATTCTTTTATAAAATAAGAAATTCAAAATAGTTTTAGGACAGAGATGTACTTAGATGCCTTACTTGATTCACACGTAGGATGATAACTTAAAGAACTTAATTGGATTATTACATTCCCTCTCAATTATGTTGTTGTAATGTCCATATTAAGTAATAGATTAGAGGTCGGGAGACCATGATCATGTAATTAACCTTATGAATCAACAACCAAGATAGTCATGTTAATGAATGAAGTTCAATAACATAGTGTGATTGTTCGAAGTGCTTTAACCCTGGAATTTCTCCTATGGATTGTCTCAAGACCTTTTATTTTATGCACTGTTTACTTTATTTTTAGTTTACAATTATTAGACACTCCTGTTGGTTACTTTATCTCAATTGTTATACTAGAATTGGATAGTTGTCGACATAAGTCCCAATGGGATTGATATTTGGCTTTCTTGAAGGCAACTATATTACTTGGTAGACCACGTATATTCGCGTGTGAGCTTGGGCTCTGCCATGTGATATTCTCTATATTTGTTATCATAATTTATTCTTTCCAACTTATCAATGTGCTTGGAATGCTTAGTCGAGCCTTTTACAGGAATCATCAAGAGTACATTTTTGTTCAAACTAGGAGGAGCCAACATGCATTAGTTAATCCTGCTGTTACAGTAATTCTGTGCATAGGTGCCGGTGGCTATGGGGTGCCTCCTTTAGGAAATTCAGATGGTTAGTATCGTAATTCAATCTTCTTACCTTATTTTTTATTTTATTAGGAACATATATTTCTCTTGTTTTAAGAGAACTGGGAAGTTGGCTAGCTGTAAGTGAGTTTCTCCTTAATAGGTTTACCTTTTTGATATGTTAGGAGAAATTTCTGTGGTAGCACCACTAGCACTACTAGTGGTGTCATGTGAGTCTAGAAATTCTACCAAGTATTTTATCCATCCCAATCTTTCCCATTGGGACAAAAATAATGTGCAATACTTCACAAGAAATTGAAATTACACCTCAAACTATATAACACAATTTGGAGCCTTTATTTTTGAACTTCTGAATATTATTCACTTGAAGGAAAGCCTTGGAGCAATGGAACAGTTGTCGCCGTGTGACCTTTAAGTAATGGGTTTGAGATGGGAAGAAGCCACTAATTCTTTCATTAGGGTAGGTTATCTACCCCATACCCCTTGGAGTCCAGCCCTTCCCCAAACCCTCCCACAATGAGATATTTTGTGCGCCATGCTGCCGTTTGATTTTTCAATAATGAGTTCCAACTTCTTCTACCTTAGGACTAAATTCGCATAATGGTGGGATATGTTTCTGCATTACCATGAACTGCTCTGTTACATACTTCTCCACTGAAAATTAGATATCCAGTTTTGAGATAAGGGAGGTAGTTTATTTTTCTTATGTTAGATAATTGGTTTGAAATTGATATTCTGGATACATTAAGGTTGATATGCTATCTTTATTTATCTGATTTCAGGTAGAGTAAGATATAAATTCTCATCTTTTCGAAATAGGAATCATGCATTGAGATCGTAGCAATGTATAACACATATTTATCATGATATGCCTAAAGATGAGAAAAAGGTTATATTATTAATTGTATTTGTGCTTTTAGTTAGTCCTTTTCATATTTTTATCTGAGACTATAAACTGTCCTAGCTATCATTTATTGGTAGTGAATATTGATACAACCACCTAGAATAAATTAAAGATTTAGGCTTAGCTTTCTTACAAATATTTTTGTAGTAAATTAAAGAGGTATTCTGAATATTGAGATGCATGACATGGTTGAAGTGCTGATGTTCATGACAAGTGGGTTTTCTTTATGTTGATGAGATCTCTTGTTAATTGCACTACTGATCATAAAGAAAAATGTTTATTATTTTAGTTGAACTTTCTTTTCTACTTTCCATTTATCAAAAGGATGAAAAAAATTATGGTATTTAGTGTTTAGAAAGCTTGTTTCTGTTAATGTGCAACCTTAAAGACACCGTCTTTTCAACTTGTTCCTCTTAGAGATAAATCCTTCTCCGATGTAGCCCTATTTAGCCTATTGATGTTTAGAGAAGTGCTAATGTTAGTAACTGTGGTACACTTACTTTTATAGTTTAAGGGATTTATACCCATTTTCTTGATGAAATAAAGTGTAAATATTGATTAGGAAGACAAGTTGACAATTTGGATGAATCAATATCTTGCCATGAAAGTGCAAGGATCTATGGATCAGGATCTTATATGTTTTCCTTTGCTGATTCTAAAATTTTGAAACTTATAAAGGTATATCTTTCTTTCATTCAGGTGATTCTGTTCTTTCAATTTTTATTTAATATCTTATTATTGAAAATTTGAGTATGTTTTATATTATTAAATACCAAAAAACTTTAGTGACTTAGTAGTTGTCTCAGTATTGTCTTATCATTCTTTCAATACAATTTAAGTGACTAAATTATCTTTTTTTTTATTTTCTCATCAAACACATTAAAACTGAATTGTATGCGACATGTGAATTTTATATAAAGTATTAGTTTTTCCTTTCCTATATGACCTTGTCCAATATGAATTGAAGCGATATCCAAGTATGTTCTTTGAAATATCCTACATAAATATTTAGTGCAATGTTTCCTGTAAGACATAGTGAAGCTAATTTGACACAGTTTGATTGTCATGTTATCAGATGTGGAGATTGTTTGGTGCCAAAAAGAGCTAACAAAATTAGTGCATACCAATACATTACACAACGTCTTTCTACTGCAATGAAACTACTGGGTGGAGGTACCATAGATGACATAAAATATGTTGGTTGTGGTCCTTCTTTTGCAAATGCTATTGGTTTTCACCTGGTTCATGTGAAAGAACATACAAAACTTGACCAAAAAGTCTTCCAATAGGATCTAATTAGTCTTCCACTCTGAAAGTGAGGCTTATTTGTATTCATTGTACAAAGTACCAAGACTGATGCTGAACTAATATTTTTAAATCCACAGAGTATTTTGAGGGGGTGGAAGTTTTGCTTTTTTGGGATTCAAGGACATATAAATTGTGCTTTTCCCCCTTTTCTTAGAACTGTACAAGTAAAATGTCAGAAACAAGTCTCTATTCCTCCCAATTTATTTTTCTGAGACAATAAAGTCCATGATTGGTTTTGCAGAGCTTGTTGTGTGTTTACAATCTTGTTTTACTCTAGTTTATCAGAAACAGACTCTCTACTCTAGTAAGGTCTGTGTACAACCTATTATTGTGTCATACAATTGTCTGAGTTAACATTAAGCCTTCTCTTTTATATCCTAGGATGTTGAATTTGGGTATTATCTTATAGGACTTTTAGTGTTACCATTTGTAAATCCCATGGAGATCTGGGCTTCAACTACATATACAAGTGAAGGTTTAAAATGATAGTTAATTGATATCATGTATAAGCTGTGTGGATGTGGGGAAATCAACTTATAGTTATTTAATGATCTATCTAATCGACAAAACTTATTTGGTTCCTTATAACTCCCTACCTCATTGCGGGTTTGACAATCCTTTATATTTAGAGATTCTCTTGACATAATGAAATAGAAAGTTGGCTCCGGATTGCCAAAATTCAAAAGATGCTCTGAACCATTATATGAAAGTACATTTCAAATGTATCTCCAACAACCTAGAAAATAATACCAGACTTGATGAGAATGTAGCATTTAAGTTTTGAACAATTGTGATGATTTTAGAATGATTTTTTTGAAAACATTGCTAGTGCACATCTTGAAATATTACTTTTGTAGTATGTGTTGTACAAAATATTTTTTAAAATTCATTGAAAATTTTGAATTATTGATTTTGAATTATTTATTAGATAATTAGTGTTTGAGATCATTTAAATAGGATAATAATGTATAATTGTGATTACTGGATATTGTAAAATAAAATTCTCGCTTATAAATAATATTTTAGAGAATACAAAACATTGTCATGCTTTTTAAAATGTGTTAATATGAATGTCAGTGTGTGGCTGATTGATGAAAAAATGTGGGCTAGAACACTAGTAAAGAATATGCTTCACAAATGTTATTTTTGAGGAGTAAGCGACGAGTACGCTTGGAAAGTGTGGCCTAAGGTAACAAAGGCCACACTTAAAAAGTGTGGCTTATTAATAACGAAAAAATTACTTTCTTTAAGTGTTGTTATGGAGGTTCCATATAAGGCTACACTTGTAAAGCATGCCTAAAAACAAAGTAAAGGCAACACCTAAAAGTGAAGCTTTATCAGATAAAAGCATAGCTAATGAGAATATGCAAAGTGTGACCTTTGAACTTTAATGGAGATTCTTTCTAAACGTAGCCAATATGGAAACACTTAAAAAGTGTGGCCTAAAATCAAAGTTTACTCCTTTTAGGCCACTCCCTAAAAAGTGTTGAGTGGGCCAGACATACTAATGTACTATATCCTTCAGAGGATGAGATAGTATATGGATTTATTAGAGGGTTAACTTTGCCACTCTACTTGGTGTTAGAGCATTTAATAGAAAATGGGTCTTCTTTCACTTAGGTTATTGAACGTGAAGACCATAGAGAGGGTGTTCATTAAGACATATGGAGGTAGCGGTAGGAGGCCACATCATCAATATAGTGTTATTGGTATTCTATTTAGGAGTAGGGATCCTTCCAACTAAGAAAACATCACGTGCATTATGTCATCTTTATGCAGTGAAATCTTAGACTATAAGTGTCTCTCATATCAGTCATGATGTTCACAATGGGTAGAGTTCTCATTAGTCAATACAAAGTATTTGGTATTAATCTTCAGTCTATAGCGGCCAGTTTTGATCTGCGGGTGCAGTGCATCTAAGGGTTCTAAGGGCATGTTTTGACTGTGGAGAGGTTGGTCATTGGTCTATAGAGTGCCCCATATGTGAGTTGGTTGTACAGAAAGGGTCATAGAATGTTACTTGCCAACCTAGACCTCCTGAGTTACTTTATGATTGCGGGACGGATGATTATTTCAGTAGAGAGTGTCCTTAGAATTAGTTAGCCATCCAGCTGGGGACTGCTCATATTTATCGCTAGGTTAGAGCTTCAGGGATTTGTTACAATTGCAGAGAGATTGGTCATTAATCAAGAGAATGTCCCTAATATGGGATTATTTGTGACTCAGTGCAAACAGATTAGTCACATATATTCTTGGCACCTTTAGTTAGAGGTAGTACACTTGGAGTTTCAGTTGGTCATTTAGATTCTCAGTTTAGGTTTGGAGGCGCTCAGATTGTACTCCTTTGGGCGCATCGGTATTATGACTTTAGACTCCATCGATAAAGGTGCAATTTTACTTTCTATCTTTAAGTTACTTTTGAAATGTGGTGGGAGTTTTTTGACCTATCAATGGTTCTTGCCTTGATATGACTATATTAGGTATTGTATGACTTGTCTATATTTATGCAAAGGCGACTGCCCCTGTAGATGATTTCTTTTATTAGTGAAATGAGTGAATACATATGGTATTTTATTTGAGGTGTAGCATTTGGGTTAAAGTGTAATGATTTATTTTTGTTGATTTTTGTGAAATGTTTATTTTTGTGTAATTTGACTATTTTACCCATCCTTTGGTTTCATTGTGATATATATGGGATGTGTGGATAATTGGCATGGTTCCTAATACATTTCGATGTGATTTGTACGAATTTGTCATTTTTGGTTGCTTGAAAAGCCTTATAGTTTATTTTGGTCAACATTTAATAATCTGTGCATCTGATGGCAAAACAGACTGTACCAATAGATCCAAAACGTCGATTTTAGATTGATAACATGGTTGGTGTGGTTATATGGATTTTATATCTCATTTTGACCCACAGTTCGAAAAGTTGTGAAATCAAGTTTTAGGGGTCAACTTTGTGAAAATGAAGTTCTTTCAGAAAATTTGTCATCTCTGTTAGATCAGGAATTTCAAATTTTGGTTAGTAGTAGTGGGGTTAGTTTCGTTTCATGGCTTTTTTATCCCATTTTGACCCTTTGTTCCAAAATAGTGTAAATGGGTCCCAAGAGTCAATTTTATGATACTGACCTTTTTCATAAATTCAATGATTCTATTGGATCTGTAACGTGTTTAACAATCATATTTCATTATCAGATCAGGTTCATAGGGTGCCAAATGAGTTCCCAGGGTCAAAAACAAGTTTTAAAAATTGTTGGAGCTGGTGTGATCGCGTACGCAAACTTTTGACTGTGTAAGAAATATTTTGACCCTTTGACCAGATCACATAAGCTATCAAAGTGTTGTGTAACCAACCATTCTATGTATAAGACCCTAAATTCATATTTTTGACATTTTAGGAGCTAGGAAGCTCCAATTTTTATAATTTTAGATGCATTTTTCTAGTAGAATAATTGTTTTAGAACTCTATTTCCCCAATTCTCCAAGAACTATTTTGTATTTCAAGATTTGTATCCAAGTTGAGAATCAAAACTCTATTTTCCCCATTTTTGAGATTTGGGAGCTCGAATTTGGATGATTCCAAAGGTGTTTTTGAGATTTCTTCCATGGGTAAGTTTCTAATAGTATAATTTTCATTTTTTCTCTATTTAATCTTCAAAACAACTTCAAATTCTTTATTTTTAAAATGGGTTTTAAGGGTTTTTTCTTGTAAAGCTTGAAAATGGTTCTTTTTTATTTGAATCTCATTTTTTACTCATTTTCGCATGGGTTTCAATTGCAGATTCCTATGATAATGGGGAACATGTTTCTAAAATAAAATTATAATTTTACCCTTCTTTTTTAAAAACCCATTTTGGGGGTCCGTTTTGACTCCGACTAAAAAATAGGCAATATGGGTATCATTGTATTTCTTTTAATGCATAGATTCTGTATTTATATGTTTTAGTTTAGTTTGGGTCTATTCATCTGGGAAAAGATTTCCAATGAAGACTTTTTGGACCATTTTTCGATATTTGAGGTAAGTTATGGCTTAACTTTCTTCAGAATGGGTTGCGTAGTTAATTATAATGATAAAGCAAGCTATAGGTACAAGGTTGTATCATGGAAAATGTGTTTAGGTGATTTATGTGCCTGTGTTGCGGCCTATATGGATACTACTTGGTGGTTTTGTGACATTATTTTTCAAGAATGGATAATGGATGAAGCACATGAATATCGCTACGTTGTTCATCACGGTTCAAAAAAAAATGTATCATGATCTCAAGGAGATGTATTGGTGAAGTCGTATGAAGAGGTATGTGGCTGATTTTTTTACCAAATGCATGATGTGTCAACAAGTGAAAGTTGAGCACCTGAGGCCTAGAGGATTGTACCAAAAAATTAAATTATGAAAATGGAATTGAGAAGTAATAGACATGGATTTAGTTACCGGTCTCCCTCGATCTTGGAATCAGTATGATTTAATTTGGGTCATCGTGGATAGGATGACAAACTCGGCTTACCTTTTGCCAGTGATGAATAACTTTTTGGTTGAGAATTATGCGAGGTTGTATCTTCACGAGAATGTGAAACTGCATGGGGTAACTATTTTTTTATCTTTAATCGTGGCACGCAGTTTATGTCTCACTTTTGGTGGTCATTTCAAAAAGGGTTGGGGACTAAGGTGAGTCTGAGTACTGCTTTCCATCTGCAGTCATATGGACAAACATAAAGGACTATTTTGAAATTGAAGGATATTCTTTGTGCATGCATGATTAAATATGGCGGTAATTGGGTTTGGCATCTACCCCTTGTACATTTTTCTTACAATAATAGTTAATATTCTAGCATTGGGATCGCCCTTTTGAGGCATTGTATGGTAGGAGGTGAAGATATCCTAGTGGGTGGTTTGAGCTTGGTGAGGTGGATATATTTCGCTCGAACTTGGTTCACCAGGCCATGGAGAAGGTGAAAGTGATTCGAGATAGGTTTCTCTAATAAAGGGAGTAGTTTGGGAAGAAGCAAAAGCTCAGTCCTTGGTATGTGGGTCCTTATTTGGTTTTACGAAGGATTGGTAAGGTTGAATATGAATTAATGTTGCCTTCTAGTTTGAACTCTATTCAACCAGTATTATATATCTCTATATTGAGAAGGTGTATATGTGATCCTTCATCTGTTGTTCCTTTGGAAGGATTGGGTATCTCAAATTCTCTATCTTATGAAGAGATCACAGTTTATATCTTAGATTGGCAGGTTCGTTGGTTGTGAACCAAGGATGTGGACTCGATTAAGGTTCTATGGTGGAACCACAAGGTAGAAGAGGCTACATGGGAAGTAGAACAACACATAAAGTCCAAATATCCATTCTTAGTTTTTGCTCTCAGGATTCATGCGAAAGGTATGTATTCTTAATCATACTTTTGTTTTAAAACTTTGTTAAAGAAAATATTGATTTCCATGTATATTTGTTTTCTAACTTAGTTAAAAGTTAGAGTCAAGGTGTTGGGGTATATATCATACTTCTACTGCCTTGTTCCATTATTTAGGGATGAAGGATCCAAGTAGGGGAGAATTGAAACACCCTAGGTTTTGTTCCTTAGAAATTTCCTGAGTTTTTGGTTTATGGACATCATAAGACTAAGGGGTACTAGTGATACTATAGGGTATGGTTAGTAGGTCTTGGTATATGTTAACCAGTGTAGGTTGTTTGGTTTCTGTCCAAGGTATGAATAGATAATACTAGTTGTATGTTAGGGTACTAGTGGTATGATACCAATGTATGTTGCCCTATGTTTAACCTAGAGGAGTCTATTCTACCTAAATTATGAATTAAGGCTACTGGTCGTATGGTTGTGTAGGAATTGCCTTGGTGGTCATATGTTGGATAATGTTGGGATCTAAGAGGAGGCCTAGGGTACGAGTTAAGGATACCACTCGTACCCTAGGGTATCATTTAGGGAGGTGGCCGTACCTTCCTGCATAACTTTTATACAGTTCAAGTTGGGTGTAATCTGGGCATTTCCCTTCTTAACCTCTTAAGGCCCCATGACTTATAACACTCTTGTGACATAATTTACCCTACTATTCTAATCTTAAACACTTAGAAACTCTCTTAAATTCTCTCAAGGATCTTAGGTCAAGGAAGTCTAGGGTTTCTTTATTAAGCTCAATTTGGGGCTTACAAGGGTGGTTTCTCTCCGCCATCTTTGTAATCTAAGGCATGTTACTCCTCCCTTATTTCTAGTTCCAACTAAAGTCATGTTTAATGTATGGTTTTCATGGAATAATTGTGGTATGGTTTTGGGTTTTGAATATATGTTAGGAGTTTTGGTCATAAATGGTTTGGTTTTGGTTTTCCCATTTTTAAGTATAGTTTCATGTTTTAATAGTTGTTTGAACATGTGGTTTCATGGGAATGGTTAGTTTGTACTTAGTTTTGGTTTTGAAAACTACATGCCCTCAACATATTTGGTAAAATGCCTATGAGAATGGTTTTACTATATTGTTGAACTTTCATTGGAAACTTTGCATGGTATAAAGTGGTAAAGGAACCCTAACTGATTTGAATGGTCTTTAATGGTTAAATGGTAAGGTCGTGGTGGTCATGGTTATGGATTAATTGAAAACATTGTGGGTTACATGTGAATCCCCCAAGAAAACTTAATAATGATCATCTTGTGGGGTAGATGGGAATCCCCCAAGCTACTTAATAATGTAATCTATGGGTACATTGGAATCCCTTCTTTAAAGAGGATGGTTAAGGACATTGCTTGCAAGCTATGGTTGTTGTGAAGATACTACTACTTATAGCCTTGGTTAATAATAAATGAAAATTACTGGTTTGGTTGTGTGCTAATATTTTTAATTGGTCAATAATGGAGGGGTATGATAGCTAACCATGAAGGTATGAGTCTAATCCCGTGGAGGTATGAGTCCAATGGACAGACACTAAAAACTCATGTTTACCGACATGAGGATTGTTCATGGCGACCATATATATAATACTCATGGGGTACACGGGAATCCCCTTACTTATATTTATATATATGTATCATGGAGAGCAAAGGGTAGACAGGAATCCCCTACTCAAATGGTATCTTTGGTTTGTGTGGCTACACACATTGGGGCCCACTTAGGTGGTTACAATGGACCCATATAGCCCATGGGTGGTTCTATGATGGTTAAGCTACACATACCCAGGTTAATGATTTTAAGGCATACTAAACCCAGTTCCCTCTCCTAGCATGGACCCTTATCTTGAGTGCATGCTAACGTTTACCCGTTAACCTATCTTCAAGGGTTGTATCTCTATGCGATACAAGAACTGGCCATTCTACTCCTCATGCTCAGTGATCGAATTTGAGATAAGCTTGTGTTGGATTAAAGTGGTGATCTTCCATATTCCGAAAGGATCTATTACATATTACAGATGTTCTTACATACTATTGTCATTTTATAAACTATGGTTTTGGCTATGTTCTGGGGCATGTCCTGATCAAATATTGTTTTACTTTTGATTAGAGGCTTTGTGGGTCTACTATAGGTTGGTATGGGCGGTGTCGGCAGTGGTGTCGGCAGTGGTGTCAACCTTGGAATTTGTATTGGTATTGGGGTTGATCTTTATGACTTTATTTTATATATGATTGTTCCATTTTTTATTATATATATAAACATATTGGGTTATTGTCTTGATTTGGTTGGTTATTGGACGGATTGACTTGGTTGTGTTGGTTTAGAAAATACTCCTATCCCAAAGTCAATATATCAACAAAGCCACTATCTTGTTATAGTTTGGAATTCATCTAACTCGGGGTATGTGGTTGGAGGTTGGGTTGGGTATCAGGGGTCATCCTCGGTCCTGGTTGGACTTGGGATGCCCATCATGATAAGGCCCCAGTTCGGGTTGTGTCAATAAAACAACTAAAGATGGTTATTTTTTATCATTTTAATGATATAAATACTCTCTACTCTCTGAAATTCCCCATGTCAAGAACAATCACGTTTTCTCAAAGTTGATCAACTAGGGCACTAAGATTGGTTTCTTCTACATAACTCTTGATATCTCAGCCATGTATCTCTCACTAAACTTGTATTTTCCTTATGGCATGCAATGACTTGATACTTCGATCATTTTAATATTTGATTTTAAATAAAGGATTGAGGGTTTTGGATGGTAATTGTTTAAATTCTTTCCCATGGTTTTGAATTGGTTATCTATGAATTATCTGGTGGTTTTGAATTGAATATATACTTGGGCATGGGAATTGGAAAAGGAAACATAGGCTTCCCCAACTTTATTGTTTAAATAGTTTTGAATTAGCTTTACCCCCAACCCAGCTTGTGTAATTGGTTTTAGAAACATGGATACTTGTGCAGTTGAACTCACTTTTGCAACCTTACATTGCATAAAAGTGTAATGAAATTTAACATATTTTTACATGGACATGGATTGGGTTTAAATTGGAAAACTTTGGAGTCATTTGTGCTAAATGGTTTTGAAATGACATACTGGAATTGGCTTGAAAGCTTAATATTTGGTATAATGATACCAACGGTAAATGCCTAATTAAACCATGCCTTGGTTAATAGATGGGAATGTTGAAATGGTTTTAATTTGGGCATAAAAGGAGTTGTGTAGCTTACCGCGTAAGGTGGAGGTCCCGATGGGATCGATAATGGAAACCACGTTTGCCGACATCGGGGCCTTGGTGATTGTGTATATAGTGCACACTTTATATATGTATATTTTTGGAATGGTTGGAGCCTCGATGGCTTTGTCCCTTCCTCGAATTTCTTTGATTCGTGTGACTAACACTCACTAGGGCCCTTTGATAGGGAAGCTGGGCCTTTTTAGCCCGTTGTCATTTTTCGGACGATTAGAGCTACACAGTACAAGTTAAAGATTTTGAAGTTTATGCTTTAACCTTGTTCCCTATCCCTGCACTACGTATATATGTATATTTCCATATATGTGAACATGCACATTGAATTTGGATTAATTTTGAAATGGCATTATTTAATCCCTTATCCTGAGTTACATACTAGTGCTCACCACACTAACCATCAAAAGAAGCTATGTTGTTTAATAATGTAAGGTCCAAATATGTTTTTTACCCCCTGTGCAGCATTAGGTGATCTGGTTAGTTTATCGTGAATTTGTGTGCATTCATTCTTCAAAAAACTTGGTCATTTCATCAGTTTTGTTCCTCATTTTAGAATTGAAGAGTTCATATTAACATCATTATTTTCATTGTCACTGTCATTGTCATGGTCGGGGGCATATTCCGACTTAAGTTGATGTTTGGTTTTATTAGAGGCTATTATGACAACAAAGTGTGAGTGGATTTGGTATTGTTTATTCTTAGATCCTATTCAGTTCATTTATCTATCTTGTTATATGTTTGGAACTCAATTCTATCATTTTATATGTTTAGAACCCAGCTCTATCTTGTTATATATTCGAAATTCATTCGCTACTAGTTGTATTGTGTTCTGGTTGGCTTGGTTAGTGGGGTTAGTCTTCAGTTCTTGGCGGACTTGAGATGCCCGTCATGACTAGCCCCTAGTTTGGGTTGTGATAATCTTGGTATTAGAGTGTAGGTTCAGGGTCCATGGGTGTCCACAAAGTCGTGTTGAGTAGAGTCTCTTTTATGGGTATGTAGCATGGCATACATATAACAGGAAGGCGACGTGAAATTTAGTAATATTTAAGAAACCGTAGTAACTTACCCACTCGGTGCTAAATACTACTCCCTTTAGATTATTTGCGCTCATCTCATAAAAAAATCCACTTTTAGAATAATCACATGGTTCACCACGAACCCAATAATCAAATTCGATAATCTCATCTAGTGAAGTGTATTTCAAAGCTCAAGGACCATTAGGTCAATTCATTTCTTAATCATCTCAGAATACTCAAAACATGGGTGCTCATAGCACAAGAGTTCATAATTTCACAAGTCTCAAATAGGGATTACTAACCCATAATTAAATCTCAAGTTAAAGCTTATCAAAAGTATAATATATAGCATATAGATTCATAAATCATGTGAAAATCTGGAAATTTCAGCAAGTTACCTCAAAATCCAAATATAGCCATATGCTTCAATATCTCAACAATGCAAATATTTGCTTATCAAGGAGTAAAATCATGGGGCTTATAACCAGTTGTAAATACTCAAGAAAATATGTAGAAATCATACCATTTGACTCTTAATTTTTGGGAAATATCAATATAATTCATTCAATAATAATGGGTGAAAAACCCCATTCAAATTCATGTAAAAAAACCTCTTATATTTCAAGAATTTTATGATGTAAATAGCCTTTTGGGCATAATGGTGAATTAGAAGCTTTTGATGAACTCTCACTTTTGGAACTCTATTCGTGCTCTAGAATGAGGGTTCTTGAGGTCCTTGACTTGGGATCCTTGAATCTTGACTCAATTTAGGAAATCCATGGTGGATTCTTGAGGTTCTTGGAAGAGGTTTTGGATACTTAGGGTTTATGTTGAGAGAAAACTTGAGAAAAAACTCATAAGATGCTTGTAAATGGCTTTGATTTAGTGTTTCCACGATTTTATAGGCTTGGGAAAGGTCCAAAGTGCCCTTTTAAACATCTGTGCGAAAATGGAAAAATTAAATTGGAACCCAATTTCATTGGCCTCCGCGACGCGCCACTTATCGCGGTGGCTCACTGGAATTTGACAATTGGGAAATTGGTATCCTCCGCGACGCGGATCCATCATGTTTTCCCACTGGTTAGGACCTGGGACTCCTCTGTGATGCGTCACTATTGTAGGGTTCCACTGGAAATTGACAATTACCAAATCAAGCCTCTCCGCGACGCACCAGGCAGTTAAATGATGAAGTTTTACAACTAAGGCTTAAATTAGCCATAACTTCTTACCCGAGTGTTGGATTTGGGAAAATCTTATATCGATGGAAAGCTTATCAGATTTCCCACGTGACAAAAGTAGAAATTAGGGAAATTCTATATGGTTAACAAGTTACTCATTTAGGAAGCAACTTCTTAATCTTTTAGGGCCGGAATCACGCCTCACTCGACACACCCTACAGCTCAAACTACGAGAGAACTTTGCGGGGCCTTACAATATCTCCCTCTTGAGAATATTTGTCCTCGAATGTCACTAGTTAGGCTTGGAATACAGGAAAAACTGAGTACACACAGCCGAAACAATTACTAAACAATTCAAGATCTTCCTAAACTTATGACCACTCCAGATATCGCAAGAACTCACACAAAGATAGATGCATAGATGAAACTTTAGCTTACAAAAGATGAATCAAGGAAGAATGGTACCTTTGGATTGATCAAAACTTGCGGAAAAGAGGTGCGGGTATTTGGCACGCATGTCTGCTTCTACCTCCCAAGTAGAACCCTCAACAAATTGGTTCCGCCACAAAACTTTTACCAAGGGAACTTCTTTGTTCGTTAGTCTACGGATCTGAAATTCTAGGATCTCCACGAGAATCTCATCGAAAGAAAGGCTATCCTAAATATCAACACTCTCTGAAGGATCAACCACAACGGAATCACCAATATGCTTTTTAAGCATAGAGAGATGAAAGATAGGATGAACGACAAAGAACTCTGAGGGCAACTCAACCTCATAAGCCACTTTACCAACACGGCTCAAGACTCTATACGGGCCAACATAACGGGGACTAAGCTTTCCCTTCCTAGCAAATCTTTTCACCCCTTTCATGGGTGAAATCTTCAAATACACCAAATCACCTACCTTAAACTCAAGATCTCTCTTTCTCACGTCTGTGTAATACTTTTGATGACTCTGAGCGGTCTTCAACCTTTCTCTAATCAACTTAACTTTCTACGTAGCTTCGAATACTGCATCAGGCCCACACGCAGAAGCTTCACCCACTTCAAACCAACCTATAGGTGATCTACACCTCCTACCATACAAAGCCTCAAATAGTGCCATCTCAATGCTAGCATGGAAACTATTTTTATAGGCGAACTCTATCAATGGCAAATGCTCATCCCAACTACCTTTAAAATCAAGAGCGCACGCCCTCAACAGATCCTCTAGGGTCTGAATGGTCCTCTCAGCCTGACCATCTGTCTGTGAGTGAAAAATTGAACTCAAAAGAACTTGGGTGTGAAGACCCTGCTGAAATGCCCTCCAAAACTGAGAAGTAATTGAGTACCCCTATCTGAAATGACAGACAAGGGAACTCCATGTAGTCTGACCAACTCCCAGACATACAATCTAGTATAATCCTTAGTCGTATAAGATTTATGCATGGGCAAGAGATGTGTGGACTTAGTCAACCTATCCACAACAACTCAAATAGAATCATGATGATGGCGCAAAAGAGGCAACCCGGTCACAAAGTCCATATTCACCATCTCCCACTTCCATGTGGGTATACTAAACTCTTGCATCATACCACCTGGTCTTTGGTGCTCCACCTTAACCTGTAGACATGTCGCATACTTTTCTACAAACTCGGTGATGTCCTTCTTCGTGTCGTTCCACTAATAAATTTCCCGCAAGTCGTGATACATCTTGGTAGTACCGGGATGAATTGGATAAAGCACGCCATTCTCTTCACCCATGATCCTCCACCTCAAATCATCAACACATGGAACACACAACCTACCATGCACCCTCAACACACCATATCCCCCTTGGGAGAAACCTCAAACTTTTGGTCCTTAACTGACTCCTTCAGTTTGACCAAACTAAGATCCCTATCCTACTTATCCTTCACTTCCGAAGCTAAACAGGAACTACTCTGCACCAACGTACTCCCCTCTGCTGAATCAAGTAATCTAACACCTAACCTAGCCAAATAATATACATCATGATCTAACTCTCTCTTACCTTCCTCAATATGCGCAACACTATCCATGGACAATATGCTAAGGGAATCCGCCACTACATTGGCCTTGACCAGGTGATACAACACACTCATATCATAATCTTTCAATAACTCTAACCACCTCTCTAACTAAGATTCAACTCCTTCTGGGTAAACACGTACTGTAGGCTTTTATGATCAGTAAACATATCAATATGGACACCATAAAGATAGTGTCTCCAAATTTTCAAAGAAAAAAACATAACAGCTAACTCAAGATCATGCGTCGGGTAGTTCTTTTTATGCGACTTCAACTGTCTAGAGGCATAGGCTATAACCTTACCTCTTTGCATCAACACACAACCCAAACCAACTCTAGAGGCATCACAATATACCACAAAACCATCAGTACCATCAGACAAAGTAAACACAGGGGTTGAAGTGAGTCGAGTCTTTAACTCCTGAAAACTCTTCTCACAGGAATCAGACCACTGGAATTTAACCTTCTTTTGGGTCAATCGGGTCATAGAAGATGCAATGGAAGAGAAACCCCCAGCAAAATGATAGTAATAGCCCGCTAGACCCAAGAAACTCCTAATGTCAGAAGGAGAGATGGGTCTAGGCCAGTTTCTCATAGCTTCTATCTTTTGGGGATTAACTCTAATACCCTCTGCTGTAACAACATAGACCAGGAACACTACAGACCTTAGCCAAAATTCACACTTACTAAATTTGGCAAACAACAAGTGATCTCTAAGAGCTTGGAAGACAATTCTAAGATGGGCTGGATGGTCATTCTTATCACGGGAGTAAAAAAGGATATCATCTATAAAGACAATGACGAACGTATCAAGGTGTTGCTTGAACACTCAATTCATGAGGTCCATGAAGGATGCTGGGGCATTGGTTAGCCTGAAAGACATGACTAAAAACTCAAAGTGACCATAACGGGTTCGGAAGGCTGTCTTTGGAATATCACATTCCCTCACTTTAAGTTGATGATAGCCGGATCTAAGGTCTATCTTGGAAAAATAACTTGCACCTTGCAACTGATCAAACAGTTCATCAATTCTCGGAAGAGGATACTTATTTTTTATTGTGACCTTGTTCAGTTGAAGGTAGTCAATGCACATATGCAAAGATCCATCTTTCTTCCGCACGAACAAAACTGGTACACCCCAAGGAGAAATACTGGGTCTAATGAAACCTTTGTCTAAGAGATCTTTAAGTTGCTCCTTCAACTCCTTAAGATCAGCAGGTGCCATATAATATGGAGGAATGGAAATATGTTGAGTGTTGGAAAGAAGGTCAATTTCGAACTCTATCTCTCTATCGGGAGGTACCCCTGGGAGATCTTCCGAAAAGACATTGGAGATCTCATTAACAACATCAAACAACTGGATGGTTGGAGTCTCGAACTTAGTATCCTTGACCCTAACTAGGTGGTAGATGTAACCTTTAGATATAAGCTTTCTGGCTTTGATATAGGAGATAAAATGACTCTTGGGAGATACCGAACTCCCGAACCACTCAAACACTGGTTTATCAGGAAACTAAAACTTGACCACACGGGTACGACAATCTATAGATGCATAAAAAGAATGAAGACAATCCATACCCAGAATAAGGTCAAAATTTATCATGTGTAACTCTATCAAATCTGCAAGTATGACTCTATGAAGCACAGTAACAGGGCAATTTCTATACACTTGTTTTGCAATAACTGACTCTCCGACTAGTGTAGAAACTATGAAAGGCTCAGGAATCTTTTCAGGACTCATTTCAAAATTCACCGCCATAAGTGGTGTCATATAAGAGAGATTTGACCCAGGGTCCAACAACACATAAACATCAAGAGACAAGACACGGAGCATACCAGTAATAACATCAGGAGAGTCTTCTTGCTCTCGATAGGGTGGAAAAGCATAGAACTTATTCTGGCACTGACCACCAGCGGTGCTAGAAGAAATACCCTGAGCAGGGGCGGGATGAAGTATCGGAGCTGGTGCACTAGCAGCCTGTGCCTGAGGTCGGGCATCTCTATTCCCCTGTCTAGCATGGGGACAATCTCTAAGTCTGTGGCCCTACTTTCCACAACCAAAACAACCCCTCATATCTCTGAAACACTCCCCAAGGTAATTCTTACCATATTTAGCATAAAAAGGATAACGGGGCCTGTTACCAACACAATTTTGCGGCCCAGACATGAAAGACCTGCACCCTTGCTCCGGTCTACCTCTAGGCACGGAAGAACTAGCTAAAGAAGGAGCTGGAGACAGACGTCTTTGAAACGGGGGGCGATTCCCTCCATGGAACCTAGGCCATCTAAACTCATGCTGATTATTTCTCGTCCTTTTGCTACCCCTCATCCTATCACTGTCTATAAGCTTATCCACCTCTATATGTAGGGCATGCATCATTAACCTAGCCAGATCCATATCCTTATGCAACATTGTAACCCTACACTCCTTCAGTACCATCACAGAAAGACCGATCACAAACTTACTCATACTAGCCCGAGTGTCAGGAATCAAATCAGGAGCGTACTTGGCCAACTGATTGAACTTCAAACAGTACTCCTTAACAGTCATGGAGCCCTATATCAAGTTCATGAACTCCTCAATCTTTGCCTCCCTCATATCAAGTGGAAAGAACTGATCCAAGAAGGCATCTTGGAAAACTTGCCAAGTCATAGAAGTGGTATTCTCACCTCTACCCTTCCTTCATGAGACAACCCAATCATAAGAAATGTCTTTCAGTCTGTAGGATGCCAACTCAACACATTCTTCTTCTAAAATATGCATCATGTCTATGATCTTCCTCACCTCCTCCAAGTACAACTGTAGTCCTCATATATATTTGACCCATAGAACTCAGGAAGGTTCATCCGCATAAAGTCATGAATCCTAGCCGTGGCTACATCACCACCCTGCTGGTTAGCAACTGTGGCCTGTTATTGGCCCGAACATTCGCAGTGACCGCTTGGGCTAATGCCTGAAAGGCCGCCCTAAACTCAGCATGGGACACCGTCTCATTCAAAGGATCAACAGGTGGGGGTTATTTATCATTGTTTTTGCAGACATTCATTCTTTGAGGAGGCATTTTTAGAAAATGGAAGAGCACAGATCATTAGATAAGAGGGACAACTGTAGGCACGATAGAATCTGAAAAAAGAAACAACTTTTTCCTAAAATATCTCGTAGACTCTTGCTCATAGGTGTGGTGCGCTATACATTGATGATCAAGATTCTACTCAATGCGGCTTGTCAGACTCCCTAGGACTCCTTAGAAATCGTAGGCTCTGATACCAAGTTTGTAACGACCCAAAATCATCTCCCGGGATGTCACACGGTGCCTAAGGCTACGAGTAGCCCTAAATTAACCCTTAGAGCTGGTTTCTACCAATGACACTCAATTCAAGATAAGAATGGACTTAACACTAGCATAGTCATATCACATGAAAGGAACTAAGGAAAAGATACTCGGTCCATCAGACCACAATATAGAGAAATCTCAACAAAACCATAATATCGAACCCTCGACACATCACAAGTCTAACACTAGTCTGACAAGCCTCTACAAATCAAAATCTAGAGAGCCATTGGGACAGGTCCCCAACTGACTCAAAATGAACTGAAGATAAGACATAGTCTCTCAAGTACGGTAAATATCTAAAGATCGGTCCTCGAATCATGAGGACTCACCACTGTAGAAAATGTAGGCAAGGTACTCAAAGAGTCATGGGAGAGGCTGGGACTGAGCACTTGAACCTACATTATGACACAATGTAGCACATAGATATATATGTGGATCAGTACTTGGAATGTACTGAGTATGCGGGGGTGAATGCATATGAATAAAATAGTAACAGTATTCTTTAATCAAATAATATATGCATTATGAGATGACTCACATGTCTTGAACAAGTATAAAATATAAAGCTCATAAGTCATGTAGAATGGATCATGTAACACAAATCTCGTGATTCATCATTGTTTAATCTTAAAATTTAAAATCTTCTTTTATTCCCAATACCCAAAGGCTAAGGGACTTTAAACAATACTTTCAACTCATGCATAAGTCTCATGGAGAGTAAAACTTCTTCAATGCTGAACATTTCATAACTATTTAGAACTTATATACTTGGAATTTGGAATCATATAACTTGAAAACATACTTGAAGGCATTTTATTCACTTTAGGAAAATATCTCATCTCAAGCTTTAGGGAAATCACTCCATCTCAAATGGAAAGGCATTCTAGTTTATGGAAACAACTAACCTCAAGGCTTTATAAAAGTACTATAACAAGGGAAGATGCTTTCATTTAGGAAATAACTCACATCAAGAAGATACTTTAGTTGGGGAAACATCTTTGCAATTCAACCATTTAGGAAAATAGCTTATAGGGAAGGAAAAATAGGTATTTGATCTCAAAGTCTAAATGTCAAGGGAGGTTTTTGTAACAGACATAAACCATGCAAGCTACATGGAGTCCAACGTTTTGTTCTTCTAAGTAAGAGACCCATGTTGGGGAGAAACGTCATACTCTTGCCAGGGAGTATAACCTAGGTCTAGTGATCACTAAATAAAACTTGGCCTCGGGCCCAGTCATAATCATCATAAACTCGGCCTCAGGCCCAACCTACGGTGGCACATAGTTTTGGGGTAACAAACCATAGTAACTTACCCACTCGGTGCTAAATACTACTCCCTTTAGATTATCTGCGCTCATCTCATCAAAAAACCACTTTTAGAATAATCACATGGTTCACCACTAACCCAAAAATCAAATCGATAATCTCATATAGTGAAGTGGATTTCAAAGCTCAAGGACCAGTAGGTCAATTCATTTCTCAATCATCTCAAAATACTCAAAACATGGGTGATCATAGCACAAGAGTTCATAATTTCAAAAGTCTCAAATAGGGCTTACTAACCCATAATTAAATCTCAAGTTAAAGCTTATCAAAAGAATAATATATAGCATATAGATTCATAAATCATCTATATGCTTCAATATTTCAACAATTCAAATATTAGCTTATCAAGGAGTAAAATCACGAGGTTTATACCCAGCTATAAATACTCAAGAAAACATGTAGAAATCATTCCATTTGACTCTTAATTCATGGGAAATATCAATATAATGCATTCAATAATAATGGGTGAAAAAACCAATTCAAATTCATGTAAAAAAACCTCATATATTTCAAGAATTTCATGATGTAACTAGCCTTTTGGGCACAAGGGTGAAAGGGTTACCCTTGTTCAAAAACCCCACATACCTTGAATTAGAAGCTTTTAATGAACTCTCACTTTTGGAACTCTATTTGTGCTCTAGAATGAGGGTTCTTGAGGTCCTTGACTTGGGAACGTTGAATCTTGACTCAATTTAGGAAATCCATGGTGGATTCTTGAGGTTCTTGGAAGAGGTTTTGGATACTTAGGGTTTATATTGAGAGAAAACTTGAGAAAAAACTCATAAGATGCTTGTAAATGGCTTTGATTTAGTGTTTCCATGATTTTATAGGCTTGGAAAAGGTCCAAAGTTCCCTTTTAAACATCTGTGCAAAACTAGAAAAATTGAATTAGAATCCGATTTCATTGGCCTCCGCGATGCGCCACTTATCGCAGTGGCTCACTGGAATTTGACAATTGAGAAATTGGCAGCCTCCACGATGCGAAGCCATAGTGTTTTCCCACTGGTTGGGACCTGGGACGCCTCTACGATGTGCCACTATCGTGGCGTTTCACTGGAAATTAACAATTGCCAAATCAACCTTCTCCGCGATGCGCCAGGTAGTTAAATGATGCAGTTTTACGACTAAGACTTAAATTATCCATAACTTCTTATTCGAGTGTCGGATTTGGGCAAATCTTATATCGATGGAAAACTTATCAGATTTTCCGCGTGAAAAAAGTAAAAATTAGGGAAATTTTATATGGTTAACACATTACTCACTTAGGAAGAAACTTCTCAATCTTTTAGGGCCAAAATCACGCCTCACTCGAGACCCCTACGGCTCAAACTATGAGGGAACTTTTTGGGGCCTTATAGTAGATGGTAACTGAATAGTGGTGCAAATGGTAGACAATGGTCTAAGAAGAAGAATTGAGGGAGTTTTAATTTCTATTCAACAACTAGTGTCTATTATCCTAAGTCGTCTGGTGATAATCACTTTTAGACTAAAAGTAGGTTTCAGGCATATGGTGCGTAGTCCCAGGCTAATGGAGCTCAGTTAGCGCTACCCTATTCTCTTTATTGATTCTTATGTCTGATTTACCATGGTTATTGTAATGAGGAGTAGAATTGGTGTTTCAGTTTCGATAAGCATGGGAATAAGCAGAAGAACTGTCCCGTAGGTAGAGTAGCCACGGGGGATAATAAGGTCTCCATTACCACCTCTTCAGCTCATGCACCAAAGGGTTCTACCTTTTGTTCTGGCGCTGGTTGAAATCACTTCCTTGTTCTTGCTACCATCCTGGAGTCTGAAGCATCTCCTGATGTTGTTATTTTTACTTTACAGCTCTTCTCTTATGATGCATACTACTTGCTTGATCGGGGTATAATCTTTCTTATGTGAACCCTTATATGTCTGTCCATTTTGGTTTTTGTACTGAGTATATTTTCGATCCTTTCTTTGTGTCTACCCCAGTGGGTGATTCTGTTGTAGCTAAAAGAGTGTATAGGGTTTGTGTGGTATCTATCTTTTATAGGGATACCTTAGTAGATTTAATAGAATTAGATATGGTGGATTTTGATGATACCTGGGATGGATTGGTTCCATTTGTACTATGCTTCTCAAGATTATCAGACTCGTAAGGTCAACTTCCAATTCCCCAATGAAGCAGTAATTGAATGGGAGGGGATTTCTTTAGTGCCAAAAGAGAGATTAATTTCAAATCTTAGAGCTTGGAAATTAATTTCTAAGGGGTGTCTTTATCATTTGATTCAAATTGGAGATTCTAGTTCTTAGGGTCCTACCTTGCAATTCGTCTCTAATATTAATAAGTTTCCTAAGTATTTCCCGAGGATCTTCTTGATGTTCCACCTAATAGGGATATAGACTTTAGGATTGATCTTCTACCTGATACCCATCCTATCTCTATCCCTCTATAAAGAATGGTTTTGGCTAAGTTGAAGGAGCTAAAAGAGCAATTAAAGGATCTTCTTGATAAAGGTTTAATTCATTCAAGTATTTCTCAATGGGGTTCTCCTATTATTTTTTTGCGTGATAAAGATGGGTCCCTTCAGATGTGTATAGGCTATCGACAGTTAAAGAAGGTAATGGTGAAGAATAAGTACCCTCGCTAGAGGATTCATACTTTTTTTACCAGCTTCAGGGAGATAGATGTTTCTCTAAGATTGTTCTTCGGTTTGGTTATCATCAGTTGAAGGTTAGGGTGGTGGATATCCCTAAGACTGCTTTTCGAACCTGATATGGTCATTATGAATTTCTAGTTATGTTTTTCAGGTTGACAAATATTGCGACTGCGTTTATTGATCTTATGAATAGGGTATTCAGGTAGTTCTTGGATTTTTTTGTGATAGTTTTTATTAATGATGTCTTGGTTTATTCTAAGAGTGGGAAGGATTATGACAAACATCTCTGAGTAGTGTTGAAGACTCTTGAGGATTAGCTATCGTATGTTAAGTTTTTAAAGTGTGACTTTTGGTAAAATGTTGTGACCTTTCTGGGTCATGTTTTTTCCAGTGAGGGGATCATGGTAGATCCACAAAAATTTGAGGCGGTTAAGAAGTGTCCTAGACCCACGAATCCTACCAACATTAGGAGCTTCTTGGGTTTAGCCAGTTATTATAGGAGGTTTGTAGAGAACTCTTATATTGTTGCTTCGTTGACTAAGCTGACTCAGGAAAAAGGTAGAGTGTCTATGGTCCGATTTTTATGAGGATAGTTTTGAGAAGATGAATGATAAGTTGACTTCTCCACTAGGTTTGACCCTGCCCGAGCATACTGTTGATTTTATGGTTTACCGTGATGTGTCCCAAGTAGGACTAGGTTGTGTCTTGATGCAACATGGTAGGGTGGTAGTGTATGCTTCTAGACAACTTAAGGCTCATGAAAGGAATTATCTGGATCGTGATCTAGAGCTCTCAGCTATGATATTTGCGTTGAAGATTTGGCATCACTATTTGTATGGGGATCATGTTGATATTTATTCAGATCATAAGAGCTTGCAGTATGTGCTCACCCAGAAGGAGTTGAATCTCAGGAAAAAGAGATGGCTTGAGTTTCTCAAGAACAATAATATAAGTCTTTATTACCATCCATGTAAAGCTAATGTGGTTGCTGATGCTCTTAGCAGGTTATATATGGGGATCCTATCTCATATAGAAGAGAGAAAGCGAGGGTTGGTGAAGGATATTTAGTGATTGGCTAATTTAGAAGTTTTTCTTTTAGACTTCAAGGATGGAAGTATGATTGTTCAAGAAGTGGTTAGATTATCTCTTTGTTTAAGGTGAAAGAGAAGTAGGTTTTGGATCATATCTTAATGCAGATTAAGGCTGATGTGGGCCAACAATAAGTGATGATTTTTGAGATTGGTGGTGAAGGTATCTTTAGGTACCAAAGTATGCTGTGTGTTTTAGATGTTGACATGCTATAAGGATGAATTTTGACTGAGGCTTATGAGCCGAAATGCATAATTCATCCTAGTTTGATGAAGATGTACCATGACTTGAAGAAGATTTATTAGTGGAACAACATGAAGAGAGCTATGGCTAACTTTGTGACTAAGTGTAGGGTGTGTCAGCAAGTGAAGGTTGAGAACTTAAAGTTGGGTGGCGTGTCTCAGGATCTTGAGTTGCCCATATGGAGATGGGAGGTGATCAACATATATTTTATTACTGGCCTTCTGCTGTCTCAAAAACAACATGATTCAATTGGGGTCATCAGGGATTAGATGACTAAGTTTGCTCACTTTTTGCATGTAAAGACTACTTACTCTGGCAAGGATTATGGTAAGTTGTTTATTCAAGAGATTGTCAAGTTGCATGGTGCTCCAGTTTCTATTATTTCAGATCAATGTATGCAGTTCTCTTCTTGCTTTTGGTGTTTATTTAAAAAAGGCTTGAGCACGCGGATTAACCTTAGCACTGCATTCCACCCTTAGATAGATGGATAATCGGAAAGGACCATTCCGATATTGCAAGATATGTTGAGGTCCTGTGTTATTAAATTTAAGAAAATTGGGTGGATCATTTACCTCAATGAGTTTGTATTTAACAACAGTTATTACTCTAGTTTTAGGATGGCTCATTATGAAGCTCTTTATGATAGGAGGTCTAGATCTCCTATTTGGTAGTTTGAAGTTGGTGAGACTAGGTTATTCAGCCCGAACTTGTTAAAACAAGCCATGAATGATACAAGAAAAACAAGGGAACACAAGAAAAGGCTCAAAACAGTCCACAAATCAAGAGGAATCCGAGGACCCCTTTTAGAGCTAGTTTCGGCCAACAACAACAACACAAGTATCACGAGTTGACAAGGTGTTTTAACACCAAAACAGCAACAATACAACAAGAACAAGATGAACACAATGAACACAAGATTCGGATTCAACAAGAACAAACGATTACAAGATACAAACACTAACACAATTGCAAGAAAGGTAAAGATAGATAGTGAGACATAGATTATTACAAAGATTAGGAACTAAAGAGTATATCAAACTCCAAAACCCCTAATGAATGTAACAACAACACCACACTCTTACGGTGACCACCAAGGGAATGAACTCGCCTCAAGATCTACCGTTTCCAAGCAAGGATCAATATTGGCTTTTCCAAGCCCTATGCTAAAGATGACTTTTCCAAGTCCTACCACTAAGTGTGTACACTCTCAAAAGAGAGAAGATATTTCCTTTCAATACTTCATCTTTCTAAAATCTGAAAACTAATGAAAATAAGGCTAAGGGGGCCTATTTATAGTGTATTACAAAGAAGACAAAAGACCACTTTGCCCTTAATGAGAGGGGCGGCCATGGTGTGTAAATACACCATGTGTAATGTCCAAAATACCCTTAATTAAGGTCCAAAACCGTGAGTCCTCAACCTTAAATTCTCCAAGCAATCTTCCACACGCGAGATTGCTTTAAGTAGCACTCAAAACGGGTCCTCCATGCATGTTCTTGTTTTCCCGAGGTGACCAAGTCTTGAGTCTCTATGTGTTGGCCTCCAAAAATGTCATCAAAAGATAAGATGGCCATTTGTCCCGTATCATCCTCCCCTTCTTGAAAAGGATTCGACCTCGAATCCAAACCTTGCAAAACCGAAGAGAGGACAAACAAATACAAATTCCTCATGGCATGAGGGTTAGGGTTAGCATAACAAATCATCTCAACATGCCAAGGTTGCACATATTTGCAATATAACCAAGAATCCTTTGAAATGAATATTAAAAACTCAATAAAAGATGTGCAAAGGATTTGGTTATAGGATACATCAAAAGTAACACTTTGCTTGTCATGTTGACCAAGCAACAAGTTTGGTGCACCAACATCACCATTTCTAAATTTGGCACCGGGGTCAAATGGGAAAAGTGGCCATAGACACGGGTCTCGACAACACTTCCCTTTCCCGTGGTCTACACCTAAACTAAATGACATACTCTCTACAATAACATACATATCATCCAAATCAAATAGAGAGTAGAGAAAGGTATCACTCAAATCGACTTCTACTAAGGTGCTCTCATGTGTGTACTCACTACTAGTTTCCCAATAATCACTATGAGTACTCTCAACAAAGAAATCACACAAAGTAGAAGAAGGAGTAGCTTCCGCAACTACACATTCCTTACCCTTAAGAGTACTCTCATCTTCCAAGAAGAGATTTCCCTCTTTAGGAGGAATGTTGTCACACCATAGTGGGTTAGCATATAGGCTATAGCTTCCAAGGCAAGCTATACCGTCATTTTCACCACTAGGTTCATTAGGAGTGTTTAAATCATCTTCAAACAAGACATTATACCTAAAAAGAGGGTGATCTACCTCACGGACAGATTTGGAACAAGAAAGTTCCTCACTCTCTAAATGATCAATATCAAGTTTCAAGGATGTTCCAAACACAAGATTACCCCAAGAAGAGATCTCGGGTTCACTCCCACTTTGTTGACCAACATTTTCAAATACTTCACTCACTTGAGTCCTATTAAGCACATCACACACATACTCAAGTGGGGAACAATTTTCACAAACAAGTTGATCAACACCAATTACACAAGACGATGTACTTCCGTTCAACATATAAGCTTCAACACTAGGTGGACATAAATTGATCTTACAAGAAGAGTCAATTTCGTCATCAATAGGATCAACTAGTGTATCCAAACTCACAATATGTATATCATCAACAAGAGGCACGGAATCATTAGACTCATAAATAAGTAAGCTACTACTCACACTCAATGGCTTACTAGCCACACAATTGTCATTCACATGCACTAAAGTGTAAGAGTTAGCTATTTTACCTTTAAGATCTTGAGTAGACTCTTCCTTGCCGTGGGGTGAAGGTCCTCCACAAGCTTGGGCAGCAACTTCCTTTTGGCATTGTTCGCCTTCGCTTGCCATGTTGGTACCTACACAAATGTCCTTAGAAATGGAAGGACAACCAATGTTAGCACGGTTTGGTGGTAATCCCCTCACTTCGCTCAACACAACCTCTCCTTTTTCCACTCTCGGATTACCACCTTTCACTCCCTTACTCCTCTCAATCTTTTGTCTCTCATAATAATTTGAATTGGAGTAGGTAGGAACTTCTTTTTGCGGCCCGGGCAGAATGTACGTCTCGAGGCAATTTCCCCATCGGTCTCTTACAATATTAGGCCAATTTTTCACGTTAGGAACTTGATGTCGTGCAAACCAATCGGCACCCAAGCTCATATGACCGTAGGTTAAGGAGCAAACATCGCACCACACCTCCTCATGGTAATCAAATTGGGAGAAGACAACCTTGACCCTCTCGGTAACCTTAAACCCGTCCAAGAGGTATGGAACAAGCAAAGGCTCACGAAACAACCCCACGTAGTCAACTATGGATGGAACGATGTAGTTTCTATGGTACCTATCATTTAGCTCAATGTGGCAGCCCGGTATCCCACAAATGGTCACCTTTCCGGAGTGTACACTCCTTCTCGGATCAACATTGTAAAGCACATGAGTACCCCTCGGTTTTGGAGATGCATACTCTCTTCTTCTCATTGGAAAACCTACACTATTGCTAGTATAACCATTCGCGCTATATCGACCTTGATAGGAAGTACTACAAGGTGGAGAATATGAATCTTCACACTCCTCACGTGTACCCTCATCATAGCTCTCATAAGTTTTGCGAACAAAAGGGTTATACCTAACACCAAATCTAGGTTCGGAGTGAGAAGTGTACGACTCCTCACATGCCCCAACATCATCACAAGATCCATCACTAGGTCCTACATCATCTCCAAAGTTACCATAAGCACTAGGCACTTCGTTCACCTCATTTTCTCCCTTAAAACAGTAACTTTCAAATCTGCCCAAGTCTCGAGTATGGCTATTTTCATAGCCTCCGCAATCTCCCTCAACTTCGTAGCCATAAAACCCCTCACTACAATCATAGTCTCCCATGTTGTAGTCACAATAATCCCCGGCTATCGAAGACATGTTCCCCTTATATCACCCTTTAAACCTACAAAATGAACAAACAAGATTAGTAGTAAAGCTCCTCGCCAACACTCGTATACACTCACCTTTGTGATCCTCACAATTGGAGCGGCGAATATTGAAAGTTGCTTATACTCCGGTAGTCAATAGGATGTCAATTCTACTTGGCGGCCGGAATAGATTCTTGTTTGATCGACTCAAGACACAAAATAAAATTCACTTACGAACTTGAAACAAAGAAGTTACTACGAGTTAAAAATGAGAAAAGCACACAAACAACGAAGACACGAAGAAACGGATTCAATAATTAATCTACAACTAAGTAGGTGATTACTAGTTGTTAATTAATTTCTAGAATCAAGACATGAAACTAATGAAACAATAAGATGAAACTAAGAATCTAAAATTTTGAGCTCGGAAATATTGCGTGAACAGTAGCAGTGATGACATGGCAGTCACGTATTGGTTTCGGTCCCACACAACTTTTGTTGTCCAATTTCAAGTCTTGGTCAATTTTTCAATTTGGACTTTGGTGGAATTGTTTAAGGAGGGAAATTCAAACAAGTCTTGGAGCCCTTTTCAATTTCAAGTTTTCAAGACTTGACTTTATTGTACTTCTCCTTAAAACATGGATCCGTAAATCATGGAAAAGTGTTGGAAAGTGGTTGAGACTTGATTGATAGGTCTTTGTTGGTTGTTGTGTCTTTCAAGACTAACAAATAATACACCTTTTTCCTTCAACTTTTTGGATTTAGCATTCACTTTATCTTCAACAATATATGAAGGTGGTGATGAACATCAAGAACAACAACAACAACAACAAGAACTACAACAATAATCTTCAAGAACACCAACAATTTTTCACACGGCCAACTCCAATCCACAATAACAATATCTCCAACACTTGGCCAAGACAACCACAACTTCAACAAAATGGTTTTCAATCCACCAATTAACAACAATATCACGTGGCCAAGCTTATAACAACAACAAGATGAAAACCACAAGGCCAAAACAGTCCACCACAATGGCCAAGCTTATGTTCACAACAACCTTTCAACAAGTTCAAGCTCAAGTTTAGATCTAGACTCAAAGTGTTAGTGAGGAACAAAACTAACACTACAAACACACAAGACAAGTAAAATACTCCTAGACCTAGACTCAAGAACAAATCTCGGCCAAGAACACCACAAGAACACAATTTCGGCCAAGACAACAACAATGGACAGATTGCAATTTTCTGAAATTTTCAGATTTCAACTTTTTTTTTTTTTGTAGTTTTCAAGTCTCAAGCCCAAGATTGATCTTGTTAGAACAAAATCAAAGATGGCTTTGATACCAAATGATACAAGAAAAACAAGGGACACAAGAAAAGGCTCAAACAGTCCACAAATCAACTCCAAAACAGTCCACCACAATGGCCAAGCTTATGTTCACAACAACCTTTCAACAAGTTCAAGCTCAAGTTTAGATCTAGACTCAAAGTGTTAGTGAGGAACAAAACTAACACTACAAACACACAAGACAAGTAAAATACTCCTAGACCTAGACTCAAGAACAAATCTCGGCCAAGAACACCACAAGAACACAATTTCGGCCAAGACAACAACAATGGACAGATTGCAATTTTCTGAAATTTTCAGATTTCAACTTTTTTTTTTTTTGTAGTTTTCAAGTCTCAAGCCCAAGATTGATCTTGTTAGAACAAAATCAAAGATGGCTTTGATACCAAATGATACAAGAAAAACAAGGGAACACAAGAAAAGGCTCAAAACAGTCCACAAATCAAGAGGAATCCGAGGACCCCTTTTAGAGCTAGTTTCGGCCAACAACAACAACACAAGTATCACGAGTTGACAAGGTGTTTTAACACCAAAACAGCAACAATACAACAAGAACAAGATGAACACAATGAACACAAGATTCGGATTCAACAAGAACAAACGATTACAAGATACAAACACTAACACAATTGCAAGAAAGGTAAAGATAGATAGTGAGACATAGATTATTACAAAGATTAGGAACTAAAGAGTATATCAAACTCCAAAACCCCTAATGAATGTAACAACAACACCACACTCTTACGGTGACCACCAAGGGAATGAACTCGCCTCAAGATCTACCGTTTCCAAGCAAGGATCAATATTGGCTTTTCCAAGCCCTATGCTAAAGATGACTTTTCCAAGTCCTACCACTAAGTGTGTACACTCTCAAAAGAGAGAAGATATTTCCTTTCAATACTTCATCTTTCTAAAATCTGAAAACTAATGAAAATAAGGCTAAGGGGGCCTATTTATAGTGTATTACAAAGAAGACAAAAGACCACTTTGCCCTTAATGAGAGGGGCGGCCATGGTGTGTAAATACACCATGTGTAATGTCCAAAATACCCTTAATTAAGGTCCAAAACCGTGAGTCCTCAACCTTAAATTCTCCAAGCAATCTTCCACACGCGAGATTGCTTTAAGTAGCACTCAAAACGGGTCCTCCATGCATGTTCTTGTTTTCCCGAGGTGACCAAGTCTTGAGTCTCTATGTGTTGGCCTCCAAAAATGTCATCAAAAGATAAGATGGCCATTTGTCCCGTATCAATGAAGAAGGTGAAGGTTATTCAGGATAAACTTAAAACCACTCAGTGTTGCCAAAAGTCCTATTCAAATATGAGGTAAAGAGAGTTAGATTTTGATGTAGGCAATTGGGTATTCTTGAAGGTATCTCCCATGAAGGGAGTGATGAGTTTGGGATAAAGGGGAACCTTATCCCCCTCTATATCTGTCCCTACTTAATTTTAAGATGAGTGGGCAATGTTGCTTATGAACTAGATTTACCTTCAAGTTGGGGTTCCATTCACTTGGTTTTCCATGTGTCGATGTTTAAAAAGTGCATGGGTGATGCTTCTTTTATTATGCATATGGAAATTTTTTGTATTTTGAATTCTTTATCATATGAGGAAGTCTCGTTGGAGATTTTAGATTGGAAAATCCATCATTTGAGGACTAAAGATGTGGCTTTATTAAAGGTTCTATGGAGGAATGAAAAAGTTGAAAAAGCTACTTGGGTAGCTAAAGAAGACATGAAGTTCAAGTATCCGTTCTTGTTCCCCAAGTGGGATAATCATGCTTAAGGTATGGGGTTTCCTACTCTCTTTGTTTTGTAACTTTGTTAAAGGTTTTGTGACTGCATTCCTTTCTTACAATCATGTTAATGGATTCCTTAACTCCTCATTGATGAATGATCCTAGGAGGGGGGTAATGTAACGCCTAAGATTTTTACTGTTGAAAAATTTCAGAGTTTTAGGCTCACTATCTAGGGTAATACTTAGATGACAAACCGTGAAGACTCCTCATGAGTCGTATGGCTCCAATCATTGTCGGAATAGTAAGTTGTCCATATTTTCTGCTGAGGTTATGATTTGGACCTCACAAGTCTTAAGGGGAGGTCACGAGTCGTAGTGTAGGACTCATGACCAAACCAGTGAGATGGCCCAAGGTTGTTGTCTTGGTTACGACTAAGACTCCACAAGTCATAGAGTATGGTCAGAATTTGTTGGGTGTAACTCGAGATAAAACTAGTAAGGATGCCTTGAGTTACTGCCTATACAATGACTCGTACTTAGTGATCATGATTCATGACATAACCCATAACGACTGGTAACAGTTTTGCTGTATTTTAATTGGGGGCACTTTGCCATTTCTCTATTTCCCCGATTAAAACCCATGATCATAAAAGACCTAAATAGGGTTATTTTTATCAGTTTAATAATCCTAAACTACTCTCTACTCTCTAAAATTCCCTAAGTCAAGAATAACTATGGTTTCTCAAGGTTGATCACCTAGGGCCCTAAGATTGGTTTTTTCTCTATAACTCTTGATATATCAGGCATGTATCTCTCCCTAGACTTGTATTTTTCTTATGTCATGTAATGGCTTGATATTTCCATGGTTTTAATGTTTGATTTTAAATAAAGTGTTGAGGGTTTTAGATGGTAATTGGGTAAATTCTTTTCCCATTGTTTTGAATTGGTTATCTATGATTTATCTTGTGGTTTTGAACAGAATTTATGCATGGGCATGGTAATTCGAAAGGGTAACATGGTCTTCCCCAACGTTAGGTTTAAACTATTTGGAATTTGCTTTTCCCCCAACCTTACTTGTGTAAATGGTTTTGTAAACATGGATATTTGCATAATTGAACTCACTTTTTGAACCTTATATTGCATAAAAGGTTAGTGATACTTAATATATTTTTTCTGGTGGCCATGAATTGTTTTTCAATTGGAAAACTTAGGAGTTATTTTGGCTAAATAGTTTTTGAATGAAATAATGGAATTGTCTTGCAAGCTTAATATTAGGTATAATGATACCAACGGTAAATCCCTAATTAAAAAACTCATTGGTTAATGAATGGGAATGTGTAAATGGTTTTAATTTGGGCTTAAAGGTGTTTGTATAGCTCATCGTGGAAGTTGGAGGTCTCAGAGGACCAATACTGGAAACCACGTTTCCCAGCGTGGGGGCCTTGGTGGTCTGTGCATATTTCACACTTTATATATCTATATTTTTTGAATGGTTAGAGGCTCGATGGCTCTGGCCCTTCCTCATATTTCTCCAATTCATGCGGCTAACACGTACTGGGCCCTTCTAGTAGGGGGATAAAAACCCATATAGCACATAGGTATTTTTAGGGTGGTTAGAGCAACATAGTCTAGGTTAATGGTTTTTATGTTTATACTTAAACCTTGTTTCCTATCCTTACACTATGTATACATGTATATTTGTATGCATGTGAACATGTATATTGAATTTGGATTGATTTTGAAATGTCATTATTTTATCCCAAATCCTGAGTTATATGCTAGTGCTTACCCTGCTAACCATCCCAATACACTATATTATTTCAAAATATAGTCCAAAGACACTTCTTTTATCCTGTGCAGTGTTAGATGATCCAGTCGGTCCGCGGTGAAATAGTAAGCTTCTACCCTTTATAAATCTTAGTCATTCTATCAATTTTTTCCACATTTTAAAATTGACGAGTTTATATTAATATTGTCATTGTCATTGTCATTGTCTTTTTCACTATCACGGTCGGGGGCATGTCCCGACTTAGGTTGATGTTTGGTTTTCTTAGAGGCTAGTGTGTACAACAATATGTATGTGTATTCGGTATTGTAGATTCTTAGATCCTATTATGTTGATTTATCTATTTTTTATATATTCAGAACTTAGTTCTATCTTGTTATATGTTTGAAACTCGGCTCTTTATTGTTATATGCTCAGAATTCATTTTGCTACTAGTTTGATTATGTTATGGTTGGCTAGGTTAGTGGGGGTGGTCTTCGGTCCTTAGAAAACTTGAGATACCCATCACGACTAGTCCCTAGTTTGGGTCATGGCAGATTAGAGAAGAGATGGGTTTGATTACTTAGAACAGCACTCCATGACTATTATGGAGTACAAAGAACGTTTATTTTCATTGTATATGTATTATTATGCCAACATTGCCACCAAATCTAAGAATATTTTGAAGTTTGTGAAGGGGTTAGATGTTTCTCTTTAGCTAGCTACAACTTAGATGGTTGTGTATGGAGCATCATTTCAGAGTACAGTGGATCTTGCCAAGATGACTGAGTCTGTTCTTACAGAATCTCAGGGAGGCTCCAAGAAGATGCGTTGTTAGGGCGAGTTATGAGGTCATACTTCTTGAGGTAGAGATTTTAAAATTTTTTGTAGGTATCATGGTAAACCCATGTAGGTAGCTTTGAGGAGTTCAGGTAGTAGGTCTTTTGGTTCAACAAATTTGGGTTTTGTTTCTACTAGTGAGTCTCTTGCCATGCCTATTCGTTTATCTATTTTTGTAGGAAACTCTTTAGTGGTGGATCAGGTGTACCGATCCTATGTTGTGACTTTTTCTATTATGAGACTTAGCTAGATCTACTTGTTTTAGATATGGTAGATTTTGACGTCATCTTAGGGATGATTGGTTGGTTCCTTACCATGTTGTCTTAGATTGTTATGCTAAGATGGTGAATTTAGCTCCGCTGGGTGTGCCAAGGATATCTTTGAAAGGTGCACTTCATTTGGGTCCCAAGAGAGTTATATACTTCCATTAGGCTCGTTTCTTGGTTGAGAGGGACGTCTGTTTTATTTGGCTCAAATTATTGATACTAGTGTTTTTTTGCCTCCTTTTTAAGATTCTATTGATGTAGTCTGTGAGTTCATGGATGTGTTCCCTACAGATTTGCCTAGTATGACTCTAGATCATGATATTGACTTTTCTTTTGATGTTGAGTCAGGCACCAAGACCATTTCTATTCTTCTATATAGGATGGCCCCAATAGAGTTAAGAAAGTTGAAGAATCAGTTGCAGGAGTTGTTGGATAAGTGATTTATCAGATCAAGTGTAGCTCCTTGGGGTGCACTTGTCTTGTTTTTAAAGAAAAATAATAGGTCTATGCATGTATGTATTTATTATCGGTAGCTGAACAAGGTGGCAATTAAGAATATGTATCTTTTTCCTCATATTAATGATTTATTTTATCATCTCCAGGGTGCTTCAGTGTTTTTGAAGATTGATTTGAGGTACAGGTATCACCAGTTAAGGATTAGAGCTTTGGATATTCCAAAGACTGCTTTACGGACTTGGTACAATCATTATGAGTTTTTGGTCATGACTTTTGGGTTGACTAATACCTCAGCCGCATTTATGGAGTTCTTGAACTGGGTATTTTGACTGTATCTTGACTCTTTTGCTATTGTATTTATATATGATAGTTTGGTTTATTCTAAGAGTAAGGCTGATTATGAGGAGCATTTATAGATTGTAATTTCTGGATTAAGGGATGAGAAAATTTAAGCTAAGTTCTCTAACTATGAGTTTTAGCTGGAGTCTGTCTTTTTCTTGGGTCATGTGGTGACTAAGGATGGTATTATAGTTGATCTAACCAAGATTGCGGCATTTTCTAATTGGGCTAGGACTACATTGCCCACTGAGATTTGGAGTTTTATTGGCTTGGTAAGTTACTATTGGTGTTTTGTTGAGGGTTTTTCATCTATTGTGGCTCTATTAACCAAGTTATCTTAAATAAGGATTTCTTTTCAGTGGTCCGATGCTTGTGAAGTGAGCTTTCAAAAGCTCAAGGATTTGTTGACATCAACTCTTATCTTAACTTTGTCTATGAAGGGCATGCGTTTTATCATCTTTTGTGATGCTTCAGGTATTTGATTGTTGTGTTGATGTCAGAGGATAGGGTGATTGTATATTCTTCTCATCAGTTGAAGACCCTTGAGAGGATTTACCCTACTTACGACTTGGAGTTGTGCATGGTTGTTTTTGCTTTGAAGTTGTGGAGGCACTACTTATATAGAGTCAGTTGTGAGATATTCTCGGATCATGATTACCTTTACTACTTCTTCACCTTGCAAAATCTTAATATGAGGTAATGTTATTGGCTTGAGTTGCTTAAGGATTATGGCCTAAATATTTTCTATAATTAAGGCAAGGTTAATGTGGTTGCAGATGCTTTGAGTCAAAAGTCGACTAGTATGGGTACCTTGGCTTATCTCTTGACCCAGGAGAGGACTTTCACCTTAGAGGTTCAATCTTTGGATAACCAGATAGTTAGGCTTTATATTTAAACACCTAGGTATGTTTTGGAATCTGTGGAGGTTAGATCTTTCTTGATAGAGAAGATTTAGGCTCATCAGTTTAATGATGTCGGGTTGCGACTAATTCGAGATAAGGTTTAGAGTGGCCAGGCTAAGGAAGCTTCACTTGAATCATGTGGTGATTTGAAGAATGGAGGCTGAGTTTGTGTGCTAAGAGTGGGTGATTGGATTAGATTAATTTTTGAGGAGGCTCATTGTTCCAGGTATTCCATTTATCCTAGAGTGACTAAGATGTATCATGATTTGAGATAGCATTACTGGTGGAGTGGTATGAGGAAGGATGTTGCAGATTTTATAGCTCATTGCCTATGTTGCCAGTAGGTGAAGGCTGAGCATTTGAGACTTGGTGGTCTTCTTTAGAGGTTACTCATTCTCAAGTTGAAATGGGAATATGGATCACTATAGACTTTGTGACTAGGTTTCCCCGTACTTCTCGTGGTTCTGATAGTCAATCTCAAGTTAAAACTCATCAAAATGCATATTAGATAGCATATAGATTCATAAATCAAATAGAAATCTGGAATTTACAGCAATTTAGCTAATAATCTCGATATACTCATATACTTCAATATCTCAAACATTTCAACTATTAATTTCTCAAGGATTAAAATCATGGGGTATAGACCCAGCTGTAATTTCTCAAGAAAACATGTAAAAACCATGCCATTAGACTCTCAATTTTGGGAAACATCAAAAGCTTGCAACCAATAACAATGGGTGAAAACCCCTAATTCAATTTAATGTAAAATCTCATAAATTGCAGAAAGTTATAGTTTAAATAAGCCTTTGGGCACAAGGGTGAAAGGATTACCCTTGTTAAAAACTCCACACACCCTAGATTATAAAACTGGATGAACAAGCTTACTTCTACTCTTCTTCTTACTCTTGAGAGATGGTTCTTGCAACCCTTGAACCTGGAGAACTTAAATACCAACTCAATTTGAGGAATCTATGGTGAGTTCTTGGATTAATGGAGAAGGGTTTTAGACTTGATCTTGAGGGAGAAACCCTAGCTCTCTTGTGTTTTGGAAGATGAATGAAGTCATTTGCTTTTCTTGAAATATATCTGGTTAATAAAAGAGTGGAAAGACCAAAGAGTACCTTTTAAAAATGACTAAAAATATTGAATGGGGGCTGCGACGGTCCGTCACTAGCCTGACGGTCCGTCGGATCGTTTGTCGCATATCGGTTGGAAAAAGAACATACTGCCTCGATTTGATGATCAAAGAGATAGTCCGTAGCAAACTCGATGGTTCATCAGATCGTCCCTCGTATGTTGGCCAGAATGAGGCCACACTGCATCAACGATGATGGTCTCAGCGATGGTCTATCCCAGACTCGACAGTTCGTCGTCCTGTCCATCACACTTGGGACAGAAAAGGGAGTTACTGCCTTGGTTATGATGGGCCAAGCGATGGTCCGTTACAGACTTGATGGTCCGTTGGATCGTCCGTCACCCCTGGGCAGTTCCGACAACTCTCAGTAAAACGGCCATAACTTCTAAACTAGATGCTGGACTTGGACAAATTGGTATCATTGGAAAGATAATTTAATTCTCTACACGATCAAAAGTCAAATTTAAGAAAATTATAGATGGTTTAAACACCAATCACTTGGAAAGTATCTTCCCAATCTTTTAGGGTCAAAATTACACTTTACTTGACACGCTCTAAGGCTCGGACTACGAGGGAACTTTGCAGGGTCTTACAGTTATCCACGGGGATTTTGGTTCATGTGGAGAAAAGAAAGTGGGCATTGGTGAAGGATATTCACCTCTTGGCTAATCTTGGAGTTTGCCTCTTGGACTCCAAGAATGGTGGTGTGATGGTGCAAGAAATGATTCGATCGTATCTTGGTGTGGATATTAAGGAGAAGAATGTTCTACATCCTATCTTGATGGAAATCAACAGTGACATTGGTGGACAAAAGGTAGTGGTGTTAGAGATCGGTGGTGATGGTACTTTATGGTACCAAGGAAGGTTGTGTATTCCTGATGTTGATGATTTGTGACAAAGTATTTTGGTTAAGGCGCATGAATAGTGCTATGTTGTCCATCCTAGCTAGACTTAGATGTATCATGATCTCAAGGAGATCTATTAGTGGAATAGGATGAAGAGGAATGTGGCTGATTTTGTGGCCAAGTGCATGGTGTGTCAATAGGTTAAGGTTGAGCATATGAGGCCAAGAGAGTTGTATCAAGAAATTGATTTTCCCAAGTGTAAATGGGAACTGATCAATATGGAATTCGTTACCAATTTTCCTCAGTCTTGGAATCAATATAATTCGATTTGGGTCATCATGGATAGGATGACTAAGTCTGCCCACTTTTTTCAAGTGCGAACTACCTTCTCAGTAGAGGATTATGCGAAGCTGTATCTTCAGGAGATTGTGAATCTACATAGGGTGCCTTCTTTGATTATTTTTTATTATGGGACGTAGTTTACTTCTCACTTCTGGAGATCTTTTCAAAGAGGGTTAGGGACTAAGGTTAGTTTGAGTATTGCTTTCCACCTACAGACGGATGAGCAAGAGGAGAGAACTATTCAAACATTGGAGGATATGCTTCGAGATTGTGTGATTGATTATGGTGGCAATTGGGTTGAGCATCTACCTTTGGTGGAGTTTTCTTACAACAACAACTATCATTCTAGAGTTAGTATGGCCCCTTTTGAGGCATTGTATGGTATGGGGTGTAGATCTCTTATTGGTTGGTTTGATCTTGGTGAGGTGGATATGTTTGGTGTGGACTTGGTTTATCAGGCTATAGAGAAGGTCAAGGTGATTTGGGAGAGGTTTAAGGCCTCCCAAAGTTTCCAAAAGTCTTATGCGGATGTTAGGCGTAGAGACTTGGAGTTTGAGGTTAGGGATAAGTTTTTTCTCAAGGTATCTCCCATGAAGGGAGTAGTGTGGTTTGGTAAGAAGGGGAATCTCAGTTCCCAATAAGTTGGTCCTCATGATGTTTTACAGAGAATTGGTAATGTTTCTTATGAGTTGGAGTTGCCTTCTAGCTTAAACTTTATTCTTCCTTTCATTCATGTTTCCATGTTGAGGAGTGAATTGGTGATCCTTCTTCGATTGTTCCTTTGGAAGGACTGAGTATCGCAGATTCTTTATCTTATGAAGAAATTCCATTTGAGATCTTGGATAGGCGGTTCATCAGTTGTGGATCAAGGATGTGGCTTTGGTTAAGGTTCTGTGGAGGAACAATAGGGTGGAAGAAGATACATGGTAAGCAGAAGAGGATATAAAGTCCAAATATCTGCATTTATTTTCTTCTCTTGGGATTCATATAGATGGTATATGTTCTTTAACATATCTTTATTTGGGGACGAATGTTCCTAGTGGGTGAGACTGAAACACTCTGGTTTCTGGACCTTAGAAAATTTCTTGGAATTCTTATCTCTAGACCTAATACGACTTAATGGTATGAGTCGTATGTTGGGGTACAGATGGTATGGTCCAGTCATGTGCTGACCAGTATTGGTTGGTGGGATGGATTTTTGTTATTGGAATGGATATGACTTAGGGTACGAATCATATTGGTGGTTACAAATTATTTGGTTCCTTAACTTAAACTTATACTTGGTTACTTAGGTTGGATCTGAGTATGAGTGGCTTACCATTTTCCTTAAGCCAGGGTATGAGTCGTACCCAAAACCCGTATGGTTGACAGTGTTTAAATTTTCCTTGGATTTAAATCTGCCAGGGGTATGGATGATGGGTATGGATCTTATGTTTCGGATATAATTTTATTTCATGAGTCATATGCTAGATAGTGTTGGATCCAAAGGTTAAGGCTAGGATACGAGTGGAGGGTACCAATTGTATCGAAGGGTACGACTCGTGAAGGTCAGTCGTATCCATGGGATGGGATTTTGTGCAAACTTAATTGGGGGTATTTTGGTTATTTCCCCACTTATCCTAATAAGGTCCCCTCGACTTCTAACCTACTTGAAAGGTTATTTACCCTATTATTACATTCATTAACACTTAGAAACTCTTTTAAAACAGTATAATTCTCTTAAAAGCTTTTCAGCAAGGGAAGCATTCAACGAGAGGATTGATTTGGGGCTTGTATTGGTGATTTCGTTTCGTTATCATTTTGGTTTAAGGCATGTTCTCTCCCCTCATTGTTAATTCTAACTAAAGGCATAGTTTTATGAATATTTTCATAGTTTTATGATAGTATGATTTTGGTTTTCAAATATGAATTGAGAGTTTTGATATTAAATGGTTGGTTATGGCTTTCCATGGTTTTAATTATGCTTTATGTGCATTAATGGTGGTTTAATGGTAATTGGAATTGATTTTGGCTATATTATGCCCCCAATGTGTTTGACAAAATGCCTATAAGCATGTTTTCATTGCATTGAGTATTTTAATGGAACTCTTGCTTGTTTTATAACTTTGTAAAAGAATTATGCATGGTTTAAATGGATTGGAAAGGTAAATGGCTAAATGGTTATGCTTGTGGTGTACATGGAATTCCCTAAGTTGTTTAATATGGTAAATGGAAGGGCACTTGGAAGTCCTCTTAAACCTATGTATGGTTGGCTATAGATAGTACTTAGAAGTATGGTCGATATGATGATACCACAAATAAATGGCCTTGGTTAATAAATGGCAAATGGATTGGTTGGTAGCAAAGTCATAGAAGGTGGAGGTTCCGGGAAAGGCAAAATTGGAAACTCATATTTGCCGATGTGAGGTTGGTCTTGGTGACCGTGTGCATGATGTTACACTATATTTTGGGGGTATGTACTATTCATCCTAGGTTTTCATCCCTGGTCATGCGGCTACATGCACTAGGGCCCTTTCAGTAGGGGAGCTGAACCCATATAGCCCATGGGTGGTTTAGGACGGAAAATCTACATAAGCCAATTAAAGGTTTTAAATGCATGCTAAAACCGGTCCCCTATCCCAGCATGATTATATATATGTGTGTATGGTTGTGTGCATATGGATGGTTTAACTTGGTTTATAAATGACGTTATTTAATCCTTATCCTATGATCATTCTACAGTTCACCCGTTAACCCGTCTACTGGCGGTTGTATACCCACGCTATGTAGGAATTGGTTGTTCTACTTCTACTACATAGTGATTGACTCGGGGATCAGCATTCGGACTGAAGTGGTGAGCTTTCATCCTTCAGAATGCTCCATTTCATGTTATGGATATTTCTAGACACTTTGATTTCATTTTGGATATTGATTTTGGCCATGGTTGGGGGCATGTCCCAACCAGATATTTTTACTCTCTTGGTTAAAGGCTTTGTGGTACTACTATAGGTTGGAATGGGCGAGATCGATAGTGGTGTCAACCTTGGCATTGGAATAAGCTGGAGGGTTGTCACCATTGGATGATATTGTTGGTTGTTCTATCGTATTTCATTTTGGTATTAATTATATTTCATTTGTCCTTTGTTTCGGTATTGGTTTGGTATGGTTAGATTGTTGGTAGGGGATATTTTGACTCGGTTGGGTCAGTCACGGTTGTGATCCTATCCCAGAGTCTTCATGCGAGCTATTACACTATACTGGTACATACTCAAGATTCAGCCAAATTAGGGAAGGTGGCTGAAGGTTGGGTTAGGTAACGGGGGTGGTCTTAGGTCCTGGACAAACTTGGGATGCCCATTACGACATTGCCCCTGATCGGGTCGCATTAGAGACTGCAGAAGATCGGTAACGGAATCCATATTTATCACTTCCCACTTCCACACAGGCAACTTTATTTCATGATACAATCCTCTGGGCCTCAAGTGCTCAACATTCACTTGCAGACACACCAGGCACTTAGCCACAACACTAACCATATCTTACTTCATATTGTTCCACCAATTAATCTTCTTAAGGACATGATACATTTTCATTGAACCAGGAAGAATAGCATAACGCCACTCATGCGATTTGTCCATGATCCTTTCTCACAACGCATCTATATCGGGAACGCACAATCTCCCTTGGTACCATATGGGACCATCACCACTAACTTCAAACGCCATTACTTTTTTCCCACCTACATCTCCCTTGATTTGCATCAAGATAGGATCTAACACTTGCTTCTCTTTAATCTTGGCTCCAAGAGATGACTTTTCCACCTTTTGAACACATACACCACCATCCTCCGAGTCCAAGAGGTGAACTCTAAGGTTAGCCAAACGGTGAATATCTTTCACCAATTCTTGGTTCTTCTTATCCACATGAGCTAGACTCTCAATGGAAAACCTGCTAAGAGCATCAACAACTACGTTAGCTTTACCTGGATGGTAGTGGAGGCTCATGTCAAAATCCTTAAAAAGCTCAAGCTATTTATTTTGCCTGAGATTTACTCCTTCTGAGTGATCAGATACTGCAGGCTCTTATGATCTAAAAAGACATCCACACGCACTTCATACAGATAGTGATGCTAGATTTTTCAATGTGAACACCACAACCAATAACTCCAAGTCATGAGTCGGATAATTCTTATCCTGTACCTTCAACTGTGTAAAGGCATAAGCTATCACATTGACACGTTGCCTTAAACACAACTAAGCCCCACATGGGACGCATCACAATAAACCACAAAACCATCAGTTCCTTCAGGTAAGGTCAAGACCTAGCCAAAGTCAGCCTATCCTTTTGCTTTTCAAAACTACCCTCACAAGCATCAGATCATAAGAACTTTACCTTCTTCTGAGTTAACTTAGATAATGGGACAGCTATTGTCGAAAAACTCTCCACAAATCTCCTGTATTAACCAGTTAAACCGAAGAAGCTCTAAATATTGGTTGGAATCGTGGGTCTAGGCTACCTCTTAACCACTAAAACTTTATGCGGATCCATCATGATCCCTTCTCTAGATATGACATGACCCAAAAAAGTGAGCGTTCAACAAAATTCACATTTTAAAAAAGTGGCATGCAACTGCATCTCCTTTAGGGTCTACAATACAATGTGGAGGTAATTGACATGATCCACCTCACTCTTAGATTACACCAAAATATCATCTATGAATACTGTAATGACCCTTCAGGTCATTTTCCATATTTATGCTTATCTTTACTATTTGAGCTTCTCCATAGCTTTCCCAAGTCATTTATGACTTGCTAGGATCGACGATTTGGTTATCGGGCAATTTATTTATTTTTAGAGCCAATTCCGTGTTTTGAAGTCTTCATTGGTTCCAAATGTCCATCGGGTAAAAACTTTTGTAAAACGATCTCAGATACAAATTCTAACTATGCCATTGAATCCAAAATAACAATTTTAGTCTTGGTAAACCTTTGGTTCGGGCCCCAATGCACCCGAGCTTATTTTGACCTATTGGCCAGAAGTAAAAAATTGAAATAAATAGTGTGGGACCCACATTAGTTGAAACAATCTCAGATTGAAAATAAGACTTTTTCATCATATCCAGAACATCAATTTTAGGCTAGGGAGACCCTTGGTTCAGGTCCCAAGGCTCCCGAACTTATTTTGGGCTATTGAGTAGATTTTATGAAAAATGATGAAACTATAGGTGTAGGCCTCACTTTTTTTTCTAAACGTCTCTGATGAAAGTTTTGATGATTCCAATGGATTTTAAATGTGGTTTAAACTCAAAATTCACTTTTGGATCATGTTCTTTGGATTCTGGATGAGTTCCAAGGGTCAAAAATTTATTTTTGAGTTTGCAGTCATCTAGTGCAACCGCGATCGCGACCATGAGTGTCCGATCATGAGTAGCGCGATTACGGCTTGTAGGACCACAATTGTGACATCTAATTACTTGTAGGGGCTATATAAAGGGCCCAAGATGCGTTTGGGGCATTTCCCCTTCACCATTTATACCTAGAAACCCCAAAATGAGTCTAATAAATCAAAATTGGTTAGGGTCTGACTTAGGATCTTAATTATAATCTTGTATTGCGATATATTCCAGATTAAGGTATGAATTTCTTGAATTCATGCTTGAATTTCATAATATGGACCCCAAACTCCAATTTAGCTTGGGCTTGATTTTATCCCAAAGTATGCTTAGTTTTCCCCATTCTTTGAGGGTTATGATTCCTTGTTCATGTGTGAACATTGGGTTGGCCATGAAAACTCATGTTCTGTATGTGGGACCCACTTAGGGTTTTGGTATCATTTTTGGACCCGAAGCACAATAGTGTAATATGGGTAGCATTAGACACATATTAATGAGTAGATTATGGTTTTGATAGTGTGATGGCATTTTGAGGATTGTAAAGTGAAGAAGAGCATGTGGTGCATCAAGTGAGGTTTTGCGGTTTGGCCTTGAGGTAGGCTTCTATCTACTTTTCATCATAGATGATGTGTGATAATCGTTACGTGTGAATATGGGTGTTAGGCTTTATTATGAGTAGGATAACTTAACCGTGATATATTAATGTTTAGGGATTAGATGAGGGTTTTGGACCCATAAGATGACATGTTTATAACCCTTTTGTATCCTATCACCTTCCCTATTTAGTTTAGATTAGTTATAGAATGGATATGATATAATGTTATGTTTGGAATATGTTTTCTCTTTTGAAGTATGATTTATATATTTAGCCTTATTGGGCTAGTATGGTAGTCTTGAAACCGTAAGTTGGGTAGAGTTGACTTGAGTACCCTTGTTTTTAGTCGTAGTTGCTATCTTAGGCTTAATTGAGTTATGGTTATGATACTCTTTGTGGAAGTGATATTGGGCATTTAGAGATGATATTCCTCCTAGATACATTATGTGGCCTATAGAGATGCTATTTTCTCTTAGACTTGATGGTTGGCCTATAGAGATGCTATTTTCTCTTAGACTTGATGATTGGCCTATAGAGTTGTTTTTTTCTTTAGTCATGATTTTTGGACCTACAGAGATGATATTCCTCTTAAATATGTAAATTAGCCTAGAGAAGTGATATTCCACGTAGTCATGATGTGTGACCTATTGATATAATATATCCTATAGAAAATTACAAGTCTATATATATTATGCCTCGTAGATGTAAGATGCCTCTTGTGTGAGAGATGATTACATGTTTATCTATATTATGCCTCCTAGATGTGAGATGCCACTTGTGTGAGAGATGATTACATGCTTATTGATATTATGCCTCCTATATGTTAGATGATTAGAGATATGCTATAGCTTATAAATATAATTTGATATAAGTCCCATATATGTGTATGGGCCTAAGGTCATGATTATGATGTTGTGATTATTTTGGATAAATTAATAGGCCAAGGTTCATTTTATTATATTGATTGAATAGCCAAGAACTGTTTATCACTATAAATGATGTGATTATAGTTTATGAATATGAATATGTATATGTTTGTATGCACATCTCTTCGTTATGGGATGGAGAAAGATGTGGTATAATGCTTATTATTCCACTGATTGAATACTGGTGATGGCATGCATAAATTTGATACGTTAATGATTATTTACCATTATAAATAATGTAATTATATCTTTAATGTGATCTTATGACTGTTTTTCTTATTATACGGTTAAGCTATGTGGTAACTAGTTGTCTATTAGGGGACTATAGCACTTGATGGCTAGGAATCTAATGTATTAGTTAATGAATCTTGCTTAGTTAAAACATGGTAGTTAACAATGGTTAGTTAATGAATGGTGTTAGTTGATAAAAAATGGTTAGGTTGTCGTAGTAAGGAGTTGTCTAGTAATTATTAACGGATATAGGATGATTAATTGATAATAATTAATGGGGAATAAATGGCAATTTTAGTCTAGTGATGAACCTTGACTAGAAGAGAGATATTGGCTAATTAATAAATAGTGGTTAGCTACTATCCCGTAAGTAAGGATTATGTGAAGGATAATGTTTAGGCTAATAACTAAAGGTTATGTGATGACTAGTGAACTAGTGATTCTATTATAATAAGTTTTTGTTAACTAATAACGAGTAGTTAGGAAGTATTGACTAGATAGATATTCTCTGGTTATATGTGTATGTTTAGGAGTATTTTAGTGTATCTTATTTAGTAATGGTAATTGTGATGATACTGATACCCGTCAAGACCGGAGAATACTATTGTGATGATATTGCTACTCGGCAAGGCCAGAGGATACTATTATGATGATATTGATACTCGAAAAGATTGGAGGATACTATTGTGATGATATCAATACCCGAAAAGGCCAGAGGACACTATTATGATAATATTGATACCCCGCAAGGCCGGAGGTACTATTGTGAGGATATTGATACCCGAAAAGGCTGAAGGATATTATTATATGATATTGATGCCTGGCAAGACCAGTGGATACTATTGTGATAATGTTGATACCCGGCAAGGACGAAGGATATATTAATGATATGTTGATGCCCGAAAATGCTGGAGGTTGATTACGATGATGATGGTCATGATGAGGATAGTTATGATGATTTGATATTGATTATGTACTTTGCATTCATTCTTGTATGTACATTACCTATCACCAGTATACACCTATGTCTATCAGCCGGTATGGGATCGTTGCATAGATATGGGTAAAGAATATGCCTTGTGTTATTGTATGTTGATTGGACCTTCTGAGCCTGGGGTGGTGGGGGTACTCATAGGCTCGGCTAGGTATTTGGTTATCCGGAGTAGCCGGTTATTCACATTGTTATTGATATTGTTGTTATCATTGTTATGATTATTATTATGGCTAGCATATGAAAGATTGGTCTTTGATCCGTTATCGGGATTAGAGGTATGTCCTCGGTCTCGCCTATCTTATGATTGCATTATTATGTATGATTATTTCATGTCTAGCCATTTGGATTAGAAACTCCGAGTATGATAGTATTTAAATCCCAATTCTATTATAATGAGGTCTCAAAATGAGAATATGATGATATAGGTAATGCTTTGAGATGACCTCGTGTTTATATGTATATATACTATATATATATCTGGCTATATGAGGCTATGATACTACCGTATATCCCTTTCTTCATTGTTCATGTTGTATAGTCGTTTCTTCGCCTTGTATATTAATATATATAATTTTCTTTTGCTCTTTATTCATATATTGAACTGGGATATATGGTATAGCATTGACGTATATTGAATGTAGCTAGAATAGAATAGTTCACCTTGATACTTCCTTAGTTTTATTATGTTAGACTCTTGGACATGAATAGGATAGATGTTATTTATTATCTCATTGACTTGTCATATGATTTCTAGCATCTTGGGTGTAGTTTCCATTCTATTTAAATGCTATATATATATATGCTTTATATTTGGAGCTCAGTTGGCAGTAGCCTACTGAATACCATCATTTGGTACTCATACTACACTTCTGCGCCCTACATATCATAGTACGGGTTACCACTATTGATGTGTGCATCGTGTGGAGAAGCCATGGTTCAGAGACTTTGAGTGTGATCCTGACGTTCGGATCATTACTTATCGCTCTCTTATGTATTAGACTAGTCTCTAAGTTGTATTCGAAGATAAGTTGTATCAGTGTATATCTCTTGATATTTTACTTTTGTACTCTTTTTATATTAGAAGCTCTTGTACTGATACCACAAGGTTTTAGTATTCTTCTATTTATTGATCTTTATTTCATATATTCCACATTCTTTTCCGTATATTATTGAGTAGTCCATTACTAGCCGTTCTGGTTATGGTTTGGCTTACCTACTGGTGGGTTATGGTAGGCGCCATCATGACCTGAGGAAATCGGTCGTGACAAATACAATGACGAACAAATCCAGAAACTGATGAAAGACCCTATTCATCAAGTCCATGAATGTCACAGGGGCATTAATCAACCCAAAAGACATAACCAGGAACTCAAAATGTCCATATCTACTATGAAAGGTAGTCTTAGGTATATCTGCCTCCCTAATCTTTAACTGATGATACCCGGACCGAAGATCGATCTTGGAGAAGAACATAGCACCCTAAGCTTATCAAACAAAACATCTATCCTTGGAAGAGGGTATTTATTCTTTACCATTACCTTATTCAATATCCGATAATCAATACACATCTGAAGGGACCCATCCTTTTTACACACGAACAATACCGATTCACCCCATGGGGATACACTAGGATGGATGAAACGCTTGTCCAAAAGATCCTTTAATTGGTCCTTAAGCTTCTTTAACTTAGCTGGAGCTATTCTGTATAGGGGAATTGAGATAGGACGAGTGTTCGGAACAAAATAAATCCCAAAATAAATCACCCTATTAGGAGGGACATCAGGAAGGTCATCAGGGAAAACCATAGGAAATTCATTCACTACCGGGACAAAATGTAAAGAAAGACTCTCCAAGTTAGAATCTTTAACTCGGACCAGATGGTAGAGACACCTCTTAGAAATTAATCTTCGGGCTCTAAGATATGATATGAACCTTACCTTAGGATCTAAGGAACCACCTACCCACTCAATAACTAGCTCATTAGGGATATGAAAGACGACCTTATGGGTTCAAAGTCTAGAGAAGCATAGCATGAGTGCAACCAATCTATCCCTAATAAAACATCAAAATCAACCATGTCTAATTCAAACAGATTCACCAAAGTCTCCCAACCACCCATAGATACCACACAACCCCTATAGACTCTTCTTGCAATTAGAGAGTCACCTATCAAGGTAAAAACATTAAAGGGGTAAAAAATACACTCGAGACCTAAAGCAAAATGCACAGCCACAAAGGGTGTAACATAAAAAAGAGTGGACCCCGAATCCAGTAAATAGTACACATTATAGGAAAAAAGTTTCAATATACCAGTAATGACATCAGGTGATGCCTTGAAATCCTAGCAGGTAGAGTCGGTTTCGATAAGTTTCGGAGCAAGATGGTGCACCCTTTTATACCGGTGCTGAAGAAGAGTCAACTGGAACCTTGTTTGAATCAAAAGAAACCCTGGAAACTAAATAGTTTCTAAGCATATTCCCTGGATGACCATAATTGAAGTACTTGTCTTTTTCCTTATCACAAAAACCCTGATATAGTCGACCATAAAATCTACAGGGAGGATATAATGGAGCTGATTGGGCTACACTAGCCAGAGATTAGACACCCTATGCCCTGCAATTGTCGCCACCCTGAAAATGTCTATCACCAGATGGCATTGGGTAGAGAGAACTAGCCATCGAGTAGGACCCAAAATTGCCCCACTTCTTTTTGGACCACTTTCCACCATCCCTAACACTCTGTTGTTAACCTCCCCCTTGCTATAAAGGCCGAAATTTCTTTCTTTATCTTTCCCTAATTTCAACCAGCTTTTTCTTCTCTTCCTCAACCTGCTGCATATATATAGTCAGCCTGGAGATGTCCATGTCCTTGTTTAGCAAAGCAGCCTCTCTCTCCAAAATTAAGTCTTGGGATAACCCCAAAGAAAACTTCCTCATTCTATCCCTCATGCTAGAAACCAAATCCCAGAGCATACCGGGATAACTGGTGAAAATTCAAGGCATACTCCTTGACTGATATCCTGCCTTACTTCAAGTTAACAAGCTCTTCTGCCTTTGCCTCCCTCGTCTTTTGAGGAAAGAGGCGGTCTAGGAAATCATTAGAAAAATCATCCCATAGGGCTGACTCAGCATTGTCACCCCTTGATTGGTCCCATTCCTCGTACCACTGATAAGCCACATCTTTCAATTGGTAGGTGGCGAACTCTATGTCCTCCATATTAGTAGCATGCATCACACGAAATATGTTTTCTATATGATTAAGGAAACTTTGAGGATCCTCTTCGACCTTGACACCAGTAAAGGTTGGAGGGTTTAACCTCATAAACTGGCCAACCATTGTGGCCTTAGAAGATAGAGCAAAAGAAGCACCACGCTCAGACTAAGAATCTATCAACTCAGCCAACATATGAATAGACTGACAAAACTCAGCATTCGTCATGTCATCCTGAGGAGCCTGAGAAGTATTGGAGAGGACAGGTGGAACTCTAGTAGGGAAATCAGGAACTGGGCCCCTAGACAAGGTTTGAACCCCATAAGCAGGATGTGCCCCATCAACGTTGTCCTCGGGTAGGGAAGAGAAGCTTCACATCTTCTGGGAGTCACATGATCTGTAAAGAGAACAAGAGGGAATTAAAGAAGATTTTAGGACCTTAGACTCTACAGCCCAAAAATAGAACACAAGAAAAAAAAATATTCCTAAATGCCTTGTAGCCTCTCTCTTATGAGTCTGGCGCGCTACATAAATTTAAAAGAGACTCTACTCAACATGGCTTTGTGTACACCCAATTGACCATGAACCTAGGGCTCTGATACCAATCTGACACAACCTGAACCAGGGCCTAGTCGTATCGAGTGTCTCAAGTCCAACCAGGACTGGAGACCACCCCCAATACCCAAACCATTAACTGTCCTACACCTCATATCGAATAAATTACAAACATATAACAAGATAAGATAGTATTAAATTAAAGACATGATAATAAGTCTTGAATCAAAACCGAAAGCCACAACTAATTATCCATCTAATACAATTCCCAATGCCAATACCAATACTGATGCTAACACTAATACTAATACCCCCCATGCCTAGAGTAGTCCAACAAAGCCTCTAACTAGAATCAAAGAATATCAAGTCGGGACATGCCACCGACCGTAGCCACATCCAAAACTAAAGAGATAAAAATAATATATAGAAAAAGGTCCATAGCATGAATTGGGGTCTTTCGGAGTTTGAACAATCACCACTTCAGTCTGACTCAAAAGTTATCCTTGAATCACCAACCCACTGAGCAGAAGGAGTGAAAGTATTTTTGGTTCCTGGATCGCATAGGGATACAACGCCTAAAGACGGTTAGCGGAGTGAACACTAGTATGTAACTCAAGGACAAATATAAAAAAATGAAATTAATTCAAAACCAAGTCAAATAACCATATGCAATCAAATATATACATCTATAACATGTCGGGATAGGGAACAAGGTTTAGCATGCATTTAAAACCGTAACTTAGATTGTGTAGCTTTACCGTCGTAAGTCCACCCACGGGCTATATGGATCCAGTGTTACCCCCTGAATGGGCCCAGTGCATGTAGCCGCACAAACCCGAGATATAATAGAAGGCCGGGGATTCCCGCGTATCCTTCACCCTCCATGATACATATATACATGAATAGACTTGAGGGATTTCCTTACACTCCACAAGGACATGGTTATCAAGACCAACCCTCATATCGACAAACGTGAGTTTCTAGTGTCTGTCTATCGGACATATACCTTCACGGCTAGCTATAACAACCCCTATTATTTCCTAATTTAAACATTTAGCACATAACTAAACAACCAATTCCAGGAGTCAATTATAAAATCATTATTAAGTGGTATCGTCATACCGACTATAGATTGCAAGATATGTCATTGGCAAACACTTAGGGGATTCCTATGTATCCCGTATACTCTGTTATTAAAGTCACTTAGGGGATTCCCTTGTACCCCACAAGGTTTTCATTTTAACAATCACTTGGGGGATTCCCTTGTACCCCATAAGGTTTTCAAAACCATCCTTAACCATTTAACCATTTATATCATGCATTAGTTTCAAGAAATAAGTTAAATCAAGCACTTTGAGGATTCCATTGTACCCCTAATTCAAATTCTCAACTTTCTCATAACTACTAACCAATTTTACAATACAGGGTTGGGGTCATAACCACTTCAAAAGTCACAAATTTTAGATAGTTATCATTATCAAGTTCAGCCACCATACCCATGTACCCATATATTCAAAACCATATTTAAAACAAGTAAAACCATAATTAAATGATGGGAAAACATATATCAACAATAAGCATTCAAGAACCCCCAACCTTTATTTCAAAACCATAATAATACCATGAAAGCCATACATTAAAACATGTTCTTAGATTAAAATAACAATGAGGGAGGAGTAGCATACCTGCAATACCAAAGAATTTGAAAGAGATTGCACCCTTAGAACCCTAGATGACCACTTTCTTTGAAACCCTAGACTTAGCTTGAACAGAGAGTTTGAGAGAATGTATGAGTGTTTTATTAGAAATGATATTATAATAAAGCTACAATGAATGTTTTAAGTCGTGGGATCCCAGGGGTTTAAAGTGGGAAATAGACAAAGTGCCCTCAACTTCAAAACTGTAAGAAGTCATCCTTGGTTACCAGTTGGCCCATTGACTCATCACCACATTATACGACTTATAGACTTGAGTTGTATCCTAGACAGTGAGTTGGACACCAATACGTTGTCCACCTTATGACTTCATGATCCCACTCGTAACCTGACCCAATGACTTGTAGGGTCTAGTCTTAACCAAACAGTACCTAAATAAGTTAGACACTAGACAACCTATAACTTCAACTCATGACTCGTAACCTATCCTCATGGCTCCTAGGTTGCCACTCATACTCAAAGAAGAGTCAATCCACTAAGTTACTGATTTGGTTAAGGTTTGTTCTAATGACTTATCACCATCCTTAACGACTTCTATCACCAAGTCATAAATAAGACAAATAACCCAACCACCATTCACTGGACACCTTACAACAAGGGTCACTTGACCCGTCAAGACAATATACGACTCGTATGGTCAAGTCTTAATCAAGAAAGTGGGCTTAAAGCTCATGAAATTTCAAAAGTCCAAAATCTAGGGCGTTTCAGATATCATCTACATAGACTGGTATAATCAACAAATTTCTTTCTCTGAATAGGACCTGAGTGCTTGCTTCAATCCATAAAGGGCCCTGTCAATCTTGTACACATGATTGGCAAAATCAACATCTACAAAACCTAGAGTTTGCTTTACATATACCTCTTTATTTAGAAAACCATTGATTATGGCACTTTTCGCTTCCATTAGAAATAGTTTGAACTCCATATAGGAACCAAAAGTAATAATAATTTGAATAGCTTTCATTCTTGCCATAAGTGCAAATATTTCATCATAATCTATTCCTTTTTCCTGATTGTATTATTGCACAACTAGCCATGCCTTGTTCTAGTAGTATTCCCGTGCTTATTTTCTTATTTCTGTAGACCAACCTAGTCCCTATAATAATTTTGTCATCGGGATGAGGGTCTAGGTGCCATACTTTGATTTACTCAAACTGATGTAACTCGAATTACATTGAATTCATCCAATCAACATCTTTGAGTGACTCTTTATATTATTTGGCTCAACTTATGATAGAAATACTAAGAAGGCACATAGATTTTTGGGTTGATTCCTGGTTTTAATTCCAGAATCTAAAGGAGTAAGTAAATTTCTAAGAGGATATGAGGATTGATGCTTAGATATTGATCTATGATGAATAGGCTGAGTTAAGATAGGACTAGTTCCCATAGAGGTATTACCCTGAGGGGACTAGTGTTCAGCTGATCTTGAGTGAGGATCAAAATCTTCATAATGAGGTTGGAGTAGACCAGGTTCCTGTTGATCGTATGAGTCATCCTCATCTTTATGGGTTAAACTTAGTCCCAAGGAATCTGCATTCTCTTTTTCTCTATTATCTATCTTATTAACATAACCATTTGAGTTCTCTGGAGAATTTATAAGTTCTTTAAGATCTATATCATTATGAGAATAACCCTTATTAGAACTTTCCACTTAATCAAACAAAACATGCACACTTTTTTTGTACACATTGGGTTCTCTTGTTGTAGATCCCTTCAGACTTTCTATTTAAGGAATACCCAACAAAAACTCCTTCATCACTTCTTTGGTCAAATTTTCCAAGGTCATTCTTCCCATTTTTAAGAACAAAACACTTGCAACAAAAAGGTTTAAAGTAACTTAGCTTGGGATTTATTTTGGTCAGAGTTCATAAGGAGTCTTATCAAGAGTAGATTTAATAAGACACGTATTAGTGACATAACAAGAAGTGTTGACTGCTTCATCCAAGAAATTTTTAGCTATTCCTACATCAATCAACATTGTTCTAGCAATTTCCACTAAGGTTTGATTTTTCCTCTCTATAATACCATTTTTGTAAGGAGTTCTAAGAGCTGAAAAATTATGACCAATCCTAAGAATATTACATAACTCATTGAATTTGGCATTCTCAAATTTTGTACCATAGTCAGACCTAATCCTTACAATCATTTCATTATACTTCACTTGAACTTTCTTTGCAAAGGCTTCAAACACTGAGAGGGTTTCCTCCTTCGATTTCAAAAACATAGTCCAGGTAAACCTTGACTAATCATCAACTAAAACTAAGATATATCTTTCCCCCTTCTACTTGTAACTTTCATAGGTCCACATAAGCCCATGTGAAGAAATTCCAGGGGTCTAGAAGTACTCAATTGTTTTTTTGACTTAAAGAAGGACCTGGTTTGCTTTCCCTTTACACAAGTATCACAAACTTTAGTACATGCAAACTTCACCTTGCGCATCCCTCAAACTAGGTCCTTGTTGACCAATTTGTTCAGCAAGAAATAACTTACATATCCCAACCTTTTATGCCACAGTTTAGCAACATCATATTGAACACTAAGACATTTGAGATTCTTGGTGTTATAAGACCCCAAATCAACAACATATATGTTCTTGTTCCTCCAAGATATGAGCATGATCTCTCTACCCTTGATCCTTCATTTCCCTTATTGTAAATTTGTGACACACTCAATAAACTATATTTAATTCCATACATATAGTGCACATTATCAATAACTTGATTCAGATTTTTTCCAACTTTACCAATGCCTAAAATATACCTCTTTTTTCCATTACCAAAGGAGACACTGCCTACTTTATGGGATTTAAGCAAGAGAAAATCATCAACTCTTCTAGTCATATGCTAAGAGCAGCCACTATCTATGTATTAGTGTATGTTGTTTCCTATTGCTCTACCCTACATACATAATCATTTATTAGCCTTGAAAACCCATTACAATTTGAGTTTCCAATAGGATGACAAAGAAAAATTAAATTCTCCTTTGTCCAAGCAGGTAGTACTAACACTATTTTTCTTTGATAATGAAAACCTTTTCAAAGTCTTTACAACAGCTAATCTTGAAGTATAAATGTCTTTGAAAAGACCATTTCTATCACAGTGATTGGACGAAAGATTGCTTTTTATAGAGACATACTTAATATTTGTATTATAAGATACACTTATACTATAAAAGCTAAGACCAACTCCATTGTTTTATCTTTAATTTGTAAGATTTGTTAGAACTTGAGAGGAAGTGGTCTATTTAAGAGGCTTTTCAAGTTTAGATTTGATCCAAACCATGTCCCTCTCAAGTTTAGAGTTCCTTCCCAAAGATGCAATCAAATCTAGATTAACTTTGGTCAACTTCTCATCTAGTTCAAATTGAATCCTGCTACCTTCACTCTTTTTCTTTTGACTAAACTTAGGTATCTCACTAAGTCTTTCATTCAATAAATCATTTTCAAAGGATAAGGATTGATAGCTTTCCTATATCTTAGACACTTGTTCAATTAACTCCATTTTCTCTACTTCAAGATCATGGATATTTTTATTTAATAAATCCTTATCTTCATACACACATAGAATCTATTAAAACAGTGGCAAGTGATCTTATTTCCTTAGGTGAGTAATCTTTAAGGAAAGACTAATGTACAATATTTTGATACCAACAAATGAAGTACAATTGCAATACAGGATAATAAAAGTAGTATAATGCAAATTATAGCAACTATTACACACTAGATAAAACCTATAAAGTCCAGTAGTAAGTCCAGTTATACGAATGTTAACCGTAGTTGGACCTATACGAAGAGGAGTATAGAGAAATAAATACTGAATACAAAAGTGTGAAATATTCCTATAAAAGCTTACACCTTTTGACGCAAGTCAAGTTTATTCAATATCATGAATTAAAGAATTGAAGCTCGAGAATATGGTAAAGTGAAAGTACAAGAAATAAAGGCAAAGAAAGAGAGAAAAAGGATATGGATGTAAAATGACTATTCTTGACATACAAGCCTCATGCTTAGGAGACCGGTATCTCATTAAGAGTATTTTTGTAATTATTGGTGTAGGTTATAAATAAGGGAGAATGGCTTACTTTAAAAGGACTATTTTTTACATGATCACTTGATGAGTGAAAACACTTGTGAGATATGGCTAATTCAATTGTTGGTATCAAATATTGATGAGATATGGCTCATTCCTCTTGAGGGTTTCTCAATAGTATGGGTGATTTTTTGGTGTTCTTAATAAGAGGTTTTGATTTTAGTATAATCATGGTTTCCTATTAGTCCCATTCTTGCATATTTCTTTTAAGGTTTAGATATTTATCTTGAATATTAAGTAGATCTTTACTTTCATATAGTATTGGTTGCCTTGATCTCAAAATATATATCCATCTTTCTATCCTTTTATCTTTAATTTCGTGTTCTTGAGGTTTAGAGTTTCTTATTATCTTCCGTGTATTCTTCCTGTATCACCTTATATGGACTGGTCAATCCTCCCCTATGTTCTAGATTTTGGGGTTAAGTTAGGCCCAAGATCCATTTTCTACACTATTTATACCAGTTCTATAGTTTCTGAGTTTTCCATATCATTATAATCCATTTTTTTTGGCCAGGTATTTAGATTTACTCACTAGATTAATATTTACAGCAATATGATGTTTGAAGGAATTATATTTTTAAGCAGTCGAACATGTATATTTGTTTCTATATTTCACTCTATAATTGTTATGGACTTGCTACTACACTTTTATTTTTTTTCCATCGTTGTTGTTATTGTTTCTTCTATTAGATTATTTAAGTGATTAAAAGTTTCTTTCATAATAGTTCATGGCTTTTGTTGTGTGAAGATATGACATTGTCTTCTTTGAGACTCTTCTTCCTTGATATTGTGTGATCAGTATTGTTTTGTTGGGATGGAGAATGAAAAAACAAAATTGGAGTACCTTCTACTACATAGTTATGGATAAAGGAAAAAAGGATATATCACTTGAGATTAATTTCTATAGTGGAAGAGAGGTGATGACTCTGAAGCACTGTTATTACCACTATTTTTGCTGCTCTGGGTTTACAGTTTATACCTTTGTATGAGTGATGAACAACAAATATTTTTTTACTTCAGCTTTACACATCATGTCTTAACTTACCATAGCACTTAATGTAGCTATCTTTTCTTTGGTAAAATAATGTTGTCTAAATTTTTTTCTTTAGTTGAATGTAGGTTTTATCTCTGATTGAATGTATAACTATATTGACTACAACTCCACGGGTGCTTAAGCCAAGTATTAGCTACTGAGCAAATAATGACTTTATGTCAAGAATTGCAGTTATATCAATGGTTAACTACAATGATGCTAGTCGAGTTGTTGATGGCAACTTTGATAGTAAGACTACATCAACCTTTTCTCCCATATAGTGCTTCGAGATGCTTCTGAGTTTAGGTGATTTAGAGTGTAAGGAGAATAGGTTGACAAGAGGGGAACATTATTTGGATTTCATCATTTTCTTTATAAATTTAGGATTACACCAAAAATTATTACAGAGTAATTGAAGCCCTGAAATGTTGAATCTTAGAAGAAATAAACCTATAAATCTTGGTAAAGGAGGTTCACGTCCTAAAGCTTCTTGTCGGAGTTCTCTATTTCCTTGGTATAGCTATGATTACTTACATTTCATTTAACCTTCCACTTTTTGATGAATGGACAACCATCTTCTATTTGCTCATAAATTTAGTCAACTAAGTAAGTATTATGGGTGTTGTAGAATTTCATCCAGTCTCTTTGGATTAATCTAAAATATCTAGCGGCATGAGGAATACATATATTTCAAAACAAAACATTTATGAATAATGTATGTATATATGCATATTATGCATGTACATTTTATTCATTATGTGTAAAGATGTACATTTAAAATCTGTTGTTAGACTGTGGACTATATTAAGTGTTCACCTTTTGATTACTATCTAGAAATCACCTCCTGCAACCATTGTTTTGTTTTTGCAAATTAGTAAATTATCTTTTTTTGTTGCACAGAAAAATAATTACTTGCAGCATTGTTACACGGACACCTTACTTTCCCTAATATGTGTGGGACTTACATACTTCTTAAAACTATACACATACTTTAAATTTTGCATGCCAGTGTTGATTAAATGTTCATTTCAATACTCATGTTTGGGTTTCTATAAATAGTTGTGAAGTGCCATAACTATCTTTCTGGTAAAGTGGATCCTTTCTTCTTCTTGCCACCTTATGAATCCTATTATAAAGTCTATCCTATCCGTATTTGACAAACCAAATTGATAGGTTAACTTTTTGGAGTCATAATTGAGAATGCTATTTACTTTTAAATATGCTATATTCTATTAACTTTGCCTAGATCTAAGTCATATTGTTGTAAATTGTATTATTGATCAACTGGGTTTGGAAGGCTCACACACTCTTCATACATATATTGAACACATACAACTAAAGAAACTTATGATTGAGGTTATAATATGATACCTTTCACAGCATTTGCGTTCACTCTCCCAGGTGAAGTTGGCCATCTTTATGTTAACTTATGAAATCTAGTTACCGAATTTCTACAATATGCACTATTTTATTTCTACAATACGTACTATGTGGATTGTGGATAAATAATTTTTTTATTTACTCTTCTTTATAATTTGAAAACACCTAAAAATTCTAATAGGACTTAGACATAGAAATGGGGAAAAAGGTGAATTCGTTAATGACACCGAACATTTTAAAGATTGAAAATTAGTAATCTGCCTTAATCTTCATGGCACACATCAATAAGAGTATTTTCATTAGCTCGTGATATTCTCTAGAATAGTAACCTGTTAGTAACCATATATCTCATCCCATACTCAGATTCGAAAGAATGTTTGAAAATAATCAGGAGAAATTAAATTGAAAGCTTTGCAGCAGATTTAAAGAGCTTAATATGGACTAACCAATAGAATATATAGAATAGAAGATTGACCTTCCTTCAATTTGATGATTTTGAAAGGGCTGAAAGTGGTGTATTAATTTCTCTTGGTTGATCGTGAATCTCATTTCTGTAGCCTAAAAAAATGGAGCTATAGTGCTTACGACTCTGAGGCATGGATGACACTCGACTTAGAAAGATAGTCTTCTCGAAGATTTAGTAGAAGACGCCAGAGAGATCTGCATTTAAAGATAAAAACAAATATGACTTAAAACTTTTATTGGGAGCTTAGAACATAAGTGAATGATTGATGCAAATTCTATACAACTGTGAACAAATGTACTTTTATTAAATAGTTTGACAATTAATTTTCTCTGGTTTTTTTAGTGACTAGCATATCCTCTTAATACTAAATATAGAGCTCAATGGACTCAGAAGGACTTATATACACACTCTTGGTATTTTAAATTGATGAATGGTTGAGTGACTGGTTAATGTTGCAGTCCTAAGAGTGTATTGCCAATTTACCATCTGCTTCACCGTAGATGACATGGGTTAATACGTACTCTCTATGAATTTGAGCTATCTTTCACTATTTATTGCCTATTACATTTATTTAACAACGGGTCTTATCAAAACGTCTGTTTATGTATCAATATGAATAAAGAATAGTATTTTTTCTAAATTATTTGGTAACTAATTTGTGATGTTAATTCTCTCAGCTGCCCAATTTATTTGTCCTTCATCTCTTAATCATGTTTGATGAGAATATTTGCTAAATTCCCCTACCCCTTTTTTGAGAGAGGGGGTGATAATTTGTAGAGAAAATCTAGCATAGGTTTTTCGTTTAATAGATATAGATACTTCTAATGTAGCAGTACCGATTAATCAAAGAGATGGTCTCTTAAAGGATAAGGTTCGACTAGTTAAGACCTAAATACCAGATAATTTAACATTTGAGAAAGGATTCTTCATTGTAGTTTTTGCATGCCAATTGTTTGTTCAAAAGATTGATGGACTTATAATGATAGGAGTATCTAATCCCTCTAGTGTTGGAAATAATTATTGAGAAAAAACTAAACTTTTTGCCTACCACTGCAGTTATATCAACGGATAACTACAATTATGCTAGGCGAATTGTCAATGGCACCTTTGATGGTAAGTGTAGTGATCTACCACGCAAGTGTACATGGTCTAGTAAGTAATAGTGACTCTTTAGGAGCTAGATATCAAATCCACAAGGAATTTATGTGTAGCAATTCACTTAATTCAATTCCAAATAGTATTTTAGACAAGTGGTACATTTTATCAAAAGGGTTTAAAAAACTTATTATTTTCTAATAATAATGTGCAAAAAAATAAAAGATGTCAATTACAATTTTAAGCAAATTTGTAAACAATATTTTGAGAAATTTCTGGGCTACGACTTTTACCACAATTATGTTTATCATTTATTCCTCTCAATGAACTTTGTATCTCGAATTATGGGTTTTGGTGTTAATTGTATGATTCGGGAATGGTCATCCTCTAAACCACTTATTCAAATTAATCTCACAACTATATCATTGAGTGAGAATATGAGAAGCTAGCTCAAATGCTTTAACGTTTTCATCCCATTTGTAATCAAATACGACTAACTAGGTATAATGCCTAGATGCATATCAGCCCTAACTTTCATGGTGATAAGTCGTCAATTGAGGATTTTCTAGCACCCTTTAAGACTAAATTACCATGATTTTCTATTAATTTTATGTTAATCTCTTACTTAATGCTCATTTGTGTAGAAAAAAAAAGAAAAGAGAAGACGAGCAATTCATTCAAGTCAAAAAGAGGTTGAATGTAAAAGAAAAGAGTCAAATCTTAAAAAACAAGCCTAAGCATCGACCCTCAGTTACCGCGATCGCGGCCTGAGGGTCACGATCGCGACCAGTCAACAAGTCAACCGAAAGGCTATCGTAATATGACTATCATGGTCGCGAACGCGGTGACGAGGTGGCGATCTCGGTACAACGAAAAAGTTTCAAGGGCATTTTTGTAATATTTAGAAAATATGGAATTGGGGCTCAAATAAGGGTTTTTAGCTTATTTTTCACCATTCATTATTCACCTTTCATCATCAACTTAGCTTAGTTGTAGGGTTTTATTTTCATTGGAGCTTGGAGCTTAAATTTAGTACTAATTTGAGACAAGAATCAATTAAAGGAACTTCAAAGTGTAGATTTGGCATCGCCCATTGAAGATTCATTGGATTTTAAAGTGAGGTTTGCCCTCTCTTTATTTTTAATGAATAACTTTGATGAAAATATTGGTATATTTGTGTTTATTATCTTTATAATTTGCTAGATCTACCTTTTGGGATTATGTTTAAATAGGGTGCAAGTGTGTGCACATTGATTGTTAGCTTCAATTTGTGATTAATGTTGATGGGTTTAACAAATGTTTGAATTCAAACTTGGGAATTATAGGTGAGAACCTCAATTTTTCCTAAAATTTCTACATCATCCTTGAAAGAGGGATGTGAGTAGTCTAGATCCTACATCATCCTTAAAAAAGGGATGTAGGTGACATAAACATTAATGAAGAATAATGTATATAGTAGTTATTCCCATTTTGTTATCATAGAAATAAGGATAAAATATAGAATTTCTATCTCTTGAACATCATCCTAGAAATAGGGATGTTAAATTGAGGCTTTAAGGTTGATTAGAATGTCAACACCCGTGAGGTATTCAAAAGAATCCATGGGTGATATTTTGGTATTTTGTGGAGATACTAACACCGTAACCCCTAACCTAGCCTACCCACTCACACACTAATTAAAAATGGACACTATCTTTCATATATCAACTCACACTAGTTTGCTCCTAGGAAAAAACATAATCTAAAGATCCATTCTTAATTGATTATACTCTAATTATTCTTAGTCTTGAATTAGTCCTTTAGAAGGCTAAGAATTGTTTTACACTTTTTAAAACATTCAAAATCCCCCAAAATATTTATATAACATGTTTGATTTTAGTAAGTGACTTTAATTTCAAACTTATTTAATCTCTACTCACATTGTTCCTCGTGGATTCAACCCCGACTCAAAGTTGGGTAATTATATTGACAACGACCGCCTTGCACTTAAATTTATGTGTAAGTTGAGTGTTATCAAAAATGGCGCCGTTGCGGAGATTAATTTGGTATATTGAATTAGTTTGAAATTTTAACTTACTTTCTTTGGTTTAAACTTGTAAATATTTGTTTGTGATTTTCTTTTTTTCCTTGTGTTAGGTAGATTTTTATTTTTGTTTATTTGTTACTATGGAATCTTGGAATGAATATGAGTTTGGTGGTTGGAAATCTTATCTTGATAATCCATGTCCATATTATGGTGGACCCCATTTTGGCAAGATTGTAGCTATGCTCCTAGGAAAGAGATGTGTGCACCATCTCGATCCTCTTGGGAGTATGATTGTTCCTTATGTAGTGGTCGAGATAGAGATTAGAGCGATTGTCCAAATACCCTCTCCCCTCATTATACTAACTCAAATGCTAGTTTTTCTTATAAGATTGATAGGTCTTATGATGAGAAAAAAAAAAGAACAACGTGCCGGATACAATGGTATTGAAGCAATAATTCAACTTATCTTGGATCGGGTGGAAACAATAGGGGATAATATTCATTTCATGCATCAAGCCGTGGGGGAATGTAAAAAGAAAATCAAAAGGATAGAGGAAATGGGTAATAAGTTTGACATCTCTAAAACCGTGAAATACCCACTCCTCAAAATAAGGTTAAAGAAGAAAAGATGTCAAGCCACATGGATTATGGTTACATTGATAGTGAAGAACCCTCAATGGTTTCCCAACCAACCGAACCAAACATGAGAGATGATTCCAAGATTGAGGAAATGGTACTAGAGCTGAAAGAAAAATCCAAACAAATCCTTTATGAAGGCTCTAGTTCATTTCAGGGTGAGAATATCGAGTAGGATGCGACTCCAGAATTAGGAAAAAGACCTCACTCAAACCACTTTTCAATATTATGTTTGGTGGATATGATGAAAGTCGAACAACCCAAGCAAATGATAAAGTTTGGAGATGAGGAGGAAAATCCCTACATTTTGGAGTTTGTCATTCCAAAAGGAAAAAATGAAGGTCCTCACTTGAAGGCTAAAAAATGCAAATTTTGATGTGTAACAACTGAATTCTTGATGTTCTTGTCGATACCCAACGAGCCTATTAGGAAGTTTGATATGAAGTTGGCTAAAAGATTCAAGTCTTCAAAATGGCGAGATTAGAAAATATTTCATTGTTTCCTCACCCTTTCCCAACGTACCTCGATGTATTAATCTAAAGTTCGGCCTTCGATTCAAATTTATTAAATGGAGACATGGATGATAATCAAAAGATCTCGCACCGCGACTTTAACTAAGGTGCTTCTTGGGAGGCAACCCAAGAAATTTTTCTTGATGTTTTCTAATATTTTTGGTTCAATTTTTAGCTTATTTTTATGTGTTTGTAGGTGATAGTACAAGTTGGAGTGGGTATCTCAAGAATGAAACCCAGGATAAGCATATTGGACTTTTTTTCATCACTTTTCTCTTTTAAGTAAGCTTACAAGGTATGATCATTAAAATACAAATGACGATCGCATTCCATGGTTTCTTTTGGTTTGAATTTAATACATTTGATCTTTATTTGGTAGAATGTGGCTGTTGGGATGAGGTATTTTGAATGTGTGCCTTGTCTCAAATGTTAAATTGCAAAATTCTTGTTTTAATACACTGGTGCACACCACGTGTTTGATGAAACACCCACTTGAGGTTTGTTTACTTAATTGAGTGGTGGGTGATTTCATTGGCTAAGTATGATTACAAATGGTATGTTTGGTGATAAATTAGTGCATTGGGCTTGTTCACATGTGTTGTTATAATATATATTCAAGCTTTCACTTTTCATGCACACCACATGCTTGTTAAAATGTCAATAAGAGAAAAATTCCTTATATGCTTGTAAAGGTTAATGTGAACTTTCTTAGGGAATTATGTGATTATTTTTAGAGCATAGCTTTTAGTCGAATTGGTCTTGAATGTGAAATAACCGGTGGTCTTTGGTTAAAATTGTTGAGGAATGTTGCACCCATGGTAACAGAGACATAAATACTTGCATTTCCTTATGATAGAATGGGTGACGCCATTCTTAAGGGTATAGGGTCGTTTGCGTTTCTATTGGTGTTGTGTGTTTTATGATATAAATAGGCATTATGTGAAGTTGTGAGGAAAGAATCCCATGAAGTTTAATGATAATGTTGCCTTTCATTCCCCTAAGTTTTTCTTTAATTGTTTAGGAAGAGGCAAAAGTTCAAAAATGCTTTCAAAATGTTATTGGCAAGAAATGAAATGATTTTGAGAAAAACAAAAAAAAATTATAGTTTTCTTTGGGAAAATGATGAAGGATGTTATTGAGCTTTCTTTTGAATGAGACCACTAAATTCAATTTTTGTCTCTCTTTACAAGGATGGGTCCTTGACTCAGAGTAACTTATTAAGCTCAAATTTCTCAAATTGGTTGGGAGATTAACTATTTTCTCTATGAGTACGATTCCATATGTGGTGAGATTTTTGAATAATTCGTATTCATATATGACATGTAGAACATGCCCCGAGTATGTTCAAAGTAAAATTCTAGAAAAGATTGCTTTGAGAATAACCCGAGGCCATTTTTGACCCATCACATAGCCAAATTCCCACCTTAACACCATTCCCTAGTTAGCCCTTTGACCCTTTTTGCCCATTTTTCTTTCTTTTGTAATGATAACCTTGCAAAAACACCTAACCCATTTTAAAATCTTCCTTTTTGCACTTAACCTCCTTTGATGCATAGAATGATTCAAAGTAATGAAATGTAAGTGAACGCCTATGTTTGGGAGGGGGGGTTGTGTAGTTGAGAGAATAATGTAAGGGTGGTTCAAACTCTAAGTTTGGAGGGAATTAATATGATATGCTAAGATGAGCCAAGAAAGGTATATGTAAGGTGGTCAAAGAGATAAGAGACATACTTAATGGTAAAGTTTTATAGCTTAACCCATAGAATGTAAAGAGAAAAGAGGCAAATGAGGGGTCTAAAAGGCGCTTAAAGTTAGAAAGTCTCTTGAAAGAGCCAAAGAAATGAAGAAATAAAATGGTGGCTTTGAATTGTTTTGTAAATTCTAATAAAAAGGTAGGGAAATATTAGAAATGATTTAAAGGAGAATAAGGTAGATAGTTTGAAATTTTGGGGTAGAAGGGGTTGAGGAATTGCATTGAAGGGAGTATTTTAGTCACTTGATCCATGTGTATTCCTTCCCGCACATAAAACCTTCATCTTGACCCGCAAGACCTTGGTGATTCTAAAATAGGTAAGTCTATATTAGTGGTGAAAAACACAAAGGGCAAGCGTATGGTTCTACTCATTGTACTTGAATTTCTTTAGGAGAGTGAGTGTGAATTCTTTCATTATTTGGGCTTTTTTAGAAATTTTAATGTATTTTGTGTGTGTGGATCTAACTCTTACTTATGAGAGGCATCAATACTTTGGGGTAGATGGTGAAGTCTTACTCTCGATTTGGGTAAATGGGTTAAGTAGATTGCATTGTGAAGATTGAGACAATCTTTGAAGATCTTGTGTCTCCAGTTAAGATGCTTTGTTGATTTGAAAGGTTCATGTGATGCAAACTTGCATCCTTTCTTCATAAAGATAAGACTATTGAAAAAATTTTGTTCACTTGTTGCCATGACATGTTTGAAAATCTTTATAGAGTTTTGTTAGCTTGTTCCTTTAGTAGAGCTTTCTTTTGGGTGGATTTGAGTTGAATACCCTATTTCATTGAATTATTCTTAGTTGCTTGAGGACAAACATTTGTTTAAGTTTGGGGGTGTTGATAAGTCATCAATTTAAGGATTTTCTATGACCTTTTAAGCCTAAATTACCATAATTTTTCATTAATTTTATGTTAATCACTTACTTAGTGCTCATTTGTGTAGTAAAAGATGAAAAGGCAAGATGAGCAAGTAATTCAAGTCATAAAGAGGTTAAATGTGTAAGAAAAGAGTCAAATGCTAGAAATAGAGGCTAAAAATTGACCCTCAGTTACCGCAATCGCGGCCTAAGGTTCGCAATCACGACAAATCAATAAGTCAATCGAAGGGCGATCGCGATATGACTGCCGTGATCGCGGGAGTCGCGAACACGATGAAGAGGTGGCGACCACGGTAGAGAGGAAAAGTTTCAAGGGCATTTTTGTAATATCTGGAAAATATGGAATTGAGGCTTAAATAAGAGTTTTTAGCTTATTTTCCATCATCCACTATCATCTTTTATTATCAACTTAGCTTAGTTGTAGGGTTTTGTTTTCTTTGGAGCTTGGAGCTTAAATTTGTACTAATTTGAGACAAGAATCAATTAGAGGAACTCTGAAGTGTAGATTTGGTATCACCCATTGAAGATTCATTGGATTTTAACATGTGGTTTGCCCTCTCTTTATTTTTAGTGAATAACTTTGATGGAAATGTTGGTATATTTGTGTTTATTATCTTTATGATTTGCTAGATCTATCACTTGGGATTATGTTTGAGTAAGGTGCAAGTGTGTGGATATTGATTGTTAGCTCCAATTTGTGGTTAATGTTGATGTGTTTCACAAATGTTTAAATGCAAAATGGGAATTGTAGGTGAGAACCTCAATTTCCCCTAAAATTCCCACATCATCTTTGAAAGAGGGATGTGGGTAGTCTAGATCCTACATCATCCTTCAAAGAGGGATGTAGGTGACGTAAACATTTATGAACAATAATGTAGATAGTAGTTATTCCCGTTTTGTTGTCTTAAAAATATGGATAAAATATGGAATTGCTATCTCTTGAACATCATCCTAGAAAGAGGGATGTTAAATTGAGTCGTTTGGGTTTATTAGAATATCAACACCCATGAGGTATTCAAAAGAATCCATGGGTGATATTTTGGTATTTTATGGAGAGACTAACACCGCAACCCCTAACCTCGCCTACCCACTCACACACTAATTAAAATTGGATTCTATCTTTCATATATTCGCTCACAATAGTTTGCTCCTAGGAAAACATAATCTCAAGATCCATTCCTAATTGATTACACTATAATTATTCTTAGTCTTGAATTAGTACTTTAGAAGCCCAAGAATTGTCTTACACTTTTGAAAACATTCAAAATCCTCCAAACTATTTGTATAGTATGTTTGAATTTAGAAAGTGACTTTAATTTCAAACTTATTTAATTGCCCGTCACATTGTTCCTCGTGGATTTAACCCCGACTCAAAGTTGGGTAATTCTATTGACAATGACCGCCTTGCACTTAATTTTATGTGTAAGTTGAGCGTTATCACATAAAGATGATCGTATTTCTCATGTTCATCTTATTCTTACATTTCCATGGTCAATTCATGCCAGAATTAATCACTTATTCTAATATTGGTCAAATAGTAAAATAGTAAATTCAAGAATATGAACACAATTAATTGAGATAAACAATTTATTAATTAGAATAAAATACATAAATAATTATGTTCTAGCCGTAACCCCAAAACAAGGGTATTAACTATTCAAGGTCCAAAGAAAGACACAAGAATCAATGTTAATTATACCAAAATTTGAAGTAGTTGATTACAAGATGAAGAACCATCATAAAAACTCTTATTTTCTCTATTTTTCTCTGAAAAATTATAAAACTAATGAGTGCAGGTCGTCCTTGAGGTATTTATAGAGGTGGACCTCTTTAAAGCCCAAGCTCATTAAAATTTGGCTAAAATTTGATGAAGCTCCATCATGGGAAGATCTCCGAGGCATTCCATCCAACGTGCAGGACTGCGCAGCGTGGTATGGGCCCACTTCTAAGGCTACTAGTTACGCGGCTCGAAGCTTCATTTAGCTATAGCCCCGTTCTCCCTATCGTGCTCATGCATGCCTCTTCTATCCATTTGGTTTCTTTTTCGTGGCCTTTTAATTTAAAACATGCTAATCACATTTTTTAGTTCATCTTGATCAATATAGCATAAGATATAAGTAAATATACACATTTATTCTAAAAATTAAGCTGAAATATGGGTAAAATATAACACTTGGGTGTATAGATACGCCTAAGATCACCACCCCAACTTAAAGCCTTGTTCTTCCTCGAACAAATTACTATACTTATGTAGATTAAGAGGACTCTAACATGACTAATTGAAAAAAGATACTCAAGCCAGACCGACCACGACAACTATTAACAGCAAGCTTTGCAATTAGCTTGTCACCATGCAACTTTGAACGCTTGAATGACCATTCAAAACCTCATAGCCTTAAGAATTAAGTATACCAATTTAGCAAACTCATGCACATTACTAAAATAAGACATCATTTAAGTCACCTATCCATCATTAAATATTTTTTGAGTTATAGTATCACTCACCAATATGCAAATTAACCAAGACTGTATATGAATCGAAATACGCTCACTCTCATAATGAATTCACATACAACATGAGATGAGCCATAGGCTTTCCCTTAGTGTAGTCCTTCATTAATATAAGAATACCCTAGCTTAAGATCAAGTACGACTTTAATGGTTGTAATGTAAGCTAAGGGATAGGTATGTACTTTTTTGGGTATAAATAGTGTCTAACTTCCCCAAGCGCTTTAATACATCACACTTTCAATTCCACCACTTTTATCTTCACACTCTCTTTTGTTTTCCCTATCTCTTTACATTAGCTTGCATGTATTTAGCAGGGAGCGTGTTCTATCAGTACATGAGTCACTTTTTTCTAATCAGTTTTTTCTTTCTTTCTTTTTAATAAACTAATCCATACCAATCAACACATCTATAGTTGCTACTTTGAGGCTTCTTCTTTATTTTTTTCAATTTCATACTCCTTTAACATTTTAATTTCAACTAAAGTGCTAGAATCAAATTATGGTCAATTGAAAAGAAGGGGATAAGATACATGTAAGGCTAACAAATAATAGGCTAAAAAGGCTCAATGGGGCTAACTAAGATTATTCATTATGGGTAGATAAAATAAGGTATCAAATACAACTATCAAAAAATGCCTCTATCACCTCCTGAACTCAACATTCTACATTACATTTTCACACCAACTGGGAAAGTTCTAGACACCCTTATATAAATATGGAATCAAACTAAACTCTCATACACATGACAAATGTTCAAGTCAAGATGGATCCCTATAGATACTTAATCAAGAGATAACAAGAATTCAAAATTAAGACAAACTCATAAAGATTCATATAAATGAGCCTAAGTATCTTGAGAATAGTCCTTCAACCCATTGCAACATGCCTTTAATTTAAATAATTTTAACCCAACTTGTATCATGTAATCATGTGACCTAACAAGAGCACTTATTCTCAACTTAGTGAATAGGTTCCACTTTCTACTCACTACCTATGACTAATTTTCTCTTAAGATGGTCGTCATCCAACATCATTCAGAAAAGTACTTAAATTATGACTTATTATGAACACTTCTCCTAAAAAAATTAACCCCTAAAAATTACCAATTGTTCCTAACTGATTTAAAGGGACTATCCTTAGAAAATGAACCAAAAACAAAAATCGAGGAACCTAAAAGCAAAACAAATAATATTACTAGTTCATAACTATAAATTACAAACTATTACAGACCATAATATGAATCTCATCAAATTACCAGAATATCCATCCAAATAAAAGTACATCACCATACCACCAAATAAAAAAATACCAAAACACATGGAACTGATAAGAAACCGTTTCCCACCCTACACTTAAAAATACACTGTCTCTAGTATAAATAAAATATAAAATCAAACAAATGATGAGTGGAAAGATTCCCTGGGATCTACTCTTTCTCCTCCTCATACCCATCAGCGTCAGCTTCACAATCATACTCCAAGTCTATATCATAATCAACTCTCCTCTTATCCTCATCCATAGCCACATCATTATTTAGCAGCTCTTGATATTTAAGATCAATGCGACATGGGATTCTTGCATACTCACTCAATGGGTAATATTCCTTAAGCTTCAGTAAATTAGCCTTTGTAGGGCGTCACCCTTCACACATCATACTCAGGTGTTACATATTGGTAATATTGTCATCATGACCAAGTCTTTCAATATGTTTCAAAGCAGACCCATAAGCAGATTTGGGCTCTTTCTTCCGTGAAACATAGGTTCCTCTTAAACTTTGAGGTAGCTTATAATCTGTGGGGTCTTCCTCCACCCCATGATCCTTCAAGAACTATTTTATCAAGCCTCTAAAGCTGTACCTGTAGCTATTGTTTACTCTCTCCTTCCTTAAGTAGGATCTCAAGGTTACACCCACATTTATAGTTTGTTAGTCATAAGCTTATAAACTAAAATTACCCAATAATGAGTGATGTTGGACAAGTGGGAGATCACGATCAAGTATGTACAAATAATTCTTAAATAAATACTTTCTTCTTTATTCAAGTGTGTATAAGGGAAAGTGTTGAGATATCCCTTGTACTTTAGTCTTTCCCAACTTGCCACAGACGTAGAATTGCACAAAATATGGTGAATGGCATGGTAGGGTGGTTGACTGAACAATGCCCACAATCTCCATGATCTATATTTGGTTTTCCCAGAAAAGTATTTATGGATGCCGGATCAAATTGCAAATTCTTTCCATGAACTTAAACATCATTTCCCCTCTTCTTAGGGAACCAATTATCAAGAGACTCACACACTATATCCAAGTTACAATCCTCCCAATCGTTGAAAAGGAATCTCGTCCTAATTGTTCAATGTTTGTCATAATGTCTAGGCATTTGACCTTAATTGTCTATGTATCAATCCTCTCCATTGGCATATATCTCGCTACATCATTATTCTTATACCATTTTTGGCCATCTTTGTCACTAGATTTCAACCCTAAATGATGTTGAGAAACACGTGGGCCTGCGATAAATGTGGCTTGACCTGTACAGGCCCTTTTCTATCCTTGGCCCAAATAAAATGCTACTTCTTAGCCTTTTCTCAACTTAGGTGCCATGGTTCCTATAACATAATGAAAATTTACAAAGTGGTAGTGGAGGCCAACTAGCTAACCACAAACAAGCTCAAGAGTGGTTGTGATCACCCCATACTTAGTTTGTTAGCCAATTATAACTTGTCTCTATGTTTGGGTACTCAGACTTCCCCTACTAAGTATCATTGACTAGTGCACACACTTCATCTTTCAAATGTATCTCATGTATTTACTTGCCAAGATAGAAGATATATGGCATCTATTCAACTTTGTTTCATTATAAACAATGGAACTAGCTTGAATTTTTTCATGATACCAACAAATATTATGATCAATTTACTTCAAATAACTATAATGAACTAAGAAAATTTAGTCGCCACCTCACCCTAGTAATTAGTTTCGCTACCATGCATATACTTTACGTATAAACTGAGCCAACTAGAGTACCAAAATTCACCCATAAACCAAAACTCAAAGAGGATCACACTTTATCATTCAAATTAAACACCAATAACCCACAAACATGGGTTTCATTCATAAGATGCTTGTGTTTCATTCACAAGACAATGTAAAAATTAAAATTCAAACTCAATTTTAAGCTCGCTAAAGTAAAATACAGCAAACCCAAATAAATTTTTCCATAAGCATAAGGAGTACCAAGAGCACAAGGTATTGTCTAAGGTTCAAGGATTTGGAATTAGAAAGCAATTAAAGACTTTTTGGAGTATTTTTAAGCCTAGGTCAAGATAAGGAAGGAGGAGAACTTATACATTCAAGAGGCGCCCTAAGTTAGGGTTATTATAGTCTTTTAAGACTATCTTTTTACACTCCAAAGGAGAACCCTTCATTAAGGGTATTTTAGTCAATTGGCATGTAATAGTATAAATAGACAAGTAGTCTTCTATTTTCACTAGTTTGAGATAATGAATTGAATGACTTTTTAGATTATAATCTTAGTGTTAGATTGTATTCTTTCTCTTCTCCTTAAGAGAGGGAAAACTGAAACTTGACCCTTGATACATTTGAAATTGGTTTTCACTTGTCTTGGGTAATTTGGCAAGAAAGGTATGCTTGAGGAAGTGTGAGTACTTTGGGTAACCTAATAGGAAGGTTGAGATTACATTGGTGATGTGTGTTTGAAGGTTTGATACACCTTCTAGTGCTATTAATTGGTGGAAGTAAAGGTCTTTCTACTATCTTTACATTTTATGCAATCTTCTTCTTCATCTCCCTTCTAGTGTGTTGTTTTTCTCTTGTTTTCTTGTTGGTTTTTGTTATCTTTAGTACCAATTTAGTGTTTAATATTCCTTTAGGATATCATTTGGTATCAAAGCCTTGGTTAGGGTTATCCCAACATCCCTAAATCTTGGTTTTAGTGTTCTTATATAGAAAATCTCATAAAAAAGAGTCAAAAAATTAGAAAATACAAAAAAAAGAAGTGTCTTGTGTGTTTGTTGTAGATCTGATTTTTCCAAGTTAGATCTACAAGTTTTTATTGTGTTTTGAAGGTTTCTAGTGCTAGATCCTTTCTCTCTAGCACATAGGGAGTCTAGATCTACCTTTAGAGTGAAGTTTGATTGATTTTGAGCTAGATCCACCATTGTTGTGGCTTGTTTGAAGCTTTTTGGAGAAGGTGACTTATTTGGCTTGTGTTGGTGACTTGATTTGTGGCTTAATTTTAGTGTGTTGAGTTTGTCTTAGCATAAGGAACCTAGATCTACAAAAAAAATCAGATTTGGAGTCCATTTGCTTGTTGGTCAAACTTGGTCAACACTTGAATATTCATCTTGTTCATCCTTGATCTTCATATCTTAGTGAAGAACAATATTCAAAAGGTGTTGTTTGATCCAAAAAAAAAAGGTAATAAAGAGAGTGAAAAGTTATTGGTCCAAAAGCATATTCAAAGAATATTACATTCTTCCAAAAGGGGGAAGAGGGGACAAGGGGACAAGGGGACAAACAAGTACACTTGAAAGTACAAGGGGGGACCAACTGATTTTGAATTCATTTGAAGCTCCAAAAAGGCTTCAAAAACCTCCATTTTTACTCTAAAACCAAAATCCTTTCATCCCTAAAAGAGTTCTTGACCGAAACAAGGTTTTGGAAAAATTGAAAATTCGAAAAGTGACAACCAACCGCGTAGTGCCACGTCATCACTTGTGCTCAACCAAAATTTGACTCTAAAATTAGATTTCCTAGTTTGTAATTTTTTATTCTAGTTTCATTTAATCTAATTCTATCACTAATTAGTAAACTAGTAAGTACCTACTAGGTTGGTAATTAGTCTAGAGTTCATTTATTTCGTGTCTTCGGTTTTTTTTGTGTGCTTTTCTCATTTTTAAGTCGTAGTAATTTGTTGGTTCAAGTGTGTGAATCATTTTATTTTATTCATTTCAATCAAAGATCAATTCCAATCCAAAGTTTCTCATCTCTCAAGTAACTTGCCAATTATTGTCGATTCTCCAACACTTGTGAAGCCAAGTGTGAGGTGAGGTTGAGTGTGAGTGCCTTGAACTAACTTGTTTGCTCGTTTTGTAGGTTGTGTTACTTTCTGTTTTTTTGCTTTTTTTAGGTACAATTGACCATGGAAGCCGAGGATTCTTCATCCCAATCCTTAGGAAATGATATAATGGGAGCCTTGAAGGCTCACTATGAGGCTTTTGCCCAAAAAATGGAGGATAATAATGATGCCTTGAGAAGAGACTTGAAGGGTGGGTTTGACATTATAAAAGGTGATTTAGTATCCATGAGGCATGACATAATTAGAATTAAAGCGAGGGTTGATAGACTATGTCCACCAAAACCTCCACAAAATTCAAACCACCAATTCCAAACCCATCATCAACCAAATCCAATGCCTCCTCTCCACAAGTTAGAATCCAAGGAGAATGAGGTCAAGCCTCAAGATGGAGATAAAATAGATGGTGAGGTACAAGAAGAGTGTGAAGAAAAGAGGGTAAGGGAAAGGGAAACCATGGGTAGTAAAGTTGGAAGGGAAAAGAAATGCTTGATTATGGATCTTGTCCACAAAGAATCCTTATTACTCACTAATCCAAATACTAGAATTTTGCCTCGTATTTTCTCTTATCATGTGCAGTTTCAAGACACTAGAATCCCCAAGGAGAAGCCCAAGGAAATTCCCTTCAAGCCCTTAGCCGAAAGTCCCAATTTTGGGATAAGTTTTAAAGAAGTGAATCCAAAGGGAACCCTTGACATATTCCCTTGTAATGTTGATCATGAGGTCTTCCATGATGTAAAACCAAGTTAATAAAACACTTCTCATAATCTACAAGGTAACGAAGCTATTTTCTACACTCTTAAAAACTTGAATTGTTGTGATGTGGCTAGTAGTAGACAAAGTGGTGTAGTTTCGGATTGTATTAGTAAAGAAGTGTATGAATCTCCCTTTTATGATAATCTTGGTGTTGATAGGTTGCATATGGACCAAACTCTTTTTGTGAGTACGCAAGCACTAGTTGATCCTTTAGATGACAAAATCAATTCTTTTCGTAAGAATAATTTGTGTCCATCTAGTGCTAGCACTTATAACTTGAATAAGGTTCCCTTGCCATGTGACGAGAGTATTCACACACTACATGACCCTCTTGTATATGATAGAACCTTGGGTGATGTCTTCACACTTGATTCCTTCCTATACTACCTCTTTGCCTATGATGATAACCATGTTAATTTTGAATTGGTATTATACAGAGGTAGTAAGTTTGGTGGCTGGTTTTCTTTATTTAATGATGTTGATTGTGAGTATTGTAGACTAGTGAAAAGAGTGGGTCATGTCGAATTAACCCCTTATCTTCTACTCCCATTTGACCCCGGAATACTCTTGAGATGTGAAGGTTATAGTTTCTGGTCATGCTCACTTATTTTTTATATTGATCCTATTCATTTCTTTGGTATCCTTTATGCTAATATTTTTATGTCACAAACCAAGGATATGTGGGTGTATGTCAAGTGTGAGAAACCATGGGTTGATAATATGAGTATGGTACTAATACTAACCCTCCTACCAAGAGGATTATGTGTTTGTTTTGATCTCTCTTTGGTTTTGCAAGATCTGAATTTGAGAACAAATTTCTTCAAGATGGAGAGGATGATACAAGCACAAGGATCACCAAGAGCACAAGGTATTTTCCAAGGTTCAAGGCTTCGGAATTAGCAAGCAAATGAAGACTTTTTAGAGTATTTTGAAGCCTTGGTCAAGAGAAGAAAAGAGGGGAGCTTATACACTCAAGAGGCACCCTAAGTTAGGGTTATTATAGTCTTTTAAGACTATCTTTTTACACTCCAAAGGAGAACCCTTCATTAAGGGTATTTTAGTCAATTGGCATGTAATAGTATAAATAGACAAGTAGCCTTCTATTTTCACTAGTTTTGAGATAATGAATTGAATGAATTTTTAAATTGTAATCTTAGTGTTATGTATTCTTTTTCTTCTTCTTAAGAGAGGGAAAACTGAAACTTGACCCTTGATACATTTGAAATTGGTTTTCACTTGTCTTGGGTAATTTGGAAAGAAAGGTGTGCTTGAGGAAGTGTGAGTCCTTTGGGTCACCTAAGAGGAAGGTTTGAGATTACATTGGTGATGTGTTCTTGAAGTTTTGATACACCTTCTAGTGCTATTCATTGGTGGAAGTAAAGGTCTTTCTACTATCTTTACATTTTATGCAATCTTCTTCTTCATCTCCCTTCTAGTGTGTTGTTTTTCTCTTGTTTGCTTGCTGGTTTTTGTTATCTTTAGTACCAATTTCGTGTTTTGCCTTCCTTTAGGCTATCAATATCCCCATCAAGTTTAAGGAATAAGAAAAAATACCTTATTTTTGTAGATAAAGTGAAGTGAAAAAGAAGTTTGGTGTTTTAGGGCTTGCTCCATATGGGTTGGTTAAAGGGAGAGGGTGTATGACACTTAGGGTTGTAAATAAGGAAAAAAAAATTCTTGGGGTTTTAAAGAGAGGTAGATCAAGTCGGGTTTTGACACATTCGAAAAAATAAATATATTAGGCAAACAGGGTCGGGCGCAACGTAGGCTTCAGTGTGAGAGACATGCTCTATGGCATGAAGCCCAATGGAGGAACCTTCTAGTAGCCTGTGAAAATTTGCCTCGTATCATGGGCTACATCAAGAGAGTCAAGCTCCACGATATGAATCCCAGTGCTTAGGATTTCCAGTAAGCTATTATGACTTGCCCCGTGGTACGAGGCTCGATCAAGGGATTGCCTTCACAGTATTGACCTTATATTACTCGGCTAGACTTTTTCTTAGTGCAATTTTCATTCTGAATTTTGTCTTTTCTAACGTTCACCAACCTTTTATAACCTAAAAATCACTAGAAAAACAATAAACATAGTTAGAAAAGTGGGTTTCCTCCCACTAAGTGCCTAAGTTTTGGTCGCGGCAAGACTCATGTTTTTGTATTTGTTTTCTTCAAATAGAAATCCTACACTATTATATTACATTCATGGGTTTCCTCTCATGTAATGCATAATTTTTAGCATCATGGCATGACCCAACTCATAATCACTCATTAGAGAGTTGCATCGACGTCTTCTGTCGGTATTATTTTTCACCCTGATAGTGTTTAACTTTTGGTCCATTCACTAAGAACATCTTTCCTTTTTCTTTGTCAATTAGTTCAACATCCCTATCAGTATTCATCCTTAATACTTCAAAAGGGCCTTACCACTTAGACTTTAGTTTACCTGGAAACAACTTCAACTAAGAACTAAACACCAACACCCTCTGCTCGGTCTCAAATAAGCGAGGCATAATATGTTTGTCATGCCATATTTTGGTCTTCTCCCTGTAGAGCTTTGCATTCTCGTAGGCATGCAATCTAAATTCCTAAATCTCATATAAATATATCATTTATTTTTGGCCTGCTAACTCAGTATCAAGGTCTAACTTTTTTACAACCCAACACCTTGATATTCTAACTCAACTGAAAAATGACATACTTTCCAAAATACTAACTATAGGGTGATGTCCTAGTAAAGTCTTGTATGCTGTCCTGGATGCCCATAATGCATTATCAAGTTTTAATTCCCAATCTTGCATTGTGCATTTACTATCTTCAACAAAATTTGCTTCACTTCGCGATTTGAGACCTCTTCTTAGCCACTAGTTTGGGGATGATATGTTGTGGAAACCTTGTATCTAACCCCATACTTGAGCAACAAATTACAGAACCTATTATTAATGAAGTGTGTATTACCATCACTAATAATAGCTCTCAAGGTTCCAAACTTTGTAAATATCTGCTTCTTTATAAACTTAACCACCACCTTAGAGTCATTGATGGAGAGCGTTGTTGCTTCCACCTACTTGGAAACGTAATCCACTGCAACTAGAATGTACCTGTTTCTATTTGAAAGAGGGAAAAGGCCCATGAAATATATTCCCCACACATCAAATATCTCCACCTCCAGAATATGGTTCAAAGACATCTCATACCTTTTAGAATAGAACCCATACCCTGACACTGGTCATACTTTTTTGTAAATATGGTCGTATCCTTGAATAAGTTGGGCCAAAAGAAATCAAACTATAGTACTTTCTGAATTGTCTTCTTACCATAATGATGGCCTCCATATGAAGATGATTAACTACACTCCAAAACCTACTTTACTTCATATTCTAGTATATATCTTTTGATTACTCAGCTCGAGCCCTATTTAAATAAATATGGCTTATCCTATATATAGAATAGAGACTCATGGTAAAAACTCTTTCTTTGCTAACTTGTGGTCTCAAGTAGATACACCCTGCTCACTATTAAGGTAAAGATTCTGAATATCAAGGTAGTTGTATAATGCTCAATGCTAAGAGTTGTTCACCGAGAAACTCCTCACAAATGTTGCTATTATCAAGAACATAAACCAAATCTCTAACCTAGATAGATGATCTACTACTTGGTTTTTTGATCCATTTCGATCTTTGACCTTCAAATCAAATTCTTGCAATAATAAAATCCATCTAATAATCTAGGGGTTAGAATCTTTCTTACTGAACAAGTACCGCATAGCTGCATGATTTGTGTACAAAATAACTTTTTACCCACTAAGTATGATAACTTATCAAATGCATACACTAGAGCCAATATTTCTTTTTCTATCACCGTGTAATTATCTTGAGTTACATCAAGAGTCTTGCTTGCATAATAAATCAAATAAAAATCCTTCTCTTTTTTCTGCCCAAACACGACTTCCGCAACCACATTCCTAGCATCACACATCAATTCAAAAGGTTACTCCTAGTTGGGAACAATTAATATAGGTTCCTCAATCAAAATTTTATTCAAAGCCTCAAAGGATTACACATAATTATAACAAAATTGAAATTTTACATATTTCTCAAGAAGTTTGCACATGGGCCTTGAAATCTTGGAGCAATCTTTATCAAACTGCCTATAGAACTAAGCATGCCCAAGAAAACTATGCACACCCTTCAGAGATATGGGTGGAAGTAGCTTCTCTATGACCTTGATCATGGCAAGATCAACTTCAAGCCTCTTTGGGACACTTTATGTCCAAGGAAAATGACTTCACTAAGCAAGAAGGGAGACTTCTCATAGTTAATACTAGAGTCATCTCTTTATATCTTGCAAGCACCCTATCAAGATTTTGCAGACATACTTCAAAAGAGTTTCACACATACTTTAAAAGAGGTATCAAAAATAGAAAAATCATCCATAAATACCTAAACAAAGTTTTCCACCATGTCATATACGATTTCCATCATGCAGTGTTGGAAAGTAGAGGGTGCATTGCATAGCCCAAAAGGCATGTTCTTGAATAAATAGGTACCATAAGGACACATGAATATCACTTTTTCCTGATCTTAGGGAGAAATAGATATATGATTATAGCCTGAATATGACACAACCCGAACCAGGGCCTAGTCGTGTCAGGTATCTCATGTCCAACTAGGACTAAAGAAAATCCCCAATACCCTACCGTTAACTACCCTACACCCCATGTCAGATGAATTTTGAACATATAATAAGATAAAATAATAATAATTTAAAGACAATAGATGAAGTCTATAACCATAACCAAACATCCACAACCAAGTGTCCAACCAATACCAATACCAATACTAACACTAATACCGACACACTCATTCTCATAGTAGTCCAATAAAGCCTCTAATCAAAATTTAAAAATATCAGGTTGGGACATGCCCCTGACTTTAGCCAAAACCAAGACCAAAGAAATAACAATAATGAAAAAAGTCCATAGCATGAAATAGATTCTTCTGGAGTATGGAAGCTCACCACTTTAATATAACTCAAAGTTGTCCCCGCCAAGTCATTGAACAAGAGGAATGAAAGTATGTCCAGTTCATACAGCGCCCGAAAATGGTTAGTTGAGTGAACACTATTATGTAACTCAGGTATAAATATAAAATAATGCCATTAATTCAAAACTAAATTAAATAGCAATATACAATAACATACATATATATATATTGTGTCAAGATAGGGGACAGGGTTTAGCATGCATTTAAAATCTTAACATGATCTATGTAGATTTACCATTATAATTCACCCATGTGCTATATGGGTCTAGTGTTACCCCCTGAATAGGCCCCAACGTGTGTAGCCACACGAACCAGTGATATCATAGGGGTCGAGGATTCCCATGTACCCTTCGCCATCCATGATACATATATACAAGTATAGAATTGGTGGATTTTTGTGTACCCCACAAGCATAAGGACACCAAGACCAACCCTCATGTTGGCAAACATGAGTTTCCAGTGTCCATCCATCAGATTCACACCTTTACAGCTAGCTATCACAACCCCCATTATTTTCTAATTAAAACATTTAGCACATAACTAAACCACCAATTCCAGGAGTCAATTATCAAGTCATTATAAAATGGTGTTGTCATACGGACTATAGCTTGCAAGAAATGTCATTAGCCAACACTTAAGGGATTCTCATGTACCCCGCAGATTCCATTACTAAAATTACTTAGGGGATTCCCATGTAACCCCACAAGGTTTTCAATTCAATTGAATTTGTATCCATCAAAGCCTTTATAAAGTCCTTCATCAACTATTTTCATGGTTATTCCCAAGACTTAGTTCAAAAACACAATTCAATTTATGACAATATATTTCTCATTATGAAAATATATTTCTCATTGACACTTTCACAAATAGGTTGAATGCATGCCATTATCAAAGAGAAACTCATTAAATTTTGGGATTCAACCATGACCCCTAAATTAAATCACCATTCCCATGCACCCACACATGCAAAACCAAAATTAAAATATGCATAATTATAATTTAAACCATAGAAAATAATATTCAATAATATGCATTCAAACCCCTCAACCTTGGTTTCAAAACCACTATTAATGATTCCTGAACAATGCTTAAAATATATGCTTTAGTAAACTAACAATGAGGGAAGAGTTACATGCTTGAATTACAAAGATTCACAGAGAAAAAATGATCCTTAAGCCCTTAGATGACCACTTTAGAGAAACCCTAGCCAATTTTTCTTGAGAGGATTTTGAGAGAGTAAAGGAGATGTTTAATCTTGTAAAGTATGGAATGAATGACCAAAAAACGTTATAGGGACATGGGGTATTAAGGGTTTTAAGTGATAAATGTCCAAAGTGCCCCAGCTAAAAACTGTAAAAAGTCATCCTTGGTTATGAGTCTACCTATTGACTCATCACCACATCATACAACTCCCATTCTTGAGTTGTACCCCTACCTATTAACTCTCTTGGTGAGGTTTATGGGTTGAATCCTTTTGTCTATGTATTGAATCTATCTTAAATATCCTTTGGTAAGATTATTCATGTATGAGTTCAATTCTTTTTTGTCTTGAATTCAATCATGCAATTGTTTGATCAAATTAGGAAATTATAAATTTATATTTGTCTCTATTATACTTAAATTGTGGGATTGTCTTTTTATTTCTTCTCTATTGTTCCTCGATTTCTTTATTATCCATTCAATCTCTTTATTTTGTATCTTATTCTGTATAAACTGGTATCCAAGCAAGGCTAAAGAATTATTCCACAATCCTTAATCTTTGGCTTGCATTATTTGAAAATTCAAAAAACTAAAATAAAATGTGAATCTGAAATCTAAGTGATTTTAAGTGGGTATTGTTAGGTTTTGTTGAAAATAGTTAAAAGTTCTTGAATATCAAATTCTGGAGCATTTAAAGTTGATTTTGCCCTATTTTTCCTCATTTTCACAACTGAAATTTCAACACTTTCTAGAGTAAAAATTTTGAGTAGTTTTTTATCTCACATGTGAAAATTTAACCCTCATCTTTTGGATCTAAGTTGATTTAATCATGGGTAAACTATCTTAGGTTTAAATTTTGAGATCTAAGGATGAATTTGGTGTTAATTTTGGATTAAAAAATTAGGAATTTTTTCTTGTACGAATTTTAGTGGAATTTTGAAAGTTTTAGTTGATTCCTTACTTTGAAAACTATTGATGATGCTTAAAAGTATCTCATATTGATTGGGTAAACTTGATTTGAGTTGGATCTTGATAGATTTGATGAATTGTTGTTTTGAGCTTGTTTTGAGTAATCTTTTTTCCCAAATTCTAAAATTTGAGTTGGTTGATTTATGGGTAAATCATATTGTATGCCAATTTCATTAGATAGATTACATTGAGTATTAATTGTACTTGTGTTATATAGTTATTTGTGTTTGTATTTCATTTCGTGTGAATTTCTTTGTACTATTCTCTGTTTTAGTTTCATTGTGTGTTTATTTTGTTCCTTATCCTTTAGTGTATTTTATCCTTCTTTGTTATTGACATAAACTTTACTCCGAACCAATACTTAAAATCTTACTTTGAGATTATTTAAGATTATAGAACCATGAAAAGACTAAGGAATACCCTTGAGTGGTGAGATTATTTAAGTGTAGTCCTAAAAGCCTGCGACCTTTGAGTGTATACAAGAGAGGAAGTAAAATTGAGTGTCATCATTTCTGTTATGCACGTGAGGGAGTGACTTGTAAAGTCCATTATTTTACTAACCACTTTTCGTGTCCCATTTTTGTCTTTTATAGGTTCAAGAAATTACAATAGAATTTTTAATGTCAATGGAGAAAGAAGAATTTCCTCTTACAATTCTACTTCTAGTAAGAATTATTATGAAGCTTTTCATGATTATTACAATAGTGCTTCTACAATATAAGAGAGAATGAGACTAATGAAAGTTTTATTAAATTTGACGTCATTGTGGAGGAATATGAGAGCAGTTGCACATATGATTTTATCTTAAGTAGATAAATTATGATATACCAACATTATTGATCTTTCTTTGGTTGAGTGGTTGGGAATACCTATTTATATAAAAATTTCACCGTATAAATTTGGTGGAAGAGTGGTCCACAAAGAGGTAAAGATCATTGTTTACCATGGGAGATATAAAGAGGAAATTTGGTGTGATGTCTACCCTTTTTCTACTTTCTTGGTGTGCTTAGGTGCTCCTTGGTTCAAGAATAATAATTTTTGGTTTGATAGAGATTTGAAAAAGTTTATTATTGTAGATTGTATGGAATGAAAGCATGTCTTAACTCTCATGGCTATTAAGGAATTTTCAATTAAGTCAAGAAAGTGAAAATGAAGACTACTAACTTGAAATTTGATATGCAAAGTCATTCCAACAATTCCAGCAGAGCCTTTGAAGCATCTAAAGATGTAAAGTTGAAACTTAATGTGAAGAGTCATCCCAATGACTCAAAGAAGACTCTTGGATCCTGTTGCACTTCTAGTGAATTGAATGAGAAAGAAAAAAAAAGAGTAAGTAAGTGGATGGTGATAATTCAAGTGGACAAAAAGAAAAGGATATTTAGAATGAAATGAGTGAGTGGCTACAAGTGCTAAAGAAAAGTGAGTTGAAAGATGAGAGTGAATTATCGCAAGAAAAAAAAAGAATAAAAGTGAACCAAGTGAGAGAAAAAATAATAATAGAAAAACAAGAGAATATGAGTGAGAGGGTTTCTTATTCTAACTCTAACCCTTTGGATTCTTGTTCTTCTAATTTTTTTCACTTCTTTTATAGGTCTTATTGAAAAAGAACATAAAAAGGATGACTCAATATAAAAAAAAAATTCAAGAATTGAAATAAGCGAGTCAAGTTGAGGCTACTTTAAGTGAGAAAGTAAGCTTAATTTTAGAAGATCAAGGTAAAGAAGGTTCTTTAAGTTTTCATCAAGGTAAAAAGACTAATACTAACTCTTTAGTTATTTCAAATGAGCTTTATAGTGACTTGAGTGTGAGTGTAAAACCATATTTTGTTGAGGCTAATGATTTCTTACATTGTGTCAATAGATAATGGATGATGGCCATACACTAGTTGAATATGATTGTGGATCTAAAATTGTTATTAATTGAGAACTTAAAATGTTTCAAGCTAGTGTTACGTCAAATATAAAAAAATAGTATTTTCTTGAATTATCTTAAAGAAGATAAATGTATTTCTTTATTAGCTACTAGGAACACAAAAAATGTGATTGATGATGAATCTCTTTGCAAGTGAGTTTGATTGTAGGAATTCTTTATCTTGTAAGGAAATGAATATGTTTTATGATAGTACACATGGAATGGAGAATGCAATGTGCCATAATATTCTTTTTGAGCCTAAAGAATATCAAATTTTCAAAATATCCGACAAGTCTTTATTTGGTGAAAGTATTCAAGAAAATTTAAAAAGTAACTTTTGTGTTTATAATGTGAATCATTCTTTGAGTTGTCTTAATCTTGATTGTGTCATTTATGATGATCATAATTTGAAAATTGAATTTAAAAGTGTGAATACTATTGATGAAATTCAATTGAATGATTCATTCCTTGTTGTCTCACATACACTTAATGAAAATGATGATCCAAAATTTAAGGAGTGCATGACTTGTGAAAATCATTTTTATGTCTTGCTTAAGGTTGATAATTATTTGGATGTTAGCAAGATAACTCCCAAATAATATATTGAAAGTACTTCTTGTGTTAAAATGTACTCTAAAATTGAAGAAAATCTTTTAAAAATTGGGGGAGGCACAAAAGATTGGAGTAGTAAATTGATAGATGCTAGTTTTTGGGTCAATTTATTTACTTACTCTAATCTTGCCTTTGAGGATATAATTTAGGGTTTATTTTTAAATACTTCTAGAAGGAAATGTAAATATGATCCATTTGAAGTATTGCTAAATATTTATGGGTATAATGCGGCAATTCTTCTTTTGATGAGTTTATTAACCTTGTTGATCTATTTGTGAAACACCATCAAGAGAGGATCTACAACGAGGTAAGATATCTTAGGATACAAAAAGATTTGAGGTATCTTTTCCTTCTAAATCCAAGAATAATTTGTTTGAATGACTAGTGCTTATTTTTCGTCTTTCTAAAGCCATGAAGGTAAATTTCTATGCCTTTGACCTTCATGGTAGCAACTTTGTTATAATTAATGAGAATTATTAAATGTTGCTTTTTTATTCTTGTTGTGAGTTACTAAGTGAGAAATACAAGAAATCTTTGGAATTGATATTTGTGTTTGATCACGAAAATGCATACTTTTATTTAAGATTTGTGAATGATATTATTAGTTCTTTAATCATGTGGTTAGAAAAGTACAATTCAATTGTAAATTAAGGAACTATTTGGTCCAAGTTGTTGAAGAAACTCGTTGACTTAAAAGTTCTAATGTGTAGAATTATTAGTTTCTTTAACCATTTTTATTGTTGTGGTATACTTTTGAGTCAAGTTATTGATACTATGCTTGAAAAATTGATTTATATGAGATCTTATTATTCTTGTCTCTATCACAAAAGTGTGTACTTTTGGGAGTGGTATGTAACTTATTTGAAAAATTATTTTTTGTCTTGTGTACAAATTTACCTCTATGATTTGTAAGGCTCGAACTCGAGGTCTAACTTTTTCAATAAGGGGAGAATGATGTATGTTGGAAAAGTACTTATAACATTAAATGATTTCAACATGACATCAAGAGCCTA